>MU825873.1:112247-712247 GCA_029204205.1 Desmophyllum pertusum | reverse complement strand
TTCATTTTACAAGTCAAACGGACAACTGAACGGAGTCGAAGGTGGCTGCGGGCAAACGCTTGACGAACAGCTGTATTTAAGCTTCGTAACCGATATTTATTGCGCTGATTCAAGCTGGAATTGACAAGCCTCTTGGAAATACAAGGTAACAATACTGAATAGGCTAAGCTTAAACTTGTGGTGTAAACAGGCTGTCATTTTTTGGACGAATTTGTGTCGGTTTACCGATCTTTCCGTAAATTGTTTAGTGCTCTTTCATTCGCATTTGTTGTACATTTACAGGAATTTGCCATTAAATATTTCGTTCCAAACTTCGTGTATGCCCATATGTTATGAAAGAATTGGTAGAGAGTAAATTCTCGCTATTTTTTAATTTATTCTTTCAACTGTTTAGCTCAAAACTGCACAAAACGGTTGTTTTTCGCTCAGGCGGGCACTATCGATCCGGGGTTTTTTGCCCGACGGGCACTATTACCTGACAGTGTCTCTCCGCGGATGAACACTATCACGTCACGTGTTCGATTTAAGCCAATCAGAATCAAAGGAAATTTAGTAGTGAACTATAAGCTGTGATAGTTGATGAGGCCGTAGGCCGAATCAACTATCACATCATAGAAATTGAGAGCGAATAATCTAATTTGTTTTAGTAAAAATCACAACAATTATCTAGTAATAACTTTAAATCATCCTCCAAAACGTCGGAGAAACGGGAAGAAACCGCAATTTTCCAGACGACCTCCAGCCACTGCACACTAATTAACAATTCTTTGTTTTCATCTGACGTCATCAAAATTCTAAAATCTAAACTGTTAATCCTACAAAGCTATTCTTTTTATATCTCCTAGACATGGAAATCATGCAAAGTTTGGTATCGATCCAGTGATTCCCTTTGGAAATAAAGCTATTTGAAATTTGTGATGTCCCGGATGAACGTTTTAATGAACTGTCACACAAAACGGATATTTTATATCATTTTTAAATTTTCAGACGTGATAATAATTTAGAAGTGGTGTCTAAACAGATATGAAGTGAAAGCTAATGATATTGACGGTAGAATATACTCTACTTCTTGTGCAATTTTATGGCGGCCATGTTGGTGCCCCAGAGAAGGGCACCAAGATGGCGGCGGCATACTAAACACTGTAATTTTCTGAAAATTAGTTTGGCAATAACTCGGTTATGAAATAAACGCTACAAAGCTATAATTTGGACAAAACGTTTCTTTCTGCCAGTTCTTTTACCTGTTAATTTTCTGATGTTGTTCATGCAAGCAAACAGTTTTTGTAATGTTGATGAAAACCACCAATTATTCCACGAAATCGAGTCGTACATTAACTCATAGCCAACGAGGCGTAGCCGAGTTGGCTATGAGTTCATGTACGACGAGATTGAGTGGAATAATTGTTTTATAATATACTCACCACAGGATATTGCAATTAAAAATTACTGGGGAAAGAACGGAGGGAAAAAACAGAGTTAAAATGGGATATTTATCGTAATTAGCGGGCTTCCCAAATAAGGTAGTAATGGTACATTGCCTCATATGCCTTGAGTAGGGAACCAATCAGATTGTCCAAAATTGCAATATCCTGTGGTGAGTATATTATAATGGCTGATAGTATACGAGTAGCTCAGCCAATCAGATTGTCTCATTTGCATTAGTGTACTAGTAGGTTTTTACTAATGAGGATTAGTGGCACTTACTGTCAACTTTGTACGTGCTCTATGAAAGCAATTTGTTAGACTACGAGCAGTCCCTCGTTTTTCTATGGGATATTCGAGTGCAAGAGAACGCGAGCGCGCGCGAAAATCACCTCGAGGAGACCCTACGCGTGGCATCGAGAAAAAAAATAAGGGACTACAGACAAAGCCAGAACGTTGCGTCTCCTCGAGTTGATTTTCGCGCGCGCTCGCGTGCTCTCCCACTCGACTATCCCTGACAAAAATGATGGACTCCTCGTAGTCTAGCAATTTGTTTGACTGCAATATTTTTGTCCGTATTTCAGACTTCTCTTCTCAGCAAGCAAACATTATCTGAATTCACCACTGGCCAAGTGATTGACCTCGTGTCCAATGACGTCCAGCGAATGGAGTTAGCTCCCATGTTTATCTACCACACGGTTATAACGTTCTTCGAAATCCCTGTAGTCACGTGTTTAGTCTTGTATCTGATTGGCTGGCAGGCACTTATGGGAGTTCTTTTGCTGTCACTCCTTATACCCTATTTAGCCCAGTTGTCCTCTTTTAATGCAGAACTACGCGAGCGCACGGCTGTTGTATCTGACCAACGCATCTCCTTCATGAACGAGGCCGTTTCCGGGATCCGCGCCATCAAAACGCAGGCGTGGGAAAACGAATATCAAGACAGGATAAAACATACACGAAGGTGAGAAGAACGGAACAACTTTTATTGCTGTGAATGTTTATTCCATGAAATGTTCAAGAACATAACTGAAGTTTAAAAATGCAACAAATAGACACATGGTTGCCACAGGTCAAGAAATGGTCAGGGAAAACAAAATTCTTCAAGGTCAGGGAAAAGACAGGAAATTTTATTTTGAGTCAGGGAAAATTGACATTTTGAAGAAAAGTCAGGAAAAATTGAGATTATAACTGACCATTGATAGGTTGAACTGTTGCTAGCCATGACGTAAATGCTGATGTTCCAGTGTGAAGGAACTCATCCATTTCTCTTTTCTTGTCTTCATTGTTTTGTTAAATATGGCGGATCCAGACCTGTTTATAAGGAGGGGGCCCGAAAATTTAGGTACAGGCCTGAACAATTTCCTCCGGGCCCCTCCCCTAAATGCCATCAGGCAAATTCCCTATTGTGGTTCGTTGAAAACCAGGAGCCCATTAATGGGTTCCTATTGAAAACCTATCAAACCTGACTGCAGGTTCCGCTCATCAGTATGCATTTATGAAAGTAGTATGCACAAAGTGCGACGACTGACATCGAAAATACGCGAAATATTCATGAACAGGCTCCTTAAAATATTCTGTT
The DNA here is from genome assembly GCA_029204205.1 of Desmophyllum pertusum. Classification (NCBI taxonomy): domain Eukaryota; kingdom Metazoa; phylum Cnidaria; class Anthozoa; order Scleractinia; family Caryophylliidae; genus Desmophyllum; species Desmophyllum pertusum. The sequence continues at coordinate 709,243 of MU825873.1, read as the reverse complement.
TCTGCCTCAATACTCACACGTCCAAAGCACTGTCTGGACAAATACACGATTAATTGCAACGCATTGTTCTTTTCTGTATGCATTGATAATAATAGCCCGTGGGCTTAAGGAGCTATGTCACGATATTTTAACTCATTTTTGTGAAGTCCTAAATCACCTTCAAATTGAAGAAAGCCTCAAAATAATAGTTTACTAAGGTAGACAAATGCCAAAGAGGTGATAACTGAAACCAAACAGGAACAAGGATGGTCGAGGATGGAGAAGATTAAGAGGGATTGCGAATGGCGAACTTGAAAAAATTGGCCATTTTTTTCAAGATGCGCCATCCGTGACGTAGCCCCTTTAAATTGCCATCATTATATTTTTGCATTAATCAGTAAGTGTTTTTCGGGAAGCCTTCGGAAGCGTAAAAACAAGCAATTTTGTGTCCAAGAATAGAATTTCATGAGCTGACATGACAGGGTTGTAAACTAGGTGTATTGTAGATTGCCATACGTTATATCTGACGCAAAATTTTTAAATAGGCTTTCGAAGGGAAGATTGAAGGCTTCAAATTCTAACATGGACAATTTTACTCCGTTATATACTGAAATAAAAAATCGGCTTCAGATATGACACAATAGAGGTTTTAACTGATCGCTGAGTGGTAAAACCATGTGTTCTTCTCGAGCAGCAAACTTGGACACAAATTCTCGTTTTACTGAAATTAAGTAGCTTACAGCATTACCGTAAAGCGCGATTCATTGAACAAAAAACAGTCCTGGTGAACTTCCATTATAATTCCCCAATATATCTGTTAAGTTTTAGCGAAATTGGCTTCCAAACGTCCAATATATAAAGCTTTTAAAGGTAACACCCCCACCTGAATTTTGCCTTATTAATTTATTCATGACCATGTATCCCCCGCGACCTTAACTGATCCTAAAAACGTCTGATTTCATTTTCAGAAATGAACTCAGCATCATCCACAAGAAGAATGCCGTTCTGTCAGTTGTTTCTGCTTTGGAGTTCACTTCAGCAGCCATGGCGACCCTGGTATCTGTTATCACACTTTTATTCACTGACCAGCCGATCACACCCGTTAATATTTTCATGTTGCTCTCTTTCATCAATATAGTGCGACTTGGCGTATCTTGTCGCTTAGCTCACGGTTTGTTAGTGACATACGAGGCTTATGTGTCCCTCAACAGAATAGAGAATTTCCTTCTTTTAAACAACCTGCAATTGAGTTCATGTACTCAGTCTGCAGAGGACTCAAGTGACTTAGTAAGAGGCTCAGCAAAGTTACGAAGTAGTCTGATAAATTCACAGGAAGAAACTAGACACGACAAACCGACCGTTTCTGTGTCAAATTTGACATACAAACCAATCAAACGAGAAGATAAGTTTATTCTTCAAGATATCGGATTTACTACAACTGCAGGCAGTTTGACAGTCATCACCGGACCAGTGGGCAGTGGAAAATCGACTCTACTCTCAGCAATCGCTGGCGAAGTCTCAGACACAAGTGGAACAATAAGCTGCCATGGAACTCTTGTTTACGTGCCTCAGATAGCTTGGTTGTTCTCCGGAACTATAAGAGAAAACGTTTTGTTTGGTCAACCATATGACGAGGATAGGTACAACAGTATTATTAAGGCGTGCGCATTGGCGGAAGACTTTCAGCAATTCCCTGACTATGACCAGACGGTTGTTGGTGAATGCGGTGCAGTTCTGAGTGGAGGCCAGCGCGCAAGAGTAAGCTTAGCACGCGCAATCTACGCCGATGCTGACCTATATTTGTTGGACGACCCTCTGAGTGCTGTAGATTTTAAGGTTGGTCGCGATATCTTTGGAAAATGCATCAATGGCTTACTGGGCGATAAAACCCGAGTGTTGATCTGTCATGAAGAACAGTACATGAAGGAAGCTGATCAAGTGATTGTGTTGTACCAAGGTCACGTGCTGGGCAAAGGACGTTTCATTGAGCTACAGGAGAAAAACATATTAAACACAGCGGTGGATTCTCTTTACAAGACCATTGTGAAGGAAAACGAAGCACATGACTTGGTTGAATCAGAAAACAAAGAGAAAAGAATCCGCGTGGAACAACTAAACAATGAAGCCAGGAGTCTCCAAACAGAGGAAGAAGAACGCATGATTGGAGTCGTGTCATCCAAGCATTATTGGAATTACTTCAGAAGCGGGGTACATTCCTTAGTGATACTTGCCATAGCGTTCCTTTTTGTCATCACTCAAGGTAAGTCGCAGTCAAAATAAAATAATGCATGTATGATACCCTGGGGGGGGGGGGGGTACTCCCTGATATAAGCTATATAGGTATGTGCGGCCCCAAAGGGTATGGTTTTTGAGCCGTTTTGGTCTGAAATAGGGTATAGAATTTGACCATTTTGGTCTGAAATAGGGTATGTATTGTAAACTCTGGTCTGGAATTTGGTTTGGTTAGACGAAACTGTTTTTTTGTCACATTAACATCGGGGAATTTGAAGCCCTTTTCAAATGTTTACGCAAACGGAACCATTCCTGGGTAGCTGAAGTCATGTATTAGACACGTGTACTAATTTTATAGGTCTGAAATAGGGTATCGATTTTGGGTCTGGTCTGAAATAGGGTATGGAAAATCACATATTTTGGTCTAAAATAGGGTAAGGGTTTCAAGAAGCAGGACGCACACCCCCATCAAAAATTTCAGGGAGTACCCCCCACCTCCCCCCCCCCCCCCCCCTCGGGGTATGATACACTTGTTCATGTATTGAATATTACCCATACTCACTTTTGCCGTGTTTAATTTATTATGCTTCTGTTTTCCCAGTAATATTAGTTGCTCCTGACATGTGGCTCTTGTATTTGACAAAGAAACAGCAGGAAGACCAACGAGACTCGACCAACCTAACTATCTATGGCTGTCTAGTCGGTGTGTCCTTCATATTTGCCGTCTTTCGTGCATATGCATTCCTTTTGGTCTCTCTAAGATGTTCTGAGCGTCTTCATGATAAAATGGTGGTGGCTATTTTACAAGCACCGGTTCTGTTCTTTGACTCGAATCCCGTGGGAAGAATCCTCAATAGATTCTCCAAAGATGTTGGCTGCATGGACGAACTGTTACCCAAAACGTTTTTGATTTCACTACAGCTTGGTTCACTGGTGTTGATATCGTCTCTGCTGCCGATTGTAGCAAATGTATGGCTTCTGGTTGTTATTGTGCCTATGGCTGTGTTGGCCGTGTACATTACAAGATATTACTTGAAGACTTCCAGGGATTTGAAAAGGTTAGAGTCGATATACCGTAGCCCAGTCTTCTCTCATATTTCTGAAACACTGAATGGCCTGGACACCATAAGAACAAGAGGGAGGCAGAGAGATTTTGTGGATCAATTTTACAGGTAATTTATTTTATTTTCTAATAACCGCCATTTTTCCCGTTACTCAGTAAGTCAGTAACAGTATATCTTTATTGCACCTTACTCTCCAAAGGGAAGTACATGTATTGGTCTACAGCAGAAATCCTTATGGGTTTCTGTCTACAGTCAAACCATAGTTAATAGAGGGAAATGGTTATGAAGCCCGGCAAACTTCAAAGGAGCAAACAAAGAGCCCAAGATTTATGTTTGGCAGGTCCATGACCGTGCACATCTTTTGTTTTGCGCCCATACACTATGCATGAATTACATAATCGCAACGTTTCTATTGGTTAGTTTCTTGAACACACGTAACCACCTATTGTATTTTGTCAGGTTTTGTGCACGGTCAACCCCCAACGGGATAGCGAACAAAACATATAACAAATTAAAGAACTTTGCCGGGCTTCATAACAATTTCACCCTATTAACTATGTAATGGTCAAACCTGTATTAAGCGAACGCTCTTTATTAAGGAGGAGTTACACCTGAATACGATGTTTTTCATACATTTTAGCACTATTCTCGCATTATCTCTTTGAGATTTCATGAAATTGAAAAATGCTATCATAGGTTCATAGTGAAAGGTCCCGTGGAGTTTTAAAGGGAACCTCGGCTGAAAAACAGTTTTACTCCAAATCATAAGTTGGTGATCGTGTAAAACTAGTTTAGTGGTTCAAAGTCGATAATTCTTTAACTGGTTTGAATTCTGGGCGTTTGTTTTCGGGGTTTTTTGCCTTCAAATTTCCCGCTAGCCGCCATGTTTTTTTTCGCAAAGTTTGCTGGGAGATTATGACGTCAGTGCGTTGTCGTCCGATTTCAATATGGCGGCTAAAGTAAGAATTTTCTACTAATGTATATGAATTTGTATATGAATTTGTCGAAATTGTTGTCAAATTAGAAAGATATTATCGTCAAGCTTTTCAGAGTTGATATGCCTCACTGTTGTGCGGTTGGTTGTAACCATCAATCGAAGAAGAAACAAGATGATTCAATCACTTTCCACCGTGGCGCAATTCGTACATTTGCACCACTCTAAACTTATCAAACGCCCCAAAACCTCTTCATCACTATCGTCACTATCTTCAGTCGAACGAGAATCGTAGCTTTCTTCGCCCTCTGAGTACTCAGGCTCAAAATTGTAAGGAGCAACAGCAAAATCACCTTCCGCAGACGCCATGTTGAAACCTTCGACAACGCAGTGACGTCACGAACTCCCATAAAACATTGCGAAAGAAAAACATGGCGGCGCGCGGGATATTTAAACTGAAATCCGAACGCTTCGCATTCGAACCAGTAATGGAAATATCGACGTAAAACCCCAAGACCAGTTAAGGAGAACCATTAAGTATACTTTAGCACTAAAACTGTTTTTCAGCCGAGGTTCCCTTTAAGAATTTTTGGAGGATTTTTGGAGGAAGGAGAATCGACAACCGCCATGTTTTTGCTATCTTATACCGGATTTCTTAAAGCCTGTTTTTGCCCCAAATTCCCCGCACTAACGACGTCCAACAAAGTCACTTCTCCATATAAATGCGATCGATAAACACATGCTAAGCTTGGAGCAATTCTTTAGTAGGCGTTCCTGTTTCTGCATACGTTTGACGGCAGATTATGTCGAAGTCAGTGTTACTTAACCAAACTGAGGAAAAAAAACACGGCCTGGGAGGATTCGAACCAAAAAAAAAAGTAAAAAAGAACCCCAGGCGGATTAGATTGCTTGCAGTCCCCCTTTGGGTCCGTCGAGTGTTTACCCCTAAAGCGCGTTCGCAAAAGATGGCGGTATGAACGAGCAGGGATTGGGGCGAGACGAGAAAAGCGCCGCTTCTCGCGCTCCGCGCTCGCTTTTTGGCGCTTTTTCTGCTTTCCGAGGGTTTACGCTTACGGGAGCTTGGACTGAGTGTATTACTCGCGGTATTCTTGGTTTGCATCTGACGTCATCAAAATTCTAAAATCTAAACTGTTAATTCTACAAAGCTATTCTTTTCACATATTCTACATATACAAAACATTAATCTCTATGCAAAGTTTGGTATCGATTCAGTGCTTCGTTTTGAAAATAAAGCATTTTGAAATTTGCGATGTCCCGGATGAACGTGTTTTTGAACTGTCACACAAACGGATATTTTTATGTTATTTTTAAATTTTTATACGTGATAATAATTTAGAAATGATATCTAAAGAATTTTGAAGTGAAAGCTAATGATATTGATGGTAGAATCTACTCTACTTCTTGTACAGTTTTATGGCCGCCATATTGGTGTCCCAAAGAAGGGCACCAACATGGCGGTTGCATACTAAATACTGTAATTTTCTGAAAATTATTTTCGTAATAACTCGGTTATGAAAAACGCTGAAAGCTATAATTTTGACATAACGTTTCTTTCTGCCTGCTCTATAACTTGTTAATTTTCTGATATTGTTCATGCAAGAGAACAGTTTTGATAACATTGATGCAAACCACCGTGAATATTATTACCAAATACTACAGTGACTACAACTCATGCTAATATCTATATACTAACCGGTATTTTTTATATAACGATGTATCCATTCAGTTACCAAGATGCGCATAGTCAGTCGTTCATTATGGTGTTGGCTTCTGCGCGATGGTTGGGTGTTCGCGTGGATCTTCTCAGTTCTTTGTTCATTGGCTCAGTGGCTTTAGCAGCAGTAGTGGTGTCCCAAGATGCTGGTAAGAGTCTCCAGTATACAGTTGAACCTCTCTACAACGGTCACCTTGGCGCCGAAATGACTGGCCGTTGTAGAGAGGTGGCCGTTATAGGGAGGTTAGAATTAGAGTAAAGTGTATGTATCGGTGTACGGTTGGGACGAAAAATCGTGGCCGTTTGTGGAGGTTCGACTGTACCATAGAAACACGAACCTCCCTGGATTGTAGGAATTATTATTATTATTTAGGGATTTAGTAGTTCATTCGGGGCCCGACGTTTAATCGGATTTCGATGACCACAAAAAGCATGCGATGCTTTTCTTAGGATTGTTATGTTTATAAAGGAAAATAATACATGTTTTTGCGTCTATATTAAGTAATAGAAATACGAGAGAAAATTTTGAAGAACGAGAAAAACAGTGTTTCTATTTAACAATTAGATTATGAGCTCGAGATTTCTATGATGTGATAGTTGATGAGGCCGTAGGCCGAATCAACTATCACATCATAGAAATTGAGAGCGAATAATCTAATTGTTTTAGTAAAAATGACAACAATTGTCTAGTATTAACTCCAAATCCTCCTCCAAAACTTCGGAGAAACGAGAAGAAACCGCAATTTTGTAGACGACCTCAAGTCACTGCACACTAATGGCTGATAGTGTGCAGTAGCTCAGCCAATCAGATTGTCTCATTTGCATTAGTGTGCAGTAGATTTTTACTAAAACTCGATAGAAACACATTCATAACAAATCTAAAGGGATATGATGAGGAGTTTTACTGTGGTAACAAAGATAAATGGTCAGTTTTTTTCCCATGTCGATATTTATAGTTTTTAAATAGGCCTTTTTCATATTTTTTATCCAATTATTTCCAAATTGGACAGTATGTAGTCCTACCACATATACTAATGCAAAAACCATCATGTCGGCTATCTTGAATCGAGCCTATTCATCCAATAGCAGTTATTGCAGACGGTCAGCGGTTTGACATGCATACGAGGCGAAAGGGTCAATCTGGTATTGTTTGCCGTTTGACATGCAAACGAGGCGAAAGGGTCAATCTGGCATTGTATTGGCCCATTAGCCTCATTTGTAGGCTCAGATTACCAGCCGCTGCTCGGGAAAATTAGCCAGAACGAAGACCGGACTCGAGAGAGCGGCGGAAATCGAGCCTGACTCGTTTGCATACTTTTTAAAAACAACTAGAGAATATTTGACTGCGGGCTCAATTGTAATAACAGCTATTGATGTTTATCTTTTGTTCATCTAGCATTTGCCGGTCTTGCACTGGCTTACGCCATCGAGACTGTGGACATGATCCAATACACTGTCAGGCAATCAGCGGAAGTCGAGAATTTAATGACGTCAGTTGAGCGAGTTATGACGTACTCCAATCTGGATCCTGAGCCTGGGTACAAAGTGGAACGACCTCCCCCGGAACACTGGCCACGCGAAGGAAAGATCACATTCCAGGATGTATCACTGACGTACTATGCGGGGGGACCACAAGTGCTGAAAAATATCAACATTGACATAGATGGAGCAGCAAAGATCGGTGTTGCAGGCCGCACGGGTGCAGGGAAGTCATCTTTTGTATCAGCTCTTTTACGCATGCCTGACGCTGGTGGTGATGTCATTATCGACGATGTTCGAATAAAAGAGATCAACCTCCAACAGGCACGACGATGTATATCCGTTCTTGGCCAAAGTCCTGTTCTGTTCAGTGGATCGTTGAGAAAAAATCTCGATCTTATGGCGCAGTTTCAGGATGTAGATTTATGGCGGGCATTAGATGAAGTTCGACTGAAACAGCTGGTGGAAAATCTGGAAGGACAACTGGACTACGAGTTGTTGGAACATGGTACGAATGTCAGTTTAGGAGAACGGCAGTTAATCTGTTTGGCTCGTGTGCTGTTGCGACATAACAAGATCATCATCTTGGATGAGCCCACTGCACACGTGGATCCAGACACAGAACAAACAATCTGGAACGTAGTGCGTGAGAAACTGAGGGACTCCACAGTTATCACTATAGCTCATCGTCTGAACACCATCAGAGACTGTGACAAGACTCTTGTTTTTAGAGAGGGGGAGGTAGTTGAGTTTGGCACCTTTGATACACTACTGAGTAGGGAGGAAAGTGAGCTGAGCAGAATTGTTGGAAAAAATGAAGCACCCTGACCAAACATATTACGCAGTGATGCGCTATTTTGTCCTATTCCTAATTCTCCCGATTCCCATCTTGAGAATCCCGCTTCCTGCCATCTCTTCTCCCGCCCTCCCGTAGACTTTACTTTACTTGCCCTCCCCTCCCCCCCTCCCCTCCCCCTCCCCCCTCCCCCCCCCCCCTCCCTAACCCCTACCCCTACCCCCTACCCCCTACCCCTCCCCCTAACCCTACCCCTACCCCTCTTCCCTCCCCTCCCCCTTACATGACTTATTTTAATGTGTCTGCAATTTACATAGCCGAGGGAATAACTCCCCTCTACTAATTGTACTTGGTTTAAATCGTATCTAACAGACCGTAGACAGACAATTGAAATTGATAATCATATATCTGAGGAGGAGAAAACTCTCTGTGTGGTACCCCAAGGCTCAGTTCTTGGACCCCTCTTATTCCTATTATATATTAATGAGATTTATAAATGTTCTCCGAAATTTACCTTTTATTTGTTCGCAGACGATACAAGCATAATTTATGCAAATAAAGACTTGCGTATCCTTGAATCAACAGTTAATTTAGAGCTTGCCAAAGTTAGTGAATGGCTAAAAGCTAATAAGCTGACATTAAATATAAAAAAATCTAACTACGTCATGTTTCGTCCTCGTCAAAAGACTATGCCTTTTGCTCCCCAAATTAAAATCTTCAACCCAACGTCAAACACCCAAACAATTCTTGAAATGAAAGACTTTGTCAAATATCTCGGAATAATGATTGACTCGGACCTGTCGTGGAAGAATCACATTGACTTTATCTGTCATAAAGTTAGTAAATCAATCGGAATTATTGCTAAACTGAGACATTACATCCCACGTCGCCTTTTGCTTAGTATTTATCATTCTTTAATAACTCCTTATTTAAATTACGGTATATCGGCATGGGGCTATTGTGCTAAGACACATCTAAACCGATTACTAATCTTACAAAAACGTGCATTGCGTTTAATTTTCTTTTGTAATGCCAGAGAACATGCAATTCCCCTATTTATTAAATCAAATTGTCTTCCAATATCATTTTTATTTTTCCAACAACTATGTTATTTGATGTATGATATCCACACTCAAGTAGTCCCAATAAATCTTCTTAATCAATTTGCCAAAATCAGTACAATACATAACTATAACACCAGATCATCTTCGAACGAGTGCTTTTCTGTGAAATTTTCAAGAACTGAAAAAATGAAAAAATCCTTCTCAAGAATTGGCGTATCAATCTGGAATTCAATCCCACATTTAGTTAAACTACTAAATAAATCTAAATTTCGAAATCAAATAAAGAAACTACTCCTTGATATCTTACAATGTGAAGATGATTATATTGAAGTCTCCCAACTGATACAGCACTTCTCAAAATTAACATAATTTAACATGTATTTTACTAGATTCAAACATATCTTATATTTTCTTTGTCATTTGTAATTACCTTCTAACTTTTTGTTTTTGTTTTCTTTTGTGTGTATGAGTGTGTGTGTGTGTGTGTATGTGTGCATTCATTTATTATTATTATTATTATTATTATTATTTATATATATATATTTTTTTTCATCTTCTTTTTCTTTTCCTATTGTATTTAAATTGTATATAAATTGTATTAATCTTGTTTTTATTTTAACTCTTGCTCCCGCCTCGATTAGTTTTGTAACTAGTAGCGGGAGCAAGCACTCATGTAAAGTATATCTATAAAATTGAATAAAGTTGTTGTTGTTTGTTGTTGTTGTTTGTAATTGTGGACACCTTACTGCTAATTAAGAAATAAACAATACAATCCAAAAGAAGTGCACTACAATAAAAATTCTATAGAAGTAGAAAATAAAAATCCAAAAATAAAAATACACCTACTTCTCCTGACACACCGCGTGCCGAGTAGGCGGAGTAGCCCGATCCCTTTTCATACATACATACATACATACATACATACATAAACTTTATTTAAACTCAAAGTTACAGAGTAGCTCCTAGAGCTAATATCTTCGAGAGAAAATAAAATAACATTTAACCCCATACATGGGCCTCTTCCAATGATAATCTTTTTAAATCTAATTTTAGCGCGTGGTCATACTGCGCGGCTATTTTAAGGAAGACACCTGATTGGTCAGTTGTAATGACGTAATGAAATTTAAGAAACGCGATCACATGTTTAAATTTCGATTTACGATTTCAGTTGATGGACGTCAACACGACGGCGAGAAAAATATTCGCAATGACATCTGATCCTCTGGGGTGCTTACCATTTGCAAGAAAAAACCGGTTGGGGTGACCGTTGTATAATGGTAAGCGATTTTCCAAATATAACTACCAACCGGATGACATTGCGCTTACCATTAAATTTTCCATTTCCACAAACTGGTACCCAGGCGTTCTCTTCCCGCTCACTAGATTTCGCGCGAAATTTCAAAATGGCGGACGTAAACTAATTGTTGTAGTCAACGATCTAACTGAAGATTTTGAGGTGGAAAACGAACTACTTAACGAAGAAGAAGACCTCATGCTGTTTGCTGCCGTCAGCTCCTTTATGAGAAGAGATTTGAACAGAATCCAAAATTATTTTGAGGTAACTGTTCCCACCTACGCACCGAGTGAATTTCGGAGTCATTTTCGAATGACAAGAGGCACATGCGAGATCTTGTGCAGAGAAGTAATTAACACTGGAAGGATTCCAACGGGAAATACTAGAGGCAGGCAGCCTATTCCTCCCGAAAAACAAGTGCTGGCGTTTCTGTGGTCCATGGCCAATCAAGAACCTTCCACACTAGTCGCTGATAGATTTAATATCACAATGAGTAGTGTTGATAGAGTGCTGCATAGAGGAGCTCAAGCGCTGGCTGATCTTAGTCCCGATTACATAAAATGGCCAAATGGTTAGTTTTCTCATTATTGCCTTACTTTTTTACTTCAGGGACAGACCATTTTATTACTGTTGTTATTGTTGTTGATGATGTGTTGTTGTTGTTGTTGTTGTTGTTGTTGTTATTAAATTTTGAGGAAAAAAATGTGCATAATATATATGAAAACAAAGCTATTGAACAAGCCCCGCTACTCTTGGGATCTTGGAATTGAGAATTGAAATAAAGAAAAACTAAACATTCTTGGGAAAAAAAATCCCTGCTCAGAAAAATTGCTCACACCCCTCCCCCACCCTATTCTCAAAAATAAAATGCTCCCTTACATGAAATGTTTGTTTGATTTTGCAGAACAAAGGATGCGTGCGATCCAGGTTGCATTTGAACAAGGAGGATTTCCCGGTGTGGTTGGCCTAATTGATGGCACACATATTAGCATACGAGCCCCCATAGAGGAGCCAGATGCATACATAAATCGTAAAAAATTCCATTCACTAAATGTGCAAGTTATCTGTGATGAAAACATGGTTTTCATTGATATTTTAGCTGGATGGCCAGGGTCTGTCCATGATTCTAGGATCTTGCGTAACTCTACAGTGTACAACACGGCTGCCAACAAGTTTCCAGGTAATACACATTTGCTGGGTGATGGAGGATATCCACTACAGACTTGGCTCATGACACCATACAGAAACAATGGCCATCTCACAGCAGATCAGACCTTCTTCAATTCTGTTCTTTCTTCTAATAGGCAGACAGTGGAGAGATCAATCAGACTTCTCAAGGGAAGGTGGCGGAAATTACAGCATATGGACCATCTCAATCAAAAACTGATAGTCCTCCTAATCATTGGTGCATGCGTTCTTCACAATGTCTGCCTTCTCCATGATGATTTTGATGAGGGCTACATGCTTGACGATGATGATGATGATGATGATGATGATGATGATGGTGGCAATGATATTGGTGCTGGTGGACGAAATGACAGATTAGCCCAGCAGAAGAGAAACCGTTTGAAGGCCATTGTTTATGCTAACCGCATTTAAAGGACCATTCATTTAATATGAGCAAGGGGGAGGGAGGAAGGGGGTGGTGGAATTGTTTTGACTGTCTCTTATATATGACCCCCATATGCACACTAAATCAGATTTTGTTTGCAGTACTCCCCCCCTCCCCTCCTCTCAAATTGCCATCACAACACTAAAGGTGTTATTATTATGTACCACCCTACAATGTACACTCCATTTTTGGGGATGCCTCCCCTTCCCTATGAAGCCAAAATTCATTTTGTACCCCCCCCCCCCCCCCCCCGTTCTGAACTCCACCAGTCCTATCCTCTTTTCCTGATAAAGTAAGTTGATATTTACTTGCTAACTTATCTGGTAATTATAAATATGGGGTCTGATGATGCAATGTAAATTTAATTCTCTCTATTGTTTTCAAATAAATAGGCCATTCATTCATATTGGGATTCTTAGGACTAACATATCAAAATATGGCCTATTGTATATGCAGTGATTTAAATATTTTCAGAATGGAACTTAAAGAACACAACATGTTATGGCTGAATGCCTTTGTTTACAAAATTAATACCCTAGTACAGTAAATTAAATAACAGTCTCTCAACAAGTGTTTTAAATAACAGATCAAGAATATAGATCAATGTTTATATTTTCAAATATCCCAATGTATAATATTATGCTTCAATACATTTTCAACTTTAACAGTAAATTCAAGAGAAAAGTAGTAGAGTTAGTTCTTATTTCTTTTTAAGCACATCAAGAAATTGTGAATAAAACTCCTTTTTTTCATCTTGCATGGATTTAAATAAAGCCAGTTTCTCTGCTTCTGCTTTTTCCCTGCTCTCACTGTAGGAATGAAGGAATTGCAGCATTTCTGCTGCAGATGAATGGCTCTTTCTTTTCCTTGTTGGCATCTTTGCTTTTTTTTTCTACTTGGGCCATCCTCATCACATGACTCATCTGAGGGATCCGGAGATTGATCATCATTATCACACTGGCTTGCACCACTTGAACCAGAGGAAGAAGTATCAAAGGTGAATCCTGGATTGATCTTTGGACTTGATCCCATACATTCTGTCATATCATCATGAAATTTCCATGATTTTCTTGCTTTTCCGGTTTGTTTGTTATTGTCCTCAACCTCTTTTTGCTTTTGCTCTAGCTTAGACCATTTTCCACTGCATTGAACTGCAGTCACTTTTTGATCTGAGATTGAGTTGAATTCCACAGCAATTTTAACAAAAACCTCTTTCTTGGTGGTTTTGCCTTTCCCAAAGAGGTGCTTGAATTTTGAGTAGCACGATATTAGCAGACGAACCTGACGGTCGTCCCATCTTTCCACAAACTTAGGGCTCTCAGCACTTGGCTGACTTGAATTAGATGCAGCACTGTTATCATACATAGCTTGTTGATATGCCAAGGTGCAAATATCTTCTCCTACTAGAGGAATTTCATCAGACTCTGAAAAACAACAATTATGGCGGGAAACCTCACTCGTATTCTTTGCATGTTTTGTTTGTTTCAGGTCACTTGATCAAATATATACCCTCAAAATACGAAAATAAAAAAGAAACGAACGGTATCTTACCGTTGGCCACAAGGCTGCCGCATGGATGACTTATTATGCTTTCCAAAGTGTCGAATGTCAACAAGCAAGAGCCACATTGATACGTCGCCATATTGAAAAGACAACTAAACCGCGCGTGAACGTCCCTTAGAGAGGGCCTGGAAACGGAAGATCGTTCAAATGGTTCGGGATTTTCCGAAGTTCCGTTCCGAAACGGAAAAATAGGACTACCTCTGGAGGTAGTCCACAATTTCCGAATGGATTTTCCGGAAATTGACTGATCCATTTGACTTTCAACCGAAATTTCCGGATTTTTTGGCTAAATGGTAAGCACCCCTGATCATTGGTCGCGCGACCATGGGGACGAGAACTAAAATAACTTTCACAGCATGGCGTGAAGCTTAAAATAGATTGAAAAAATCTATCATGGGGCATGGGGATGTGTTCTCTTAGATCATCCTCTCTTGCTAGAATACATTAACAATAGTAGAAAATAATAATTAAATAGCTAGAATATAATAATTAAAACTCTGCGAAAATCTATTTCCTAATCACATTAATAAATTCATTGTACGTAGTGATGGTTCTATAATTATCGGGTAGGGAGTTCCAGGATTTTGCAGCAAGGTACTGAAAAGAATGAAGGCCATAAGTAGTAGTAGACGGTCTTGGAAGATTAAGAATACTAACAGTTTAGATCTGGTAGCGTTTAGCAAGGTGTAACTTACTTCTTCGATTTTATATTTTATATCAGTGAGGCTTTTCAGTATTCTGTACAGTACAACGAACCATTTGAATCGTTATATAATAGGCTGTGACTTCACGGGCTCTTCAGACGTGCTCACCGATATGCAAATAATGTGCGATGTTCAGCGAAGAAAAGATCACTTAGCAACGTAAGGTGGCTCGATCGGGTTTTGGAGTGACGATACCTTTCAATTTTGAGCAACTGGTGTACAACCATAAATAATCTTACAGAAAATCAATCGTTACAGCTGTACTAGAGAAAGTTTAAAGTTTCAGATGAGGTACGTTTTATCGAAATCGGAGTTACCATAGCAACGTAATGACGTCATCCCCCATTTTACATTATACCGAATTACTTCTCATCAAGGCATAAGTTTGGAAAACGCTCTCTGGACATACTTAAAACTTTACCCGAAATTTTCTCGAAAACGCTCTCATAGAAATTCTTAAAATTTTGCAGACCTTAAGACTGAACGAAACTGTTTCTTCGAATGTTTTTACCCAATCAGAAACTTACGCGAGAACTCACGAGTACTCCGAACTATCGCGCCTGCAAATACGGCAAATACGTCATGTTTCTTAGCAACTTCGGGGAAGAAAACCGCGGGTGGAATTTCGCCATCAGCGACTATGTTTGCCCAATTATTTATATTTTTTTATTCTTTATTATCTCGCCAGTATTTTTATTTGCAACCACTACAACAACAACGTACAGTCGAACCCCTATTAAGCGGTTACCCTCGAGGAAATTGCAAGTGGCCGCTTAATAGGGGTTGGCCGTTTAATAGGTGGCCGCTTAATAGGGATTCGACTGTTAGTGGGAAACAAATCGTAACGTGTGTTTAAAGATGATTTCCAGTCCGTACTGCGCATGCTCAGGGTTTATTTACATTTTTGTTTTGAATTTGTTGATACGTTACACTTTAGTGATAGCGTACATGAAGTTGTTATGAAGTTTTTGAGTCCGCCATTACGTGTCGATGAGTTCCTGAATGCTCGATGAGCTGAAACGTCGGTTTGGGATACTGGCCGAGGTTCTTCTTCTCGTTATTATTGTTTGGCAAGGATATCTGGCGTTAATAATGAAGAAAAATGTAAGTTTGTACAACAATTTATATTTTCGCTAGTATTTACATTTCTTCGTATGCGACTCACAAACATAGCAGGCGGAGATTGCGCAGTACGGACTGTAAATCATCTTTAAGGTTGAATGCTCGGAATAATCGTTTGAACATGTTTGTTTCAACATACAAACGGCCTTTGTTACTTTTTTTAAAGAGGGTCCAACTATTTTTATTTGCAACCACTACAACAATAACGTACAGTCGAACCCCTATTAAGCGGCCAACCTCGGGGAAATGGCAAGTGACCGCTTAATAGGGGTTTTATTTACAGTATTATACTGATATTGGGACTTTGATAGCTGGCCGTTTAATAGGAGTTGGCCGTTTAATAGGTGGCCGCCTAATAGGGATTCGACTGTTACTGGGAATTACTGAGGAAAACAAATCGTAACTTTTCGTTTTCTCTGAAACGGTGTTTAATTATCTGGTACAAATTTCACTAAAACTCGCAAAAACGTCTGTATAATGCTAGCATTTAGAGAGGTTTTTGACTGTCAAAAGTTATCGCTGAAATGCTTTGGTTTTGCTTTGCTACGTTCTTTGATTGTTTTAAAAAGCTCGTGCCATCTACTTAAAGATGATTTCCAGTCCGTACTGCGCATGCTCAGGGTTTTTGAATTTGTTGATACGTTACACTTTGGTGATAGCGTACATGAAGTTGTTATGAAGGTTTTGAGTCCGCCATTACGTGTCGTTGAGTTCCCGAATGCTCGATGAGCTGAAACGTCGGTTTTGGATAACGCCGAGGTTCTTCTACTCGTTATTATTGTTTGGCAAGGATATCTGGCGTTAACAATGAAGAAAAATGTAAGTTTGTACAACAATTTCTATTTTCGCTAGTATTTACATTCCTTCGTATGCGACTCATAAACATAGCAGGCGGAGATTGCGCAGTACGGACTGTAAATCATCTTTAAGTATCAGGTACAAATTTCACTAAACCTCGCAAAAACGTCTGTATAATGCTAGCATTTAGAGGTCGATTTTTGACTGTCAAAAGTTATCGCTTAAAAGGTTTGGGTTTGCTTTGCTACGTTGTATGATTGTTTTAAAAAGTTCGTGCCATCTACTTAACCAATCAGATACCAATTAACTAAAACCAATCGTGACTTGACCGCACGCGTTTTCCCGCGCTTAGCGCCGGTTACATGTATTTGCTTCGAGATCTGATTGGTTCCTTGTGTTGTTTACGTTTGTTGTGATTGTTGGCCATTGTAATTGATTTGGTTTTCGTTTCAGGACACTCAATTGAAACACCGCTCTTAATGCTCGAAAACATGCTAGCATATGATTTTGTAAGGAGAAATTGTACGATGATTAGTCTGGGAGAGAATGTATAGCATTTTGATTTTATGACAGCTGTGATCAAATTATGCACTGGAGAGTAACAATAAAGTGACTACAATTAACACTTCCCAAGAATATTTGTTTTTTTTGGTTGCTTTTTTTCAGCTGACCATAAATAAATCTAGCTAGGGTTCAACCGCAGAATACCCTGTGACTCGTCGAACCGCGTAGCCTGCTTATAAGATAGCTTCTAGACTTGATTTAAAATCAGTGATTCACTGCGCAGTAGCCAGCTCATTTATCCCTTCTCTTCGAACAGGTTTAATGTGTCAAAATTTACATAGCCGAGGGAATAACTCTACTAATTGTGGACACCTGTCTCCTGTAATTAGGAAACTGATCAGTAAAAATCATATAGAAGTACACAATAAAAATCCAACAATTAAAATAAGTACTGTACTGTACAGTAAAATCCTTACTGAGTAGCCACCTCCTTTTAGTAACGGCTAGATCTGACAGGGCCATTCTGTGGTTTTGCAGTAGTTTATACTCCTTCACTTTGATTTTTCGTTCAATGTTATGAGGCTTGTCAGTATTCTGACAACCAACTAATACTGCAATTTTGAATCGTTAATAAGGTTATTGCAACAGGCTGTGAGTCACTCTTCAGACATGCTCACCAATATGCAAATAATGTGCGATGTTCAGCGAAGAAAAGATCACTTAGCAACTCAAGTGAAATATCGGTTTTATTCAACAGCTTATTTTCCTGATCGCTTGGTTTTAGTATTTTTTACCAATCGAGCGTAGTTTTACTGATTCAATGCAAATAGCGTTCATTTTCATACGGTATCAACATTACCCGGGACATTATCAACACGAAAATCGCTTTGTGTGAAATACCTCAAGGAGAACGAAAAAAACAACAGAATTTGCATACAGTGTTCTTTTGACGACTGCTGCCGTCAGAACGACTTTGATCGCCGCTACAAGCCACAACGCAGCGCGGTTAAAAGTCATAATTGGATTATAATTGCACTTTTTGTCTAAAAGTGAACGTTTTCCGTTTGGTGCAAGAGTCAAAGGAAGCCATTTTTTAAACAAACGACACGTCAGGGAGCTAGACGTTATGTGTAAACATGGATCGAGCAGTCGATGTATTGCGAGATGCTTCAATATGGCTTCGATCCTTGCCTCAAGGGGATATCAAGAAAATGGAAGGGGCTCCAGCGTTCAAGAAAAGCGATCCACCGAAAAAACCCGAAGCTGTGTGGTCCAAGAATAAAGAAGAAGAGATTATACTCGAGACAGAGTCGTTCGAGAAGAAGAAACCCAAACCAAAACATGACGAGTTCGATTTCGCGAAGGCGCGAGAGAAAGTTCGAGAGAAGTTTGATTCGGTAATCGCTCTGCCTGGAGAACTGAAAGAAAAATTCCAAACGAAATTTCTGCGAGATGCAGCCGCCCAAGTTGATGTTTCGGTCTCAGAGGAGTCCAGATCCGGTAAGGAAATTGACGAGTATGACATCATCGAGTTGCACGAACACATATTCGTCATCGGAGGGGCAGTAGAAGGCCAGGGAAGCGAGCCTACTTCAACCGTCGAAGTATATGACTGTACGAGTAAGGAATGGCACAAAATCGCTCCTTTGCCGTTGAAAACCACTGCTTGTTATGCCACGGTAATTACAGGTGTCCCAGCGCTCGTGGTGGTGGGCGGGTATGGTGGATGGAAGGCCCTCAACACGGTACAGATGTATGACTGGGTGACCAAACAGTGGCAGGTACTCCAGCACATGAGAAAGCGGCGCTGGGGATGTTATGCAACGGGAACAGAGCACGGAATACTAGTGGCTGGAGGCTGTGATCAAGGCAGCGTTCTAAACAGCGTCGAGCTGTACAACGTGAAGAAGAAAGAATGGTTTACACTGCCCGAGATGCTGGAGCCTCGCTGCAATTTCGCAGGGGGGATTATCGGGCGAAAATTGCTTGTAGCTGGTGGTGGCTCTGGCTTCTACTTCAACAGCGCCAAGAATTCCGCCGAAATATTCGACGGAGAGCAAGGAAAATGGACGAAGCTGCCTCCAATGAGGCGAAAACGCTACGGTTGCACGGCCGTATCGTGGAAGAAAAAACTGATTGTCGTTGGCGGTTGCGATAAGAATGGCACGGATGTCTTGGACGTTGAAGCATTTGATTTGGAGAGCCATATGTGGCTCGATTTTCCTCCGATACCCGTGGGATATTCCTTGTGCCGGGCTAGAATTGTGCAAAATATGCTGGTTGTTTTTGGCGCCGATGGCGGTGAAAATGCCGCGTACGCCTTTGATTTTGAACTTAACAGATGGGAAAGCTACATCGAGCTACCGCAAGGAAGAAATGCTTACGCCATTGCAGTAATCGGCGTTTAAAGATAACACATTGAAAATTTAAAAAAAGGATTGAATTTTTCTTGCAAGAGCTTCGTTTTTTTTTTTTTTAAACTACTAATTACTAGTTTCTGGTCTAAGAAAATTCTAGAAAATTGTTCATATTTATACTTCCCGGATTATCGCGCGCACCTGAATTTTAATCCACGATGACGCTTGCAAAATCATGAGAAAGCAATTTATAAATATTTTCAAATATTTTCCTAAATGAATGCATCATGTTTTTTTCTGTAATATCGCTTAACAATCGCATACTAATATAAATCAGTGCATGATTTAGGAAAAGCCAGGTTTTGAAAAACCTACTAGAAGACCCTAGAACAAGGTTTATTTGTTTGTTTTTTACATATTTAACGTTCAGCGGTGAATTTATTTTATGTATTTATCGTCGGTTTTAAGTCGCATAAGGCTGATTAGATGGCTGGAGAATGTTATAGATTGGTAATCACCCTTTTATAGCAAAGTAGAGCCATTTATTTTAATTCTTACTGATATAATTCGTTTAACGTTTTTGCGGTATATTTATTTTATATATTTAGCTTGGGTTTTAAATCGCCTAAGGCTATTAGATGGTTGGAGAATGTTGTAGATAGGTTTACTTTTATAGCAAAGTTGAGCCATTTACTTTGCGAACGAGAAAAACGTGAACACTTTGATTTTATAACGCTTTGGATAATTTTTTTTCCCAAAAAGTTGTCCATTTTTACCTGTATTTATTTCATTGCTATTTTCGCAAAGCTTTTCTTCGAAAACAACATGCAAATTTGAGTTTCCTGACTATTCTTCTTGCGGTTTGATCATGTCAAAGTTAATATAAAAGTGTTCACGCTTTTTCGTTTTACACAGTAATTTAATTAATTCAGTAGAAAAATGACTTAAGCTTTAAAAACGTACATTTTCTATTGTGGTGTTAGCTGTTAAAAGCGTCACTGTTTGCCTATCACCAGGCCGCGAAAAGACAATTTAATTTTCATGCGTTTTAGTCGAGGATTTCGCTTACGTGAAGACTGACAAAAATTGATATTGCACGTTCGAGGACCTTCGAGTTATTTTGTATAATAATAGATAATAAGTAGAATTTTCTAGACGTTTTTAGGAATCTTAATGCAGATACACGGCGCGCGTGTCCGTTTGTTTATGCAGTGGTATCACCTAAAATAATGGGTCGTAAATTATAAATTATTACGATCAAAATGGTAATTTATTCCTTTGTATTAATGTCCAGTTTTATGATAAACTAATAAATTAGATCGTCAAATCTTCACCTTATGATGACAGTCTCCCGTGATTAATAAATGGGCAATGCCATTGTGTGAAACTTAGGGTGGAACTTTCTAGTTGTTATGAAAATTACTTTCATGTGAACAGCCCAAGGGTAAAAGTAAACGCAATTAAAATTCAAATAGAAGCCAATACCTCGTAAAATCGCTCTTCTGACAAGCACACTTATTAAAAATCAATTTAAAGCGCTTTTGGAACTAAACCGATGTAACTGCAGAGCCAATCACAATGCCGCAAACTGCGCAGTAAGCCAATCAAAGCCCAAAGCAAACTCATGCGGCTCGTGGTAAGCGCGGGAAACGTTACGCGCTGATTGGCTGCAGAGGAAGCAGCATTTTCGTTTATTGATTACAACATGTTTAGCTGCGTAGCGGGCGCGCAGGAAAACTAGGACAAAGCTCTCTGAACGGACACCGTGCTCGTAAGCGGACAGCTCTACTTATGGCCGCCTTGACAAAACCCTGTTTGAACTCTCATACAAACTCTATATTTACACATTCCCGTAAGCAACCATTCCCGTAAGCGGCCGCGGACACTTTTGAGGGGTACAATTTGGATTTTTCTGTTGTTTCTAAGCTACCGTAAGTGGACACAAAGGGACATCATATTAGTCTCAATCCTAAAAGGCCTTACTATGACCCCGCTGATATTTATAAATACGAGACTGTTACTGAATGGTCGTACGAGTTGCACTAAGAGTATACAGTTTTTTTTCCAAAAAAAAAACCCCATTAATTTCATGATGGCACTTTTTTGCATTAATCAGCACTAGTACTGTTTAGTGTGAGCGGTAAAAGCTCTCGTAAGCGGCCACCTATCCACTATACTGCTAGTGGCGGCTTACGAGAATCATTCCCGTAAGCGGCCAGCTCCAGTTGCGGACACTTTTTCTGCTTCCCGAGGGTGTCCGCTTACGGGAGCTTCGACTGTATTTATATTACCTGCAGTACAGGTTGTTGATTTTTCGTTCCGAAGTTCAAATAGAGACTGGAGACGAGTTTTTAAATTTAGGAAAAAGAAGGGATATTTAATTCTTTTTAAACTTGGTCCAGTTGGTAATTATGTTATGAACATTAGAAAAATGCACGTGGATGAACATGGACGGTCATTATAGTAACTGTATACGACCCGCGAGTTGTTTTGTGTAATAATAACAATAAGTTGAATTTTCTAGACGTTTTCAGGAACATATTTTAATATGTTTTGTCCCTGTTCCAGGGAAAATGCAGACAGATATACAGTATTTTGCATTCACATATTTGCATTATTTTCCTTTTTTGCTTTTCTTCTCATTTAAGTGGCCCGATCCTATTTATTGGCGCGTTGGTTACATTTTTGAGTACCCCTTTTTGGCAGAAAATATTTAACCGATTTCTTTGATTTTTTTAATTTGGCCGTCCTAAAGCCCCATTTACACGACATTCATTTTGGGTCCGGCACTCCTAAATTTTGGCACGCGGGCCGATAGTTTAGGTCACGGCCCGCTTGATTTTTGCGTGTAAATGCAAAATTTTTGGCAAGCGTGCCCAAAAATTTAGGTGGGCCGAGACCACCTCAGGAGGAAGTTTCGGCCCGCCTAAAAAGAGGCCCCGTGACAAAAACAGATGCATTCTCGTTCCCAGAGCCTTCGGCGACACGGAAAAAAAAACTAGAGGCGCCAAAATGTCAATCACACATGCGCAAACGGTGTGTCCTGACGAGATATGTCTTCATGTCGTAAAAGCTTGGCTTAAAGAGGAATATAAATGGCCTGAAAGACAGAGTAATCAGTCGGATTTCCACTCGTTTGAAGTTATAGATTTTATTATAAGGCTTATAACAACAACGGGTAGTAAAACTTGTTTCTTATAGCGAGTACTGATTTTAACCGACGTGATTTGCCTATGCCGTTTTCCATTTTGGACACTAACCACGGCTTTGTTCGACCCTTGTAATTTGCTTCATGGAAATTACTATTCGAAGAATAGTCATTCATAGCAGTAGCATTTATTTTAGAGGTAATGTAAATGTATCAGTACATGCATGTTGATAAATTCACATCATGCGCCATGTTTAATTTTGACCCGGTATTTCAGTATCTGTTCCGTAAAATGCGGTTTTTAGTATTGTAATGCCGTTGTCTGCTTATATGGCTTAATTATAAGATCTTCTTTGGGTCGGCTGTGCTATTTGATACAGGTATATTACACTGTTTTATCAATAATTCGTTTTTGAACGCTCATTTTTCTTGTTATATTTACTCCCAGAAGCAAATGTCCCTCGTACCACAGCTCTCCGACTTGATTCAACATGTCAAACCAGGCAAAAGAATAGGGATGTATGCATACCTATCTCAAGCGCAGAAGGATTAAACAGCTCAATATAGCTTCCATAAAGCCGTATACTATCGCTGCTTCAATGCCACGGTACAAATGATGACATGCCTCTTGTTTCGTCCCTCATTTCATTTTCCCTCATTTTTTCAAGGCATCAAGCCATAAAATTGCTTTAGGCAATCGACGTTGAATACCTGACATTTTGATTTTAAACGAATCCGCTAAAAATTATGTGAGCCGCTGTTAAATAATCTCGGGGACTCACAAATTTAAGAGTGCCGTTCTTATTTTTGGGGTGCCGCTCAGAAATGAACATTGAAAAAAATCGAACATATTTTGTCGTGTAAATGAAGCGGGCCGTGCCCTAAACTATCGGCCCGCGTGCCAAAATTTAGGAGTGCCGGACCCAAAATGAATGTCGTGTAAATGGGGCTTAAATGAAAAATGTTTGACTTTTAAGAAAATTGTATTTATTTTTTGTGGGAGTAAAAACGTTTGTGGTATGCTGATATCTCAAACGTTTTTACTCCAACAATTTCTTAAAATTCAAATATTTTTCATTTAGGATGCCAAAAATCAAAGAATTTGGTTATTATTTTCTGCCAAAAAGCGCGACTCAAAAATGTAACCAACGCACCTATAGAATTTATTACACACAGTCAAATGCCGGACACAATGGCGTCCTTTTTTCACGATTCTTGATTCGCCGGCTGAAAAAGCGTGCAAACAAAATCCGTGCCAAATTTGTGACGTATTTGTCAGCGATTGGGTTCAGTTTCTAATCCATATTCATGACAAGCTGTGGAATTTCAGCAAACCACGCTGGTCGTGGATGTGTGAAGACTAATGTTTACTCTTGAAGGAAGAAGATTATTTAGATGCAAAGCTAGGAAGGATTTCTTTTCGATATTCCAACCGAAGGTGAGCATTGCTTTTACAAAATGTTACATAAATTTTGTCCAGAAAACTAAAAAGGTATCAAAATTTTAGCGAATTGAAGTGAGTTAACACGTGCGCTTGTTTGTACTCTTGAAGGAAGAAGATGCTCGTCTCGAGGTCCAAAGCCAGGAAAGATGTCTGTACGATCAGTTCCAACCAAAGGTGAGCATTGCTTTTGAAAAATATTACCTTAATTTTGTCCAGAAAGCTAAAATGGTATCGAAATATTAGCGAAGTGAATTAACACGCGTGTGTGTAACGTTGTTTGGTTCGAGCGTCGCATCGACTCGAAACTCGATAGAAAAGCAGTATCTCTTGTTTCGTTTGTAATATAGCAAGAAATGTGGCGGTATTAAAGAACGAAGAGTTTATGGCGTGAATTAACGCTGTGTAAAATGTTACGCCTGAGTCAAAAGCTGCAATAAAAATTATTGGTTTTCAAAATATACTGGCAACATAAATATCGACCACGTGCATCTTATAATTTGTATTTCAAAATGCGCAGAGCCCTTTTTATGAGCGGTGATAGCATTCTGTAAAAGCTCTGCTAAGTTTTTCTTTCCCTCTTTGAATTTTTGTTATAGTGTCAAGAACGTATTTAAACTTCAAAGTGTTATTTGTAAATGTCCCTATATATTCAAAGCTTGCGCGAATACTCTTGTTAGATTTGTTTAAGCTTTTGTTTAGTTAACGTTTTAAACATATTCTGATCACACGCATCATTTCTATCTTCAGGAAAACAGGAGACAAGAAGAGTAAAGAATCTGGCCAGGAGGACAAACTGGAATCACTGAATTTAGAGGAAATACTGCAAAGATAAGAACTTTGAAACTGTTTTAAATAACTGTAGCAAAAATGGTGGCTGACTAAATTATGTCTTATGAAATTTGTAAAAGGATGTCGCTCGCGGTTTTATCCAGATGAAATTTATTGATTGTCTAGCTGTATCGAGTCATCCTGGGACTTGAAAATTGATACAAACAACTTTAACTGATTCGTAATTTATTGATTGTCTACTGTATCAAGTCATCTGGGACTTGGAAATTGATACAAAGAACTTCAAAAGTACTGTAGTTTAATATCGGCCACATTTTTGGCACAGATTGTTTTGCATACCTTGAACAATCGTATAATTTCTGCTTTATCTCGGAAAAAAAATGATGTAATTTACAATTTGCAGTTTGTTGAACCGTCATGGCCTAGCACAAAAACAAAAAACGAATTTTTGATTCCCTGTTGCGGATCGCACAAGGTGTTCAGTTACTTTATGTATGCAAAACACTCTGTACTATGGTTACAACTTAGTTAATGTCGCATGATGTAGAGAACTGAGTGATATCTTTAAGGTGGCACTGCAAGACGAACGAGAGCTCGGAAAAAGACAAACTAACTTTAGTGAAAAACCAAATTCATCCAATTTAAATGCAAACCTTGATGTTTGTCAAAATAATTTGACTGACCAACGATAACGCTTAGATTACGCTACGTTGACGATACATTTACCGCCCTAAACAAAGGAGAAATTGACGCTTTCTTCGAACACCTTGACGAACAATACGCCGACATACAGTTTACCAGAGAGATTGAACTGAAAATGGGAGATTCCTTTTCAAGACTGTTTGGAAAGCAGCGAGATCAACAAATTACGGACGACTGTATACATGAACTGAACTGAGATTACTGGACCAATCATGCAACAACTTCGCACAAAGCTACAAACGACAATGAAGACTTTGACGAGACGAGCACAACTGGTTTGCGACATACCGGACAAATTATCTGACGAAAACAGATACCTTGACAGTGAACGCCAGTTTTTGACAAAAACAACCACAACGCCGACTTTGTTAAACGAAACACTCGCCGCACAACTCGACGACGAACCTAACGAGACTACGTTACGACATGTTCAATAAGGACAGGGACGAACCTAACGACAGACAGGGAGCAGTTTACAAGATCACAATTGCTCCGACTGCCAGGTTACTTACATCAATGAGACTGGTAGAAACCTGAACACAAACGAGCGACGAGAAATGGTGACGTCAACAATCACATTGCTGAACAACATCGACTGACAAACCACAGAATTGACTGGGACTCTGCGGAATGCATTACCAATGTCAACTACCTGCACTTTACAAACGACTGACTTACCACTTCAACAAAACAGACGATTAAACTATGTACAAATAGAATTGACTTATCACTGTTTACGAACTTGACACGATTCTTAACCAATAACATAATGGAGACAATCGCACAAGACAAACAAAGGAACCATTTGTTATACAACTGGGAAGCCAAAACTGATAAAGAAAAATGTTTTTATTGATGATGTTTACAATACACTTGATGGTGCCATCTTAAAGATTTACTCGTCGTTTTGGGACTTGCTATAAAACCCTGGTGTCTGGTTCAGAGGTTATTCAGAAGCATTTTCAAAAGTCAGAATTTACATTTCGATTGCGTTATATAAACCAGTTATACAGCCAACAAAATTACACAGTTACGATGAAAACAGATGTCAAGTTTTATTTTATTATTCTTTTTATTCAGAAGTATTCAAAATTTAAAAACGAATCTCGTGTCAAATGTTGATTCGATTAAAAAATGATTATAAAAAACAAACAATTATTAACGGCGCAAATATCGTAAGTGGACAGTATTACATCGTTTTTTCTTGAAGACTTTTCTTTTTGTAACTCTTTCGTGGACGATTTGTTTAAACTTTTAAGATTTTAAGCCGGAACAAAAAATCAACGAATTTATTGATAATAATTTTTCATTATTTTGAAAAATGTCTTGTTTATCCGGCCTTGCAAATTAACCTTTGTTGAACTTTTTTGTTCAGAGAAAACTTTACGATTTTAAGAGAACAAAATATCACTGAACAATTTTTTTCATTAAAATTTGACATTATATTTAGCAAAATTGTGTTATTTATCCTTGCAAATTAACTCTTCTTGAAAATTTTTGTTCAGAAAAAACTTTTACAATTTTAAGAGAACAAAACATTAACAAATTTTTACGAATTTATTCACTAAAATTTGGCATTATTTTGCAAAATTGTCTCCTTTATCCTTGCAAATTAACTTCTTGTACAACGCACGGGCTAAGCTAGGGATCAGAATTTTCAAATCAAAAAACCAGCTCGATCTTTTGAATTGCCTTTTTTTTCGTGTTAGTTTAATTGTACAACTTTTTAGTCTACCAAATGACAAATTCACGAGAGATTTTATGTTAACAGTTACTATTTTTATCTTTCGAAGATATTTCGTTTTCTAGTAAGCGCAAATTTGTGAGGAAATTGAGAACAAACAGTCAGCATATATTTTATTAATTAAAAACTGCCATCATTTTAAAAAAATATGTCTTCTTTATCCTTGCAAATTAACTTCTGGTCTGAGCTATGGAAATTGGAATTTTTATATAAAAAACAGCTCGATCTGTTCAAAGTAACTTTTGATTGTACAAGTCAGTTACCTACCAAAAGACAAATTCACGAGAGAGCCATGTAATTTCATCAATGAAACGTGTTCGAGCAGATTTCGTTTTCCAGTAGGCGCAAACTGAATTTGTAGAAAAATAATGAGGAAATTGAGAACAAATCAACAACGATTTTATTCATTAAAATCTGGCTTCATTTTAAAAAATTGTCATGTTTATCCTTGCAAAGTACTTCTGATCCTAGCTAGGGAAATCGGAATTTTCATTTTAAAAACAGCTCGATCTGTTCAAAGTAACTTTTGATTCTACAAGTTTTACCTGCCAAAAAGAGAAATTCACGAGAGAATTCATGTAAATATTAATTTCTATTTTCAAGGATAAAACAAATCAAAAACAAATCAGCAACGATTTTATTCACTAAAATCTGGCATCATTTTAAAAATTGTCTTGTTTATCGTTGCAAATTACTTCTGGTCTGAGCGAGAGAAATTATAATTTTCATATTAAGACGGATTCCGCTCAACGTTCGAAGCAATAAGTGCAAAAATTAATTACTAAAAAACTACTCATAGCACGGTAACATTTTGAATACTATTTGAAAACATATCACTTTAATTCACTTCTCCAAGTGAC
Source organism: Desmophyllum pertusum (assembly GCA_029204205.1). Taxonomy (NCBI): domain Eukaryota; kingdom Metazoa; phylum Cnidaria; class Anthozoa; order Scleractinia; family Caryophylliidae; genus Desmophyllum; species Desmophyllum pertusum. Next base: position 681,319 of record MU825873.1, on the reverse strand, counting down.
CCCGCAATTAAATTCTCAAACCTCGTAAAAAGTGATAAAAAACGCACGCCATTTTGTTTTGAACTGACATGAAGCGTCTTTTTAATTAAAATATGTAATGACTTCTCTCGCGGGGTCAGCTGAGGTCAGCTTGGGAGCTAATTTATCGATAATTCCTTCTTAACTGTATTCAAAATGTTACCGTGCTACGAGTATTTTTTTGGTAACTTAATTGTTTGCACTTTTTGCTCGAACGTCCAGCGGAAATCGTCTTAAAATAGCTCTTTTTGTTCAAAGTATCTTTGTGAAAATGTTGTTTTCGTGTTCACGATAGTCGCCATGTTAATTTTTACATTATGCAAATTGAGCACGTGATTTCTCTGAGGTGACAAACAACTGATTGTGCTCGAAAATATTCTGAGTTTTTAGATAATTTCGGCTTATTATTAGTCTGTTGTTTTGATCCTTTTCTTCATTAATTCCTTGAAATATTTCTGTTTGCAAAAAAAAACACAGGAACAAAATTACGGAATTTTTGACACGATATTATTAAAATTAGCGTGTGTTTACGCTGCCTAAAAATCGCGAAATTCAAATTCGTTCGAATGAGGAATCTCGAGAAATTAATAACTGTTTATGTTCAGAGTTGATTTGAAATTTGTAAAATAACACAATAACTCCTGCTTCCACGTGCAGATCTGAAATGCAAATTTGATGGTGTCGAAACTATGATAGGTTTTTTAGCGTCTTCGTGTTCAAAACAAAATACATTTTTATTTTCGTATCGTTGTCTTTATACTGGTTTATATAGCTTCATTCATTTCTCGGTGAATTTTAAACTGAACAGGTTGTATGTCGTGGGTGGGACTCGTAACAACGCTTATTTTGCGGCTTCTTGGACCAGACATTGGGTTTTATTGTAAACTCTTGGTTTATTTACTTGTTAAGATCATTTTGCGCCGCCATGCACTCGGTGTAACACAGGACAAAGCGCTAATAGAAAATAAAGAAATTCAACTGAATTGTGTTAAGCTGATTTTCAAATTGCTGAATCTACAGTTGAAAATTTGGTAAAGATTAGCTTGTCTAGAATGTTGTCGCTAGAATTCATAAGGCACAAGGAGCAATTAAATTGTATATTTGTTAGCTCTTGCAGCTAAAACCAAATTTAAAGAGTTTGCTCCAACAATCTTTTAATAACGTGATTTTCATTCATGTTGACAACAAATTACTTAGGAGCATTTCAAATATCGGATATATTATTTTGTCCTGTGTTACATACGAAACTTAGCGGTTGAAAAAGATATTATCACATGTGTACGCCATCTCGTGCAAGAACTTTGAAAGTCTAAAATGTTTCGGAGAGGGTATATTCAATTCAAAATTTTATTTCGAAAAAAGTGACCTTAAAATATCTTTCTCGGCTTTTTAAAGGGGTAAGAAAGAAATTGGCTGTTATTTTTTCAATTTTTTTGCACGAGGTGGTGTTTTTAAATATTTTTGGCTGAAAATTGTAAGGGAAGCCATTTTGAATTTTTTTACGAAAATGTTGCCAGGGGAAACGCTGTGCAAAAAAAAAAATTTTCCCGCCAAAAGACAGGGAAGATTCTTCTGGACACCTTTTTATTGAAATCAATTAACTAATTAGGGAATACTTGAGGTGAATAAAACTATTGTTTATACAAAACAATTGTTTGTAGTGTAATTTATTGAGTGATTGATATTTTTAATTTAGATAATAAAAGATCACACAAGAAAATGTTTACTTTATTGACTCATCTTTATTGTAATATAAATAACATATTAAAGAGACAAGACAAATAAAATATATATTTTATTGACAATAAATAAGTTTGAATTAAAACTATAAGAGTATACAAACAAATAATTGAATTATCTTGAAAAAATTAAAAAAAAAATTGGCGCATGCGTATTTTGGGCGCCCGTATTTTTTCTAAGTCTTTTGGCGGGAAAATTAAAAATTTCAACAGATGTTAACAAGAAGGAAATAATTTTAAAAAGTTGGCGCATGCGTATTTTAAGCGCCCGTATTTTTCTAAGTCTTTTGGCGGGAAAATTATTAATTTTTAAACAGATGTTAATATGGAAACAACTATAACGAAAAAAATATAATATAATACGAGCTAGCCAATTTGTTTTCAGTACTCAATTTCATCTGAATTTGCTTGGTTTTCAAAAAAAGAAACTTAGCTGCGATTCTTTTAGAAGCAATCTTGAAGTTTGTTTTCTACCTCTGATTAAACTTGTCTTTGTCTTTCACTTGATAGTCTTTCTTGGTTGATTCTGACTTGAAGGCTTATTGTCACTCAGCAACCAACCTGCAAGAAAATAATAAAAACGAGAAATCAATCAATGCAATCAATCAAACTCTTTACAATGCTGCATACATGTAACTGCTTCTACTGACTTTATGCGCTCTTTACTCCGCGAATTAGAAGGAAATAATTATGATCGATCGGATAAACACCAATGTTAGGATCAAACTACTTAATCTATAAAATTAATAAATGTTTGTTGAGATTTTTAGAACTTTTTTTGAGATTATCCAGATAGATTTTTAGGCGATTTTTCGGGATTTTTTGTAGCTAAGCCTATGCCAGGAGCTGATACTTCTCTGGAAGCGTTGTGTGACTACCCGAAACAACGTCTGCAAAGCACAGCGTGACTAAAACTTGACACCGATTTCAATATGATCGCTGGCGACCGCGACATCCAATTCGAATAAATTTTGAAAAACAAACCTTCATTGAATAATATTCGGCGCTTGGTCTACTTGTGTTCGCTTTCAAGAGAGCTATAAATAATTCCCGATGCGCATACGGCCAGTTTGTAATTAAACCCATCAAAATCACGCAATCCCAGTGCTCGCCAGCAATCATATGGAAATAGGCCATAACTGATCATCATGAATACATCAAAAATAACAAATAAAGAAATTAAATTATTCTACGAGCGAATTGTCACCATTTATTCCTCTGCAAAGCGGTGAGCATCTTTACACTGACAACATCGAACTTTATTTGTATTTTATTCCAGGGAAAATTTTCCAACAAAAACAAAACCACAGCTCCTGGTTAGCACCGAAGAAAAGCACAATTATTCTGAGGAAAAAATGTTTTATACGTACAAATTTGACTGACAATGTAATATTCAAAATGACCTTGATTGACACGAGCTTGATTTCCAAGAATTAAAAACTGTCTGCTTTACTACGAGTAGTGTGTTTTAAACTAATCAACTCACCTCATCAGACATCATCCTAAGTTATCCTTCTCTCTCTTTTAGCGCTTGTTGATTTCCAGATTCAACTTTCCCCATTCTATGCTTGTGATTTTCCTGAAGAGAGATAAGTATTATGTGAATACAAGCTGCGTAACGTGCCTGTTATTTTTAAAATCAATACAAAACAGTGTCCCGAAGTTACGTCTCAAGAGTTTCGAGTCTCCTCGCAAATATCGGCTACATGGGTTTAAGGAGAATTTCACTGCTTGGGTAAATGACTACTCTAATGACCCGGTATCTGTCCTGTGCCGGCTATACAGTCTAGTTGTAAGCAAAAATCGTGGACAAAACTGTTGAGACACTTGACCAAATTTCAACCAAATTTGAGCCCCCCATTTCAATGTTGTCGCGTTGTAAAAACGATGTCAAAACGACATTGAGCAGAGGGAGAGGATACAGCTGTTTCGAGAAAGGCTGTCGGAAAAAGCGCACGCGACAATCCCGAAAGGTAATCTGGGATATGACAGAAAGGTACGACGTTTCCTGACGCTGTAGCTGTCGAACCTACTTTTTGTTGCTTTCTTTTATAATTTTAGCACTCGCAAACATACGTCCATGGCGTCTCATTCCATTTTCTCACATTTCTCTGAAATGCTGAAGTCAAGGACTGTGAACTTAAAACTACCCACAATACCTTTCGGGATTGTCGCGTGCGCTTTTTTCCGACAGCCTTCTCGAAACAGCTGTATAAATATGTTTCTACCCCGCTCGTTAGTTAAGTGATTTACGAAAAGTGTGTGATATTCCCTTGTCTCAACTAGTTTTGTCCACGATTTTAGTATCAATACAAACACGAAAATGGTATCTTTTCCCTGTCAGAAAAACGACTCGTGCGGTATGATGAGGCATATCTTCAAGGCGTTGTTCCTTTTCAGACCAGGCTTACATCTACATCTACAACTAACTCCCAAAGTTGGGAATATTGATATCACACAACACTAACCTGTGCTTTGAGGAACACCACTCAGTATTAACTGTTTGTCTGTCCATGCCATTCACGAGTATTGTCTCCAGCCGTATGACATTGTGTAATCAGTTTTGCCTTGATAAGAAAAATTAAATATATCAGTATAATGTGATGCTTAGATAAGGCTGACTAAACTTATATATAACTAATACCTCCTCGTATTTTACAAGTTTCCCCCAGTGGTGTCAAGAATTTCCCCAAGAAAGTGGGAGAGTGGACGGACAAGTTAACTGACACCTTTCGTCTGTCCCCCTTCCTACCCATCGCTTCTGTAGTAGCTTTGAAGAAGAGATACTACGTGTCGTAAGGTATCAACAAAACAGATCCCGATCCCGGGGGGGGGGGGGGGGCGGGACTTCGATATAAAAGTGACGGGGGTGATCGTCGTACCTTTTAGGGTTAAAAATCGTGGTTTGGTACCGCTTAGGGTGTTAAAATCTAAAATGACTACCGTTAGAGTTATTCTGGAACCTTTTAGGGTATTAGCCAGAAAAAAAATTCACGACAGGATTTTGTCTCAGAATTGGTACCTCTTAGGGGTGAAAATGATTCGAGCCTATCGTATTTTATAAATCAAATAATAAATAATGACCTTTTTATACACAAAACGAGATTCTGGTATTTTTCAAGTTTAGGGACTAGCATTTTCGAAAGTTAACTTGACACCCGTCCCTCCCCCTTCCGACCCCACGCTTCTAGTAGCTTTAAAAAAAGATTTTTTCGTGTATAGGTATCAAAAAATGATCAATTTAAAATTTGTTATGGCTATTCTGTGATCAAACTGAGGATAGGGTAGTTTTCAGTCTCCTCAATAACGCTGGGCTATGACGGATTTAACTAAGGGGCCTCCAACGAACATTTGTCAGAATTAATCAAGGCATGTTTCACTGGTCAGGCAAATAACTAGAACTGATGAACATTTCTCGTCCTGTATCTTTCAGGTAGCTATAACTGAAATCTTGTTTCAAGCTAGTATTAATACAAGCACGATAATGATTTCTTCAGTTCTCAACAAAGAAAATTTGAAATCCTCCCAGCCAGCAAAACGTCATTTTCAAGATGTTGTCCTATTCAGATCAGGTTACATCTACATCTACAACTGAGAATATTGATAACACACAACACTAACCCGTGCTTTGAGGAACACCACTCGGTATTCAACTGTCTATCCGTCCATATCCTTCATGAGTATTTCAGTTCTCCATAATCAGTTTTTGCCTTGATAAGAAAAATATATAATGTGATGCTTAGATAAGGCTAACTGTTTATTATATATAACTAACACATCCTCGTAGTTTACAAGTGATGCCAAGAATTTCCCCAAGAAAGTGAGAGAGTGGACGGACAAGTTAACTTGACACCTAAGCCTCTCCCCCCTCAGTCCTACCCCATCGCTTCTGTAGTAGCTTTGAAGAAGAGATACGTGTCCATAAGTATCAACAAAACAGACCCCAACCCCACAAGCTTCACGCTTTAAATATTTATCGTGTATAAATAAAGCTCATTTTTTATTATAAACGTGTTAGGGCTATTCTGTAATGAAACTGAACAGGGTAGTCTTCCAGTCTCCACATAACGCCGAGCTACATGGGTTTACAAATGTAATCAAGACATGTTTACTGGTCAGGTAAATATCTAGAACTGATGGAAATTTCTCGTCCTCCTCAAGAAAATTTCAAGAGTCTGTCCTAAACAGGGTCTCGTGTGGAAACGAGTATTGGTAAAACATTTTCACAGTGAAAAAGGTTTGTCCTTTTTGAGATCAGACGACATCTACATGAACTGACTCACAAAAAATATGGGAATATTGATCACACAACACTAACCTGTGGTTTGAGGAACACCACTCAGTATTCAACTGTCTGTCTGTTCATGTCATTCACGAGTATTTTCTCCAGCCGTATGACATCGTGTAATCAGTTTTGCCTTGATAAGAACAAATATAATGTGACGCTTAGATAAGGCTGACTGTTTATAATATTACATATAACTATTAACTCCTCGTAGTTTACAACTTTCCCCTGGTGATCCCAATAATTTCTCCAAAAAAGTGGGAGAGTGGAAGGACAAGTTAGCACCTACGTCTCTCCCCCTTCCTACCACATCGCTTCTGTAGTAGCTTTGAGGAAGGGATATACGTGTCCATAAGGTATCAATACAAAACAGATCCCGAAGTAAACATGTTAGGGCTCAGATTATGTGATCATACTAAGGATAGTGTAGTCTCCAGTCTCCTCGCATAACGGTTACATGGGTTTAACAAGGGCCATACAACGAACATTTGTCAGAATTAATCATGTAAGACATGTTCACTGGTCAGGCAAATAACTAGAACTGATGAACATTTCTCGTCCTGTATCTTTCCAGCAGCTATAACTGAAATCTTGTTTCAAGCTAGCATTACTGTACAAGCACGATAAATGCATATGGTCTCTTCAGTTCTTAGTAAAGAAAATTTCAAATCCTCGCAACCAGCAAAACGTTTCGTGTGGAACGAGTATTTTGTAAATTAACATTGTCCCTTTTCAGATCAGGCTACATCTACACATACAACTGGCTCGCAAAGATGGGAATATTGATTATATATCATGACACTAACCTGTTGTTTGAGGAACACCATTATCCCAGCGTATGTCTGTCCATGTCAAGGGAACTTTCTCATGCAGCCGTATGACATCGTGTAATCAGTGTTGCCTTGATAGGAAAAATACATCGTGATGGTTAGATAAGGATATATTATGTTTATAAGTATAATACTCGTAGATTACACCTTTTTCCCAGTGATACCAAGAATGCCCCCCCCCCCCCCCCCCCCCTTATACCCCATCGCTTTTGCAGAAGCTTTGAAGGAAACTAGTGGAATATCAAAACTAGCATATTTAAAAAGACCAATTTAACTGGGGGAAAAAAAACGCCCACTGAACTTAATAAAGAAAACGTTGATGACGTTGATTTTATTTCAAGCAAAAACTAAAAGAAAAAAAAGGAAAGAAGAATTATTGAGGAAAAGGAGCGAATGACGCAATTATCCAAGCGACATTAAATCGAATTCAGAAATATATATTTTCAATTTTTGGTTTTATAGCCTTTTTCCAGATTTTAAGGGTGCTATAGCACGACAACGCGCATGTGCAAGTGTGATTGACAATGCATCATAACATTCAACATGATTACCTTTTGGCTTTGTAGTGTTATAAAAATGATTTCCAAGCATTACACTAAAAATCAAATTGTATACTTTCATATGATCACTGGAGATCGATCGATGGTGTTCATAGATTTAAGTCATAGAGCGGTTTTTCAATCGACTGTCGAAATTAATTCGAAATTGCTTTGGATTTACTTTACAACGTTCTGCGATTGGTTTAAAAAATTCGCGCTCCCTACTCAACCATTCAGATGCTGAACCAAGCCATCTCGACTTGGTCATGCTCGTTTTCCCGCGCTTGGCGCCGGTTACGTGTATTTGCTTTGAGTTCTCATTGGCTGATTTTGTTGTTTACATTTGTTGTGATTCGCCATTATTGGTTTTAGTTTTAGGACACTCAATGGAAAATTGCTTTAAACGCACCAAGACTCTTTACAGTCATTTCCCATAACTACCATTTTTTTAGAAAATGATTTCCAAGCATTGCAAAATACTGAAAATTGGTCAAAATTAAATTACATGTTTTCATATGATCACTCGAGATCGATGCTGTTCCTGGTAGATTCAATTGAGGGTCGAAAATAAGTTACTACTCTCCGTGATTGGTTTAAAAAAATCGTGCACCTACTCAATCAGATGGTTGGTCTTTGGTTTCGGTTTTACGACACTCAATCGAAACTACTATTTCCCATTCTTTTGAAATAGAAAGTGAAAACAAAGTCATGCGGTAAATAACATTGAAGCTAAGTCCAGTTTTCGCACTCCCTCGCAGCACTGATGTGAGCGATCGCTAGCGATTGTCAGCTGTCCTATCGAAATCATCCTTTACGAGTAACAGTTGGCCCTATTCATGATCATAGCCGCCATGATGGTTTTCACAATTTAAATACGTGATATATTAAGGAGCAAACAACTCAAAATCAGGAGATTTCAATCGGTTTCTTTATATAATAATGAATTTTTGTATGCTTCCAGCATCATATTAAATAGTGCACTTGTATACGACACTTAGTTGATTATCAACTTGAAGTTGATAAAGGTAATTAACCGCCATAGCGAATTTGGAAAAGCTGACGTTTCGAGCGTTAGCCATTCGTCGGATCAACAATAATACGTTTTTACTTGCCCGCCGGCGCAGCACCAGCACTACTGAGCACTAGAAACTAATCACTTTGTTCACTTGTATACGAGTTCTGTTGACATGACGCTTTTTAAAAAAAAAATAAATAAATAAATAAATAACAGCTTGCTTAGTAAACAAGGTCTATATTATTAAGAATATAGAGTAGCCATTCCAAACTAATAATAATTTTAATAATAGCTGTCTATGATCTGACTTTCAAACATAATTTTGGCACATAAACTTAATTATAATATACTCACCACAGGATATTGCAATTTTGGACAATCTGATTGGTTCTCTACTCAAGGCATATGAGGCAATGTACCATTACTACCTTATTTGGGAAGCCCGCTAATTACGAGTTTAGGTTTTTCAAGTAATAACTATCCCATTTTTCCTCTGTTTTTTCCTTCTGTTCTTTCCTCAGTAATTTTTAATTGCAATATCCTGTGGTGAGTATATTATAAAACCTACGCCTCGTTGGCTATGAGTTAATGTACGACGAGATTGAGTGGAATAATTGTTAAATATTAGGAGAAGGCCGATTTTTTTTCCACTGCTTTCCCCTGGAAGACCACGTGGCTAATTTGCATTACAATATGAAATCAGGAGCCTGATGAAATCCATCATGGCAGCTATTCTAATAGTGAATTAGGCTTGTTCTTCTCCTCTTTGGAGATTTCATTCATTTTGTTCTTTTTCTTTTGCAAAATAAAATACACGTTATCGTACCATAGGCTGCATAGCCTCGGTTGTTCTACAGCTTTGAGCGTTATACAAATCAACTTACCTCTTTAAGAAACACATTGAGTCCCAAGTTGCTTTTCTCACAGTTTGTTCCCGGCATCCCATGTTTGACATTTGTCTAGAGAGAGAGAAATACTATGTGAATACATGCTATAACGTGCCCGTCAGTGATAATGATTATGATGATAATGATGATGATGATGACGACATAAAAATTAAAAAAATCAGTGTTTGAAATGAAAATTGTCTTCTGATGATCCCGTGTGGGGGGGGGGGGGGGGGGGGGGGGGGGGGGGGGGGCTACAATATAAAAGTGACGTGGGTGATCGTCGTCGTTTTAAAGGTTAAACTCTGTGACTTTGGTAGCCATTTAGTACGTTTCAATCTAAAATAACCACCGTTAAGTTATTCTGGTACTTTCAGGTATATTATCTTGGAAAAATATGACAGGAACTACTTCAAGGAAAATGATTTCGGTACCTTTTTAAGTCTTTTAAGGGTGAAAAATGGATTCGAACCACGCCCACAGAACAAGATTATGGTACATTTTAGGGTTTCTTTCAAAATTTACAACGATCGTCGGCCAACGTCATTTTTATATGGGGTCCTCCCCTCCCCTCCCCTCCCCCGGGCAGATTCGGTTTACGGAAAAACCTGAGTGATTTTGGTCGTAAATTGTTTGTCTTCACTCTTGATACTGCTGCCAAACATACGGTTTCATATACATGTAAATGCAAATAAGCCTCGCGGTCTGTCAGGGGCACGGCAATTTTCGTAATCTGCGCGCCAAAATCAGTTCGTCTTAATAGTCTGCGCGCCAAAATCAAATTTTGAGAGTTTGCCAATAGACAGTTATAATAATTATTTTGATAATTCAACATTGGCCACTCTATATCCTGGCTTGGTAACTATGCATCCATTTAATTGTTTGTTTTGTCTGTTAATACAATATTGTAATTGTAGTAGATAATATATTATTTAGACTAGTAAATAAATAGATAGCTGTGAAAAATATCATCAACCAAAAACTGTTTTTTGCCCCTTCGGAAATCACGTGATATATTTACATTTTGATAATTATGAAAACCAACATGGCGACTATTTCGACTATTGTGAATATGTTCTATTTTGTGTAATAATAAAGATCTCTGTATTAAAGTAAAATACCTTTTCTTAGATATTTTTAGCAGTAAATTTCGAGGCCAACTACAAGGAATAAGAAAGCAATGTATTTTATGTTGATTACCTCTCAAGAAGAGCCGTAACGGACTGATAAACTTCTTCGGCGTCGGATGTCCATTCAAGGCAACATTCTTGTAAGGAATAACCGGCCAACCCTCTCTTTGTTCCAGGCCTTGAAACGTCTACCATGACGATGTGGACGATTTTCGAGGTAACAAACGTTGAGTTGGCAGCATTTCTTTGCTCCAGAGTTAACTACAAAACGCTGTTCAAGTATATCGTAGTTCGCCCGCTCTTTCCACGTGCAAACTGCTCGAAGAAGACGAATAAATGAATATCAATGTTAAAATTAATCTGAAATTCAAATGATATCAATGAACAGGCATTCCTCTGGGAATAGTGCCCCTTTTTTCACTGGCGAATGTATTTTTTTAAATATTAAATACTAATATTAAAGACTGCTGGATAGGTCAAATAAATAACTTGGCAGTTGGCAGAATTTAAACTGAAAACCATATTTACTAAATTAGAGGACTTTGCCACTCGAGGAGCATGCACTGCTCAGAGCCGCCGAGCCATAAAACGCCGTATCTACATAAAGGAAAGCTTGATGATACTTTTTTTTATCAGATTTTATAATTTTTATGAAGTCTGATGAAAATACTTTTCTAATGAAAATAAGCGATAAGAAACGACGTTTTGATATCATCTTAATATTATTTTCAAGTTTAAGGCAACGGTTGCGTTGTAATGCAACGAGATGAATTTCGTCGTGTTTCTCGTTGGATACAATATTGCCCCCGCCCCACCACCGTCAGGGCCAGTGCGCAGTACTGCACTGCACTATTCTGCATTGCGCAGCACTGGGCTGCACTACAGTGCGCGCGTTGTGCTGTATTGCGCCGCACTGAGCTGCATTGCACTGCACTACACTGCACCGTGGCTTCGTTGCTTGTTTTTCGTGGCTTCGTCACTTGCATATTTCACCAGACTACACTGCATTGTGGCTGCACTTGCATTGGACAGCACTTTGTTACATTATACTGCACTGCACTGTGCTGTGTAGGCTCGATTCTCGCCGATCTTTCGAGTCCGGTCTTCGGTCCTTCCGTCGGAAGAGGAGCGTAGGCCTCATTTTCCCGAACGGCAGCGGCTGGTGATCGAGTATATGTGCTATGTTGCATTTGCGGCTGCCATTGCGCATGCACCGGACTGCGCTGCGTTACACTTCGTTATACGGCACTGCACTGCACTGCACTGCGCGGCAATGACTAAACCGATTAATACAGAGAAATAATTTTGAAATCTCGGTATTTAACTGGCTCCTTGTGGGGGTGGGTAGGGCGAGGAGTGACTGGGACCGGACGGCAGAGTCTAGTCTTAAGTATTGATTCTGGCCGTTTACAGGGCACCCGTTGTACGCTACCCCCCACCCCCCCCCCCCCCCCCCCCTCTCTCTCTCGCTGTCTCTCCCTCCCTCCTCTCTCCAACACAAACTAGTAAACGCCACGCAGAAATAGCCTCCAAATTGTTATGAAGACAACATGTGTTTTTTATAATTTTAATCTTTATTTGTTAACTGTCGCATTACTGCATGCACTTACAAAACTTAATAACATATACTTATATTGTCATGTAGCTCAATAAACAATTCATTTCTAAATCATGGATTATTTAAGCCTGGGTTTCACATGTCGGAAAGATTCCCAGACCATCGGGGATTTTTTTATTTCTCGACCGTCCCAGTCGTTCCCGACGTTCTACCACGAGGTAGATGTCTCACATTGTCTCGGGAATGTCTGAGACGGTCGGGAAATAACAAAATCCCCGATCGTCTAGGATTTTCCCGACATATGAAAATCAGGCTTTAAAACGTTTCTATGAAGACAACATGCTCAAGGGAAACTACAGCAAATATAAAACCATGCAATGCAAAACGAAAAAGAAATGACAAGTCCTTTGTTTGAACATTCAAGGGTAACAAATAAAATCGACGGATGAGCCTAAACTTTTTCAGGAGTGATGATTAACAACGTGTGCAAGAGCGTAAGTCGAGATTGGCCAGTCCTAATATAAGAAACAGCAAATTAAGTTGGAATAACGGCAGTCAAAATCCAACGCAAAGCGAATGAATCATTCTTCTGCTATCAGTTAGGTTTGTCTACATTTAATATGAATCTTGTATTGTTTCTTGTATCCATCTCTTCAGCTTCAACACATCTGCGTACACTCCATATCGTCCAGTCAATCCGCACCCTGCACCCCAGCTGACCACGCCCATGAGATACCCACTTCCTGTTCCTGTGACAGACCAGCGGTCCTCCGCTATCACCTCTACAGGCGTCAACTCCTCCCGTAGCGTAACCTGCACAGCGCATGCGTTTCGTGACGCAGAAGCCGGAAGACCAGAAGTTCCTTGTAGCTTCTCTTGCAAGTGTCACGTGACACAAGGGGAAGTTTGGCTTCTTTTAAGATCTGGCAAAATAAACAAGATAATACTAGTGTCATGGAGTATGGCTCTTGGGTAGGGTAAGCCGGATTTTGTTTATTCAATAGGGTGGGGAAAGTACAACATTTTAATCTTCAATAGAGTGAGGAAAGCGTGATAGGTTAGGGAAAGTGTGGATTTTATTCTTCAATAGAGTCAAAGGTAGGGACTGCATAGGGAACTCCCCTAGGTATAAGCTGAATGAGTATCACCTCGTAACTCTGGTGACATTTTCCCTGGGATTACCCTTTTTCCTGCTCCATGACTAGGATAGCAGTACTGTAGACCACGAACTGTCCTTCTTAAAATTCGTAGTTTAGGATAGTAGCATAATTTACGTACCTTTGAACGCCTTTTAGCAAATGTTGTTCCCACCCAGTGATGTAGCAGATAGAACCAGACGCAAACTCCTTGTCAGGGAGGCAGACTGGTATCTCACTCGGTTGTTGTATATCTCAGGGTCCTGCTCAGCTTCAGCAATGCCACATCATAGTTATACATACAGGTCCACGTTATATCGAGGATGTTTTGAACAGGCTTTCGATGGCGACTTCTTGCTCGAAACCATCTGTTGTGAAAAGATGGTGTTCGCCTGGTTTGAAGGAAACAATAGAAATACAGTTTAACTTGTGTTGCTTACCCGGGTTATTAGTGTTAGGTTTCTAGGTTTCTCCTAAAATACGACTCGAAATTGTCATTTTAAGTGGAGCAAAGTACAAAGTGACGCAGTGAAACCGGCCTTAAGCTAAAACAAATATCTTGGTGGATGAACATAATTCATCGTTGAATGTACAAATGCTATGTTTGACTGTTAAGCCGAGCCCGTTGAAATAGCTGAACTATATCATATGTGATTGCAAACTCTATCCGGTTTTTTTTTTTGCGATCCTCTTTGAGTTAGCATCAAAAAATGATTAGTTTAACCTGCAATGACGGTGAAAATCTGTTGGATTGAAACCAATCGAAGCAGTGAGCGGCTGTTATGATCCATCGCTGACCAATAAACTGACCCTCCACACAGGTGTGCCTTGTATCGATGTCTTAACGAGACTTGCCAGGGCCACGCCCCTGGACTTGAGCTCCTGCCCCCAAATATCCTGGAACGGGACGGCTTCTTACCACAATCGAAACTTTCTAAGGAAGAGGAGACAATAAAATGAGAAAATATAAACGAGCTAAACAGAAATTGAAATATTTTTTAGAGTCATGACTTAAGGTTGTACAACTGGCTAAAATGCTCCGAAAAAGGACCCTTTTTTGAGAAACTGTTTCAAATCATTTCAAATTCCATAGAAGAAGTTGTTAAGTCATTTTTATCAGAGAAACAGATTCTGAAATCGACATTTTTTCGTAACGGGAATGTGTGAATTGATTACCATCGCAAGCGGTGTAAAAATCAGTTTTCTAATTTTTAGGGTTATGTTTTAATTAGTAGTCATAATTTTTGTTTATAAACAGTTATGAAGAAAATACTGAAATATGAGTTAGCCGCAGTGAAACAGCAAATTCTGGTGTTAAATATTAACAGCATTAAATCAAGAACATGACTCCTTAATTTTATTCAATGAATGTTTTTTTGGCGGCTAAATGCAGGAAGATTACTTAACATGTGGACAAAAAACTGTGCCAAATTTCGTCAGCATTGAGTTTTTTCCTAGTGGCAATTTGTTAAATTTTATCACATGTAAGTCAAAAAGACGCCGAATTCGACGAATTCAGCCAGTTTTTCATCGCGATTTCTCTGCAAATGATCCGCCATCTTGAGCCTTGTATTACCAGCCTGATAACATGAGCCACACGAAAAATAATCTGGAATGTTGTGCGAGACTCCGTGAACAAAATACCAGAGCCGCATGTCCTTAGCTTCCACCGTTCGATACTTACGTCTGCAAATCCAAGATGGCGTCTTAAAATGGCGCCCCAGACAACGAAATTCAATCTCCGCTTTCTCCAAAACCGCCAAACGGTGGACTCTTATCTTTTGGAATTGATGATAATAATGTTTTATCTACCAGCTGGCTGTAAACGAAGGTAACTTTATTTTTCGGGACTCAGCAATTGTACTACCTAAGCACGTCCAAATGCCTGATGAGTACGTTTTGATTTGTGGAATAATAGTAATTCGGAAATAGACGAAACTCGCAAAGTACAGTGCTAAGGACTTACGGGAAGATTTGTTCGTTATCACGGGGGTTTGTGATATCGGGTGTTTCTGTCCGGGGGGGGGGGGGGAACTCCCATATAAAAGTGACGGGGTGATCGCCGGAAATTTTGAAAAGAACCCCTAAAAGGTACCAAAAGTCTCATTTAGTGGGTGTGGCTCTAATTCATTTTCACCCCTAACAGGTACAAATTCTAAGATAAAACTAGTACCCTGTTATATATTTTCAGCATAATACCCTAAAAGGTACCGGAATAACTCTAACGGCAGTCATTTAGATTTTAACACCTAAGCGGTACAAAACACGATTTTAACCCCTGATATGATTTGCTGAGCTACTCGTACACTATCAGCGCATTAACTGTGCAGTGGCTGAGGGTTCGTCTACAAAATTGCGGTTTCTTCTCGTTTCTCTGAAGTTTCGGGGAGGATTTATGGTTATCACTAGAAAATTGTGATGATTTTTACTAAAACAATTAGATTATCGCTCTCAATTTCTATGATGTGATAGTTGATTCGGCCTGCGGTCTCATCAACTATCACATCATAGAAATCTCGAGCTCATAATCTAATTGTTAATAGAAGCCTTTGATTTCAAAATTGGCAAAATAGTCCTCAAAACTCATAATTTCGTAATTCGTAATTTTTCGGACAATGTCAGTTTTTTGGACAAAGCAGAACAACCTCCAGCACATGTACTCGATCTATCGTATCGTCTCATCACAACATTGTTACATACCGACTCTGTAGGTGCAGTAGAGCATTTCATCGATAACCCTGTTGTGTATGCCCAGCCCAAACTATCTCCCAGTATACCACTGACAAAATTGCCTGTCAAAGTCATCTCCACCGACACAGTGACAGAACCATCACGGTGTTTCCTTGCTTTAGGGACTCTTAACATTTGTCTTACACCAAGTGGACAACGATCCACTGAGATTCGAAAAGGCAAAGGTGTTGTAGCTTTGTTTCCAGCACAAGATTTCTGACTGGCATTCCTTTGGAGACTTTTCCAAAGCATATCTTCGTGTAGGCATCAGGTGTCATCAACCCGACATCGATGAACCAGCTAACAACCACCTTGTTGTTGTGTAACTGGACTGGCAGTGTCACACTGGTTTGGCCCTCGAGAGCGGCTTGAATCGCTCGAGTTAGCCAAACATCCTAGTGAATTAAAGGGGCAGTGTCATGGGCATCACTTTCGGAAAGTCAAAAGCCAAAAGACATATTTACATCAATGGAAACCTAACAAGTAATGGTCCAGTTTTGTTACAAACTACTATACTAGTCAGACTAGTGTGCTGAAGCTATTAAAGGAGTGCTATCACGAGTTTCCCATGCAAAAAGCTTTTGATTTCAACTTGAAAAAGTGGGGCAGAGTTTTTTTCAAGTGCTTCCCTTGTATCTTGGAAAAATCGCTTAAAATCTAATTACGGTCTGCTCCCCCTCCAACAATTCACTTGATTATATTCCTCTTGATGTTTTAGGCCATTTCGTGTATGTGCGATAAGGTACTTAGTCATAAATTTAGCTTCGTTTTGACCGACAAAAGCAGCAAAATCGCCGTGATAGTGCCCCTTTATTAACATACATTAAGGTAAAGCACAATTTTGGAGATAAGCACCTTTATTTTTAATGCGTCAAATATATATGAGCTTTCCTGTCAACACAAGCAAACATCGCCAATGTACAGACTTTCTCCAGCTTAGCAAATAACTTTTTATCATAACTTTGTTACCATGTAGATTCTTAATTTTGCAAGATTTTAACTGTTTTTAGCTTCTTAAATTATAATGTAATAGTGTAGTTTTTTTAGATGCAGGGCCCCTCTGGATACCAGCTTCGAGTTTAATGGGCCTCCAGGGCCATCTTGTAGAAATGAATCATTCACTTTACTTTACATCTTTGAACGAATGAATTTTAAAAGAATGGAATTTTGGGCATGTGTACATATATAACAACTGACGCAGTAAAAAGTAAAAAGGTATGACTCGAACACCAGGTTCCAGCTTAGTACCCAGGCGTCCCCTTCTTGCTGCTATCTCATGACGTCATTGTGAAGGTGGGTGACTAACTCGTTTCCAGAGTCTTGCTCGCGTTTCGCGCTCGGCAAAGAGAGGGCCTACGGGGACTGGCTGACTAGGATTCAAACAGGAAGTGGAGTCAGGTCAGAATAGAGTTTGGTGTCAGTAATACATCCTTGTCAAAATTGAGAAGAATGCTTTTAAAGGATTTAGCAATTGCAAGTGTAGAGTCTCGATTTCAATAAATAAATTAACAGTACAAAAACTAAACAATGCAGTTAAAATTCGCTTTTCTTGGCTTTCATTCGTGGGAAGACCCCCAATCGAAAGATAAAATTTCAACATGGGCAGTAAAAGTGCTCAAATTGAAACTCAACTCGACATGAATCAGTGTGAACTGCTGCTCTCAAGCTATCTCGATATCATATTTGATTAGTTCACCTTCTCTCCACCATCGTAACCATACGCAATGCGTACAACGACAAATTCACTTGAAAAGAACGCAACAAGCGGCCGGCAAATCTATTGATGTTAATCCACTTACCAACAACCAAAGTTATTGCAACCAACAACAAAGCCCCAAGAGAACTTGGGTTTTGGAAGCATCATGTGCTTCAATTGCATGAAAAGCTTTGTAGAGTTATCACCCCCATCTATAGCTACTTCTGTCACTTCTCGCCGGCCAGATGGTTCTTGAAAAGGTTTCGAAGACGAAAGAGCTTTCCCGGAAAAAGATACGTAGTCGAGAACTTGCAAAGTAAGATTTACGGACTTTCGCTTTTCGTCTGTCACCCGTTTGTATGTTCTGCGAATTTTGGATGTAATTTGAAGTACGTATTACATGTTTCGTCGAATCCTGCGCGCGGTTCTTTCAGTTTCAAACAGCCCACTTGACCCACTTGACCTGAATTCCGTCAGAGAGATCCAGAATAGAAACATGACTTTTCAAACATATGACTTCAGGTTAAGACAACATTGTTTCAATTTCCTTAGCTGAAAGTGCACGTCATTATGAAAATGAAAGGGGGAAACAGTTAAGTAGTAGAAACGCGCCAGGAAAATAACAATACTCATAAAAAAGGTACAGATGGTGAAACTGGAAAGGGGGGGACTCACTTTCATATAAAAGTGACGGAAATCCTCGGAAAATTTTGAAAGGTTTGCACCTGACGTCATCAAAATTCTAAAATCAAAACTGTTAATTCTACAAAGCTATTCTTTCACGTATTCAAGACATACAAGACAATTAACCTTCTATGCAAAAGTTGGTATCGATTCAGTGCTTCGTTTCGAAAAAGCAATTTGAAATTTGCGATGTCCCGGATGAACGTGTTTTTGAACTGTCACAAAAACGACCAAAAACGGGTATTTTTTATGTCATACGTGGATAATAATTTAGAAGTGATATCTAAAGAGTTTTGAAATGAAAGCTAATGATATTGATGGTAGAATCTACTCTACTCTTGTACAATTTTATGGCCGCCATATTGGTGTCCCAAGAAGGGCACAACATGGCGGCTGCATACTAAACTGTAATTTTCTGAAAATTATTTTCGTAATAATCGGTTATGAAAACCGCTAAAAAGCTATAATTTGGACGGAACGTTTTCTTTCTGCCTGCTCTATAAGCTGTTAATTTTCTGATGTTGTTAAGGCAAGCAAAACAAGTTTTTGAAACATTGATGCAAACCACCAATACCAGGAATGTGTTTTGTGGGCATGGCTCAAATTCTTTTTGACCCTAAAAAGCCACAAGAGGTAACAATTCTAAAACGACAAGTGTTACTATCACATTTCTACCGGCCTACAGTACTGGAATAACTCTAATGGTGGTCATGTTAGATTTAAGCACCCCAAGCGGTACAAAGCCATAATTTTCACTTGAAGATCGAAACGAATCACTTACAAACCTCATAATTTCATTTTTTTTTTTCTATCGGAATTAACAAATAAAATCTAAGCTACAAGGACGGATCCTTTTCATCCTTGAAACCATTTTGGCTTTCTTTTTGCATGTACATTAACTCTGAGGTGTATTTGTGTTTTTGTTTGTCCACTCCAGCTCGAGCTCGTATTGTTTTTAATACAAAAAAAGGCTCTTTTGAATACCTAAATGACAGTTTCCCTACCCTTTTGTAGACTTCAACTCCTACCCTTTAAAATACCTCCAGCCAGAAAAAAGCAACCCCTTTAGGGCGGAAGCCTCCCCGTATAGTCCATTTATAGGGAGTGCCCCCCTCCCCCCCCCCCCCCCGGAACATTAAACCAATATAAAGGAACAAGGATGATCAATGTTGGAGGAGATTGAGACGGATTACAAATGACGAACGTAGCTAATAATCTTAAAGGAGCTACGTCACGATGGTGCATCTTGAAAAAAATTGGGCCCATTTTTTCAAGTTCGCCGTACGTAATCCTTCTTAATCTTCTCCATCCTAAACCATTCTTGTTCCTGTTTGGTTTATTATCACTTTTTTGGTGTTTATCTACCTTAGTAAACTGTTATTTGAGGTTTTCTTCACTTTAAGGTGATTCAATCTGCTCTTCCAAAAAATGACTTAAAATATCGTGATTGACATAGCTCCTTTCATTCTAATTTTTCAGGGCCTGGTTGTTCAAAGGGTTTCCGGGTAACGCTATCCACCGGATAAATCACTATCCAACGGATAGCGTAGTTTGTTTTTGTTAACACTAATCCACTGGATAGCGATTTATTCGGTGGATACCGTTATTCACCCTTTGAACAACTGCGGCCAGATCCTTCATAATCTTATCCATCCTCAACCATCCTTGTTCCTGTTTGGTTTATTATTACCTCTTTGTGTTTTTCTAACTCAGTTAGCTATTACTTTGAAGCTTTCTTCAGTTTGAAGGTGATTTTGCACTTCGCAAAATGGCTTAAAATATATAGAGGATATACACGGCGGCGCGAAGATGTGAATTTTATTTTCGAGTGGTAAAAAACATATTTACGAATGAGCGCAGCGAATGAGTAAAATTAAATATTGTTTTTAACACGAAAAAATAAATTCACATCTTCAAGCCACCGGTATTTTTTTTATTATATAGACAAAAAAAAAAAAAAACAAACTTTATCGCGAACTTTGCAGCTCGGTGGACTGGACTTTCTGAATTTCTCTCCTTTCGTCTTCACTTGCAAGGAACGCCTTGCATAATTTTAAGTCATATGAAGTTTTCTTATTAGTGTTAATTTACGAATCTATTACTCGCCACATAATGTCCCCACCCCAAAAAACCCCAAGAGGGCTTGCTCGCAGGCTATTCCTTTTAGTTGATTACTTCCTTTCTTTCTCAGTCAACTGCCTGCTTAACAACAATATCTATAGAGCTTTATCACAGCGACCATATTGGTGTTCCAAACAATAGAAACATTTTCCATAAGAAACAGAATTCGTTTCACAAAGGAGAGAAATTTCATTGTTTAGGAACACCGATATGGCCGCTATGATGTCATATGATCTATTGATCAGTATTGTAATTAAAATCCCAGAAGCATCGTCCAGTAACTTATTATCGTTGCAGTTTATGAGCAAAATTGCCGGACGTAATTTTCAAATCAGAATCTTTATCTTAATTTTTAGCTATGCCCTGATAAAAATATCACAGCGCTTATTTTCTTTAACAATTCTTGAGAAACCGCCATCTGGCAGATTTAAAATCAGTTTTTTTCAGTTTATGTTTTGCTCCGTAATTACAGCATTCGTGTTTTATACAGTACGTTATGACAGGAGATCCAGAAAGTTATTTGCAGTCAAACGAATTTCCAATGAAAGTTACCACCTTTTCAATTTCAAATACTACCTGAAGATTGTGGCAAGAAATTTGCAGCGTTTTTAATTGAATTCTGATGAAGTCGTCATTTTATTTTTCCATAGTAACGCTTAAATTTACTAAAAGGATTTTCAAGGTTGATATTTTAGAATTTTTTTGAGTTCTTTTTTTATGATGTTTTTTGTCTTGTGTGGTCATTACGTGTTGAGTGGCTATTTCAGTTGGGTAATAATTTGCATACTAATACGTACTGATACAGCTCGTAAATTTAAGAATCAGTTAATGCGTCCGTGATGAAATGGGCAAAGTACACTCTCAAAGCCACAAAAGCGCAATTTTCACTGACCCGGCTACGACTGAATGTTTTCTGAGATGGAAAATTCGAATTCGTCAGTGGGGAATCTCTCTCAGATGTTTGCCTTCAAAGAACCGTTAGCACCAGAGAGCTTTTATTCGCTCTAAACATCACAGCCTGTATCGCGAATTCTATCCTTGCAGTGATTACCATCCTTATAACTCACTGATTCTTGCAGCAGTATGGCGAAGTCCAAGTCTCCGTTCCGCCTCATGGTCTTACTATGTGGTCTAGCGCTGTCTAACCTCGGAACGGGATTTGTATCGCAACCTCTCTACTTGGCCATCAAAGTGCTGAAATCAGAGTGATACGCGAAAATGCGCATTGCTTGTACCGTTTGAAATGTCGATTTATACGTTCACTATCGTGTCACTTTGTACACTGACAAACATTAGTTTCGATAGAGTTCGGCCATCTCCCTGCGTAAAGGTATAAACAAGTTGGTTACAGTCAAGGCGCGCTGTGGTAGTACTCTTTATGGAAATCATTGTATCTGGTAGTCTGATTATTATACGAATATCCAACGCAAAAACTTCTTCGCCTGGTTACGATAATTTTGACCTCAACGTTGCTGATTTCAATTTGTTTCTCTTACTTCGTGTTTTACATGATTCGCCGGTATCAAGGTCAAATACAAGCAATTGTGGACCCACAGCGGGTCAAGATACGCCACAGAACACTGGTCTTGATATGAAAAATATCGCAAAAGTGTGATAACTGCAGTTTCAGTAGCGGTACTTATCGTTTTTGTTTTCTCCCAACATGTGCGTTCAAATCAACGTGTTTCACTCGTCCAAAGGATACCAGGATATTCACCGAGTCTTACAAAACAATAACTGTTACAGTTTTCATGGCAAGCAGCGCAGCCAATCCTTTGTTGTACATTTTCAGAATGGAAAAACTTACGAGCAGCAGTTCTGGGAACTTTACGGAAATTTCGATGAGTGATTTTAGCCGGAAACGTGCGACTGTGAAGCTCCTTACGGGGGGGGGGGGGGGGGGGGGGGGGGGGGGGGAAATGGTACCCCTTTCACATACTACAGTAGAAGCACTGCACCCTTTTTTATATCCTTGTAATGACTTAATGAACAAAATATATCACCAGAAACATCAAGCATTACAGCGAGATGTTAACCAAACAATAATATCATTTACTCGTGAAATCCTTACCCTTCATATACTTCAACTCGTGAAATCCCTACCCTTTCACATACCTCGAGCCTAAAAAAAGGACCCCTTTCGGGCGGAGCCTCCCGTATAGTCCAATTATAGGGGATAACCCCCCCCCCCCCCCCGGGGTCTGCGTCTACAAACCTAGTGGGTTAAAATCAGGCCCGGCGCTTTTACTCGGTTTCCATAGCAATGAAGCGCCATGGGAGTATCGCTACTGCCTGGATGGAGTGCTAGTCATCGCAAGGTAATCCCCGGATAATTCGACGGCAAACCCATTTCTGCTTGGTCATGTCGGAAAGAGGCACTGTGAGAGGGACACTGTCCTGATTTTAGCATGATTTTTGGGAAGCTCAGAACATATCTAGATCATAGGAAGTGATCAATAATGGTTTGATTCTGTAGAATAACACTCGACAAATGACAGGAACCCATTAGGAAGTGAGGATGACGAACGACAGCGAGGATGGAAATGGATTGCAATATAGATTTTGAAAAAAACGTCAGGATGTCAGTTTTCAAAGTTTCAAATTTGGCTCGGAAATCTTTGAAATTTTGCCAAAATTTTGTGCAGTATGGAATTTCTTGAAGAAATTGCTTTTTATCATTTAGTTAGAGTTTATTAAGTTCTTATTTCATAGATTTAGGGACCATATCATGCATTTATAACAGTTTTGAGCAAATGTCCAGTGTCCCTTAAGTACCTTTCCAAGCGGAAACACAACGCACTAACCGGTATTAGGCCACCCGGCCGTCTCTTCCGGCAATCCGTCCACCAACAGGCCACCATAAATCCGGTCCGGAACTTAACCTACATTTCAATGAAATTTTAAGAGGTCTAAAGAAGGGATAGAAGAAAGAAAATGATTTTTGGAACACCAACAACCCACGCGGGTGCTCTTGCGTGGTTATCAACTGTCTGTTGGGTGTCAATCTACTAATTTTTAACTTCAAATTCTAATTTTAAAAACTACATTAAATCTTCAATATTTCTCATTTCCCTAAATTTACATATCCTTTGAGAAAAACTATTTCCTCCCAAACATACCCAAAAAATCACCCAAAATTTACAAAAACACCCCATAACATACTGTAGATTCATGGGATGAGCATAGAGTTTTTGGATTGCTTGAAACGTGAACGAGATATTTCCATTTAAACCCATGTTAAGTCGCGGAAAAATGACATTCAGGTTAAGTACCGCCGTTTGAACACCTAAATGACAGTTTTCCCTACCCTTTTGCAGACTTCAAACTCGTAAAATCTCTACCCTTTTATATACCTCCAGCCAGAAAAAAGCAAACCCTTTAGGGCGGAGCCTCCCCGTATAGTCCATTATAGGGAGTGCCCCCCTCCCCGGACATTAAACAACATAAGAACAAGGATGATCAATGTTGGAGATTGAGACAGATTACAAATGACGAACTGTAGCTATAATAATCTTAAAAGAGCTACGTCAACGGATGGTGCATCTTGAAAAAAAATTGGCCATTTTTTCTAGTTCGCCGTACGTAATCCTTCTTAATCTTCTCCATCCTCAACCACCCTTGTTCTGTTTGGTTTATTATTACCTCTTTGGTGTTTTTCTACCTTAGTAAACTGTTATTTGAGGCTTTCTTCAATTGGATGCCAGATCTTGACGTTTATAACATTTATTAAATATAAGTGCTTACTTTCAGTGCCTCGCTTTACATCACTAAAATGCCTTCTCTTTCGTCTATTTCTCAGCTCAGTTTGGTTCAGTTCATTCAATGTTCGCTCCATCTAGATCGGGTGGTTACTTCGTCTAAATTTCTGATTTACATGCTTGCTTATACTATGCGTTTTCTTTTTAGTTAATAGCCCCCGGGGGGGGGGGGGTACTCCCTATAATGGACCTATACGGGGAGGCTCCGCCCGAAAGGGTCCTTTTTAGCTCGAGGTATGTGAAAGGGTAGGGATTTCACGAGTTGAAGTATATGAATGGGTAGGGATTTCACGAGTTGAAGTATATGAAAGGGTAGGGATTTCACGAGTAAATGATATTATTGTTTGGTTAACATCTGTCTACTGGTATGCTTGATTTCTGGTGATATATATTGTTAATTAAGTTCATTACAAGGGTATAGGAAAAGGATGCAGTGCTTCTACTGTAGGTATGTGAAAAGGGGTACCATTTTCATAATTTCTATGGAAGGTATATGAAAGGGTACCATTTTCTATGGAAGGTATATTAAAGGGGTACCTTTTCCGTGAAAAATGGTCAGTATGAAAGGGTAAGGGTTGGACCTGGGCGGAGCCTCCCGTATAAAACTTTTTGAGTACCCCCTTGTACCTAACTTGAATCTGAGCACAGTCACGAATTCCCTAAAAGAAGTCTTCCTGAGACTAAGGGCCGATTATTTAAACGAAGTCTAAGTTAGACCGTTTTTAAGGCTAAATCGAGGTTTAGACAAGGCTTTCATAGACACGGCTAGGCTGAGTCTAAATTGCGTTATTAGAACTAGAAACTGATATAAGAAACATCTACAGCGACGTCAATCAATGTGTCATACCCGACGCAAATTGAGTCTTGTATGATCACGTGGTTTATAATGCTCATAAATAAGGTGTAATTTATTATACGACCATAGCATTTTAGAGTGCGAATTCGCGCACCAAGACGAGTGCAAATATGAGACCGTATTACACGGGTTCTTAGTCCCCCTGACCGCGCGCAACAGAAAACACTGTGAAAAGCCTATATTTTAGGAAAGAAATTATGTTGTATAATAAACAATTTATTCAGCGGAAAGTTGTGTAATACGGCTGGGCATTTTTACTCGTCAATGTTTATTTTTTCTCGCCAAAAGGCTCGAAAAAATAAAAACTGACTCGTAAAAATACCCAACCGTATTACACAACTTTCCCTACGCAGGCTAAACTTTCCGCTGAATAACCTCTATTTATTCCACTATTACGTCACTCATTTCACCATATAAAGTCAAGAGAACGCGCAAAATATCAGAGCGTATTACACTGTAGTGTGCTGGTTTGACCAGTTTAGAACAGATCGAATGTGAAGTGGAAAATGTTTGCAGTAGACTACGAATAGTCCCTCATTTTTCTCAGATCGAGCGGGTGGAAATCTCGCGCCCGCGAGAAGACGCGACGTGAGGAGGCGGATTTTATATGTTAAACCATCGAATAAGGTGGATGTATTTGTTATTCAGCTGAGATTTCAACACTAAGTGAATATTTAATTTTCAAGTATATCTTGGAGTTTTTAATTCAATAAGATCTGCAATATTCTTCAAAATATTTACTATGTACTGATTTTGATGAAGTTTCGCAAATATGGCCAGGAAAAATACCTTAATGCAAAAAATTAGAATTGTGTTACCCAATAGACTTGGGATTCGAGTTAATTTGAAAACAAATCTGACATAAATCAAAACAAAAGGAATAATTTACAATCTGAATCATGTACCTGCTGCTACGGAAATGCATCATTTATATTCTGAACTCTGTTTGTAAACAGGTTATTTGAACCATCACAAAGTGGGTTTTTTTTTAAGTCTTGATAAGTATTTGCTGCCTTGGACAAGGAAACCATCGACTCTGCTGGAAAGAGCGCCTTAAATTTAATAGAATTTCTAAATTTGAGTTATCCCTTGCTCCAAGCACATATAGCTCAGGAATTATCAGTTGTTACAGGCGTTTGTATGAATGTAAGCTGATTTATTGTATGCTCGGGCGATACAGTGTCTTATGGCCTGCTAGCAGGCCTACAAATCGACGTTTACCTTTTTCACAGTGAGTGGTCACTGATGAAAATGGAAAAAGAAGAATTCCTGCCCCATTCGGAACAAACAAGCTTTGACTGCAGCTAAGTTGCGGTTACCAATTTCCATTTCAGTGCAGGTGAGTGTAATGAATCATTACAGTATACCGGTTAAACTCTTGAAGATTTCCTACAACAACATTGAAAACTGTATTGACGAACTGAAATTATTTCAGTGAAAGAACGTCCTCACTCAAGAAGCTTAAGGTGAACGTATGTTGATCGAAATATTGAAAATGATAGGTTAACTATCAGGAACTCGTTCAGTCCAAAGTTTGAAATGTTAATGTTAGTTCAGGCAATGCCCTGGGTTTTCAGCGTGAAGCAAGGAAATAGGAGACGTCTGTACGCAGGCGACCCTGGTCCCAGAGGTTTTCTTTTTTTCTTTTCATCTCAATCGAATCATGGATCCATAATCGAATTTGAGCCACGAAGCGACGACAACGAGTCGCGGAGCGGTGAGAGAGAAAACCGCCTTCTCTCTCTTCGACTGTTTCGTTTCAGTATAGAAAAAACGAAAGAACTTCTAAGAACAGGGTATTGTGGATACATCAAGACAATGTCCCTTATATAAAGCCCGGCGGCCAAACGAGGATGAGAGTTGTTGAGAGTTCAAGCTCTCTCTCTTGTTTGCGGCCTGAAACTCTCATGCAATCTCAGCGACTCTCATGCGCTCTCCGCATCGAATTTTAACCTGCATGCCAAATTCAGTTATTGAGTCGTAGATGACTCTCGCTCTCGTTTGGCCCGAGGTGATGATAGTCGATGAGACTGAGTTGAAGGAAACTCTCAGCAACTCTAATCCTCGTTTAGCCCGAGCTTAGTTATATAAGTTGATGATAACCTGTGTGATTGGCAATATATTGACATTGTGAAGAGAACATTAATGTGTTGTTTAAAAGGGCTTACAATTAATTTATTATCTTTCGTGGTTTATCTACCTGCCGTGCATGCCAACAGACACTCATTATGACTACGGAAATCAGTTCATGCACAACCTGGTTTACAATGAATTATTTGTGATTTATCAGCCTTATGGTAAACATTATAATTTTGCTGATTCATTGCAAAATGATTTAGGCAATACAGTAAAAACCCGCGAATAATAAACTGTGGATTAAGAACCTGCAGGCTGGGTTTTTACTGCAATCCGTGGCGCAGCTCCTTAAATCTTATCGCTCACATTATATAATATTGCAGGTGTTGTTGAACGAAGCCGCCATCAAAAGCAGCAACAAGTCATGGGATTCCCTTTCTTTGTTTCCTTACCGGATGACGTCAGACCCCCAGAACCTCAAAACCAAGGGAGACTCCGCTGTACATAAAGCATGTCGACTTAAACGAAACGAAACCATGCACTGCTTCGTATAAGAAAGTCGAAAATTCCTTGTTACTTCATTACCTCGTCAGCACCCGTGGTTTAGAGGTTCTCGAACAGCTAATGGTGGTCAAATTTCACTCGGACGACAGAAACTTCATCGTAGAGACTTTGAAAGAGGAATCGAGTGCAACGGTTCACAGTATCATTACTTGGGACAATCGACCTCCCAGCTAAGAAACAAGACGTGTTTCATGATGAACGCCTCGCTGAGTGACATGCACAGTTTGCTGACGAAGTTTGAAAACTTCGACGAGCTTTTTCCAGTCGTAAGACGATCCCGAAAGCTTGCTCTGCTGTTTTCACCCTTTGAGCGCAGTTTGGAACTCAAATCCGGCGAATATGACGTCACAGATGACGTAGCAAGCGCGTTGGGAACGTACGTGTTCACGGATGGGTGCGGTCTCATGTCGCCTGAGCTCGCTAAGGAAGTGCAGACGTTGTACAGCCTCTCGTGCGCGCCTAGCGTCATTGAAGTGAGATTTAAAGGTTTCAGCGGCGTCCTTGTACGTTTTAACGAATGCCAAATCTTCGAATCAAGGGCTCTTTAGAAACTCAATGTCGGACTTTGCGACTTCTCGTGAAGCCATGAGTGACATGAACACGCTTGGTATCGTAGGATACTCGCAGCCGTACTCGCTGGGTTATTTGGACACACAGACAGTCATGTTACTGGCTGAAGCTGGTGTCTCACGCGAGTATCTGGAGACACTTCAGAACAACTACTATGAAGTACTAGAGCGGTTGGAAGACAAGACTTACGCCGGTTACTTCTTACGAACAACGGGAAACGATGAATTGCTACAAGAGTTCCAGCGAGACGGGATTACCGACGACATTGCGAGAAAGCTACAAAGTTTAAAGTCTAAAGAAATTGAAAATATGAAATTGGAGAAAATAGCCAATGAAAACGACGAAAATGACAACAAAGGGCAAGGAGTCGAAAAATTTCAAAATGAACTCAAACCGACGGAGACACTTACAGGGCAAGAAGAGGTCAATTCTAACACAAATGATGTTCACTTCAATCAAGCTTCTGATATCAGAATTTTAACTCCAGATGCACGAGTGGTCTATGGCGCCAGCGATCCGTACGATCAGCTGAACTACGGAGAATGTTTCTTCCAGCCAACACTTCATGAAGCGGAGCACAACTCGTTCTCCTTCGCCGAGCTTGTGCTGGTGATGCGAAGACCTTCCTACCACGTGGGAGATGTTCGAGTCTTAAAACTGACTCACGGAAAAGAAGCTTATAAAGATCT
Organism: Desmophyllum pertusum; assembly: GCA_029204205.1. NCBI lineage: Eukaryota > Metazoa > Cnidaria > Anthozoa > Scleractinia > Caryophylliidae > Desmophyllum > Desmophyllum pertusum. Next base: position 652,438 of record MU825873.1, on the reverse strand, counting down.
GTACGATTGCATCGTGTTTCCTACCAGGGGCGCGCGACCACATGCCAATGAATGTGCCGGGGTCGGGTGGGTGGTGACAGGTATTTTGTGTGCTGGGATCAAAGGCTTTTACCACCTTTTATCAGCAGCCCATACATCGGTTACATAGCAAGTTCTTCTTCGAATATCGCGCGTAAAGGGAAAGAAGTCGCCATGAATCTCAAGTGCATGGAGAAAAAGCCTGTAAGTGACTTAGAAGAGAGGAAAAAGCAGCAACAAGCACGCCAAGCGCTGATGGATCACTTCGGTCATTTTAAAGATTACGAAAACTTGCGCTCCTGCGCTACGGAAGTATTCATGAAGTACGCGTCTTTGCATGGTACGTCATGTAGCGAATGCGAACTGCTCAAGAAAATGTTTCTTAGAGAGTTCGACTGGAGTGAGCATTACGATCACATCGACAAGAAACTGAAAGAGCTTGAAGAAGCTCACGATAAAGAAATGAAGAACTCACCAAATACTCTCACGCACCGCAGCTCCCTTCGTCTTCCCGTCATGCAAGTGGGTTGGATCGTCTTTTAATTTCGCTTCAGTTGAAGAAGCCGCCATTTTGTCCAGGAGATGACGTCTGGAATGAAATGAAGGCGAGAAGTTTTACGTTTGTGGCATCGCAGACCAATTTAACAGAAAGAAACAACTAAATTTTAACTTCCCGAAGTACAAATAAAGCAGCGCTTACCACAGTTATAAGAAGCCGGGCAACCCCTTCATCACAATGTACCTCATTTTAAAATTGCTGGTTTGCAACCATTCCCGAGAGATTCAAATAACAAAGACCCTGGCGGCCATGTTGGATGACAAACAATAAATGCTAATTAGAAATATTTGTTTATGGTCACCAATATGGCGGCGATGACGTCATTTGCAAACAAAGAATTCCCGCACAGACAGTATCTTCTTCAGTTAAGGCCCCATCAAACGGTCACAACATTTGTCACAACATTCTCACAACATTTGTTGTGAGCCGATGTTGAGACCGTTTGACCACCCTCTCAACAATGTTGTGAGATGTTGTGGCTCTCTCCTCCGCAGAGGCTCAATGGGGTTTTAGGAGAAATCCGCTGAACGTGGTGTGTGCAGGCGCAAGTAACTGGCACTCACTTCGCTCAGCGGATTCTCCCACACGGGCTCTTGTGCTTGTGCTAGCGTCGCTAGTGAAAACAAGGCTTTAACAAACGCTCAAGTAAAGTAAGATTTAGCTCTACGCACATAAGTAATGCGTTTTTTTATGAAACGTGTTGACCACAAATATATGTACACGAATATACATGTGGGTCGCAAGACAATTTTAATTTGCGTTCAACTTTCTTATCGTCTGTCTCAGTCATGCGATGGATTAAAATGAGCGGTTCAAATATTACACTGATTTCGCCGGATGATCTCGCGAGAAAACACTGGATGATAAAGAAACAACTGATAACCTACCCGTTTTTCGTATGTATAGGCATCCATTTGATCAAACGAGGCGAATCTATCTATTGTAGCCCGTAAGGCGACATTTTAGCTACAACGATGTTTGAGATGGTTCAGTCATTTTTCTCCAAAAGTGTGCAATGCGCATGTGTTGATCCGCACCGGCGGCGCGAATTAATTGAATTGTGGTGCATTTAAATTGCATTAGCCTTTTTATTTCTGATGGTTTTAGATATATCTACGACGCAGTTTGATGCGACTCTTCATGTTGACGAGTCTCTCAAAATGGAGGAAAACTTAGAGATCGTCGAAATTTGGCAAGTTCACACAGCTATAAATATTTCATCAAACACTTGCCACAAGGTTTCTTGCTATAGTAACATTGTTTATTGTATCTACTTTTGGGCTGCTTTGGTTTAATTGCTGAATAGTGCGCCTCACTTTTTCAAAAATAAAGTTTGAATTTGATCCGTTTTCGCGTGTTTGATCAATCTATGCGACAGGGGTGTCGAGATAAATTGATGTTTAAAGTTGTTCTAAATTCACGCCTTGATATTAGACTACGAGCATTCCCTCATTTTTCTAAGGGATAGTCGAGTGGGAGAGCACGCGAGCGAGCGCGAAAATCACCTCGAGGAGCCGCCGCGTGTCGTGTGTCCAGGTGATTTTCGATCGCGCGAGAAGGTGATTTTCGCGCGCGCTCGCGTGATTTCCCACTCGACTATCCCTGAGAAAAATGAGGGACTGCTCTTTGTCTACCTTGATATCGATCGTCACGAGCCTTCGCTGGGGTGAAACAAAAATCCCGTAAAACACGACAAATTTAAAAGATCCGATCATGCTGATTGTGGTTTGAGTATAAGTACATTAAAGTCTTGCCCTGGGGGGTGGCGGGGAAGGTGTACTCCTATAATGGACTATACGAGGAGGCTCCGCCCGAAAGGGGTCCTTTTTTTAGGCTGGAGGTATATAAAAGGGTAGGAATTTCACGAGACACGAGTTAAGTATAGAAAAGGCCGTAGGAAAACTGTCATTTAGGTGTTTAAAAGGGCCTTTCAAAGCTAACAGTTTAGTAAAAGTCGTAAAAGGGATGCACTGAGTGTTTCAATTGTGGGTATGTGGGGTACCATTTTCTATGGAAGGTATTCCTAATTTGCATAATTATACATTTCCGCTCGCGCCAAAGATCTGAGGAGAAAAGACCGACTGCTCGCAGTCTAGGAAGGTACCGTAAAAGCTCTATTTAGCCCCCCCCCCCCCCCCCTCTCTCTCTCTATTAAGCCCCCCTATCTAATAAGCCCCCCCTTTGGAAGTTAGATTTTGTAATAAGCCCCCCCCTCTCTATTAAGCCCTCCCTCCTTTCGTAAGGCTGATGTAAATGACTTTTCAGCAATATTTTCTGGCGTTTCAGTCACTTTGTATTGAAACGTGATCTTATATTCCCAGAACTATCGTCGAGTTAGGGTACAAATGACGTTTCCTTTGTAAGACGGTCATACATAACCCATTTCTTGTTTTGTTTTAGTTAGTGGTGTAATAGTAAAGTTTGAAAAATTTATGTGAATTTTCTTGAAAATTTATGATTTGAAATAAGCCCCCCTCTCTATTACGCCCCCCTCTCTAATAAGCCCCCTTCTTGAGGCCTGAAATTAAATAAGCCCCCCGGGGGCTTAATAGAGCTTTTACGGTATATGAAAGAGTTACCTTTTCTGTCAAAAATGGTATATTAAAGGGTAAGGGTTTGGACCTCGGGGCGGAGCCTTCCCGTATAAAATTTTGTTCAGTACCCTCTCCCCCCGGCAACAGACAAGAAATGAGCGAAATTTATTTTTCAAACCAAATGATAACATCCTTTTCCCGAGGATGCCCCTAATGGAGGTTTCACTGACGTCTGTATTATAAAAGAAGACAAAGAAGTAGAAAACTGCTACTTAATATTTATTTAGCCTGATGCAAACACTCGAGCGAGTCTGGTAAGAATCGAAAGCACACCGACAAACATTCCAGTTTCTCCCAAACTCCTTCTCTTCAAAGTTTTGAGATTTATTGAATACATTTTGATATACTTAACTAATATGCTAAATTGAAAGGATATATATTCCTGAAAATCACTTGATTTCAGGCAGCACAACATTTGATAAAAAATTAACAGGCGAACGCACTTTCCTATAAGCTAAGATTACTAGAAGTAACAGCATTACAGTGTGACTACTGTAACCGAGGCCACTTAGACAATGCAAACCAATTTCATCAGTTTTTGAGCAGCATGGAATAGAAAATTTCAACTGAATTATTAGTTGAAACGTTGATTACACTGAAAACTGATTGGCTCAAACAACTGAAATTGAAATTCTTTGTTTTCATTCTGCAAGGTGCTTTGGTTTTCGTTGTCTAAGTGGCTGCACTGTAATGATTTCAGCCCTTCAATACCTACAATGTTCAGCCTGCACTAAAACAAAAAGAAACTGAGGCGAGTATGATCGTTGTCACACTGTTGTTTTACTTGGCGACTTAGATTACGCTCGAGCCTGCATCACTTGTCTTCCTCTTTTTACTGAGGAGATTCAACCGTACCGTGTATGCACGCATTGCGAGCCTATTTTTGATATCGCTACCTCTGTGGAACCTCTATTTTCATTCGCCCGTTATAAATACTACCTCTATTGTTTTTTTTTTTAGGGCTTGAGCAATGTTGTGGCCTGTTTTCTTTTTTAAAAGCTAATGGCGTTCCTCGTTATAAGAGGTAATTTAGTTAGCGACGCATGACATCACAAGTAGTTTATACGGATGACAACGCCCTCAAAATCGCTCTAAATGGCACAAAAATAGACTGCTCACAGCAAAAAAACACGCACAATTAAAGAATCGCTAGCGAAGCTCTCACTTTCATTTCTATCGTGGGGGTTTTTCGCGCGTTCGTCGGGGAAATAAGTGAGTTTTTGGCAAATCTGCGTTGAAACCAATCGAATAGTTTCCGATTCAGTTATTATCCAATCACAAGAGAGGTTGAACAGCGCGAGAACTCGCCAGTACTCCGAAAATTGTCACGCCAGCATAGCGCAATGACAATACGTCATGTTGTTTAGCAACGTCGGGACGAAAATCGCGGGCTCAGTCCAGTTTACTCTCAACTGGTACCTGTTCCCCCGACTGGATTTGAGAAAATAGAGAGACTGGGAACAACTTGCACAAAATCCCTCAATAATGTTGGGCATGACTTTACAAAGATAACAAAAAGCTCATTTCTTATTGCATTTGAGAAACGCGGTCCTTTACTGCATGTTCGTAATAAAATCATCCAAAAGTTCAGTCATTTCTCTCCAAACTGGCTGTGGAGTAGCAGATTCTTCGGTTGCTTCCAGATCGGCACTTTGCTTCTCCAATTTCGTATCAAGCTTTGAAAGATATCTCTCAACTTCGTCCCTCCTAGCATTCCAGTCAAACCCCGGAGACAAATACTCCCCGAGTTTCTTGCATTCGGAAACACGACGGCCCATGCAGAGACGCGAACTCTTCGAAGTGTGACTTTGCCTTAGAAATTAGATCATCGCTGCTTTTGAAAGTGGAGAAATACTTTTTTAGCTCATCCTGAAATGAGCCACTTTCGTGAAGCTTGCTTGCGGTCGAAGGGCTGTCTGCTTCCACGTCTTTCTCACTTATAGCCGTTTCTCCTACTTTGTCTCTTGCGGCTTCAGGGGAACAGAAGCAAGGGAAGACAGGTAACCTCGAAATTTGACTCGAAATCCCAGAAAAAACTTTCTCAGCTTTCTCAATAAGAGATGAATCTGGTTGTAGCATGAGCTTTTCATCCCAGCAAACAAAATACTTGTTGGCAACCACTGGTGCTTCCGTTTGCGACGGCAAAACAATGCAGTCTTTGAGCTTTTCGTACTCTCCCTTTTTACGCACAAGCTTGAGCACTCGAATGCGTGTAAACGTGTAACACGGTTGTGGTATTACAAGGACCTGCTCCGCTGAGTTGAACCGTACTGTATCTTGAGGGTCCAAACCGTCCAGGCAAGGGTCAAAAACGCATTCATCTGACCTAAGCGCTGTGTAAGGATCTACAATTCCAAAAACTTCCCGTGACATACTAACAAGAACTCTGAGTTTAGAGCCATCTTGCATCTTTTCGATTTCGTCGCGCTTAATCTTGCAAATCGTTTCCCGCGCATCTGGGTTATTCCGTTTTCTATTCGACTCAGAAGTTCTTGTCTCCCGTTCAGTCGAAGAAAGTACTTAGCACGAGTCAAATCGTCTTGGAGGTTTTTCAACACTTCATAATAATGTTTCTGAAGTTCCAATAAGTAATCACGTGATACGCCTCCTTTTTCCAAAAACATCACCGAGTAGACATCCAAGTATCCCACCTCGTACGGTTTAGAATAGTCAACAATACCCATTGTTAATGAGTTACCACGTGTACAGTTACTTGTTGCAACTGGAGTTTTGAACAGGGCCTAATTCTACTTGAAGGCGGAGAACTCTCCTCACTCGCTCTACCGAATATCTCGTCGAACAGCACAAGTCCACCAGAAAATTCTGGACAGATCACTTGCACAACACTGGGAGCTTTAGCAAGACCGCTGCATTCGGGTTTTTTCTCGATTGTTTCAGCAAGTTCGGGTGACATAAACCCACTTGCTTCAGGGATGCCAGGAGTGTATTCGAAATTAAACCCGTCTGGATCTAACTGCAAGCATTCGGCGAACGGTTCAAACATGTGTTGAACTGTAGCTGCTCGATCTGCAAATGGGATATCGTCGCTAAAGTTGCCGAACTTTGGCCGCCTATCGCTTATTGCCTTGTCAGTCTCCGCAATTAGAAAGCATGTTTTGTTTCTCAGCTGAGACGCAGAAAACCCCAGAAAGGAATATCCCAAACCGTTGAATTGATGCCTCTACTTAATATTTCATATATTTCTTCTTCAGAATGTAAAGATGAAAACTCAACCATCAAAAGTTTGTCCCACACGCTTTTTTTTCCTGCTTCACATTCGGAAAGCAGCTCATTGATCATCAGAGTGTTTTTCACGTCTTTTGCTCGTGTTTCGCTTGTGTTTGCGTCTTTCGCTTGTTTTTGGCTATCCTTTTTAAGGATGACATGTTTTACGTACAGTTTCTCACCAGGTGGACATTCCAAAGGTGTGATACATGGCACCAGGTAAGGTATGGCCATGTCAGGTCAACTTACGTCGTGTAAAACTGATGAAAGAACATCAAATATGAACCAGATATCATGAGTCAATAAATAAGCATTGCGCCCTTCATTTGAGAACATTATGTAACCCTTATAGTCTTGAGCCAGAAATATGAATTTGTCTTATTGATTGTCGTGTATTTCTTTCAAAGTTGGTGGAAAGTACGAGAAAGCCAAATTGCCCATTCAGATTGGGTCGAAAACATTGCAACGCAACGTGCTGTAGCCAACTATACTGAGCTAAACTGATAGTGCTCGTGCGAGATTGAAAACATTTAAGACCTTATGCAACATTCAATTACGTTTGATTTGTTATCATATCGTAGATGGAATTGACAGTTTTTTTCTGGAACATGACATAAGTATCTAAGCACTTGAAAGGTATTGCATACCAGTGTAATTAAATCTGAAAGCAACCGACTGAACAATGGAATGTTGAGTGTTGAACACGACATGTACAGAACTGTTGGGAAATAAAGCAAAGTCCAAGAAACACATTTGCGTTTAATTTATTCTGAGTGGAATTTTCCCGAACACAGGGTACGGGAATATGCACCCTCCCCCCTGTACAGTCGGCTCCGGTGAATTCATTTTTACTTTCAGTGTTTTTACCACTAAAAAAGTAAGAAGTACCAAGATGGTTGCTGCTACTCGAACAGGCTTGGAAGATCTTTCTTGTAATATTTTTAGCCTCTAATTCAGTCTAGTTTATTCTAAATTTAGTCGGTGATATTCCTCGTTACGTTTTAGGGATTTTCATCGCCGGGTCAACTCAGGAATGTCTGAACAAGTATCTTCACGAGGTCTAGTTTTGAGCACATTTCCGCTAAGTTGCTAAATCCTAATAAGCTTGTGAATTTTCAGTTACTGTTTTTAGTTCTCTAGCGCAGTATCCCGTTGGAAGGTCATTGCTCGTTTCAATTTGCAGAGGTTTAAGTCTTGACTCGACCAGCTTCTCAAGCCGGCATCTGAAGCATCTTTAGTTCAGATGACTTTCTCGTTCGTGGAAGAAATGTTGCTCAAAATTTATTGCGCCGTGGGGCCCTAGGTTAGCTTCTTATGATTTGATCGTTCAGGGAGCGCTTAGAATTTGCTTCTGTGATACCTGATATAGAGGTCAAACTAGTTTCGAGATTTCCTTTCAAATTTGTCATAAAATTCAACTCTTACCTATCTTTATGATGTTGCTTCCACTTGTTCTTTTGAATTTACATGTTTGAAGTATTTGTTTGAGTTTTAAAACAGATCACTAGTGTAAACTAAGAGAGCACGACAATTCGACAAACCTTTTGAGTCTTGTAATTGAAGCTTCGGCTTGCAGACAGCCAGAATTCCTAGAAATTCAGGAACAATTGACATCATCAGTATAACGCGTGTGCTCTGATTGGTTGGCTGAAAACGAGGTCGTGTTCTTAGAAAACTACCGGAAATTGTTAGAATATATCTATTTAAAATCATTAAATAAATGAACTCGAAAGGCGAAGAAACATTTCACGTTTCAGGTCAGGGTACAAACTATTCACGTTTTCTGATTTATGGACTTCTGTTTGAAGTCAAAAAGCGTCGTTCAAAACATTATTTTCTGGAAAACAAGTGAGTTCAGGAGCAGGCGTGAGTTACCATGCCAATCACCCTGAATAAAGGGAATTTCCCTTTTATGACCTCATAGACAAAGTCAGCTGGGCATCAAGACACCGACTCGAAAAACGCTCGACTTAAATTACAGTAAACCGATTTACAAACATTAAGTATCTAATTATTACAATCCATAATCTTAAAATAAATAATTCATTAATTTAAAAAAAGTAAATGAATAAAAAAAAAAAGTAAAAAATAAGTAAATCAAAAGTTAACAATTAAAGTTAACTAAAATGTAAGGTGTGACAATAAGCTTTAAGTTTTTAGTTCTCGTGCAATTCTTATGCAATTTGTTGATCCGCACCGGCGGCGCGAATTGAATTGTGGTGCATTTAAATTGCATTTGCCTTTATTTCCGATGGTTTTAGCCGTATATCTAACGTCACTCATGTTGAATTGACGAGTCTCTCAAAGTGGAGGAAAACTTGGAGATCGTCGAAATTTGGCAAGTCAAATTACACAGCTCTCAATATTTCATCAAGCAGTTGCCACATGGTTTCTTGCTATAGTAACATTGTTTATTGTATCTACTTTTCGGCGCTGGTTTGGTTTAATTGAAATAGTGCGCCTCACTTTTTCAAAAATAAAGTTTGAATTTGATCCGTTTTCGCGTGTTTGATCAAGCTGAGCGACAGGGGTGTCGTTAGTCTCACTGCTTGCTTGATTTAAACTCAATGTTCATAAAAAAATCAGTTTGGTGAATTAAAAAGACCTAATCTAACTGACTGTGGTGGGGTTTTTTTGTACAGGGATTATTATTTCGAGATAAATTGATGTTTAAAGTTGTTTTAAATTCACGCCTTGATATTAGACTACGAACAGTCCCTCATTTTCCTCAGGGATAGTCGAGTGGGAGAGCACGCGAGCGCGCGCGAAAATCACCTCGAGGAGCCGCCGCGCGTCGTGTGTCCAGGTGATTTTTCGAGCGCGCTAGGGGGTGATTTTCGCGCGCGCTTGCGTGATTTCCCACTCGACTATCCCTGAGAAAAATGAGGGACTGCTCTTAGTCTACCTAGATATCGGTCGTCACGAGCGTTCGCTGGGGTGAACCAAAATCCCGTAAAACACGACAAATTTAAAAGTTCCGATCAAGCGGATTGTGGTTTGAGTATAAGTACATAATATAATGATAGTATTGCCCTGGGGGGTGACAGGGAAGGTGTACTCCTATAATGAACTACACGGGGAGGCTCCGCCCGAAAGGGGTCCTTTTTTAGGCTGGAGGTATATAAAAGTGTAGGGATTTCACGAGTTGAAGTATAGAAAAGGCCGAAGGGAAAAATGTAATTTAGGTGTTTAAAAGGGCCTTTCAAAATAACTCGAACAGACGCACCTAACGGCTAATTCATCAAGTATTTTAAGAGGCTACTCAAGCGAAAAAGTCGTAAAAGGGATGCACTGAGTGTTTCGACTGTAGGTATGTGAAAGGGGTACCTTTTTCTATGGAAGGTATATGAAAGAGTTACCTTTTCTCACTGTCAAAAATGATATATAAAAGGGTAAGGGTTTGGACCTCGGGGCGGAGCCTCCCCGTATAAAATTTTGTTCAGTACCCCCTCCCCCCCGGCGACAGACAAGAAATGAGCGAAATTTATTTTTCAAACCAAATCGACCAGAGCGCTTTCACATGTTGTCCCGAGGATGTCCCCTTAATGGAGGTTCCGCTGACGTCTGTATTATAAAAGAGTATAAAACTGCTACTTAATATTTATTTAGCCTGATGCAAACACTCGAGCGAGTCTGGTAAGAATCGAAAGCACACCGACAAACATTCCAGTTTCTCCCAAACTCCTTCTCTTTAAAGTTTTGAGATTTATTGAATACATTTTGATATACTTAACTAATATGCTAAATTGAAAGATATATATTCCTGAAAATCACTTGATTTCAGGCAGCATAACATTTAATAAAAATTCAACAGGCGAACGCACTTCCCTATAAGCTAAGATTACTAGAAGTAACAGCATTACAGTGTGACTACTGTAACCGAGGCCACTTAAGCCTGGTTTCCATTGATCGCAACGATCGCTGTCGAAACGATCGCAGCGATCGTTGCAATCATATGGAAACCAGGCTTTAGACAATGCAAACCATCAGTTGTACTGATTGGCTCAACTGAAATTCTTTGTTTTCATTCTTCAAGGTGCTTTGGTTTTTCGTTGTTTAAGTGGCTGCACTGTAATGATTTCCGCCCTTCAATACCTACAATAGTTCAACCCGCACTAAAACAAAACAAAAGGTCAAAAAGAAACGTTACTGAGCGAGTATGATCGGTGTCACACTGTTGTTTTACTTTGCGACTACGTTCGAGCCTGCATCACGTGTATTCCTCTTTTTCCAGAGGAGATATTCAACCGCACCGTGCATTCCAGTTTACACAAGCACGCATTGCGAACCTATTTTGAAAAAATCGCTACAACCTCTATTTCTATTATTTTTATTTTATTGTGTGGCTTAGAGCATTGTTGTGACCTGTTATCTGTTGTTTTAAGAGCCAATGCATATGGCGTGACTCGTTCTGAGAGGTACTGAGCGATCTATTCATCCCAGCAGCTTTTCAGGGCGATTTGAAAACGCCCTCGAAATCGGTCCAAATATCACAAAAGTTTACTATTCACAGCCTTCCTATTTTCTCAACCCCATCCCCCCCCCCCCCCCCCCTCCCCCCCACACACACAAAATAAAGAGCGCGAAAAGAATCGCTAGCCAAGCTCTCACTTCATTTCTCTCGTGTTTTTTTTTTTTCTTTGCGCGTTTAACGATTTGAGAAACTAGAGAGGTACAGAGATCGCTCTTTAATGTTTGGCACGACTTTAGAAGGAAAATTTAAAAAACTCATTTTTTATCGCTCTTTTAGGCTTGTGGTCCTTTGCTCCATGTTTGCAAAAGTTCAGTCATTTCTCTCCAAACTGGCTTTGGAGCAGCAGATTCCTTTGGAGTAGCAGATTCCTTTGGAGTAGCAGATTCCTGGTCGGTGCTTCGCTTCTTCAATTCCGGCAATTCCGTATCAAGCTTTGCAGATATCTTTCAACTTTGTCCCTCTTAGTGTTCCAGTCAAACCCCGGAGACAAGTATTCCCCGAGTTTCTTGCATTCGGAACACGACGGCTCACGCCGGAGAGACGCGAACTCTTCGAAGTGTGACTTTGCCCTAGAAACTAGATCATCGCTGCTTTTGAAAGTGGAGAAATACTTTTTTAGTTCATCCTGAAATGAGCCACTTTCGTGAAGCTTGCTAGCGGACGAAGGCCTATCTGCTTCCTGAAATGAGTGAAGCTTGCCTGCGGTCGAAGGACTATCTGCTTCCACGTCTTTCTGACTTAAAACCGTTTCTCCTACTTTGTCTCTTGTGGCTTCAGGGGAACAGGAGCAAGAGAAGACAGGTAACCTCGAAATTTGACTCGAAATCCCAGAAAAAACTTTCGCAATATGAGATGAATCTGGTTGTAGCGTGAGCTTTTCATCCCAGCAAACAAAATACTTGTTGGCAACCACTGGTGCTTCCGTTTGCGACGGCAAAACAATGCAGTCTTTGAACTTTTCGTACTCTCCCTTGTTACGCACAAGCTTGAGCACTCGAATGCGTGTAGACGTGTAACACGGTTGTGGTATTACAAGGACCTGCTCTGCTGAGTCGAAACCGTTGTTTATCTTGAGGGTCCAAACCGTCCAGGCAAGGGTCAAAAACGCATTCATCTGACCTAAGCGCTTTATTGTGACCCTTGTATGGGTCTACAATTCCAAAAACTTCCTGTGACATACTAACAAGAACTCTGAGTTTTGAGCCATCTTGCATCTTTTCGATTTCGTCGCGCTTATCTTGCAAATCGTTTCCCGCGCATCTGGGGTTATTCCGTTTTCTATTCGACTCAGAAGTTCTTGTCTCCCGTTCAGTCGAAGAAAGTACTTAGCATAAGTCAATCGACAAGATTTTCCATCAATTCATAATACTGCCTCTGAAGATCCAATAAGTGATCACGTGATACGCCTCGTTTTTCCAAGAACATCACCGAGTAGACATCCAAGTATCCCACCTCGTACGGCTTAGAACAGTCAACAATACCCATTGTTAATGAGTTACCACAGTCACTTGTTGCAACTGGAGTTTTGAACAGAGCCTTAATGCTACTTGAAGGCTGAGAACTATTCTCATTCCCTTTAGCGCATATCTCGTCGGAGAGCACTAGCCCACCAGTTAATCCTGGACAGATCACTTGCACAACACTGGGAGCTTTAGCAAGACCACTGCATTCGAGTTTTTTCTTGATTGTTTCAGCAAGTTTGGGTGACATAAATCCACTTGCTTCAGGGATGCCAGGAGTGTATTCGAAAGTAAACTGGTCTTGAGCTAGCTGCAAGCTTCTTTCGAATGGTTCAAACATGTGTTGAACTGTAGCTGCTCGATCTGCAAATGGGATATCGTCGCTTAAGTTGCCGAACTTTGTCCGCCTATCGCTTATTTCCTTGTCAGTCTCCGCCGCGATTAGAAAGCATGTTTTGTTTCTCAGCTGAGACGCTGAAAACCCCAGGAAGGAATATCGAAAGCCGTTGAATTCGATGCCTCGACTTAATATTTCATATATTTCGTCTTCAGAATATAAAGATGAAAACTCAACCATCAAAAGTTTGTCCCACACGCGTTTTCTTCCTGCTTTACTTTCAGAGAACAGCTCATTAATTATCAGAGTGTTTTTCACGTCTTTTGCTCGTGTTTCGCTTGTGTTTGCGTCTTTCGCTTGTTTTTGGCTATCCTTTTTAAGGATGACATGTTTTACGTACAGTTTCTCACCAGGTGGACATTTCAATGGCGTGATACATGGCACCAGGTAAGGTATGGCCATGTCAGGTCAACTTACGTCGTGTAAAACCTAATGAAAGAACATCAAATATGAACCAGATATGAGTCAATAAATAAGCATTGCGCCCTTCATTTGAGAACATTATGTAACCCTTATATATAGTCTTGAGTCAGAAATATGAATTTGTCTTATTGATTGTCGTGTATTTCTTTCAAAGTTGGTGGAAAGTACGAGAAAGCCAAATTGCCCATTCAGATTGGGTCGAAAACATTGCAACGCAACGTGCTGTAGCCAACTATACTGAGCTAAACTGATAGTGCTCGTGCGAGATTGAAAAACATTTAAGACCTTATGCAACATTCAATTACGTTTGATTTGTTATCATATCGTAGATGGAATTGACAGTTTTTTTCTGGAACATGACATAAGTATCTAAGCACTTGAAAGGTATTGCATACCAGTGTAATTAAATCTGAAAGCAACCGACTGAACAATGGAATGTTGAGTGTTGAACACGACATGTACAGAACTGTTGGGAAATAAAGCAAAGTCCAAGAAACACATTTGCGTTTAATTTACATTGTGTCTAGATACCCGGCAGCCGGGAAGTTTAGAATTTCAGACTGCCGGGTATCTAGTTTTTTGAAAACACTTCCCGGCTGCCGGGTATCTAGACACAATTTAATTCTGAGTGGAATTTTCCCGAACACAGGGTACCGGAATATGCACCCTCCCCCCTGTACAGTCGGCTCCGGTGAATTCATTTTTACTTTCAGTGTTTTTACCACTAAAAAAGTAAGAAGTACCAAGATGGTTGCTGCCGACTCGAACAGGCTTGGGAAGATCTTTCTTGTAATATTTTAGCCTCTAATTCAGTCTAGTTTATTCTAAATTTAGTCGGTGATATTCCTCGTTACGTTTTCGGGATTTCATCGCCGGGTCAACTCAGGAATGTCTGAACAACTATCTTCACGAGGTCTAGTTTTGAGCACATTTCCGCTAAGTTGCTAAATCCTAATAAGCTTGTGAATTTTCAGTTACTGTTTTTAGTTCTCGAGCGCAGTATCCCGTTGGAAGGTCATTGCTCGTTTCAATTTGCAGAGGTTTAAGTCTTGACTCGACCAGCTTCTCAAGCCGGCATCTGAAGCATCTTTAGTTCAGATGACTTTCTCGTTCGTGGAAGAAATGTTGCTCAAAATTTATTGCGCCGTGGGGCCCTAGGTTAGCTTCTTATGATTTGATCGTTCAGGGAGCGCTTAGAATTTGCTTCTGTGATACCTGATATAGAGGTCAAACTAGTTTCGAGATTTCCTTTCAAATTTGTCATAAAATTCACTCTTACCTATCTTTATGATGTTGCTTCCACTTGTTCTTTTTGAATTTACATGTTTGAAGTATTTGTTTGAGTTTTAAAACAGATCACTAGTGTAAACTAAGAGAGCACGACAATTCGACAAACCTTTTGAGTCTTGTAATTGAAGCTTCGGCTTGCAGACAGCCAGAATTCCTAGAAATTCAGGAACAAGTGACATCATCAGTATAAAGCGTGTGCTCTGATTGGTTGGCTGAAAACGAGGTCGTGTTCTTAGAAAACTACCGAAATTGTTAGAATATATCTATTTAAAATCATTAAATAAATGAACTCGAAAGGCGAAGAAACATTTCACGTTTCAGGTCAGGGTACAAACTATTCACGTTTTCTGATTTATGGACTTCTGTTTGAAGTCAGAACGCGTCGTTCAAAACATTTCTGGAAAACAAGTGAGTTCAGGAGCAGGAGTGAGTTACCATGCCAATCACCCTGAATAAAGGGAATTTCCCTTTTATGACCTCATAGACAAAGTCAGCTGGAACTCGAAAAACGCTCGACTTAAATTACAGTAAACCGATTTACAAACATTAAGTATCTAATTATTACAATCCATAATCTTAAAATAAATAATTAATTAATTTAAAAAAAGTAAATGAATAAATAAATAAAAAAAATAAGTAAATCAAAAGTTAACAATTAAAGTTAACTAAAATGTAAGGTGTGACAATAAGCTTTAAATTTTTAGTTCTCATGCAATTCTTATGCAATTTGTTGATCCGCGTCGGCGGCGCGAATTGAATTGTGGTGCATTTAAATTGCATTTGCCTTTATTTCCGATGGTTTTAGCCGTATATCTAACGTCACTCATGTTGAATTGACGAGTCTCTCAAGGTGGAGGAAAACTTGGAGATCGTCGAAATTTGGCAAGTCAAATTACACAGCTCTCAATATTTCATCAAACAGTTGCCACATGGTTTCTTGCTATAGTAACATTGTTTATTGTATCTACTTTTCGGCGCTGGTTTGGTTTAATTGCTGAATAATGCGCCTCACATTTTCAAAAATAAAGTTTGAATTTGATCCGTTTTCGCGTGTTTGATCAAGCTGTGCGACAGGGGTGTCGTTAAAGTCTCACTGCTTGCTTGATTTAAACTCAATGTTCATAAAAAATCAGTTTGGTGAATTAAAAGACCTAATCTAACTGACTGTGGTGGGTTTATTTTGTACAGGGATTATTATTTCGAAATAAATTGATGTTTAAAGTTGTTTTAAATTTACGCCTTGATATTAGACTACGAACAGTCCCTCATTTTCCTCAGGGATAGTCGAGTGGGAGAGCACGCGAGCGCGCGCGAAAATCACCTCGAGGAGCCGCCGCGCGTCGTGTGTCCAGGTGATTTTTCGAGCGCGCGAGGGGGTGATTTTCGCGCGCGCTTGCGTGATTTCCCACTCGACTATCCCTGAGAAAAATGAGGGACTGCTCTTAGTCTACCTAGATATCGGTCGTCACGAGCGTTCGCTGGGGTGAACCAAACATCCCGTAAAACACGACAAATTTAAAAGTTCCGATCAAGCGGATTGTGGTTTGAGTATAAGTACATAATAAATGATAGTATTGCCCTGGGGGGTGACAGGGAAGGTGTACTCCTATAATGGACTATACGGGGAGGCTCCGCCCAAAAGGGGTCCTTTTTTAGGATGGAGGTATATAAAAGGGTAGGGATTTCACGAGACACGAGTTGAAGTATAGAAAAGGCCGTAGGGAAAA
The DNA here is from genome assembly GCA_029204205.1 of Desmophyllum pertusum. NCBI lineage: Eukaryota > Metazoa > Cnidaria > Anthozoa > Scleractinia > Caryophylliidae > Desmophyllum > Desmophyllum pertusum. Next base: position 636,271 of record MU825873.1, on the reverse strand, counting down.
ATGTCATTTAGATGTTTAAAAGGGCCTTTCAAAATATATCGAACAGACGCACCTAACGGCTGATTCATTAAGTATTTTAAGAGGCTACTCAAGCAAACAGTTTAGTAAAAGTCGTAAAAGGGATGCACTGAGTGTTTCAACTGTAGGCATGTGAAAGGGGTACCATTTTCTATGGAAGGTATACGAAAGAGTTTTACATTTTCTGTCAAAAATGTTATATAAAAGGGTAAGGGTTTGGACCTCGGGGTGGAGCCTCCCAGTATAAAATTTTGTTCAGTACTCCCTCCCCCCGGCAACAGACAAGAAATGAGCGAAATTTATTTTTCAAACCAAATCGACCAGAGCGCTTTCACATGTTGTCCCGAGGGTGTCCCCTTCTTAATGGAGGTTTCACTGACGTCTGTATTATAAAAGAGTATAAAAATGCTACTTAATATTTATATAGCCTGATGCAAACACTCGAGCGAGTCTGGTAAAAATAGAAAGCACACCGACAAACATTCCAGTTTCTCCCAAACTCCTTCTCTTCAAAGTTTTGAGATTTATTGAATACATTTTGATATACTTAACTAATATGCTAAATTGAAAGGATATATATTCCTGAAAATCACTTGATTTCAGGCAGCATAACATTTAATAAAAATTCAACAGGCGAACGCACTTCCCTATAAGCTAAGATTACTAGAAGTAACAGCATTACAGTGTGACTACTGTAACCGAGGCCACTTAAGCCTGGTTTCCATTGATCGCAACGATCGCTGTCGCAACGATCGCAGCGATCGTTGCAATCATATGGAAACCAGGCTTTAGACAATGCAAACCATCAGTTGTACTGATTGGCTCAACTGAAATTCTTTGTTTTCATTCTGCAAGGTGCTTTGGTTTTCGTTGTCGAAGTGGCTGCACTGTAATGATTTCCGCCCTTCAATACCTACAATAGTTCAACCCGCACTAAAACAAAACAAAAGGTCAAAAAGAAACGTTACTGAGCGAGTATGATCGGTGTCACACTGTTGTTTTACTTTGGCGACTACGTTCGAGCCTGCATCACGTGTATTCCTCTTTCTCCAGAGGAGATATTCAACCGCACCGTGCATTCCAGTTCACACAAGCACGCATTGCGAACCTATTTTGAAAAAATCGCTACAACCTCTATTTCTATTATTTTTATTTTATTGTGTGGCTTAGAGCATTGTTGTGACCTGTTATCTGTTGTTTTAAGAGCCAATGCATATGGCGTGACTCGTTCTGAGAGGTACTGAGCGATCTATTCATCCCAGCAGCTTTTCAGGGCGATTTGAAAACGCCCTCGAAATCGGTCCAAATACCACAAAGTTTACTATTCACAGCCTTCCTATTTCTCAACCCCCTCCCCCCCCCCCACCCCCCCCCCCCCTCCCCCCACACACACAAAATAAAGAGCGCGAAAAGAATCGCTAGCCAAGCTCTCACTTCCATTTCTCTCGTGTTTTTTTTTCTTTGCGCGTTTAACGATTTGAGAAACTAGAGAGGTACAGAGATCGCTCTTTAATGTTTGGCACGACTTTAGAAGGAAAATTTAAAAAAACTCATTTTTTATCGCTCTTTTAGGCTTGTGGTCCTTTGCTCCATGTTTGCAAACGTTCAGTCATTTCTCTCCAAACTGGCTTTGGAGCAGCAGATTCCTTTGGAGTAGCAGATTCCTTTGGAGTAGCAGATTCCTGGTCGGTGCTTCGCTTCTTCAATTCCGGCAATTCCGTATCAAGCTTTGCAAGATATCTTTCAACTTTGTCCCTCTTAGTGTTCCAGTCAAACCCCGGAGACAAGTACTCCCCGAGTTTCTTGCATTCGGAACACGACGGCTCACGCCGGAGAGACGCGAACTCTTCGAAGTGTGACTTTGCCTTAGAAACTAGATCATCGCTGCTTTTGAAAGTGGAGAAATACTTTTTTAGTTCATCCTGAAATGAGCCACTTTCGTGAAGCTTGCTAGCGACGAAGGCCTATCTGCTTCCTGAAATGAGTGAAGCTTGCCTGCGGTCGAAGGACTATCTGCTTCCACGTCTTTCTGACTTAAAACCGTTTCTCCTACTTTGTCTCTTGCGGCTTCAGGGGAACAGAAGCAAGAGAAGACAGGTAACCTCGAAATTTGACTCGAAATCCAGAAAAAACTTTCTCAATAAGAGATGAATCTGGTTGTAGCATGAGCTTTTCATCCCAGCAAACAAAATACTTGTTGGCAACCACTGGTGCTTCCGTTTGCGACGGCAAAACAATGCAGTCTTTGAGCTTTTCGTACTCTTCCTTGTCACGCACAAGCTTGAGCACTCGAATGCGTGTAGACGTGTAACACGGTTGTGGTATTACAAGGACCTGCTTTGCTGAGTCGAACCGTTGTTTATCTTGAGGGTCCAAACCGTCCAGGCAAGGGTCAAAAACGCATTCATCTGACCTAAGCGCTTTATCCTGAGCCTTGTAAGGATCTACAATTCCAAAAACTTCCCGTGACATACTAACAAGAACTCTGAGTTTTAGAGCCATCTTGCATCTTTTCGATTTCGTCGCGCTTAATCTTGCAAATCGTTTCCCGCGCATCTGGGGTTATTCCGTTTTCTATTCGACTCAGAAGTTCTTGTCTCCCGTTCAGTCGAAGAAAGTACTTAGCATAAGTCAAATCGACAAGATTTTCCATCAATTCATAATACTGCTTCTGAAGATCCAATAAGTGATCACGTAATACGCCTCGTTTTTCCAAGAACATCACCGAGTAAACATCCAAGTATCCCACCTCGTACGGCTTAGAACAGTCAACAATACCCATTGTTAATGAGTTACCACAGTTACTTGTTGCAACTGGAGTTTTGAACAGGGCCTTAATTCTACTTGAAGGCTGAGAACTATTCTCATTCCCTTTAGCGCATATCTCGTCGGAGAGCACTAGCCCACCAGTTAATCCTGGACAGATCACTTGCACAACACTGGGAGCTTTAGCAAGACCACTGCATTCCAGTTTTTTCTTGATTGTTTCAGCAAGTTCGGGTGACATAAACCCACTTACTTCAGGGATGCCAGGAGTGTATTCGAAAGTAAACTCGTCTGGAGCTAACTGCAAGCTTCTTTCGAATGGTTCAAACATGTGTTGAACTGTAGCTGCTCGATCTGCAAATGGGATACCGTCGCTTAAGTTGCCGAACTTTGCTCGCCTATCGCTTATTTCCTTGTCAGTCTCCGCTATTAGAAAGCATGTTTTGTTTCTCAGCTGAGACGCTGAAAACCCCAGGAAGGAATATCGCGAGCCGTTGAATTCGATGCCTCGACTTAATATTCCATATATTTCGTCTTCAGAATGTAAAGATGAAAACTCAACCATCAAAAGTTTGTCCCACACGCGTTTTCTTCCTGCTTTACTTTCAGAGAACAGCTCATTAATTATCAGAGTGTTTTTCACGTCTTTTGCTCGTGTTTCGCTTTTGTTTGCGTCTTTCGCTTGTTTTTGGCTATCCTTTTTAAGGATGACATGTTTTACGTAAAGTTTCTCACCAGATGGACATTTCAAAGGCGTGATACATGGCACAAGGTAAGGTCTGGCCATGTCAGGTCAACCTACGTCGTGTAAAACCTAATGAAAGAACATAAACCAGTGATGAGTCAATTGCCCGTTCCGAAGTTCAAAAAGGGACTGGGCCCTATAGTTGACCCATTGTTCAAATTACGTCGTATTACGCAAATTACGTCATATTAAGAAATGAATCCCATCACCATAGCCTGTAAACAAGCTCTCTCTCTCTCTCCACCCCCAAAATACCTTAAGAGAGCTTGCCTCGCAGGCTAATCACCATAATATCGTATGAAAGTGAGTAAGTTTACCAAAGCTTACCAAGTATGGTTACATTACATAGTAACCAGGCTGTGAGCTGTCAAAGGTCGCCAAAATTCCATACAAATGTCTCTAATCCCCCAAATCCATACAGTCTCTATTTTGTCTGATTTTTGAAAGCCTTCTACATGGTTGAAATCCAACGAAAGAACCCCAAACTTGGTAAACTGACTAATTTTAATGTGATCTTTCTTATTGGTGGGCTCCAATTTTTAATTAAATTAAAATTTAAAAACTCATCCCCAGTCTCCATTTGAACATCGGAACGGGCAATTCAGTAATAAGCATTGCGTCCTTCATTTGAGATAATGGTGTAACCCTTATAGTCTTGAGCCAGAAATATTAAATTTGTCTTATTGATTGTCGTGTATTTCTTTAAAAGTTGGTGGAAAGTATGACAAAGCCAAATTACCCATTGTGTTGGAAAACATTGTAACGCAACGCGCTGTAGCCAACTTTCACTAAGTAGTGCACGTGCGAGATTGAAAAACACTGTTTAATAAGACAGCATGCGACAATCGATTAAGTTTGATTTGAGACGGAATTGACAGTTGTTTCTAGAACATGACATACGTATCTAAATGTGTAACTAAATCTGAAAGCAACCGAACAAGAATGTTGTTTAGTTGATCTGTGGAATGTTGAGTATTGAACACGACGTGAAAGAACTGTATGGAAATAAAGGAACGTACAGTCCAAGAAACACATGTGCGTTCAGTTTATTCTAAGTGGAATTTTCCCGAACACATTGGGTAGTTACTTCCGTGTTTTTACTTCCGTGTTTTTACCCCTAAAATTACGAAGATGGTTGCATCAGAAACACGTTCTACTCGAACAGGCTTGGGAGATCTTTCTTGTAACATTTTTAACCTATACTGAATTATAGCTTATTCCACATTTAGTCGGTGATTTTCCTCGTTTATACGTCGTCGGGATACTCGTTACGTCGTCGGGATTTTCTTCGTTACGTTTAAAAGTCGGGATTTTCGTCGGTTAACAACTCAGGAATGTTGTGGAGCATTTGAAAGTTACTCGTCTAGTGTAGTGGGTTGTTAACCAGTATCTTCATGAAGTCTCCTTTCGCGCACTTTTCCGTCAGGTTGCTAAATCCTACTAGCTTGTGAATTTTCGAGCGCAGTTTCCCGTGGTTATTGCTCGTTTCAATTCGGAGGTTTCTCAGTCTCGACTCGAGCATCTTTAGTTCAGATGATTTTCTTATTTGTGGAAGAAATGTTGCTCAAAATTTACTGCGCCGTCGAGTCCTAGGTTTAATAGCTTCTTATTTGATCGTTCAGGCGGTAGGGTTATTTTGCTGAACGCCAAACGCCAAACACATAATCCATACAAGTCTTATAATTGTCTAATGTCTGTCATACCGAAAGCTAACCATCTCTAGGCTAACCAGAGTGGTAAATAGGCTAAACCTTATAAATGTAGTTGTTTTTAACTCTAAATACGGTCAAACACTACAGTACTACATTCTGCATTTGGCGTTCGGCAAAATACCCCTGCTGTCGTTTAGGGAGCGCCGTACCTGATACCTGATAGAGACCAGACTAGTTTCGAGATTTCCTTTCAAATTTGTCATAAAATTCAACTCTTACCTATCTTTATGATGTTGCTTCCACTTGTTCTTTTTGAATTTACATGTTTGCTTTCAGTTTTAAAACAGATCACTAGTGTAAGAGAGAACGACAAACCTTTTGAATCTTGCAGCTCCTGCAAACCGCCAGAATTCCGAGAAATTCAGGAACAATTTACATCATCAGTATAACGCGTGATCTGATTGGTTGGCTGGGAGCGAGGTAGCGTTCTTAGAAACCTACCGGAAATTGAATTTAGAATATATCCATGGAGTGTTTAAAAGCGGAATCATTTAATAAATGAACTCGAAAGGCAAAGAACTGACATTTCACGTTTCAGCTAAGGTACAAATTGTTCAAGTTTGCCGATTTATGGACTTTATATGTTGTCAAACAAAGTAAGCACGCACAGCATAGCGACCAAGTGCAAATGTTTCTGGTAAACAAGTAAGGGAATGTCCCTTTTATGACCTCATAGACAAAATCAGCTTGGCATCAAGACAAAGCCGAAAAACGGGGGTTTTCCCAACTCGACGGACTAGACTTTCATTTTCTCTGTTCAGCTTCTCATCTGCGTTCCCTAGTTGCTTGAGAAGGAAGAAGAATTCAGCACCAAAGGTAAGATAGAACAGACTATCTGTAAGATAAATTAACTCAAGTTTGCTGATTTATGGACTTATGTTGTCAAACAAAGTCAGCACACATTAGCATAGTGCAAAAAGTTTCTAGTAAACAAGTAAGGGAATGTCCCTTTTATGACCTCACAGACAAAGTCAGCTCGGCATCAAGACAAAGCCGAAAAAAGGGTTTTTTCCCAACTCGACTGAATAGACTTTCATTTTCTATGTTCAGCTTCTCATCTGCGTTCCATAGTTGCTTGAGAAGGAAGAAGAATTCAGCACCAAAGGTAACATAGAACAGACTACCTGTAAGATAAATTAACTCAAGTTTGCTGATTTATGGACTTATGTTGTCAAACAAAGTCAGCACGCATTAGCATAGTGCAAATGTTTCTAGTAAACAAGTAAGGGAATGTCCCTTTTATGACCTCATAGACAAAGTTAGCTTGGCATCAAGACAAAGCCGGAAAACGGGGGTTTTCGACGGACTAGACTTTCATTTTCTATGTTCAGCTTGTGTTCCCTAGTTGCTTGAGAAGTAAGAAGAATTCAGCACCAAAGGTAAGATAGAACAGACTCACTATCTGTAAGATAAATTAACTCATGTGTTCGCTATTCAAGGAAGGATATTATTAGCATTCCACGACAGTCGATTCGGCTTGCTATAGTGATCCGCATAGTTGATAGTCTCTCTTTGTGTCTGTATTATAGATTTGTTTGTTGCTGACTTTCAATTGCACAAATAAGGAATGTAGTTGCTTCTCGCGAAGAAATTGATGATCTATTTTAACCAGAATCGCAGCACATGTAAAGGCCGATTTAGACGACTTAGACGGTACGATTTTGCCAAGATGAAAGTTGTATATGATTTTTATGCGACGCGAGCGCTACAAAAGTCGCATGCGACAAATCGTATCGTCTAAATTGGCCTTAAGTAGTTTAAAAAACCGCAGTACAGTGGTCGATGCATTAAAATAACGTAAGCTTTGAGACAACAAACCGAAAGTGATGCTGTTGGATGTTGAGGAGGGGGAGGCGGGGAATGACAGGGGGTCTGAACTTCTGACTTCCCGTTTTTCCGAGTTTTGTCCGTAACAAGAACCCCTGGGCTTTATAAGCGGCCAATTTCACCTTGAGGAGACAAACAACAATCCACCCTTCCTCCCCCTCGCTCACTGTACTCTGAGGTGCACCCCCCAAATCTGAGAGTCAACATACGAACCTGCGGGACGAAAAACGTGACTGCGTGATGCTATATTTTGGCTTTGTACTAAATTTAGCCGTCAGTTGAAAGAAATATAAACTGTCGTGGCGGCGGGTCGGTTTTGAAATCTAATAGGTTGAAGTGAGATGAATTTTCGTTTAACGCGAAAATAAATTGTGAATGACATGCTGTGGAGTGAATAAAAACTGTTATGCCTTTTGTGAACGGAAATTCTCTAGTGGCTATTAAAAATTTTAGCCAATGTCAACTACGTCATGTTTACCATGTGATGGGAAAAACCCTCAGAATTGAAACTGAAAGCAGATGACTACAGCGATTTTCTCGTGACGTCACGAGCACTGTAACGCGATACTCGTGGTTAGCAAAAAGCGAGGTATATGGAATGCGAGTGTTCTCCAATGCAAGATTTCATTCTGAAGCTTAGCTAAAACACTAATTTTGAGGTGCTCTTTCCAGTCGCATCGATGATTTTTCGATAAAGTAAAAATTAAACATTTCAAACGGCTGTATCGTGGACTGTTTTATATTACGGTATAAATTTATGATCGAAAAATCTGTTGTTTCAGAGCTGTCTGAGAAGCGCACAGGCGAATTTTGATGTTTTACTCAGAATAATATAAGAATGCTTCACTGGCAAAGTTTGAAGGAAATTCGAGTACTGACACATATCGAAAATCATGTTAGAAATTCGACCGTATAAGCAAAGGAAAGCCCTTTTGCCAACCACAAAAGAGTCACGCAAGAGTGATTTTGGTGCACGTGATCGAAAATGACGTCAATGTTTGTAAACATTAAAGTTATTTTCCCCTGTCTCGTTAAATATTTCGCTTGTTTCTTTTTAAACACGAAGGCGCGCTATAAAAGGACATTAGCTCCTCCCACTTTTTCAAATTCACAAGAAATTCAAAATGGCGGACTACGTGAATAAGAACAGTAAACGCTCTCAGCGAGTTGTTGTTAACTTTACCAGGAGAAATAAGTTAAAACTATCCAAAAAAGTCAATAAATGACACGCACTGAAGTGAATATGTGTCCTAAGGTTGAAATAAGTCGCTCTTCCGCTGGAAAAACGCAGCTTACAGATCCCTTACGGCTGTAGTTCGAATCGCGCGCCATTTTGGTTGCAAAAGTGTACCTACCGGGTCACTAGAAGGGGGTTTTCGCTCTCTTTTGCGCCTGCAGTTCCTATTAGCATTATGTAGCAGTTTCGCACACAATTTTATGCATCATTTGGAATACTATCGCGCGCAAGATCGACCGTTTGTTTTGGCTCCTTCATCCGCTTCACTTGAACGTTTCTCTGTACACCATACCCACGAGTAAGTCGTTAAAATGATAGGCGTTTGCACACCAGAGAAGAAGAAGCGAATGGAGAAGAATAAGCGAACCAACGCGAACCGAGATCCCGAGCAGCGAAACAAGCATTACAGCCAGAATGTGGAAGTGAAGAAGGGACATGAAAAGAGCACTTACAAAATCGAAATTGAAATAAAATTTTCTCTAAAAATAGGAGAAATTCTCTAGAAAGCCTGACGTGAGTGTGTTCCAACACGTAATGTGGCGAAAGTGAAAAACGGATGTTTGCTCCGGCCGTCCGTGCGAAAACTGGAGGCTGGGGCAAGTGACGACAACGAACAAAACTTGCATATGGGCGTCGGCCGCTTAATAATTAAAGAGATAGAGTTATATAAATTTTGCTATCTAACTGGCCTTTGACCGCGTTCAAACCACGTCTAAATGGCGTTTATATCCATGCGAGGGACTCTGCTACATTCTCGGTTTCCTCGGGTCCACGCTTTCCCTCAACTACTCATAAATATTAAAGATAGGTGCGAGTCGTGCAAACCTAAATTTAGTACTAAATCTGTTATCTTGCAGGAGATAAAGGCAAGGATTTCTCCAGCCCATCTCCCGCGATGGCTTTCCATCTGTGCATAGACTTATCAACTGCCGACATCCCACCGAGTGGCGAAGGTGAAAACAACATAATACATGTGCAGTTTTATGGCACTGGTCGAGATCAGTACAAAGTTGACCATGAAAAGCTCGACAGCACTCTATTGACAGAATACCTGAAACAAGACAAGCAGCGACAACGCGACGGGCCTGATTTGAACCAGAAGCTCATGAAGTTGACATTTAACATCACACCAACAGACGAAGCGAACACCTTCTGCAGGAGCGTCCTGGAAAGAGGGATATTTTGTCGCCAACGCTCGTACTTCTTCCTTGGCCACTCGGATAATCAGCTTAAGAAAAAGTCTTGTTATCTGATGAGAGCCTCGCATGAAGAAATCCATGAGCTTTTGTCGCAGTTTGGTGATTTAATGGAAGAGCGAAAGGTAGGTAAGCGGGCTAGAAAAATCGGCATGCTTTTCTCCCCGTTGAACAAAGCCATGCCATTTTCTGCACATGAGTACAGAGTCGAGCCAGATATCAAACGTGGAGTTTTCAGATCATACACGTTCACTGATGGGTGTGGTTTCATGTCCCCGAAATTCTCTTCCGAAGTACAAGGATTCTTGAAGCTCGATTTCCAACCCAGCGCCGTCCAAGTACGCTATCGAGGCATCGAGGGTATGCTGGTACTCAAAGAAGATTTGACAGAAGTTAAAGTGCAGTTCCACAACTCAATGCAGAAATTTGCACTCCAACCTCGTTCCCAGGGCTGGGGAAGAGTGACCCTTGGAACGAGGTTGATGTCACTCCAGATGACAACATGCCAGAACTACTCAACTTCATTGATGTTGTGGATCATTCTCGCCCTTTACGTCAACGGATACCTCGATACTCGAATGGTCATGCTACTTGCTGACAGAGGGGTAACCAGTGAGAATCTGGAGGACTTGCAGTCAGGCTACCATGAATTGTTAGAGGGAATGTGCAAAGAAACGGCGGAATATTTCCTGCGCTTCAAAGGGGAGTTCCGTCTCTTGCAAGACATTCTAGACAACGACAATCGCATTGATGGCAGCATAAAGAAACGTTTGAAACTTTTAAGGAAACAAGAACTGGATGAGATGGAAAGAGCTGCGTACACAAGAATTATCGTTCCCGAGTCTCGAGTTGTGTTTGCTGTTTGCGACCCTTACAACAAGCTGAAGTACGGCGAGTGTTACTTCGACCCAACAATGCCGGATGACGAAGCCAGGGGTTTCCCTGCCGGTCAGAAGTTTGTGGTGACGCGAAACCCATGTTACCATCCTGGAGACGTGCGTGTGTTGAAGCTGACGGATAAGAAGCAGTGGTACGAGAACCTGAGGGACTGCCTGGTGCTGCCCGTCAAAGGCCCACGCCCTCACGCGTTTGAATGTTCCGGTGGGAACCTGGGTGGAGACAAGTTCTTTGTCAGCTGGGATAAAAATCTCATTCCAAGTGTAAAAGAGAAACCGTGTGATTATTTGCCGACAGTTGCAGCCAAAAATCGTGAGGCGCCAGCCAAATCAGTCTCAAAGGTGTCTTCGAAATTCAAGAGGGAATCGAACGAGAGCAAAGAATTGAAAGATCGAGAAGAAATGCTCGAGTACTTTGCGTCATTCTCAGATGAAATACCGAAGAGGATTGAAGGGGAATACATGAAATGCGCAACTGCCGCGGGCCCGTCATCGAAAGAATGCCGACAACTCAGCAAGATGTTATACCAAGCAGCCAACTTCACCGAAGATACAGGTACCTTGCAAAAGGAGCTCGAGCAAATGGAGCCGTCGATCAGTTCAGCTTTATTCTCAGGTTCACCAAACGACCAGGATGTTGAAGACGCAAGGGAATATTCGGAGGAAGAACGTCCGGCACCCGAACATGAAATCACCGGGTCATCCCGACCACCTGTGACGTCATCATCGGTTTACGAAGATGTAAGAGAATATTCAAAAGAGAAACGTCCGACCAAAACCAGCAGGCCATCCCGACCGTCTGTAAGCGGTTACGAGATATGGGAGAAGATTGACAAGAAAGCCAAAGACTTTGTTGAACGTATGCAACGTGAAACCCAGAAGAGCGTCGTTTAGACTCCCTGGCCAGCGGCCTGGGCAAGGGAATAGGGCGGGGTGTTACTCCCCAAGGGCGTTTTCTTTGTTGGTTCTCGCAAAGCTAAACATGATTGATACTGAAAAAAAGTAAGCCAGTAAGTTAAAGTATCAAATAGGCCCTTTACATAATACGGTCACATGACCATGTCAATCATAAAAATAGGTGGTAGTACAAAATGGTTACCAGAAATGGAAAGAGCGTGATGAAATTAGTAAGGTTGCCAATTTTGAGACCGCTGATGCGTAAGCGTGAGATTTTATAGTGGTTTGAAAGTTTGAAAAATGTAAAGGATTTGTATGGCTGGATGGCAAGGCCATCGAACTTAGATAGGTATGGAAAATGCTGCGTTTTGTCTGAGGGTAATGGTTTGAGATCCTTAGTGGCAGAAACCTAGCTAAAATTTAGTTGAATAACCCTATACTATCCCGTGCATCCGAACTGTTGAGAAACTGCAAGGATAATTTGACCTCTTTTAGAATAATTATGTTACATTTAAAACCATTTACAAACAAGAAAGCGCATATATCCGACTCACTATACCGATGATGCTTCAAGAACGTAGAAATATATGCTCGTTTTGAATGTTTGCAATATGCGAATGTAGAGATTAGGATGCAATCAAAGGCTATAGTTAGCTGTTGCATAAATGACTGGGCTGAACTGAACTGAACCTTATAGACCCGTTATGCGATCAACGCAGCGTTGACCGTGTTACGATTATACGTATGAACAGGGATCAGTGCTAAGTGTTTGCATGTTGACAATAGTCAATAATGTTGATACTTTTATATGCAAAAAGCTAGGTTATTTTGTTTATGAATCTTTCAACATCAGAAGACAAGGTTATGTCTTAATTGATTAACTATGATTGAGATTATTTAATATAGGACTTTATAATCCATCAAATATTTTTCTCGTGCGCGATTGGTCTAAACACGTCACGTGACGCAGCCAAAACTGGGGAATATCCGGGTGATATTCCCCAAGTGATATTCCCCAGTTTTGAAAATTTGCGTTTCACGTTCGCAGGTTCAGTTTTCGTCTCAAATAAATTGCTAAAATAAATAAAACTGATTGTTTTGAACAGACTAGAAATATTTTTGAACGCCAACAGAATTATTTTGATGTTTAACAGCTTGGCCGACCGAGATATTCCACGGCAAATAGCCTCCATTTGGCTTCAAAAATATGCTCGGATATTTGTCCTTGGACATTATCTGTTCCTCGAAGCTCACAGTTTTCCACGAGCTTCGCTCTCGGAAAACTGTTCGCTTCTCGGAACAGATAATGTCCGCGGACAAATATCCGAGCATATTTCCTCGCCAAATGGAGGCTATTGTTTATATATACTTATACAGGAGCATATCACCCCGGAGTCTCTATCTGTGCTGACTTATATGGTTATTGTAATTCAATTCAATTATAGTTTCATTGTTTCGTATAGGAAAACACTCTTAAGAATCTTTTTATAAGAATATTGAGGCTGAGATTGGCGAAATTTTAAGAATGTGCTAAGAATATACCCAAGAAAATTTTGATAGAAAATAAAATCTCATAATGTTTTTAAAGGAGCTTTATTATACCATTGAAAAGTATGGTACCATGTATACTTCTTTCCTTTTCTTAAATCAAAGGTTTTCCTGGTCACATCCGTATTGTTTTAACTGAAATACTATACTCTGTAATCTAAGAATGTATTAAACATATTTTCAGCCTAAAATTGGCAGAAAATAAGAACATTTAGACTGGGCATGAAAAATATACATAAGAGTGTATGGGAATACTGAAGAAATTGTAGTTGTTTCCCCTGACCTTTATAAGCCCTGTGTGATGCTTCATGTGCAAAAATTACTGAAGATTGTAATCAAAAAGGAAACGCTTGTGTTTTGATATGTTGGTTGTCGGAACTTACGATTCAATGCAATCATAGTTAATGGTTATGAAGCCCGGCAAACTTCAAAGGAGCAAACAAAGAGGTCAAGATTTATGTTGGAAGGTCCACGACTGTGCACATCTTTTGTTTTGAGCTCATACACTATGCATGAATTACGTAATCGCAACGTTTCTATTGGTTAGTTGCTTGAACACACGTAACCACCTATTGTATTTTGTCAGGTTTTGTGCACGGTCAACCCCCAAAATAGCGAACAAAAACATATAACAAAGAACTTTGCCGGCTTCATAACCATTTCCCTCTATTAACTATGATACAATGTAAGGCAGATGTCTGAAATTATCCCTGTAACGATATAATATCGATTCTTTTATGTAATGCTTTGTAAAAATTACAATAAGATTGCAGACTAAAAGAATAAAGATAGACATGGTTGCCACTCATGAAGTATAAAAACAATTCCTGACTTTTCACGGATTCACTGGCAGTCGTTATCAGCAACATTCCTTATGAAAACCTTTGGCAAGAAATTTAGAAATTTCCTTGGAAGTGTTTCTTTGCCTCATTCTTGAAATTCAGGTACTCAATCTCCAAGAGCGTCCTCAAACGACCGAGAAGACCCTGGAAACAAGGCAGAGTTATGCCAGCTACGCAACCTATGTTACTGTATCTCTTCTTTGCATTTAAATATCATTTAGCCTGTGGAATAGTGTCTGATCAGACGAACCATTCAGTGAATGGGAGGAAACTTTTCACGTTTTTGAAGTAGGTATAACAAAATGGTTGTTCAACTTTGCCGATTTATGCACTTGTGAAGTATATAAGTTTATAAACCAGTGAAATCAAGCTCTGAAGTGGACGGAAATCGAAAACAAACATCTATCGGAAAATTAAGTATACACATGTATATGCTGTATATTGTTACGAGTCTTTTAGTACGGAATTTTGGCGAGCCCGCGCAGGGCAAGTCAAGGTCAAAATACAAATGACGAGGGAAAATATATAACTCGACCACACACACAAAGGGCTCCTTAGCCCGTGATGTAAAACGGGTCCTTACACAGGGAAACACTTATCCATTAAGCCTGGTTTTCATATGTAGGGAAAATCCAAAACCATCGGGGATTTTGTTATTTCCCGACCGTCCCAGGCATTCCCAACTAGTCAGGGAAACAATGGGAGATATTTCCGTAAGTCGGGAATGTCATTCACGTGGCCGCGTGTTATGAATCCTCACTTACGAGTTACGATTTATGAAATCATTATTCAATATTGATTTGAGGCTATATTTAGGGTGGACCATTTAACTTCTGACGGGGGGGGGGTGGGTGATTTGGCATAGGATTTTTTTTTCAAACCCTTTCATACGCAATAATTGTTTTTCTCGGGGCAGGTATGTGCATGATATTTTTTTCTGAAGTTGCATGTGTCAGCCTATCAGGTAGTGCCTTGCAGGAAATTTTTTTCGGCAGTGGTCGTGTGCATGAATTTCTTTCTTGTACAAGTATGCTTGCAGGATATTTTTTTTCAAAATCACCCCCCCCCCCCCCCCCCCCCCCTCAGAAGTTAATTGGTCCGCACCTTACAAATAGTCCGCCGTTTCAACGCTGTTTCAACGCCGTTTCAACTGTGAGTCTCAAGACTTATCAAAAAACTGACATCTGGAGTAGACCTTGGGGTAAAGGTCATTTTCAAAAATAAATATTCCGCTACTGTTACGTTTAAAATTTTTTGATTCAACAAAAGTTATCCGGTCTAGTAGGGTTTCTAGTGTTTTTATCTACTTTTATGAACTAAATACTCGAATTAGAATTTATATTCTGTAAATTTAGCAATTTAGCCAGGTTTACCCGTGACGAAATTTGAATTATTCGGGGAATGCAAAGCTAATGCAAATCCTGATACGGGGATCAAAGAGTAGACATTGAATTGTGCTGACAGACGGCTTAGTTAACAACTTAGAATTCCAAAGGAGAAACGTATGGTAAAACACGTGTTACATGAAACCCGGGGGGGGGGACTCCCATATTAAAAGGGACGGGGATGCTCGTCGGAAATTTTGAATTAAACCCCTGAAGGAGACCAATCTGGGCGTGGCTCAAGCTTTATTTGACCCCCTAAAAGATATCATTCTAAAAAGGACAGACAAACAAGAGTTATAGTGACTTTAATTAAGTTGCAATCGATCAGTGGGCTCGCGCTCGGTTCGGGTGACGGCAAAAGCAAACTTTTACCAGCTAAACGGTTTCGATAAAACATTCATTCAGCTTTGCATTTACCGTATCCTTTGCCACTGATACGATTATTGCTGTCCGCACAGGGCAGCTATCTAATTCTGTTCTGTTCTGACTGTACGGTTGAGATAAATGTGAATATATTTTCCAATATTTCGTCAGGCACGGCCTGACTTCTTCAGGGAACTAATTCCAAGAAAATAACGTTACAATTTTAAACACCAAGAGACAAAAGAATATAAGATTACAAGTAAAAATCGTTACAATTCAAATAACTGAGAAAGAATATAAGATTACAGGCCAAAAAAACGTTAAAATTCAAATTTATGAGAAACAAAAGTAAACATAATATGGCATGAAAGCTAACTACAATGTTTATAGTTCTTCACGCCTGTTGATACCCTTGGTTCAAGGGTTTGACCCCTATCGATAAGGTACGCCTCTCGAGCTTTGCGTATAGCGTCACAAGATGAGTTCTAATGGGATAAGTTCTATGTCGGTGGTAAATGATTGTCGGAAATAAAGTGATCTGAAACTGCAGTAGGTCTAGAGGAAGGGGTGGGTCTGTCACCTGGTCGTCGGTGTTCGTTAAAACGTCGGCAGTGCACCATGTAATGAGATTTTTAGAGTTGTAGTCAATGTAATGGGTGATAGGCCTTTGGGAAGGTTTGGTTTATGTGACAGTACGTAATTTGGATCTAACTAATATGTTGTTAAGGTTGTCAGTGCGTCGAAAGGCAGCAAGAGGTGTAGATTTAAAGACATTAATGCAATGTTGGGAAGAAAAGATAATGTTTGAAATGTTTATGAATGATAGATGATATAGAGCGAAGGGCAGGGTTGTATGTGATAGCAAAAGGAACACGACTGGGTGTGTCAGATGGTGATAACACTAGGTTGGAGTGCCTCAATACGTATGATGGTGTGAACACGTTGTATCTCGTGTTTGAGAAAAGAGAGATTGTATCCACGGTTGTTGAGGTATTGTACAAGTTCATTAGTACGTAATGTGAAGGTCTCGTCAGAAGAACATATGCGTCGAAAGCTGTCGAAGTCTGAGGGCGAGGCTGAATGGAACGGCTCGTTTTGTATGTATGGGGTGACATGAAGAGTGTAAGAGGTACTGATGTTTATCCGTAGGCTTAGTATAGAGATCTGTTGTAATCTCTCTGGATGGATGTTTGTTTAGTATTACCCAGTCCCCTCAGCGTGAAAAGTCTGATAGGTGACGACTATTTATATTCGACAAGAGACGCTCGATTGTGTTTTCGGCGTTGATTAGCGCGAGAAGAGACGTACGATTGTATGTTGTTTTCGGAATTTCATTTGCGCGCTCGAGAAAAGACGCTTGATTCAGGGACACCCAACGGATCATTTCGGTGAAATATCTGTTCGAAAGGCCTATAATCGCCTCGGATATTCGGTTAGGAAATGTCATCTCGAACTTTCGTAATATGGGAAAATTAATGCCTTTTGTTTTCGGAGAGATAAAAAATGCCGTTTTGGGTACAAAAAACGGTCAGCTAGGATTTTCGGAAAGGAAAATTCACCTCATAAATTCGGGTAATAAGATTTCAATCCCTAAAATTTTCTGAAGTTTGAAAGTTCAGCTAACGCATCCGAACAGATACATTTTTCTTAGCGTTTAAAAATAAGCCATTAAACTACACAAAAAGCGCAGTTATAACGTAAAAACGACGTTCTGACACCTACAGGAAAATGTTGTCGTTGGGTGCCCCTGTTGATTGCTGCTTTAATTTCGGCTCAGTGTTTTGAGACGCTCTTGCATGAAAGGATCTTGCGTGACATTGTTTTATTACAAAGCCGCCTTGTTTCTAACGTACAACATCAACTGACCTTTGTGTATTTAGCCTCTTGATAAACAAGCCTGCATTGTTCGTACTCCGTAACTGATACCAAGTTATGCCTTTATCGGTTTAGTAGATCCGAGTTACATGTTCCTTTGTTCTACGATTTCGCGCGCACACATTGGTCGTTGTATTGTGTTCACAAGTAGTTTACTACGCGTTAGTGCTAGAAAGAGCGTTCGAGACCACACACATCCGCCTGGGCCTGGGATCTGTCCTGGTGTACCTTGTGCATGAGACTACTTGATGCTATTCTTCAAAAAATGACCAGAAACCAAATTTACAATCGAGTTTCGCGAAAGCCTACGAACGTTCGTATTTATACTAGCTTGGTCAGTGCGATCAGTCCAGCCTCTCCCTTGTGAGTCAAATTAGGAGTCGCGCAGTGGAGGGCGTTCTTTTACCTTCCCATTTATTTTTTGGGAAAAGGATGCCTGATCGTAGGTTACAGTGAAGATGACGCTACCGTTGCCACTCACATTTTTGACATCTTTTTGACAACTTTCATGGGTTCCATTTTGTGGCGCCACATTTGAACTAGACTAGAAACTAAAAACTTTCAAATTTCACGATTCCGCTCCAACACTCCTTGGATTTTGATTGGTCGAGTCAAACGGAACCCATCCGACAGTCGTCAAAAAGTTGTCAAAAAGATGTCAAAAATTAATCTGTTATCTTGCAGAATATAAAACTGAGGACTTTATACATCCACTGAAT
Source organism: Desmophyllum pertusum (assembly GCA_029204205.1). NCBI lineage: Eukaryota > Metazoa > Cnidaria > Anthozoa > Scleractinia > Caryophylliidae > Desmophyllum > Desmophyllum pertusum. Next base: position 618,245 of record MU825873.1, on the reverse strand, counting down.
GGCCTATCATCGGTGCATAGAGCTTTCAGCCGACAACGTTCCACCTACAGGTGATGAAGGTGAAAACTACATAATACATGTGCAATTTCATGGCACTGGTCGAGATGAATATACCGTTGTTTATGAAAAGCTCGAACGCAGTTTACTGACAGAGTACCTGAGACAACGGGATGGACCTGACTTTCACCAGAAGCTTATGAAGCTGGCGTTTAACATTACCCCGGAAGAAGATGCGACGAGGTTCTGCAGAAAAGTTCTGGAAGAAGGAATATTTTGCCACCAACAAGTATACTTCTTTCTTGGTCACTCGGACGACCAACTGAAGAAAAAGTCCTGTTATTTGATGAGTGCCTCACATGAAAACATCCACGCTCTTTTGTCGCAGTTTGGTGACTTTCTGGAAGAGCGTAACTTAGGAAAGCGGGCTAGAAATATTGGCATGCTCTTCTCGACACTAAACAAACCCCTGAGCCTGGCTAAAGACGAGTACAAAATCGAGCCGAAACGTGGAGTTTTCAGATCATACACGTTGACCGATGAGTGTGGTTTCATGTCCCCGAACTTCTCTTCCGAAGTGCAACGAATCTTCGAGCTCGATTATCAACCCAGCGCCATCCAAGTACGCTATCGAGGCATCGAGGGTATGCTGGCACTCAAAGAAGATTTGACAGAAGTTAAAGTGCAGTTCTACGAATCAATGCAAAAATTTGTCACTCCAAATGAGAACATGCCTGAAGTACTCGACTTTATTGATGTTGTGGATCATTCCCGCCCTTACGACAACGGATATCTTTCCACGCGCATGATCATGCTGCTGGCTGACGCAGGAGTTTCCTCTGAGCGTCTCGAAGAATTGCAGTCAAGTTACTACGACCTATTGGAAAACATGTGCACAAATACAGCGACTGCTGAATACTTTCTGCGCTTGAGAGGGGAAGTCCAATTTCTGAAAGACATGCAAGAAAGCGGAGTTGACGGTCGCGTAAAAAAACATTTAAAGCTTTTAAGAAAACAAGAGTTGGATGAAATGATGGAAGTTAAATATACAAGAATCTTGGTCCCCAAGTCCCGTGTTGTGTTTGCTGTGTGTGATCCGTACGGCAAGCTGAAGCTTGGCGATTGTTACTTCAAGCCCACGATATCTGGTGACACAGATTTTTCTGCTGCCGAAAAAATCGTCGTCGCGCGCAGCCCCTGTTACCATCCTGGAGATGTGCGAGTTTTTAAACTCACTCATGAGAAGCCTGGGTACGAAACGTACGCAAACCTGAGGGACTGTCTAGTGCTGTCCGTAACTGACCCATGCCCTGGCGTGTTCGAATGCTTCGAAGGAGATCTGGGAGGAAATTGTTTCTTTGTCAGCTGGGATGCGGATCTGATTCCAAGTGGAATAGAAGCACCGTGTGATTATTCGCCGACAATTGCAGCTAAAATTCGCGAGGCTGCAGCCAAATCAGTCTCATTTCTATCTGCGAAATTCAGAACGGGTCACGATAGCAGGAATTTGAAATATCGAGAACAAAGATTAATGCTCGAGTACTTCGCCACGTTCTCAGATGAAATACCGAAGAGGATTGAAGGGGAGTTCATGAAATGCGCAACTGCCGCGGGCCCGTCATCGAAAGAATGCCGACAACTCAGCAAGATGCTATACCAAGCCGCCAACTTCACCGAAGATACAGCCACCTTGCAAAAAGAGCTCGAGCAGATGAATGAAGCTGTCAATAAGCTGTCACCAAGGTCAGCTGTTTTCTGGGTTCACCAAACGACCAGGATGTTGAGGACGCAAGTGAATATTCGGAGGAGGAACGTTCAGCACCCGAACATGAAATCACCGGGTCATCTCGACAGCCTGTGACGTCATCATTGGGTTCACTAAGCGGTTCAAGACGAACCGGTTGTGAGATATGGGAAGAGATTGACAAGAAAGCCAAATACTTTGTTGAACGTATGCAACGCATGAAGAGCGTCGTTTAGACACCTGGCTCCCAAGGGTGTTTTCTCTGTTGGTTCCTCGTCCGATGCCAAAGTTTAGCAAAGCTAAACATAAACATGACTGATACTGAAGATAGTAAACCAGTAAGTTTTAAGTCCTAAATTGGGTCGCAAAACAGCGTCTCCAATGTTAAATGGGTATGGCACAAATGCTGTGTTTTGTCTGATGGTAATGGTTTGAAATCCTTAGCGGCAGAAACCTAGCTAAAATTTAGTTGATTAACCCTCTCTCCCGTACATCCAAAGTTTAGAAACTGCAAGGATCGTTTGACCTCTTTTAGAATAATTATGTGACATTTAAGCCTGGTTTTCATATGTCGGGAAAAATCCCAGACCATCGGGTATTTTGTTATTTCCCGACCGTCCCAAACATTCCCGACTTATGAAAATTCGACGAGGTAGATGTCTCTGATTGTCTCCCTGAGGGACGGTCGGGAAATAACAAAATCCCCGATAGTCTGGGATTTTCCTGACATATGAAAACCAGGTTTAAAACCATTTACAAACAGAAAGCCCATGGATCCGACACACTATACCGATAACACTACAAGACGTAGAAATATGTTCGTCTTGAATGCTTGCAATATGTGAATGTTGGGATTAGGATGCAATCAAATGCTATAGTTAGCTGTTGCAAAAATATCGATTAGTGGCTGAAGCCTTATACGATCAACGCAACGTTGACCGTGTTACCATTATAACTGAGTATGAACAGGGAACTGTGCTAAGTATGACCTTTTAATGATGTTGATACTTTTATATGGAAAAAGCTAGGTTATTTTGTTTATGAATCCTACAAAATAAGGGATACGTGTACATGCAACTAAACAAGGTCCCCGGCATCTTAATTGATTAACTATGATTGAGATTATTCAATATATAGAGCAATTTTCAATTGAGTATCGAAAGTACCGGTAATCCGAAATTGGTTTTGCTTTACTACGTTTTGTGATTTAAAAGTTGGTTTAAAAAAACTCGCGCCACCTACTCAACCAATCAGATGCTAAACCAAAACCAATCATGGTTTTGGTTTTGGTTTTACGGCACTCAAATGAAAACCGCTCTATTCTTATATGATTCGGAGATTATTGTAATTCAATTCTATTAGTTTTTGTACTTAAGTTGTTGTTGTTGTTGGTTGTTTACTCTGACATTTATGTGATGGATACAATATGAGCGGCAGATCTGACGCGAATATTGTATCGAGCTTACGACACGAATGCATCTAAACATGCTAAATGTTTATGTTTATCGACTATCTTGGCTACACAAATCATTTTAGGCGAATAAATCGAACGAAAAGCTTATGTAAATCAGGGCGAAATCTGTATCCGATTTACAGATATTCATTAAACATTACTTTCTTTTGTACTTTCTTTATGAATTATTAATGTTCAAGTTCGCCGTTCTCAATCCGTGTTAATATTCTCCATCCTCAACCATCCTTGTTCCTGTTTGGTTTATTATTACCCCTTTAGTGTTTTTCTACCTTAGTAAACTATTATTTTGAGGCTTTATTCATTTGAAGGTGACTCAAAATGACTCAAAATATCGTGACATAGCTCCTTTAAAGGGACACTGTCCCGGCGTATTTGCTCAAAACTGTTATAAATGCATGAAATGGTCCCTAAATCTATGAAATAAGAACTAATAAACTCTAACTAAATGATAAAAAGCAATTTCTTCAAGAAATTCCATACTGCAACAAAATATATGCAAAATTTCAAAGATTTCCAAGCCAAATTTGAAACTTTGAAAAAACTGACATCCTGGCAGTTTTTCAAAAATCCATATTGCAATCCATTTCCATCCTCGCTGTCGTTTGTCACCCTCACTTCCTAATGGGTTCCTGTCATTTGTCGAGTGTTATTCTACAGAATCAAACCATTATTGTTCAACTTCCTATGATCTAGATAGATATGTTTTTGAGCTTCCCAAATCATGCTAAAATCAGGACAGTGTCCCTTTAAATTCCCTAACTTTGACAAGAAAGACTTTTCCTTGGCCTTGGAAGTGTCCTGAAGTTCAGGTACTCAATCTCCAAGGGCGTCCTCAAACGACCGAGAAGAACCTGGGAACAAGGCAGAGTTCTGAGAAAACACCGGAAATTATGTTACTATATCTCTTCTTTGCATTTAAATATCATTTAGTCAGTGGAATATTGTCTGATCAGACGAACCATTCAGTGAATGAGAGGAAACTTTTCACGTTACGTAAGTAGGTACAAAATGGTTGTTCAACTTTGCCGATTTATGCAGAGTCTGCTGAGTACAAAGACTACAAATATCGTGGGATCATAACGAGCCAGAGAGAACCGGAAGTTCAAAAATTCGCAAGGTCTGGTTGCTATGGGGTGACGTCATAGGTCTGCTCCGTAGCCGTCATCGTAACGATTTTGCGGTTTTGGCGGCGTTCATAATCCACAAACTCCTGTGGAGGCAGCCTGTTTATTTTTGGTGGCTGGATTGCCGTTTTGACATTTTTAGGAGGTTAGATTTCATCGAAACAAGAGCGGGAAAATTGGTTCAGTGTGAGTCTTTCGTTTTCTTCTGGCCGGCCGGCCGGGCGAGCGAATGGATTTCGATATTTCGGCGAGTTGCTACAATCGATTCAGCCAGAGACTGGTTTCTTCTGAATTTGAAGTGGAATTTTATGTTGAGTAGCCCGTTAGTTGCAAGTTTCCTAACCGAATTTGCCAAGGTTCAGCTCGCAGATCGAAAAATGGCGGGATTTCTCATCGGAGAGTCTTCAAAGACGAATTCGCTGTTGCCCTGTTCCGCCGCTGATCGTACATCTGGTTAGATCGGCGAAGGTCACCAAACAGACTGTGTCTACAGCCAATTCAGGATCAACCTTTAGCTTTTAAGGGGACCTTGATGATCATCCATGTTTGCGAAAAGTACAAGGAGCCGCTTGCATCGGTAATCGCTGGTCAGGTCCACGATAAGCTTACTGTACATGTAGGTCGCTGAGTGCCCTTTAATATTGGTTCAGTCTCATTCGTCTGCCCGACTGGACCTTGTTTTTAATTCCAGACCATACACTGTAGTTGGTCCTCTACTAACTGGGGTAAGTTATCAATATTGATATTTTTAGTTTAGACAAGATAAGCTTACGGAGAGGGATCATTGTTTATGATGTAAGTCTGACCAATTGATGAAACCAATAATCAAATCATGGCAACCAATACCAATTGATAATAATAGATGCCGATTAATCGATTGATATTGGAAATCCATGACCAATCAATGAAGGACAAATTTGTGACTTTTAATTGCATTGATTTTCATCAATTGTCATCGATTTCCATACATAGTCAATCTGGAACTGGATCATGAACTCTTCTCTCCCCAACCCTCTCGTCTGCCTGAAGGGCTAAGGTTTGAAGGAAAAATTATTCTGTTTGATGTACTGTTGTGGACCTTAACATAAAGTAGAACAGCAGAAACAAGACAAGACAAAATCGACTGTTATGATCATAGCATTTTTGTGGATAATGACAAGCGATCAATATCTCTGGCAGTAGGCAGTCTGAGTTTAACTTGGCCGACACAGAGAGAAATGCTCAGTCGACAGTTACATGTCACGGACAGTGTGTAGATGTACTTTTGCCGATGACAAGGCTGCCAATATTTTGTTTGCAAATTGAATTTTATGCAACATTGCCCTAAATTATCTAGAGCATGATATCATGGGACAACATTATAACACTCGGCATTCAGACATCTCTCTCTCCTGGCCCCCTTGGAGAGTTGGGGCGAAGAGATGACTGACACTTAGGCTACTCTTACGAGAGATTACCCAATCAAATGGGATACACATGTCATGTATAATTCTTTTCAATGTTTATTTTTTTTTAATTATAGTGAAAACGTTTATTGGCGCAGCTATAGTGACCGTTGTTAGGTTGATTTCATTATTAATTAATTTTTTAACAAATTTTAGACAACAATACTTTTTCGAAGCAGCCAGGAACTGTTTTGAATAAGACTGGATACCCATCAGTCCGTAATTCTGAAGGTCGATTGTTTAACGATCCAAACATTGTCCACACTATTTTTTCAAGGCATATAGATCTCTTTAATATTCTTGTTCCTGTAGGGATGGATGTCACACTGGTCAATCTAAAATTCTAAATAATAATCTAATAAAATAATTAATAATAATTTTTTTGCAATGTATTCTGTTAATTTGTTATTGGCATGACGGTTAATTGCTTGTTTTGTTTATCTTCATGTAGCTGTTATAAGAGCAATAGAGATTGTGGCTCGATCACCGCCGGAGGTGCATATGGATTACTATTGAACCGAAAAGCACTGGAAGCGAGCTAAAGTCACGTGATGTTTTGGTTGATTTTCTTTGCGATCCGCCATCTTGGTTTCTTGGAGGTTTATCGGCAAAGTACCTCCAGAGCCGGACTCAGCCAGTAATCAAAGGTGCCTCTGGTACTTCATCACGTATCGGATATATTTGTGCTAACTTACAAACACATATAAGCTTTAAACTCGTGCACACATACCGTACGACACAAGTTTTACACGCAAACGCAATGGGGACTAGAGACAAGTCCTTGAAAAGATTGAAAAGGTAAGTGCGTTCATGTCTTTAATGCATAATAGAGCCGCAGTGGGGTTACATAAAAATTATTCATATCGAAGCCAAAGGATACTCAAATCGCGTGAGAGGGAAATTCTGGTCCATGTACGTTGTTAATGCCGATAATATATCTTCCAACGTTGAAAAGAGTAATCCGCTCGTGGCAAATGACTTATCATGCCATGCTTTGGTTCACTCAAATATAGTTGTATCGTTTTTACATTCCCTTGCTGATTCGACTTGCTAATGATGTGGAAATGAATCCTGGCCCTTTCTACTTTGTGGATTCGTCTAAAACAATTACAGCTGACTACCATCAAGGTGATATGAAATGCTGATAAACAGTTCGTGGCGATGTGCTCAACTGCAGTTGTTTATAAGCTTAATTGTAAAACCAATGCATCTACTTGGTGTAGAGATAACCTAAATGAAATACTGATGCTAGGTAATAAACTTTATTCCCATATTAGTAATTTAGCAAGAAATTTGCTGTCTGAGATTCCTTCTGCTTTGTCAATCAATGATAATTGCAGTGGGGACTTACATATGTCTGATATCAGAGACTGTTTTCTACCATTGCAAAATGTGCTTAATATGTTAATAAAAAGACAATAATGCCTTTCTGTTGACTATTGAAAGCAACACAGTTGCCATTATCTTTGACAATAAAGGTCATTACAGAATTTTTGATTCTCATTCACAAGATATGTATGGAGATCTCACTGTAAATGGAAAAGCCATTATGTTGGAATTGAACAGTATAGGGAAAATACAGTGCTAAACCACGAAACCGAAACACCGAAACAGCTATTTTGTTCTTCTTTTTTTTTTTAGCGAAACACCGAAACAGCTATTTATTTTTTAATGGTTATATTTTGCTGATATAATTTCCGATGGCAAGCTAAAGCTATGCACAGTTAAGCCCCAGCAAGTTTATATTTGGGAGGAGCGTTGCGCGACGGCACAAATAAACGGCGACTGTATGTCACGGCGACTAGTATAGTGAAACATTGGCTATAAACATGAGCTCGCGATCTTAGATAAATACTCCAAATAAAATAAAGGCTACTACCCAAAAAACTTTAAGGTCGCTTGTAGATCCACCCCTTATACTAGTGATGAGCGAAGAATGAATGTCTTCCTCGCAAGTTCAAGTTGGATTTGTTGACTCTACCGGTATAAATTAAATCCCGGCAGAATTTGCATTCGGCATACGGACGCAGCAGACGCCCAGTTTAAAGCTTTCCGAAGCTTCTCAGTCAGTAAATTATAACGATCCTCGCAGCGAAAGAACGATCCACTTGGGTACGAATAGGGCAAGCTGTGATGTCTGGTGCGCGGCGAATATTCCGGGAATTTCGGTTGACTTTTCTAAGAAAACGACCGGCTTTGAAAAATTATATTACGGATTTCTGAAGCTGCAAAATTATACTATGTTTTGACACCCACCACAGTAAACAAGCAATTTTATCACGATTTTACAGATATATTTATATAGCCACAAAAGAAGCAGTGAAATTTACCAGCGCGAATTTACATGCAAGGAGCCCAAAACAAAACGACGACAATTAATCGAACGTTTCTGAAGTTAATTGCAAGCTTTACAAAAAGTCCAGTAGAACGGCTCGGGCTGTTTTCCAATTAAATTTGACAAAACCATTTAGCTAGCTCTCCGATTATATAAACGTAAAGAAAAACGCGAGATATTCTCTGTTCTCCAAGAAGGTATAAAGTACTGAGTAAATCTAAAGCCGATAAGTGGTCATGCACATGGCGTACTGCATGTAAGGTCACGCAATCGCACATACACTACAGACCACTACATCTCTTGAGCCTTTGTTCAGTAAATAACCGTTACAAAAAAATAGCTGTTTCGGTGTTTCGTTAAAACAAAAGAAGGAAAAAAATAGCTGTTTCGCTGTTTCGGTGTTTCGTTTCGGTGTTTCGCTGTTTCGCTGTTTCGTTTCGCTGTTTCGTGGTTTAGCACAGTCCGTCGCGCAACGCCCCTCCCAAATATAAACTTGCTGGGGCTTAACTGTACATAGCTTTAGCTTGCCATCGGAAATTACATCAGCAAAATATAACCATTAAAAATAAATAGCTGTTTCGGTGTTTCGCTAAAAAAAAAAATAAGAAAAAAATAGCTGTTTCGGTGTTTCGTGGTTTAGCACTGTCCGAGAAAAATAGTGCAATATCTTCAAAACTTTTATAGTGAAAAGAGTGTCTTCTCATTTGAACTGTTGGGTATTAAAGTTAGCAATTTATCAGATAGTTAGAATTTGAGATACACAAGGGCTCATTTTTAATGACCTTACAAAGATAAAGTAGTACAAAATTCACACAGTAAGAAAAAGCAGTGTGCCAAGCCTTCTATTTTAACTTTTTTCTTTTTTTATACATCAAGGTAGTCAACTACCCATACTACATTGTACACAGCCTGTATACAGTTCCATAAATCAGTGATGATATAAACTTAAGATGGTGATGAAGATAAAAGTGACTGCTGTATAATCTTCACTAATTTCATGCAAGTACTTGAAGACTGCCTTGCTGTGACAGCATTCTAGAGATCACCTGATGCAAACAATCTTGAATTGAAAAGGAAGGGAATTTGCACAAAGAAAACTGTCAAGAAAGCTGCCTTGAAACCATCAAAAACATATTCAGAACTGGACCCAACCTTCATAACAAACCATTACATCTGTAGGTGTATATGAAGGAAGCATACTTGCTGTTGTTGTTCAGACAGTCTCACAAATTTCGGCACTTGGCTTTATATTTTGCATGACAGTGCTACATTGAAAACAGTACATCAGAACATCTGTACCCAGACAGTTGGACTGGTCTAGAATGACAGCTTACAATCGTGCAGTTTCATACAGGCTGGACATCGATCTTTGCAAATGTTACAGAATCACTGTATTGTAACCTAGCAGAGAACTGGATACATGTGCCACAAACTTGTGTGCATGTACATTATATCCACAGAACAACTTGTTCTACAAAATATCAATATCTTGTGATACATGTGCCACAAACTTGTGTACATGTACATTATATCCACAGAACAACTTGTTCTACAAAATATCAATATCTTGTGATGTATTGCTAGCTTGAGGTATAAGTATTTATTATATTTGCTTTACAACAAACTTGTTTGCAGCTCATTTTTGAGTACAATAGTTGTTGAATGTACATGTACAGTAGAACCTGATTACAACCACCTTGTTATTTTGACCACTTTATTAATATGACCACCTCGTTATTACGGTCACTTTTGTCTGAATAACAGCAAAGTTACATTGTAGTATTAATATGACCACCCATTTATTCAACCAGATTTTGGTGCCCATTGGTGGTCAGATTAACGAGTTTACACTGCACCGTGTACTGTATATTGTATATAAATGCATCATCTGTAGGTTGACGTTCTATGACTGTCACAGGATTAGAGGTCATAGAGGCACACTCCTGTAAACATATCTGATCAATGACATACATGTACCCCTTGGCTTCTGTTGTTCAACCCCTCTTCAATTCGAAAATTGGAAACAAATATTTCCATGAGATTGACTGCAACTTTCTACAAAAAGTGACATAGTCATTTTCATATCATATTAAACAGCCTGCACTTCAGCCATTACAAGCGATCGCTAAATTCCCTCTCCCCCCTGTCCTTCCTCTTTCTTCAGACCTCGCTTCCACTTCCAACATTTTTAGCTTGATAACGAGGCTGAGAGGACACAAACAAAAGAAACTGTAAACCATGCTTGTTCAATTTCCATTGTTTGTGTCCTCTCAGCCTCGTTATCAAGCTGAATTTTAATATATCGAAAGGACCCTATTTGTGACTGACAAATTCAATTGGTGGTTTGCATCAATGTTACCAAGACTGTTCGCTTGCATGAACAATATCAGAAAATTAACAGCTTATAGAGCAGGCAGAAAGAAACGTTCTGTCCAAGTTATAGGTTTGTATCGTTTTTCATAACCGAGTTATTACGAAAATAATTTTCAGAAAATTACAGTATTTAGTATGCAGCCGCCATGTTGGTGCCCTTCTTTGGGACACCAATATGGCGGCCATAAAACTGTACACGAAGTAGAGTAGATTCTACCATCAATATCATTAGCTTTCACTTCAAAACTCTTTAGATATCACTTCTAAATTATTATCACGTATAAAATTTAAAAATGACATAAAATACCCGTTTTGTGACAGTTCAAAAAACACGTTCATCCGGGACATCGCAAATTTCAAAATGCTTTATTTTCGAAACGAAGCACTGAATCGATACCAAACTTTGCATAGAGATTAATGTTTTGTATGTGTAGAATATGTGAAAAGAATAGCTTTGTAGAATTAACAGTTTAGATTTTAGAATTTGATGACGTCAGATGCAAGCCAAGAATATCACTCTGACTAGTTATCTGACGTCATCGCTTCTGCACGCATTGCGTGCCTATGTTTTTTGGTTGCTAAGAACCTCTGGCTAGTTATGTATGGTAAACACACGGATCCAAGTTCCCCACTTGACTTTCGTTTTCTGATCATGTGTCTATGCATGCAATAGTTGGTTATATCACGAGGAAATCCGCAGCTAAGGTAAGAGAAGGAACAATCTATCTGTAACATGAATTAAGTGTTCGTAATTATTCACAGAAGACACTGCTGACGGTTCATCTTTCTCCGGCTTGTCGTCAGAAATTCTAATTATTTGCATTCGATTCCATAACACTCGCCGAGTGTCATGATGAGTGTTTACCATTTACATGGAAAAACCGGTTGGTTCACGGTTTGTGCAAATGGTAAGCAAAACTCCCGAATGGGAAATTCCGTTCAGTCGAGATTGGCGTGTACCATTTGCGCAATTCATTCCAATTGACAGAGAGAGAGTGTGGTAACTAGATTCAAGATGGTGGCAGAGGTAGCGAGGTAGAGGAAGTTACAAACAACGCAAATCAATCTTCAATCAATCTTTATTTCACTTTCACCATAAATTACAAGTAACAATAAACAAAATCATATTAGGTGTAAAATGACTGGAGTCCAAAGGAAGTATAGCTTGTGGTCGCTTGTGGTATGGACCCACAAATAATACAAAACTTATAAAATGGTGGTCGAGTGATGGGAAATTACTTTTCGATTATGAGTACGACAGAGAGATCCACAACAACTGCAGCTTTCATGAAGAGAGATCTTAATAGGATGGTCGGTTTTCATGAGGTTGTGGTGCCGTCTTTAGTTGATGAGTTCAGATTCCACTAAGTTTCGAATGACCAAAAATATAATTATACTGTCGAAGTACTTACGCAAGAGTTGGCAGCTTAAGGTGCAATTCCTACAGGAAATCGATTTGGGGGAAACCGATTCCACTACATAAGCAGATTTGGCTTTTCTTTGAAGTACATTATGTCGAACATGGAAGTACATATAATGCAGTATAAATGCAGCCACGCCAGAAGCCATGTTGTTGACATTCAGAAACGCGAGCTGAGTGGCCACGCTTACGGATCAAACTGGCGCAGGGCCTGGAACTGGTAGATAAGAGCAAATGGTAAACACATTTTCCGTTCGGAAATTCCGGTTGGAAATTTTGGAGTACCTCTGAAGACGTTCCGTTTATTTCGGAAATTTTCCGGTCGGGCAAACCAAAATAACCTTACCATTTACATTCCAACCGAAATTTCCGGATGTGTTTGAGTAAATGGTAAACACTCATGACTCCCCAAGTTCAAAGGCTTCCATTATCTCTTATAAATTCAGTGAAAATTCGGTTGTTGAAATGATTTCAAATTGTTTCTCGTGGAGAGAAATTGCTGATATTTTACATCCAGATGTGGGTAGTTTTAGAAAGCGTCGAGATAATCTTTATTCATACATAAGTAATGGTTGGTGACCGGAAACAGAAAGTCTTCATACGCAACTGCTATTCTTAGAAAACGTAGCTTGAGCGGATTCTCGTCGTTCCTTGGGGAGGAGTTTCGAGTTCATACAGAGATCCCTCCCGGATCTCTTTGCCTAAAACTCTTTCTGAACATAGAATGAAGCGACGAAATACATTAGTTTAAACGAAGTACTGAAGCGAACTAACCTAGCATTTAATCAATTATTTTTCGGTGCCCTCTCTTTCATCAAAACATGTAATGTATTTAGCATGCTTTCTCGACAATGAGAATAAGTATTTCAACAATGGTTGCCTCATAGGCCTTCATTCTAAGACTAAACGGATATTACAAACTGAACATAAGGACTAGTTTGCAATTCACTTCCGTGACACGTCGGTCGGACTCTTCCGTGACACTTCGGGGAAGGCAAAACACACGAATCAAAGGTACGAAGAACATTTACCAGCTAAACGGTTTCGATAAAACATTTACCGTGCGTGTCCTTTCCCCCCCTTTTCCACAGAGATCTGGGAACGAGAATAGGCGCGGGCAAACTAAAACTGGGAAGACCTGGAGTCGGGGTTAACGAATACTTCGAAAAATAGTGGTCCGTCTGTCTGTCTCCTCTGTCCCGTACTCTCGGGAGTAAGCGACAGATGAGACGGCTTAAATTCAGGCTATATTGTCCCAGAAACCTCGCAATCCCTGACCGCGTCCAGACGCAACGAAAAGTGTATGTAAATGTAACTTCGTTTTGATCCGCTTTCATGTGAGCACCACATGTTCTTGCATCCAGTCTCTGTTGACTTAGCCTGTGTACATCTGCCTCTTCTCTTTTCCATTGTATTTTTTTTTCTTTTCTATTTCTATTTTAATTTCAGTTCGTTTTCTATCTATATTATTTTACGCTTTTGCAATACTGTAATGATTTATGGTCATGCAAATAAAGCTTATTGTTGATGTTGTTGTTGCCTCCTCCGAGGCCAGGGAGGAGGCGGATGTACACAGGCTACGGACTCAGTTCCAATCTTGCACCGCTAGCGCGCTTAACATTTACTGAGTGAGAAATTATTCATAAATTGGTAGAGTGGTGCCTGGGTCGACGCAGTCCCTCTTTGGGTTCTGTCCAGGTGTCCAGTTACACAAGGGATGAGACTACTTGATGCTATTCTAAAGAATTTACACTTGAGCTTCGCGAGGAGCCTGCGGCGGACGTTCGTATTACTAACGTGCATGTCTGTGCAAAACCTAAATGGGGTGCTTATCTTGCAGAATATAAAACTGAGGACTTTGTACATCCACTGAATGGCCTATCATCTGTGCATAGAGCTTTCAGCCGCCATCGTTCCACCTACAGGTGATGAAGGCGACAACTACATAATACATGTACAATTTCATGGCAGTGCCCGAGATGAATATACCGTTGTTTATGAAAAGCTCGAACGCACTTTACTGACAGAGTACCTGAAACACGGGATGGACCTGACTTTCACCAGAAGCTTATGAAGCTGACGTTTAACATTACCCCGGAAGAAGATGCGACCAGTTTCTGCAGAAGTGTTCTGGAAAGAGGAATATTTTGCCGCCAACGAGTATACTTCTTTCTTGGTCACTCGGACGACCAACTGAAGAAAAGTCCTGTTATTTGATGAGTGCCTCACATGAAAACATCCACGCTCTTTTGGCGCAGTTTGGTGACTTTCTGGCAGAGCGAAACTTAGGAAAGCGGGCTAGAAAATTGGCATGCTCTTCTCGACGCTGAACAAACCCCTGAGCCTGGCTGCAACCGAGTACAAAGTCCAACCGATATCAAACGTGGAGTTTTCAGATCATACACGTTCACTGATGGATGTGGTTTCATGTCCCCCGAATTCTCCTCCGAAGTACAACGAGACTTCGAGCTCGACTATCAACCCAGCGCCGTCCAAGTACGCTATCGAGGCATCGAGGGCATGCTGGCACTCAAAGAAGATTTGACAGAAGTTAAAGTGCAGTTCCACAACTCAATGCAGAAATTCGTCACTCCAACCTCGTTCCCAGGGCGGAGGAAGAGAGACCCTGAGAACGAGGTTGATGTCACTCCAGATGAGAAACATTCTCGATTTTGTAGATGTTGTGGATTATTCCCGCCCTTACGTCAGCGGATATCTTGACACGCGAATGATCATGCTGCTGGCTGACGCAGGAGTTTCCACTGAGCATCTCGAAGAATTGCAGTCAGGCTACCATGAATTACTGGAAAAATGTGCAAAAATACAGCATCTGATGAATACTTTCTGCGCTTGAGAGGGGAAGTCCAATTTCTGAAAGACATACAAGAGAGCGGAGTTGACGGTCGCGTAAAAAAGCATTTAAAGCTTTTAAGAAAACAAGAGTTGGATGAAATGATGGAAGCTGCATACACAAGAATCCTGGTCCCCAGGTCCCGTGTTGTGTTTGCTGTGTGTGATCCGTACGGCAAACTGAAGCATGGCGAGTGTTACTTCAGGCCCACCATACCTGATGACGACACAGATTTTACTGCTGCCGAAAAAATCGTCGTCGCGCGCAGCCCCTGCTACCATCCTGGAGATGTGCGAGTTTTGAAACTCACCCATGAGAAGCCTGGATACGAAAAGTACGCAAACCTGAGGGACTGTCTAGTGCTGTCGGTTACTGACCCATGCCCTGGCGCGTTCGAATGCTTCGAAGGAGATCTGGGAGGAAATTGTTTCTTTGTCAGCTGGGATACAGATCTGATTCCAAGTGGAATAGAAGCACCGTGTGATTATGCGCCGACAATTGCAACTAAAATTCGCGAAGCTTCAGCCAAATCAGTCTCGTATCTATCTGCGAAATTCAGAAGGGGCCACCGTAGCAGGCATTTGAATTATCGAGAACAAATGCTGCGGTACTTCGCCACGTTCTCAGATGAAATTCCGAAGAGGATTGAAGGGGAGTACATGAAATGCGCAACTGCCGCGGGCCCGTCATCGAAAGAATGCCGACAACTGAGCAAGATGCTATACCAAGCCGCCAACTTCACCGAAGATACAGCCACCTTGCAAAAAGAGCTCGAGCAGATGAATGAAGCTGTCAATAAGCTGCTACTAAGGTCAGGTCCTATCACCGGTCATCCCGACAGCCTGTGACGTCATCATCGGATTCACTAAGCGGTTCAAGACGAACCGGTTGTGAGATATGGGAAGAGATTGACAAGAAAGCCAAATACTTTGTTGAACGTATGCAACGCATGAAGAGCGTCGTTTAGACACCTGGCTAGGAGAGGGCAGGGGTGCTGTTACTTCCTAAGGGTGTTTTATTTGTTTGTTCTCGTCCGATGCCAAAGTTTAGCAAAGCTAAACATAAACATGACTGATACTGAAGATAGTAAACCAGTAAGTTTTAAGTCTTAAATTGGGTCACAAAACAGCGTCTCCAATGTTAAATGGGTATGGCACAAATGCTGTGTTTTTGTCTGATGGTAATGGTTTGAGATCCTTAGCGGCAGAAACCTAGCTAAAATTTAGTTGATTAACCCTCTCTCCCGTGCATCCAAAGTTTAGAAACTGCAAGGATCGTTTGACCTCTTTTAGAATAATTATGTGACATTTAAGCCTGGTTTTCATGTGTCGGGAAAATCCCAGACCATCGGGTATTTTGTTATTTCCCGACCGTCCCAAACATTCCAGACTTATGAAAATTCGACGAGGTAGATGTCTCTGATTGTCTCCCTGAGGGACGGTAACGGGAAATAACAAAATCCCCGATAGTCTGGGATTTTCCCGACATATGAAAACCAGGTTTTAAAACCATTTACAAACAAGAAAGCCCATGGATCCGACACACTATACCGATAACGCTACAAGACGTAGAAATATGTTCGGAATATGTTGGGATTAGGATGCAATCAAAGGCTATAGTTAGCTGTTGCAAAAATATTGATTAGTGGCTGAACCCTTATAGACCGCCTTATAGACCTTATACGATCAACGCAACGTTGACCGTGTTACAATTATAACTGAGTATGAACAGGGAACTGTGCTAAGTATGACCTTTTAAATGATCACGACAAAATTATATTTTTATTCTGATGATGTTGATACTTTTATATGGAAAAAAACTAGGTTATTTTGTTTATGAATCCTTCAAAATAAAGGATACGTCCCGGGGGGGTACTCAAAAAAGTTTTATACGGGGAGGCTCCGCCCAGAGGTCCAACCCCTTACCCTTTTATACACCTCCAGTCTGAAAAGGTACCCCTTTCGGGCGGAGCCTCCCCGTATAGTCCATTATAGGGAGTACCCCCCCCCCCCCCGGGGGATACGTGTACAACTAGACAAGGTCCCATCTTAATTGATTAACTACGATTGAGGTTATTCAATATATAGAGCAATTTTCAATTGAGTATCGAAAGTAATCCGAAATTGGTTTTGCTTTACTACGTTTTGTGATTAAGTTGGTTTAAAAAACTCGCGCCACCTACTCAACCAATCAGATGCCAATCAGATGGTTTTGGTTTTGGTTTTTGGTTTTGGTTTTGGTTTTACGACACTCAAATGAAAACCGCTCTATTCTTATATGATTCAGAGATTATTGTATAATTCAATTCTATTAGTTTTATTATTGTATCTTAGTGCCATGTGTTGTTGATTATTTACCCTGACATTTATGTGATGGATACAATATGAGCGGCAGATCTGTATGCATGGGCATTTACAATGGCGAGCCACTGTAAATCCCATACAGTTCTGACGCAAATATTGTATCGAGCTTACGGCACGAATGCATCTAAACATGCATAAATGTTCATGTTTATCGACTATCTTGGCTACACAAATCATTTTAGGCGAATAAATCGAACGAAAAGCTTATGTAAATCAGGGCGAATTCTGTATCCGATTTACAGATATTCATTAAACATTACTTTCTTTTGTACTTTCTTTATGAATTATTAATGTTCAAGTTCGTCGTTCGCAATCCGTGTTAATATTTTCCATCCTCAACCATCCTTGTTCATGTTTGGTTTATCACTTCTTTGGTGTTTTTCTACCTTAGTAAATTATTATTTTGAGGCTTTATTCAATTTGAAGGTGATTTTGCACTTCACAAAAATGACTCAAAATATCGTGACATAGCTCCTTTAAATTCCCTAACTTTGACAAGAAAAGACTTTTCCTTGTCCTTGGAAGTGTCCTGAATTTCAGGTACTCAATCTCCAAGGGCGTCCTCAAACGACCAAAGAAGAACCTGGGAACAAGGTAGAGTTCTGAGAAAACACCGGAAATTATGTTACTATATCTCTTCTTTGCATTTAAATATCATTTAGCCAGTGGAATAGTGTCTGATCAGACGAACCATTCAGTGAATGAGAGGAAACTTTTCACGTTACGTAAGTAGGTACAAAATGGTTGTTCAACTTTGCCGATTTATGCAGAGTCAGGGGCACCCAACGGATCGTTTCGGTGGGATATCTCTTCGGAAGGCCTACAATCGCCTCAGATATTCGTTTAGGGAAAGGTCATCTCGAACCTTCTTAATATGGGAAAATTAATGCCTTTTGTTTTCGGAGAGATAAAAATGTTGTTTTGGGTACAAAAACAGGTCAGCAAGGGTTTTCGGAAAGGCAAAAGCAGCTCATAAATTCGGGTAATAAGATTTTAATCCATGAAAGATCAGCTAACGTATCCGATCATATACATTTTTCTTAGCATTTAAAAATAAGCCATTAAAAAAGCACAATTGTAACGTAAAAACGACGTTTCGACACCAACAGGAAAATTTTGTCGTTGGGTGCCCCTGCAGAGTACAAAGACTACAAATATCGTGGGATATTCGTCTCTTGTTTTGCGCGTTATGTGTGTCATATGTGGGGGAATTCCCCTTTTATGACCTCATATAGGGAAATTGAGCTCGGCAGACAAGCCATATGGTAAACACACGAGTCCAAGTTCCCCCACTTGACTTTCGGTTTCTGATCATGGGTCTATGCATGCAATAGTTGGTTATATTACGAGGAAATCCACAGCAAAGGTAAGAGAAGGAACAATCTATCTGTAACATGAATGAATTGTTCTTAATTATTCAGAGAAGACACTACTGACTGTTCATCTTTCTCGGCTCTTTCGTTAGAAATTCTAATTATTTATAAGGCTTTTATAGCATTCGATTCCGTGACACTCGACTCTCCAAGTTCAAAGTCTTCCTTTATCTCTTCTAAATTCAGTGAAAATTCGGTTGTTGAAATGATTTCAAATTGTTTCTCGTGGAGAGAAATTGCTGATCTTTTACATCCAAATGTGGGTAGTTTTAGAAAACGTCGAGATAATCTTTATTCATACATAAGTAATGGTTGGTGACCGGAAACAGAAAGTCTTCATACGCAACTGCTATTCTTAGAAAACGTAGCTTGAGCGGATTCTCGTCGTTCCTTGGGAGGAGTTTCGACTTCATACAGAGATCCCTCGCGGATCTCTTTGTCTAAAACTCTTTCTGAACACAGAATGAAGCGACGAAAAAGAGTTTAAGCGAAGTAATGAAGCTGACCTAGCAATTAATCAATTATTTTTCGGTGCCCTCTCTTTCATCAAAACATGTAATGTATTTAGCATGCTTTATCGACAATGAGAATAAGTATTTTTAACAATGGTTGCCTCATAGGCCTTACATTCTAAGACTAAACGGATATTACAAACTGAACATAAGGACTAGTTTGCAATTCACTTCCGTGACACTTCAGTCGGACACTTTCGTGACACTTCGGTCGGACTCTTCCGTGACACTTCGAGGAAGGCAAAACACACGAATCAAAGGTATGAAGAACATTTACCAGCTAAACGGTTTCGATAAAACATCTACCGTGGCGTGTCCTTTTCCCCCTTTTCTACTGATACGATGCTCCAAAGATCTGGGAACGAGATTAGGCGCGGGCAAACTAGAACTGGGAAGACCTGGAGTCGAGGTTCCGTTCTAGCTTGAATTTTAGCTGTCTCCTTTGTCCCGTACTCTCGGGAGTAAGCGACAGAGGAGACAGCTAAAATTCAGGCTATATTGTCCCAGAAACCTCGCAATCCCTGACCGCGTCCGATCCAAACGCAACGAAAAGTGTATGTAAATGTAACTTCGTTTTGATCCGCTTTCATGTGAGCACCACATGTTCTTGCATCCAGTCTCGGTTGACTTAGCCTGTGTACATCCGCCTCCTCCGAGGGAGGAGGCGGATGTACACAGGCTACGAACTCAGTTCCAATCTGGCGCCGCTGGCGCGCTCAACATTTACTGAGTGAGAAATTATTCATAAATTTGTAGAGTGGTGCCAGGGTCGACGCAGTCCCTCTTTGGGTTCTGTCCAGGTGTCTACTGAGTTACACAAGGGATGAGACTACTTGATGCTATTCTTCATATTAATGAGAAAAAAAAAATTTACACTCGAGCTTCGCGAGGAGCCTGCGGCGAACGTTCGTATTACTAGCCATTCTCGTTCCCAGATCCTCCGTTTCTTTTGGTCACGTGGTTGGCGGACCGGAGGCTCTGGTAACGCTGACAACCGGATGTCGTGAAATTCACGACATCCGGTAGCGCATGCCCACTGTATTCAACGCTTATAAATGTTCAACTGCGCGTGCTCAGTAATAGGACAGGGAAAGGCTGGGGACGACTCCTTCTGGAAAGAAGTCGGACGAAGAAGTAAAATCGACTGGCCAGCGAAAGCAAGTTGAACTTTGGATGATTCCGGTTTGAAGAACAAAAGTCAGCCCTACATGCCGTTGCCTTACAGAAGAAAGATTGCTCATGTGTTTTATCAACGGGTTTGGAACGTCTCGTGTGTCAATTCTGATCGAGGTATGAGTGCCAAAATTATAAACATGCTGCTGTTTTTTGACGACGTAAATCCGTCGGTTGATGTTTGTTGAAACCTGACCGATCGTCGTTTTATAGACACTCGATTAGACCGTTGTTTGAATGAGGTTGATTTCATCATTAATCAGTGGTAAGCTCAACACTCAGATGTTAATAGAAATCAGAATAAAAGCTGTTGTTGCTAATTGTTATTGGTGCTGTTATCGCATTTTAAAAATTTTGTGTTGTAAGCTTATACTACTGTGGTTTGTATTGCCACATTGATTTCAAGTACATGCCTTACTAGCAAGATTTATAAATTTTCCTTTCTTAAATTTTACAGTTACAGTGCTACTACTGTAACCGGGGCCACCTAGGCAATGAAAACTAAGCACATATTGTAGAGCGGAATAGAGAAATTCAACTTAATTCCACATTGAAAGGTTGTATTGAAGTGAAAACTTATGAGCTCAAACAACTGAAGTTGAAAATTCTTCGTTTCCATTCTGTAAGATGGTTTGGTTTTCTTTGTCTAAGTGGCCCCGGTTAAAGTAGTCGCACTGTAAAGCCAGTAAAAAAGTTTTACCCAAGGGTAACAGGGGTGATGAGAAGTTGATATTTGAACTGCATTTTAACTGAAAGAAAACGGTTGACTGCAACTCCCCAGACACTTTTATTTCTAACTTGTTTTTAATATTAGGATCAATTATTCCGATTATTGTAAAGCGCTGTTGATCAGTATATGTAAATAGTGCTATAAAAGTGATTAAATTAAAGAGAATATTAATTAAATTTGCATACAACCCAAGAAGTCAGATAAAATTTATGTTGACCAAGTTCTTGTTCAAAGTAACAGTAATCAAGGCTGCTATAGACAACATTATAACAATATTGTATATAGCAGCCTTGATTACTGTTACTTTGAACAAGAACTTGGTCAACATAAATTTTATCTGACTTCTTGGGTTGTATGCAAATTTAATTAATCTTCTCTTTGTGCAATACCATGCACAAAATGTACTGTTATGGTCTGGTTAAGAGCTTGATGTTCACTGACTTATGTGGCACAAGTGTAAGTTCTTTGTTACAATACAGTGGAACCCCGCCTTACGACCACCTCGTTAATACGACCACTTTCTTTTGTCCCGAACTAAAATTCTGTCAGTAATTTTTTTTATTTAAGAACCCTTTAATATGACCACCCCGATAATACGACCAGATTTTGGTGGCCTGTCGGTGGTTGGATTAACCGCGGCCACCTTTTGGCCGTCCCGATGAGGGCTTTCTTATTGTTTTTACCACGATTAAGCGGCCACGAAGAATCTAATACACGTAGTTTGGCCTTGTTTTGAAAAACCTGATGACTGATAAGAGTCCGAAATAGAAGGAGACAAACTATTAAAATATTCAAACAACAGTTGTCACAAGCCTCCAAGCGTGTTGTATTCAGATAAAGTGACGTTTATACCACGCCTTATGCTAATTTCTGACGAAACCCCGTTTAAGCGGCCAACCCAGATTAAACGGCCACTTGCCATTTCCCCGAGGGTGACCGCTTAATCGGGGTTCGACTGTATAAATAAAGTTGATTTATTTTTTTATTCACATTCAGTGGGGTGGGTGAAGTTAAGATGGGCATTTCCTTGCTAAAAAGTCAGGGAGTGAAGGTGGGTCTTTTCTTGCTCAAAAAATTTGAACAAAACATTTTTCAAGAATGGAGAGGAGATAGCTCCCCAGGACCCTCCCTAGATCTGCCACTAACATCGGTCTCACATACACTGCAACAGTTTTTTCAGCGAAGACATAAATAAATGGAAATTGAACAGTATCAGAACTGAATTATTTGTATGACATAAGCAACGGTCAACATGCTCTTCAGCCTATTACGTGACAGAATGCTACACAATATTGCAGGTGGTAGGTACTGGTAAGTCCTGTCCAGTTTTGTACTTCACAAACACTGCAGACTGCAAACAGGTTTGTAAGTGAAGTGATTGGAGCCCGGGGTGGGGGTACTCTCCTATATAAGCTATATAGGTATGTGCAGTGCCAAAGGGTATGGTTTTTGAGCCGTTTTGGTCCAGAAAATGGGTATAGATTTTGAACATTTTGGTCTCAAATAATGGATATATTTTCCTACTTGTCTGAAAATATAGGGTATAGATTTTGGCTCTTAAAGAGGGCAATTTTAAGGGTCAGGTCTGAAATAGGGTAAGGAAAATCACATATTTTGGTCTGAAATAGGGTAAGGGTTTGAAGAAGCGCACCACACACCCCCACCCAAATTTTCATTGAGTACCCTCCCTCCGGGGGATTGGAGGAAGCAAGTGGCGGAGATAAATATACAAGTAAAGATGACAACAACAAAAACAGTCTTTTAATGTTACACTCTATGCAAGAACACGATTGATTATTATAATATGAATCATGATTAAAATATGCCAGTTGCTTACTTTTTAGAACAAATGTTGTATATTATGTTGTTGAAAATAATTATGTTGTTGAGAATGAAATTCTCAAACTCATTAATAATTCATCAAAGGAATTTAAAAAAATAAATAAATAGAATTTCAGACAGTTTTTGGGTCCACCCTTCTTTATTCGTCAAGCATATGTATGTCAGACTGCAGTCATTCTTTGAAATTGGGGAGCAATACATTTTTGTTCAGGGAAACAACAAACGGAACTCTCGATATGAGAACCCTGGGTTACTCTTTTTGTAATCCCCCCTCCCCCAAAAAAGGTTCTTACCAAAATCTTTCACCCCCAAAAGTCACCACAAACCCCCTGGGCTTTAAACTGTCATTCTTCACTAAAATCACTGGGGTTTTTTCTGGGTTTTAGATTGTGGGGAAGGTGCGGAAGAGGGGGGAGGGAGTTCTCAAATACGGTGAACTCTCTCTAAGGGCCTGTTTACATGGAGGGAGGGTGACCCGGGTCACCCTCCTAGCCGGGCTACCCTGGGAGGGCCAACTTTTCATACATTTCTTTACAAAGCACACTGAAGTGTTTACATGACAGACAGGGTCACCCACCTACCTGGGTCACCCTGTCTGCTTGCCAGGGTCACCCGGCTAGGCGGGCTATCTTTTCTGCATGTAAACGGTCAAACCCGGGTCACCCTCCTAGGCGGGCTATCTCTGTTGACTTGGAAAACCCACGATAATGGCGGAACAAGCGATAAAAACAGCAAAATCGCCGCTATAGCCTTTATTCTTGCTGCCATCATTGTTTGTTATGTAGTGCTTAATAAATCGCGCGGTTGCAATAAAAAAAGTCCGCCAAAACATGAGCCCGCCAAAACAAGAGCCCGCCAAAAAAGATAGCTCGCCTATATGATAGCCCGCCCTTACTAATAGCCCGCCCATGTAAAGGCGGGCTATATTTTAGCCCGGCTGGGAGGGTGACCCAGGTACCCGGGTCACCCTCCCTCCATGTAAACAGGCCCTTATAACTCGGTTGGTTCCGAGGCCTAGATGACCATCACGTGCTATACCCAACGTTATATACGCTTACGTAACTACTCATGATTCCCCGGCCTGGAACCCAGGCCATGTTGTGTTTCGTGCCGACAAAATATTTATTTCAGTCTTCTTCACAAGCTCATTCGACAGAAATAACACTTTGTTGCAGTAAGACGGTTAATGGAAATAAAACATTCATTTCATCCATGTAAACAGGCCCTAAGGCAGACACCCTCGGGACCAGCTCTAGTCTGGCTAAGAGAGGTGTTCACCTTACAGAGAATTCAGTTGAGACAGACAAGTTAAATTCGGCCAGGATAAGCCAGCCAGCCATGTCTGCCTTTGAGAGGTGTCCACCTTATAGTGGTGTGCGCTTTGAGAGAGTTCACTGTATAACTCAAGATGATTGGGGGTCTTGAAAAAAGATTTAAAATTCAAGGGGGGCAGGGAAATTTTTTGTGTATAATTTGTTACATTTTCCTCCAGCCCACCCCTGTATAACAAATGAATGGTCAGACATATGTTAAACATTAGTATTTCACTGAACTATAAGAGGTGACATTTAGAACTTCTTATACTGATCAGGATCTAATTTCCTCTGGGAAGAGAGAGAAAAATCATAGGAATAAAGGAAATGGCAACTAAGATTATATAAACAATGTTCTATTTGAAAATAAGCAGTGCCAAGGGCTGTACATTATCAATCTGCGTGTACTAATATAAATGGCAATATAAATCACAGTGAACTGTATGTTAATAGGTTACATACCATTTTTGTTCAAATTCCACCAAGACCAAACTGAACAACAGAGAACATTTTTCCCAACAAGACTCAATTCTAGCATAAACAGAGTACCTTAAAACGCAGTCAAATAGCAGAAAAAAGGATCGGCTTTTTAGGGACGTGATACATTGTGTACAGTCAAATGTTGACGAATTTCTTGATCTTGTATTCGTATTTCTACCGCAAAGACTGTCCAACTTTGTAAGGTCTTGTAGCGAAGACAAATTTCCTCGGGAATGCATCGTCTGGGCAGAACTGTCAGAATTGGCTCATCGTGGTTTATAACGTTCTAATTTTAAACAAATACCCTCTGCTTCTTTGCTACAGCCAAGCATAGTAGGGACTATGAGCCAAGCAACGAAATGGTGTGCAAGAACAAAACAAGCGATCGCAAGCGATCGATACATTGTGAGCCTGCTCGCGCGCGATCGCAGCCGAGATATACGCGGGCGCCATTTTTCGAGGAAACCGGAAGCAGAATGCCGTGCGCACTAGTGTGTTATTTTTTTCCTCATTACGCATGCAGTTTTCATCAGCCAATCCAAAAATTCGTATTTTTTACTGTCCCCAGAGCTACTGGTCGCAACATTTAAAAAAAAACCGCGTAGCTCTGGGGACGAGAATGATTACTAGCGTGCATGTCTGTGCAAAACCTAAATGGGGTGCTAAATCTGTTATCTTGCAGAATATAAAACTGAGGACTTTGTACATCCACTGAATGGCCTATCATCTCTGCATAGAGCTTTCAGCCGCCATCGTTCCACCTACAGGTGATGAAGGCGACAACTACATAATACATGTACAATTTCATGGCAGTGCCCGAGATGAATATACCGTTGTTTATGAAAAGCTCGAACGCAGTTTACTGACAGAGTACCTGAAACAACGGGATGGACCTGACTTTCACCAGAAGCTTATGAAGCTGACGTTTAACATTACCCCGGAAGAAGATGCGACCAGTTTCTGCAGAAGTGTTCTGGAAAGAGGAATATTTTGCCGCCAACGAGTATACTTCTTTCTTGGTCACTCGGACGACCAACTGAAGAAAAAGTCATGTTATTTGATGAGTGCCTCACATGAAAACATCCACGTCCTTTTGGCGCAGTTTGGTGACTTTCTGGCAGAGCGAAACTTAGGAAAGCGGGCTAGAAAAATTGGCATGCTCTTCTCGACGCTGAACAAACCCCTGAGCCTGGCTGCAACCGAGTACAAAGTCCAACCAGATATCAAACGTGGAGTTTTCAGATCATACACGTTCACTGATGGATGTGGTTTCATGTCCCCCGAATTCTCCTCCGAAGTACAACGAATCTTCGAGCTCGACTATCAACCCAGCGCCGTCCAAGTACGCTATCGAGGCATCGAGGGCATGCTGGCACTCAAAGAAGATTTGACAGAAGTTAAAGTGCAGTTCCACAACTCAATGCAGAAATTCGTCACTCCAACCTCGTTCCCAGGGAGGAGGAAGAGAGACCCTGAGAACGAGGTTGATGTCACTCCAGATGAGAACATTCCCGATTTTGTAGATGTTGTGGATTATTCCCGCCCTTACGTCAGCGGATATCTTGACACGCGAATGATCATGCTGCTGGCTGACGCAGGAGTTTCCACTGAGCATCTCGAAGAATTGCAGTCAGGTTACCATGAGTTACTGGAAAATATGTGCAAAAATACAGCATCTGATGAATACTTTCTGCGCTTGAGAGGGGAAGTCCAATTTCTGAAAGACATACAAGAGAGCGGAGTTGACGGTCGCGTAAAAAAGCATTTAAAGCTTTTAAGAAAACAAGAGTTGGATGAAATGATGGAAGCTGCATACACAAGAATCCTGGTCCCCAGGTCCCGTGTTGTGTTTGCTGTGTGTGATCCGTACGGCAAACTGAAGCATGGCGAGTGTTACTTCAGGCCCACCATACCTGATGACGACACAGATTTTACTGCTGCCGAAAAAATCGTCGTCGCGCGCAGCCCCTGCTACCATCCTGGAGATGTGCGAGTTTTGAAACTCACCCATGAGAAGCCTGGATACGAAAAGTACGCAAACCTGAGGGACTGTCTAGTGCTGTCGGTTTACTGACCCATGCCCTGGCGCGTTCGAATGCTTCGAAGGAGATCTGGGAGGAAATTGTTTCTTTGTCAGCTGGGGTACAGATCTGATTCCAAGTGGAATAGAAGCACCGTGTGATTATGCGCCGACAATTGCAACTAAAATTCGCGAAGCTTCAGCCAAATCAGTCTCATATCTATCTGCGAAATTCAGAAGGGGCCACCGTAGCAGGCATTTGAATTATCGAGAACAAATGCTGCGGTACTTCGCCACGTTCTCAGATGAAATTCCGAAGAGGATTGAAGGGGAGTACATGAAATGCGCAACTGCCGCGGGCCCGTCATCGAAAGAATGCCGACAACTGAGCAAGATGCTATACCAAGCCGCCAACTTCACCGAAGATACAGCCACCTTGCAAAAAGAGCTCGAGCAGATGAATGAAGCTGTCAATAAGCTGCTACTAAGGTCAGGTCCTATCACCGGGTCATCCCGACAGCCTGTGACGTCATCATCGGGTTCACTAAGCGGTTCAAGACGAACCGGTTGTGAGATATGGGAAGAGATTGACAATAAAGCCAAATACTTTGTTGGACGTATGCAACGCATGAAGAGCGTCGTTTAGACACCTGGCTAGGGAGAGGGCAGGGGTGCTGTTACTTCCCAAGGGTGTTTTATTTGTTTGTTCTCGTCCGATGCCAAAGTTTAGCAAAGCTAAACATAAACATGACTGATACTGAAGATAGTAAACCAGTAAGTTTTAAGTCTTAAATTGGGTCACAAAACAGCGTCTCCAATGTTAAATGGGTATGGGCACAAATGCTGTGTTTTGTCTGATGGTAATCGTTTGAGATCCTTAGCGGCAGAAACCTAGCTAAAATTTAGTTGATTAACCCTCTCTCCCGTGCATCCAAAGTTTAGAAACTGCAAGGATCGTTTGACCTCTTTTAGAATAATTATGTGACATTTAAGCCTGGTTTTCATGTGTCGGGAAAATCCCAGACCATCGGGTATATTGTTATTTCCCGAACGTCCCAAACATTCCAGACTTATGAAAATTCGACGAGGTAGATGTCTCTGATTGTCTCCCTGAGGGACGGTCGAGAAATAACAAAATCCCCGATAGTCTGGGATTTTCCCGACATATGAAAACCAGGTTTTAAAACCATTTACAAACAAGAAAGCCCATGGATCCGACACACTATACCGATAACGCTACAAGACGTAGAAATATGTTCGGAATATGTTGGGATTAGGATGCAATCAAAGGCTATAGTTAGCTGTTGCAAAAATATTGATTAGTGGCTGAACCCTTATAGACCGCCTTATAGACCTTATACGATCAACGCAACGTTGACCGTGTTACAATTATAACTGAGTATGAACAGGGAACTGTGCTAAGTATGACCTTTTAAATGATCACGACAAAATTATATTTTTATTCTGATGATGTTGATACTTTTATATGGAAAAAAAACTAGGTTATTTTGTTTATGAATCCTTCAAAATAAGGGATACGTCCCGGGGGGTACTCAAAAAAGTTTTATACGGGGAGGCTCCGCCCAGAGGTCCACCTCGAAATTGAAACTCAACCTACCGATCTTTTACAAACAATGTTTCGATGCATGGTCAGATTTAAATGATAAAGTACCAAGCTCATCTCAGGATATTGGAAATGAGATTATTTGGAACAATAAGTTTATCTGCATTGATAAAAAATCTATATATCGGAGAGATCTTGTGAACCTAGGCTTTTTAAAAATAGGAGATTTATTCTCGGCCAATGCTAATCCATTAAGGACTAACCCCGAACAAAGTTTCTTTATTATGAGCATTGTTAACTCAATCTCACCACAGTGGCGGTTGAGTGTTAAAAATGATATTATCGCGCCAGCTCCAGTCCCTAGTATCCCTCCTATTATGATTGAGGACAACTTGGTTCCAGTTCTCGATGTTTCTTCTAAACAAATCTACCAGCGTTTCTTGGAGAAAAAGCAAGTTACGCCTACTGCCAAACATAAATTAACGAACGATTATCCGAACACCGTTATAGATTGGAAGAGGTTTATTCTTTAGCCTTCCGTACTACCTTAGAATCGAAACTCAGGGAATTTCAGTATAAGATTTTAAATCGCATTGTTTTTACAAATGATAAACTTTTTCGTTTTGGAATAATCGATTCACCTGATTGCGTTTTCTGCGAAGAAGAAGTGGAATCCATCGAGCATTTACTCTTTCCTGTAAGATATCCTCGGATTTTTGGAAACATGTCCTGTCCTGGCTACGAGACAATAATATTTGCGTTGGAACCTTGAAGGATTCAGATTTGGTTTTTGGGAAGTTTGATATTAAAGACGATTTTATTTTGATCAATCATATTCTGTTGTTAGGCAAATTTTACCTTTACTCAAGGAAATGTCAAAATAGCATGCCTTCTCTCCGAGGTTTTATCGCTAGGACAGGTCATGTTTATAAGATTGAGCTCCATATTGCCAGGAAAAGAGATAAACTAATTCATCATTTTAAAAATGGGAAAAATTAATTCATACGTTTGCTAATTAGGTAAATTATAGTAACAATAGTATAGGTATTATATAGATCATATTGCTGTAGTAGCCTGTGTGACTGTGTGAGTGTGTGCATGTGCATGTGTGTGATTTGTATTTTGTATGCTTGTTTGTATACTGTTTTGTAACATGCTGAAAATGAAAAAAATAAAAAAATCTTTAAATGAAAAAAAAAAAAAAAAAAAATGTCTCTGATTGTCTCCCTGAGGGACGGTCGGGAAATAACAAAATCCCCGATAGTCTGGGATTTTCCCGACATATGAAAACCAGGTTTTAAAACCATTTACAAACAAGAAAGCCCATGGATCCGACACACTATACCGATAACGCTACAAGACGTAGAAATATGTTCGGAATATGTTGGGATTAGGATGCAATCAAAGGCTATAGTTAGCTGTTGCAAAAATATTGATTAGTGGCTGAACCCTTATAGACCGCCTTATAGACCTTATACGATCAACGCAACGTTGACCGTGTTACAATTATAACTGAGTATGAACAGGGAACTGTGCTAAGTATGACCTTTTAAATGATCACGACAAAATTATATTTTTATTCTGATGATGTTGATACTTTTATATGGAAAAAAAACTAGGTTATTTTGTTTATGAATCCTTCAAAATAAGGGATACGTCCCGGGGGGGTACTCAAAAAGGTTTTATACGGGGAGGCTCCGCCCAGAGGTCCAACCCTTACCCTTTTATACACCTCCAGTCTGAAAAGGTACCCCTTTCGGGCGGAGCCTCCCCGTATAGTCCATTATAGGGAGTACCCCCCCCCCCCCCGGGGGATACGTGTACAACTAGACAAGGTCCCATCTTAATTGATTAACTACGATTGAGATTATTCAATATATGTGATTAAGTTGGTTTAAAAAACTCGCGCCACCTACTCAACCAATCAGATGCCAATCAGATGGTTTTGGTTTTGGTTTTGGTTTTACGACACTCAAATGAAAACCGCTCTATTCTTATATGATTCAGAGATTATTGTATAATTCAATTCTATTAGTTTTATTATTGTATCTTAGTGCCATGTGTTGTTTGATTATTTACCCTGACATTTATGTGATGGATACAATATGAGCGGCAGATCTGTATGCATGGGCATTTACAATGGCGAGCCACTGTAAATCCCATACAGTTCTGACGCAAATATTGTATCGAGCTTACGACACGAATGCATCTAAACATGCTAAATGTTCATGTTTATCGACTATCTTGGCTACACAAATCATTTTAGGCGAATAAAATCGAACGAAAAGCTTATGTAAATCAGGGCGAATTCTGTATCCGATTTACAGATATTCATTAAACATTACTTTCTTTTGTACTTTCTTTATGAATTATTAATGTTCAAGTTCGCCGTTCGCAATCCGTGTTAATATTTTCCATCCTCAACCATCCTTGTTCATGTTTGGTTTATCACTTCTTTGGTGTTTTTCTACCTTAGTAAATTATTATTTTGAGGCTTTATTCAATTTGAAGGTGATTTTGCACTTCACAAAAATGACTCAAAATATCGTGACATAGCTCCTTTAAATTCCCTAACTTTGACAAGTAAAGACTTTCCTTGTCCTTGGAAGTGTCCTGAATTTCAGGTACTCAATCTCCAAGGGCGTCCTCAAACGACCGAGAAGAACCTGGGAACAAGGTAGAGTTCTGAGAAAACACCGGAAATTATGTTACTATATCTCTTCTTTGCATTTAAATATCATTTAGCCAGTGGAATAGTGTCTGATCAGACGAACCATTCAGTGAATGAGAGGAAACTTTTCACGTTACGTAAGTAGGTACAAAATGGTTGTTCAACTTTGCCGATTTATGCAGAGTCAGGGGCACCCAACGGATCGTTTCGGTGGGATATCTCTTCGGAAGGCCTACAATCGCCTCAGATATTCGTTTAGGGAAAGGTCATCTCGAACCTTCTTAATATGGGAAAATTAATGCCTTTTGTTTTCGGAGAGATAAAAATGTTGTTTTGGGTACAAAAACAGGTCAGCAAGGGTTTTCGGAAAGGCAAAAGCAGCTCATAAATTCGGGTAATAAGATTTTAATCCATGAAAGATCAGTTAACGTATCCGATCATATACATTTTTCTTAGCATTTAAAAATAAGCCATTAAAAAGCACAATTGTAACGTAAAAACGACGTTCCGACACCAACAGGAAAATTTTTGTCGTTGGGTGCCCCTGCAGAGTACAAAGACTACAAATATCGTGGGATATTCGTCTCTTGTTTTGCGCGTTATGTGTGTCATATGTGGGGAATTCCCCTTTTATGACCTCATATAGGGAAATTGAGCTCGGCAGACAAGCCATATGGTAAACACACGGGTCCAAGTTCCCCCACTTGACTTTCGGTTTCTGATCATGGGTCTATGCATGCAATAGTTGGTTATATTACGAGGAAATCCGCAGCTAAGGTAAGAGAAGGAACAATCTATCTGTAACATGAATGAATTGTTCTTAATTATTCACGGAAGACACTACTGACTGTTCATCTTTCTCGGCTCTTTCGTTAGAAATTCTAATTATTTATAAGCTTTTATAGCATTCGATTCCGTGACACTCGACTCTCCAAGTTCAAAGTCTTCCTTTATCTCTTCTAAATTCAGTGAAAATTCGGTTGTTGAAATGATTTCAAATTGTTTCTCGTGGAGAGAAATTGCTGATCTTTTACATCCAAATGTGGGTAGTTTTAGAAACGTCGAGATAATCTTTATTCATACATAAGTAATGGTTGGTGACCGGAAACAGAAAGTCTTCATACGCAACTGCTATTCTTAGAAAACGTAGCTTGAGCGGATTCTCGTCGTTCCTTGGGGAGGAGTTTCGACTTCATACAGAGATCCCTCCCGGATCTCTTTGTCTAAAACTCTTTCTGAACACAGAATGAAGCGACGAAATACATTAGTTTAAGCGAAGTAATGAAGCTGACCTAGCAATTAATCAATTATTTTTCGGTGCCCTCTCTTTCATCAAAACATGTAATGTATTTAGCATGCTTTATCGACAATGAGAATAAGGCCTTACATTCTAAGACTAAACGGATATTACAAACTGAACATAAGGACTAGTTTGCAATTCACTTCCGTGACGCGTCGGTCGGACTCTTCCGTGACACTTCGGGGAAGGCAAAACACACGAATCAAAGGTATGAAGAACATTTACCAGCTAAACGGTTTCGATAAAACATCTACCGTGCGTGTCCTTTTCCCCTTTTCCACTGATACGATGCTCCAGAGATCTGGGAACGAGATTAGGCGCGGGCAAACTAGAACTGGGAAGACCTGGAGTCGAGGTTCCGTTCTAGCTTGAATTTTAGCTGTCTCCTTTGTCCCGTACTCTCGGGAGTAAGCGACAGAGGAGACAGCTAAAATTCAGGCTATATTGTCCCAGAAACCTCGCAATCCCTGACCGCGTCCGATCCAAACGCAACGAAAAGTGTATGTAAATGTAACTTCGTTTTGATCCGCTTTCATAGTTTATTAGTTTCATAGTTTATTATTTTCATAGTTTATCAGTGTTTAACTGTTATGTGTTTACCCTCGTAAAATAAAGTTGCTTACTTACTTACTTACTTTTTCATGTGAGCACCACATGTTCTTGCATCCAGTCTCGGTTGACTTAGCCTGTGTACATCCGCCTCCGCCTTCTCCGAGGGGAGGAGGCGGATGTACACAGGCTACGAACTCAGTTCCAATCTTGCGCCGCTGGCGCGCTCAACATTTACTGAGTGAGAAATTATTCATAAATTTGTAGAGTGGTGCCAGGGTCGACGCAGTCCCTCTTTGGGTTCTGTCCAGGTGTCCACTGAGTTACACAAGGGATGAGACTACTTGATGCTATTCTTCATATTAATGAAAAAAAAAGAAATTTACACTCGAGCTTCGCGAGGAGCCTGCGGCGAACGTTCGTATTACTAGCGTGCATGTCTGTGCAAAACCTAAATGGGGTGCTAAATCTGTTATCTTGCAGAATATAAAACTGAGGACTTTGTACATCCACTGAATGGCCTATCATCTCTGTATAGAGCTTTCAGCCGCCATCGTTCCACCTACAGGTGATGAAGGCGAAAACTACATAATACATGTACAATTTCATGGCAGTGCCCGAGATGAATATACCGTTGTTTATGAAAAGCTCGAACGCACTTTACTGACAGAGTACCTGAAACAACGGGATGGACCTGACTTTCACCAGAAGCTTATGAAGCTGACGTTTAACATTACCCCGGAAGAAGATGCGACCAGTTTCTGCAGAAGTGTTCTGGAAAGAGGAATATTTTGCCGCCAACGAGTATACTTCTTTCTTGGTCACTCGGACGACCAACTGAAGAAAAAGTCCTGTATTTTGATGAGTGCCTCACATGAAAACATCCACGCTCTTTTGGCACAGTTTGGTGACTTTCTGGCAGAGCGAAACTTAGGAAAGCGGGCTAGAAAAATTGGCATGCTCTTCTCGACGCTGAACAAACGCCTGAGCCTGGCTGCAACCGAGTACAAAGTCCAACCAGATATTAAACGTGGAGTTTTCAGATCATACACGTTCACTGATGGATGTGGTTTCATGTCCCCCGAATTCTCCTCCGAAGTACAACGAGTCTTCGAGCTCGACTATCAACCCAGCGCCATCCAAGTACGCTATCGAGGCATCGAGGGCATGCTGGCACTCAAAGAAGATTTGACAGAAGTTAAAGTGCAGTTCCACAACTCAATGCAGAAATTTGTCACTCCAACCTCGTTCCCAGGCCGAGGAAGAGAGACCCTGAGAACGAGGTTGTTGTCACTCCAGATGAGAACATGCCCGATTTTGTTGATGTTGTGGATCATTCTCGCCCTTACGTCAACGGATATCTTGACACGCGAATGATCATGCTTCTCGCTGACGCAGGAGTTTCCACTGAGCATCTCGAAGAATTGCAGTCAGGTTACCATGAGTTACTGGAAAATATGTGCAAAAATACAGCGTCTGATGAATACTTTCTGCGCTTGAGAGGGGAAGTCCAATTTCTGAAAGACATACAAGAGAGCGGAGTTGACGGTCGCGTAAAAAAGCATTTAAAGCTTTTAAGAAACAAGAGTTGGCTGAAATGATGGATGTTGCATACACAAGAATCTTGGTCCCAGGTCCCGTGTTGTGTATGCTGTGTGTGATCCGTACGGCAAACTGAAGCATGGCGAGTGTTACTTCAAGCCCACAATACCTGATGACGACACAGATTTTACTGCTGCCGAAAAAATCGTCGTCGTGCGCAGCCCCTGCTACCATCCTGGAGATGTGCGAGTTTTGAAACTCACCCATGAGAAGCCTGGATACGAAAAGTACGCAAACCTGAGGGACTGTCTAGTGCTGTCGGTTACTGACCCATGCCCTGGCGCGTTCGAATGCTTCGAAGGAGATCTGGGAGGGAATCGTTTCTTTGTCAGCTGGGATACAGATCTGATTCCAAGTGGAATAGAAACACCGTGCGATTATGCGCCGACAATTGCAGCTAAAATTCGCGAGGTTTCAGCCAAATCAGTCTCGTATCTATCTGCGAAATTCAGAAGGGCCACCGTAGCAGGCATTTGAATTATCGAGAACAAATGCTGCGGTACTTTGCCACGTTCTCAGATGAAATACCGAAGTGGATTGAAGGGGAATACATGAAATGCGCAACTGCCGCGGGCCCGTCCTCGAAAGAATGCCGACAACTCAGCAAGATGCTATACCAAGCCGCCAACTTCACCGAAGATACAGCCACCTTGCAAAAAGAGCTCGAGCAGTTGAAGCTGTCAAGTTCCTCGCGGGGAGGAGGAGGGTATGGCGCAAATGAATCTTCGCAACCTCGATCCCAGGGCTCTTCCGATTTAGCCTTGGAGTCGAGGTTGGAATCTTCGGAGAAGCAACGTTCACCTGAAACAGCTATCAGCCGGTTGCGACGTTCAATGCGCCGTTCCATGCGCCGCTCAGGGCGATCGCGTCACCATGGTGATGAGATATGGAAGAAGATTGATAGGAAGCTGAAGATTTTGTAAAACGTATGCAACGCGAATCTCAGAAGTGCGTCGTTTAGGCCCCTATATAACATAAACGATAGACTATTCACAGTCCCTCTATTATTTTTTTTTCGCTGAAATCGTCGCGCTGTCACGATCGATCGTGGAGCCGTCATCTTGGATTATTTGGCGAGCGAAATCTCCAAGATGGCGGCTCCACGATCGATCGTGACGGTGCGACGATTTCAGCGCAAAAAAATAGACGACGCCGAACCCCTACCGCTATATAGGGTGTGAATTTTAATACGGAAAAGAGTAAACGAATTAGATGCGTATGATATAAGGAAAATACGGAGCTTGTCTCACATGCAGTTAGAAAATAGTTTGAGATCCTAAAGATCGGCACTAAACAATTTAAACGTATAGAGTGGTTTTCAATTGAGTGTCGTTTAACCAAAACCACATTACAATGACCAATCACAACAAACGTAAACAACAAAACGAGCCAATGAGAACTCGAAGCAAATACTCGTAACCGAAGCCAAGCGCGGGAAAACGCGTGCAACCAGGTCGCGATTGGGTTTGGTGTTGCATCTGATTGGTTGAGAAGGTAACGCGTTTGGTTTTAAACCAATCACAGAGAGTAGTAAAGCAAAACCAAAGCAATTCAGCAATTACTTTCGACAGTCAATTGAAAACCGCTCTATCGCAAGTTGATTAACCCCCTCCCCCTGAAGTTTAGGAAACTGCAAGGATCATTTGACTTCTTTAAGAATAATTATGAAACATTTAAAACCATTTGCAAACAAGAATGCGCGTGTGAGCGATCATATCGGTTATCGGTAGTTTACCGAACTGAGAGGATCCGACACGCTAAGGAGTATATCGAGACCGCTACAAGAACCTTGACCTGGCCGATCTAGGGAAGGGGGCCATAGGCATAGGGCCCAAACTTTTTTGCCCACCTTCACTTCGCCCCCCACATTTAAGTACATCAGGATTAGCTATTATGAACTCTTATACGAACAACTTAACGTAATGTAATGTTGGTTGTTGCCTGCATTTGTGGGCTTGACCTGGATACGTGGAACTTACGATTCAATATAATGTAAAGGTCGAGTGTATTATAAGGACCTGTAAGACTGCAATGAAAAAATGAAAAACTTACATTCTATTCAATACTTTACAAAGAATAATAATAATTAAATCCTAACACAGAGCTAGTCGCAACGGGTTACGTTATACATAAAATAATTTGAAAAAAGACCTACTGAAAATATATTAATTATAAGAATAAATAAGCATTATTAGTCTGAAGGTAAAGCTTTCTGAAAATATATATACGAAAACAAATAAAGAAAATTTAAATACAAAGCGCCCATCTTTGAGCAAAAGTGCTCACATCAACATAGATATATATATCCTACAATAGAGCTTAAAAACACGTTTTGCTTTGCTTACGTAGTTTTGGGTGTTTTCCATACACCTATTTAAAGTAACGTTGTCGGATAGAAATGTTAAAGCCTGAAAGTCAAGACCGAAAGGTAGCATGGGTAAGAGTAGAAAACTGCTGCACGCACCGAATACTAATAAAATATAACAACACGCAAAACATTATTTCTAACGTTTCCTTTTTGTTTTACTGAAACCTGAAGAAGTAAGCTACTTTTAGCCAAACTAAATTTTATCAGAACCATACAACAGCTAGTGGAAAAACATGGAATAAGTCTAAAATCACGGGACTAAAAACTTGTCGATTTCTTTTCCGACGATATGCAAATTCTAATGAATACCCAGGCAACCATTCGGTCTTGTCTTGTAGGCTTTGCTTCTATCCGACAACGTTAATTGAAATAGGTGTATTCTCGTTCCAATTCTAGAAGAGTCAGAAAAGGATTGTAATTACCGGTTAAAAGAATAAAGATATATGTCAGTGATTTAAAATGTCTGTTGTCATGGACTATGGGCCAAACGGTAATCTTTTCTCTGTCACTATCACTATTATAATAGTCAAGAGCTCCATTTAATTTCTGCTACATTTTGTCAAAACGTTTCATCTCAACATGCTAATAATATAAATGACAATTATAAGCATCGGTTCAACGCAACAATTAAGGTGTTTTTGACAGGCCGTACTGTTTCTATGGTAACTATTTATGCCGTGATGACTCGCCATTCATATCAGTATTTATATGATACAGAGTAACGTCACGCCAGAGACTGAGTTTGTCACGCAAGCTACATATTGAGTTAGCTGCTAAAGCCGATCGGCATAAATAAATATTCGCCTCCCAATCGCCTCCCTCCCACTCCCTCCACTTTCTTTCATCCCTAGAATCCGTGGATCTTTTCTGTGCATGTGAAATCAGTGTGGGAAAATGAAAAAGTTCAGTTTCAAGATCAATTTCATTTTCGAAAACAGATAGAAACCAATTTATTTCTCAAACTTGCCATGTTTCCTTTTCCCAAAAAATATTCGAGAAAAAGAAAAAAAAAAAGGCTCAGAATTGATTTTTCATTTTTTGAAAAGGATAGATTAAATATTTCTTCTCGGTTTCTCCGGTGGTTTCTGGTGGTTTCTCGTGTCTTTAATCCAAGATGGCGACCATCTCAAAACGACCGAGAGAGCCTTGTACCAAGATGGAGTTCTCGGAAAACGGCCGGAAGTTGGTTAAACCTTCTGAGAAGCTATTGCTGTGACAAGTCTATTGTTTGGACAAAAATCCGTCTTTGCAGTTATCCTTGATAATTTCTACGGAGCACTTGTCTAAAAACCTAAAAGAGGAACCATTTAGCAAAGAAATAATTCCCGTTACAGAGGTAGGTAAAAAAGAATTAACGTTCAATTTTGTTTTATGGGTCAGTCCCGAGGATATGTGTGAAATCTGGTGATCGAAGCATCGGTTCGAAGTTTTTTTAAAAATTCGTTAGAAGTCAGGAAATGAGCGTTGGTTTTGTCCGCTCTATTTTAAATTTCCTGTTTCTCTCAGCTGTATTTTAATAAATTAAACATCACAGACAATATTTCAGTGCAAAGCAAAGAGAATTCGAACCCGTATGTCCATAATCACAAGGCAGAACTTGAGAACTATCAGACAAAATTTGAAGCAGCAAAACAATTCCATGAAAATACAAACAAATGAGCTCACAACCAGTAAAATCAACTCACACGAGCGATGAAATCATTCACTTTAAATCAAAAATCACTCGCAACAAAACACCGCCACGCCAGGTGCGAAGGAACTTTGAAAAATAGAACCGGAATGGACGACGAATGGCGGACGGCGGATCAAGATCGATCAACGGATGGATTTTATTTTTTTCGTGCCGAAACATTTTAAATACCAAATTATATAAATTTTCACGGGTATTACGGCTATATCGATAAGTCAC
Source organism: Desmophyllum pertusum (assembly GCA_029204205.1). Classification (NCBI taxonomy): domain Eukaryota; kingdom Metazoa; phylum Cnidaria; class Anthozoa; order Scleractinia; family Caryophylliidae; genus Desmophyllum; species Desmophyllum pertusum. The sequence continues at coordinate 579,713 of MU825873.1, read as the reverse complement.
AATGTAAATCACCTTTAGACAGTCGAGTTACAAGGAGGGACAAGAACAGACAGATAAATATTTAAGTCCGTGGATGAAACCCTAGTGTGTGACCGTTCATTTCACATGAAAGCTATTGAGCAAGGTGGTCGGCTAACTTGTAAGTCTGTGGATGAAACCCTAGTGTGTGACCATTCAAATGAACGCTATTGAGCAGTACTGTCATGTGGTACTGTTTATTATGCTGTACAAGGTGGTTCTAACTTTTGTGTCTGTGGATGAAACCCTAGTGTGTGACCATTTAAATGAAAGCTATTGAGCAGTACTCTCATGTGGTACTGTTTATTATGCTGTACAAGGTGGTTCTAACTTTTGAGTCTGTGTATGAAACCCTAGTGTGTGACCATTTAAATGAAAGCTATTGAGCAGTACTTTCATGTGGTACTGTTTATTATGCTGTACAAGGTGGTTCGAACTTTTAATCTGTGGATGAAATCCTAGTGTGTGACAATTCAAATGAAAGCTATTGAGCAGTACTTTCATGTGGTACTGTTGATTATGCTGTACAAGGTGGTTTTAATTCTGGATGAAACACTAGTGTGTGACACTGACCATTCGAGTGATGGCCATTGAGCAGCAATGGTATACTGTAGTACTGTTTATTTTCAGTGAAGGTTTAAACATCACCTCTCATTCTTTCGACAGAAAACTAACAAGATGGAACCCTACTTCATACCAGACGAGTTCATAAGACCTCCACCAGCGGGCCACTTGGAAAGAGCCTTGTACATGAAACACGTGGATATACACGGCAGACTGGTGCGCCCGCCAATGAAATATAACAAAGTGGAGGGTGGAAACCTGTTGTTGGAATACCTCACATCTGAGCGTGGTCAGCAAGTGGTCGACGCGCTCATGACAGTGGGCTTTCGCGCTGAAAGAGGCGCCGACACTGATTGCTCGCAAGAGATCTTGAAGCGAGGAATCGTCTTTAGTGGCGCGATATACCGCTTCTTGGGCCATTCCAACTCGCAGCTTAAGGAGAAAACTTGTTTTCTGATGAATGCCTCGGACGAAGACATCTACGAGCTGCTAGCCCAGTTCGGCAAGTTTTCACAAATCAAGACAGCCGCTAAGCGAGCGAAAAGAATAGGACTGTTGTTCTCGACGTTTAACCAAAGCATTGTGTTGGAAGAGCACGAGTACACTATCATCGAAGACGTGAAACGCGGCAAGTATATCTTCACCGACGGATGTGGCTTCATGTCAGATGCATTTGCGCAGGAGATACAGGATGTGAAACGCCTCGATGGCAAACCCTGCGTGGTGCAAGTCCGGTACCAGGGCTTTAAAGGCGTGCTCATCCTCAGTCAACAGTTAGGGGACCAGGTCAAGGTACAATTCCGAAAGTCCATGAAGAAGTTTACTATCCCAGATGAACGAATGCGCCGAGCGTGTACGACCTTTGGCGTTGTGAAGTGTTCCAAACCCTACACCATTGGCTACCTTAACAAGCAGATTACGTTGCTGTTAGCCGACAGTGGAGTCAAACACAGCTACCTAACAGGGCTACAGAATGATTTCCACGCCATGCTAAGGGAGCTCTGTGGCACTGCACAATCCGCAGAGTACTATCTCCGCATTAAGGGCGAGCGCAAATTGCTCGATTGGTTGCATAACTATGGCCTGGAAAGCCAACGTCTACAAAGAGCACTAAAAAATCTTCGCGCCAAGGAGATTAAAAAGATGCAGAAAGACAACGCCGTTGATGAAGACGATGATGCCAGTCCAACGTAGAACTCAAAATGTAAGCTGAGGGTGCTCGTCCCAAGGTCAAGGGTAGTGTTTGGTGCGTGCGATCCGTTCAACGAGCTCGAGTATGGTCAGTGCGTTTTCCAACCCACTCTCTTTGACGAGGTGCAGTTCGCAGAGTTTCAAGCGGCTCAAGAGGTGATGGTCGTTCGCAATCCGTGCTACCACCTGGGTGACATCCGAGTCCTCAAACTCGTCAAGAACAAACCACAGTACGAGTATCTCAACGACTGCATCGTGTTCCCAACGAAGGGGAGCCGACCACACGCCGACGAATCTTCGGGAGGCGATCTCGATGGCGATGAGTTCTTCGTTAGCTGGGATCAGGATCTGATTCCAACATGGCGTAGCGCCCCGTTTGACTACTCTTGTAGCAGTCCACAAGTCATGATCTCGAACGCGAAAAGCTACTTTGAGCAGTTAACCAGTTCCATACGTAATCGCTTTGCTAGCTGGGGCCACAGTCAGATGCCATCACTATTTGGAACGGCGGAGGAAGCCGAGAAAGCGGAGAAGTTGAAAGAGCGAAGGCACATGCTCGAGTACTTCACCACTTTCAATAACGATCTGGTAGGGCGAGTGGACTCCATATTCATGAAGTACGCAGCTCTGTACGGTCCGTCTTGTAAAGAGTGCGTCTATTTAAACAGGTAAACAGCTGAATACCCTGATTTAACCCTTTTACTACTAAGAATGAGCCAACGCTCAAATTTTAAAACCACGTTGTACAACATAACAATACCACATGAGAGTACTGCTCAATAGCTTTCATTTGAATGGTCCCACACTAGGGCTTCATCCACAGACTTAAAAGTTAGAACCACCTTGTACAGCACAATAAACAGTACCACATGAAAGTACTGCTCAACAGCTTTCATTTGAATGATCACACACTAGGGTTTAATCCAAATACTTGAAAGTTAGAACCACCTTGTACAGCATAACAAACAGTACCACATGGAAGTACTGCTCAATAGCTTTCATTTGAATGGTCACATACTAGGGTTTCATCCAAATACTTGAAAGTTAGAACCACCTTGTACAGCATAACAAACAGTACCACGTGTAAGTACTGCTCAATAGCTTTCACCAACTCAAACCACTTTTTTACATTGACAGATTTTTTTCAGATGCCGTGGACATGGTGGCAGAGAAGCAGGAAGTAATCGCCAAACTTCGTGCTTTAGAGAGGGAATACCATCGATTAGCACAGAATCCAGCAGCGCGGCGTTTAGATGATTTAGAAGGCGCTTTAGAATGGTTCTGGGACTGGATAAGTCAGAAACCACCATTCCGTCCAGGAGATGACGTGTGGACGCGCATGGAGGAAAGCACACGATCGTTTGTGGCGGAAATGACGGGGAGACACTAAATAATGTTGTGTGTGAACGCGTGGAATGCGACTGCGAGGCGCGCGAGCTTTTCCCGGGAAAATTCTTATTTCCCGCCATAATTTTCGCGCCATCCGCTCACTTCCCGCCAAAATGTTCGTGCCTCTCACTCGCTTCCCGTCACAATTTTTCGCGCCTCCTACTCGCTTTCCGCCACAATTTGAGAAAAGAGAGAACGTTTTGCAGTCTATACTATGTGACGCAGTTAAATTAATTTATTTGATTGAATCAAATTTTAAAGAAATAGAAAACTGCTGTTTTGAAAAAGTCAATACATAGCTTGACGCAAACATGGATAACAACAGTTGAACAACATGTCTTAACTCATTCATGAAAATGTTCATTGTTTACCTTCCTGACATTTAATCATACCTTTGTATACATTTCATAACGAATATACAAACAAAGTTCAAACAAACATATTATGTGATTGACTGCAAAATTTTTATCGCTAAATTTTACATCGTGCAGCAAACTCGGTTAATTGTAAAAATCTGTTCGAAATCTTGTTATAAAACATTGTGTAAGCAGGGCTTGTTTTAGCCTGTGTCACATACGTCATCCCCCCCCCCCCCCCCCCCCCCTCTCCGATTTTTTTTTTCGGGGAGCGGGCGGCTGTACACAGGCTAGGCTTGTTCCTTTTGTTACCAGATGTTAATTAAGTCGTAATTTATACTAATATATTATCTATTTTGATATTTTCGCTGTTACATTTATTGTCAATTGTTTTTTACTCACCGCTAATAATATATCAAATAAATATTAAATAATAATAAGTTTCGAATGGGCAATCACAGATTCCCGAAGATCTTACGACGATTTACCGAACACATCCGAACCCCGCACGGCTAGCAAGGGTTTCCGAATGATATCGTAACTGTTTTCCAAACATCTTCCATAGGCCCACATCTTACATACACAGCGCGAATGAGAATTTTGACTTTTTCATCAGTAATATAATGACTGATTTTTATAAAAATATTTCCTTCAGTGTTTACTTGTGCAAAGTTTAGGCCCCGTCCACATTAATGCGTTTTAGTTTGAAAACGCATACTTTTCGATGCGTTTTCGCCTATCGTTTACAGCTGTTTCGAGAAAGGTTGTCGGAAAAAAGCGCACGCGACACGCGACAATCCCGAAAGGTAATCTGGGAAATGATCAGCAAGGTACGTTCCTGACACTGTAGCTGTCGAACCTACTTTTGTTGCTTTCTTTTAGCACTCGCAAACATACGTCCATGGCGTCTCGTGCCATTTTCTCAGATTTTCCTGAAATGCCGAAGTCAAGGAACCGTGAACTTAAAACTACCCACAATACCTTTCGGGATTGTCGCGTGCGCTTTTTACGACAACCTTTCTCGAAACAGCTGTATACAACGATCGAAAACGCTGAGCGTTTTCGTCGAAAATACATACATTTGAAAACGCTGTCCAGAGTGGAGACATTTGAATACGGAGCCCTATCGTATTAGTGTGGACAGCGAAAACGGACGCTTTCGAAAACGCTGACGTCATTCATTTGAAAACGGAGCCCTAACGTATTAGTGTGGACGGCGCGCGAAAACGGAGGCTTTCGAAAACAATGAAGTCCTTCACATCGCCTCTCGCATGCGCAGATGACTGTTGTAACGTTTTCGATCGTTTTAGTGTGGAAGGGGAAAACGCTACGAAAACGACAGTGTGGACGCGGAGCTTTTGATGCGTTTTCGATGAAAACGAAGCGTTTTGAAAACGCATTAGTGTGGACGGGGCCCAAGTCAATGTTTCGAGTTACTATAGGCGACGTTTCAAAGCGAAACAGACTTTATTGTGAATTTCATAATTCAAGGCTGAAATATTTCAAGATTCAAGGAACAACAACAGAAGGTTCTCGGTAACTCAATCGCGCTGTCATTGTCGAAATGATCCCAAATAAATGAGATATTTCGGCTGCATGTGTGCAAATTCCTTTCTGATCACAAAGCTAATTACCTAGTGACCCATGATAACCCAATCCAATCCGTCAAAACAAATACAATCATGTGTAAAGTTATCATTTCCTTTCTGTGGCCGGCTGGGATAGCGGGTGTAAAGTTTCCAATCGAAACTCGTTTGATTGCATGCAGGGCGCATTACTGAACGTTGTTATCAAACTGCGCGCTGGTTGAATGTGTTTACGTCTGAAAAAGGCCACAAAAGACCACAAAGGCGCTGTTGAATTTACAAAACGCTACGACAACAAATTGACGGCCCTTCAGACAATTCATAAAAGTCAGTATCGAACTTGAGGACTAGACAGCTTGAAGTGCGAGGGCGGGAGTAACGATATCAATTTGAAGGAAGACGACACAAAAGGCAAGATCTCGAAAATACATCGAAAATAACCGAGTGAAGTATACGTGTTATTGGATTCACCGTGAAGAAGACAAGTGGAGCTGTTTTGAGGTCCAGCAGGGTTGAAGTTTGGTTCCGACAGAGGGATATAATAGGTTGTATTACCCCCTTTGGAAGTGTATAATTACACTCAGCTGAACAGATCCCTTGAACGACTTACTTTAATTTTATATCTCGTTGTTCGAGGTCAACTGGTCGTGACCAAATATTCCCAGATAATACGTAACCTAACGGTTTCGGTTTGTTTTGAACTCAGTTAATCGCACACAACGAGCGGACTTTTGGGGAGCTTGGCTTCTAAAACGGGCTATCAGCCAGGGAAAACACAGGATATTCCAAATTGGACGTGCAAAAGGACATGGATGAGACAGAAGAACAAACAGGTATTAGCTCACCGCAATCCACCGCAGATGCCAATCTGGAACAAAGTGGTCGAAAACTGTCCTTGAAAGATATAAGGCGATATGAAAAGAAAACTCTGGTGTGTCCGGGGGATGTGGTGTGGAATTGGACCTCAACGATATCCCGGCACACGATTGCATCAGGGACTTAAAGCAAAGGCTCGAGACTGTTGAGAGCCATCTTTGGGACAAGGAGGAGAAAGCAGAAGAGACGAGCACGATGGAAGAGATGTACAAAGAGCAGCTAGCGATGCAAGATTGTAAAATCGGACAAATGTCCACCGAAATCAAGGAGTTGTTGTCGGAACGATCGCGTCGGGATGAGATATTCAACAACAAGGAAACTTTCTACAAGGAGCAGATTACTGCGTTGATGGACCAGGTGGCGAAGCTAGAGAGAAAGCTGCAACTCCGAAGGCCTTCTAATCACGACGAGCCGGAGGAGTCATTCGGCGAGGGAACGGCACCAAGGAGTGGGCCTACAGGTACGACAAGCTGCTAGCCGAGAAGATCACACTGGAAACGCTCTTCCAGCGGAGAGAGCGCGAGTATCAGCGAGAGATGGACGCGCTCAAAGAGGAGGCCGCGATGCTCCGAGAAAGCCTGCATCTCGAGCGAGAAATGCTGTCGCTGGAGCATGACCACGCAACATTCAACAAGCTGGCGAGTTTGACTGATCAGCTGGAATGTTTAGTCCAGCACAAGAACCAACAGCGAGGACGACACAACAAGAGTCACAAAACAGCCAAGGACTTGAGTGGCAGCGAAGCCATGAACGGGAAAATTAGTCGAAAACGAATTCCTAACTCTGTTGGGAGTTCGAATTCTGAGTTCGACGATGAAGACATGGAAGGTATTGGTAATGAAAACAATGTGTATCACTAGCACTGCCAATAACATTGTCTGATATTTGCCATATTTTTCAGTATTTTGTGGCTTCGACGAAGACATGAGACATGGAAGGGTATGGTAATTAAAACAATAAGTGTCAGCCCTACGTGCGCGATATTTGAAGTATGTTTAACAGTATCATTCTTCAAGGTCTGATATTTTTTTCCATTTATAATATTGAATGGATTTTGAGATGCTGATACAAGGACTGTTCAAGCTCGCTCTTTATAAACACTGACAATGACGTACGAGGATGACAGTTGAAACACTATTGTATATCGGTAGTGTCTGATCTGGTAATGCCCGAGACTTTTAATGAAGTTCGATCCGTGATAGATTTGCGGATCAGTATAGCTTTAGGTGAATTAGCAAGCCATAGACGGTGGACACACCAAAGAATCGTGTTAAATAAACATCAATCGCGTAATCGCCGAGGTCACGCACTCTGTGGCGAACTGTAAATGAAATGAAATCACGAACTCATATAAATCATTTTGTGAAGGTTCTTTATTAACCGATCTCGAAAACGACAAATATTGTCCTTTAAGCGCGTCGTAGAAGATGAATTACTTGAGACTCAATATTCTCGATAAATATAGAGAATGCAATTTTAAATTTGAAAATAATCACGCGCCACCCACTTCGCTTCACTCAAGCCACAGGGTATGGTTTTATTAGTTGACAAGTCAAAACAAGAAGAGAGTAAATAGTCGGTAGAGGCGCTGTACATGATAGTATGGCAGTAACTATTGATTCAAAATCGACCACTAAAAGGCCGAGGGCTATGTCATGATATTTTAAGTCATTTATTACTTTCAAATTGAAGGAAAACCTCAAAATAATAGTCTACTAAGCTCAGTAGAGAAACAACAAAGAAGTAAAATAAACCGAAACAGAACAAGGATGGTTACGACTGAGGAAGATTAAGACGGATTACGAACGACAAACCTGAAAAAAATTGGCTCGTTTTCAAGATGCGCCATCCGTGACGTAGCACATTTAAATGTAAGTGAAATGGACTTAGCGTGTGGTACCCAGCAGGGTGTTAATTCGAGTAGCAAGGGTCAGCAAGGTAAAACAAAAACATTAAAACACGAGAAAAACATATAAACCGCCATTTGTAAATAAACAATAGACCTTGGGTGTAATTATATATCAAAGCCTACGCAAATAAAACACATAAAAGACATAACACACGGCCTTTCATCGACCCGCTAGGCGACATGTTATCGGTTTAACTAAGGGGGGCTGTTTACTGAAAAAGCACTGTATTGACCACGGAATTTGCTGAATGCGTGTGCGATATGAAGTGGATAAGTGCAAGAGAAGCCCGGGGGGTGCAATACGGTTCTCAAAACCCTACCCTACCTCAGAGCTAAATATATGATTTTCCATTGCTTTTTCGATCAGACCTGATCCCGTAATTCTGTAGCCTGCGTGGCAGGCGTATAACTGTATCCCCGTGACTCAGTTTCAACATTCATCTGAGTCTTATTCTCTGCCGTTTGTTTTCTTTCCTATTTTGTTTTGAAGCCGAAGTCTCTGGTCGGTATTGTTACAATAACAAGAGAAATGAATGAACATGTGAGATCAGGCTAGAACGATCTCATACTTCCCTGTCAAAACATACCCTATTCCGAACTAAAACGGGAAAATCTATAACTCTCTTTCAACCTAACATTACATTACATTATCCTCTTCGCGCCTAGGTAGCACATAAGGCTGTTTTTTCAACCTTAAGCAGCACCAAAATCATACCTTTTAAACCGGCGCACACCCTTAAAGATTTATAGCTCGTTCACAACCGCATCTTTCCCCTCCCCACAGGGAAAGTGCAAGAGACGAGTTCTTGGGTTAAATTGTTAGACAGTCAAGTAATTATTCTCTAACCACAAGTGAATGTGCAAATTGCTAAATAAGTGTTTTGGTTTCCGTGGTTAAATAAAAGATAGCACGGCTTCCTGATCACTGAAACCTGTAAAAATAATTCACGCCATGATCGTATATTGAGTAGACTGCAAAACAGTCGTATTTTTTGCGTTACGACGCGCGGTCTTCGAATGAAAGGTCTGGAGCGAGTGTGAAAACGGAGAGTGGGACTGGGGAGAGACGCTGAAAAATACGACTGTCGGCTTTCCATACAATGAATCCGTTCTAATTTCCCGTTCCTCCAGCAACGGGAAATTCCCATTGGTTGAATTTTTGACGCTACCTGTCAACAAAATGTTCATCGCACGTCATCAGAGATATCCGAAGCCGTGTCAATTTCACAGTAAAACGAGCTCTTCGTGAAATTTGCATATTTTACGACAACTGAAGTTTCGGCGAGTCTAAAGTGGATCTGTTCCGTTGTGGAACGCGTTCTGTCCCGGGAAGATCTGGCAGAAGATTCTCCTTGTCCTCGGAGCCTAATGTCAGAGAACGACGAACTTAAGCTTCCTTTAATGACTGCTGTTCGGGAAATGATAATGATGGCGCTACAAATAGCTATGTTGATACACGCGCGCACTTTTATTCTGTGAACAATGTGGAGATGTCGTTAAGAAAGATAGTTCCTTCTTCAAATTGAAGCGACGTTTTTTCCAATTATTTGGGGCTAGGCAAATATGTTTTCTGTGGATATCCATTTAGTTTTAAAATGTCCAAATATTAATTGCGATACAAATCTGCTATTGTCTGGCGCGCTCGCTGCTCTCTTCGCCAGGTTGTTTGATTGATCCGACCGATTTCTCTTCAAACAGAACACTTCCTACATTTTTCAGGTAATATAGAACCAAAATTAATCCTCAAGACTCTCGTTGAAATCAACACTGAAGAGCGAACTTGGACAAAACAAAAAATGTGGGTGGAGCTGTCAAGTATTTTTAACACCTCGGCGATATTATTTGAACCCCCGGTCAGACGAATTCGTTGTATTGAATGCCGACAGTCGTTATTTTTCTCGCCTCACAAGCCTGCTGGCGTGTGAGGCTCGCGCGCTTCGCGCGAGGATCACGCTCACGGCGCTTCGCGCCTTTGCGAGCAGCGAATTGAGCGGAAAAATAACGACTGTTTTGCAGTCTATATATTGAGGTGCGGGTTGTTCCTATGTTCCTATATCAAGTGTTTGATTAATTTTGAGCTTCTTACGGGAATGTGTTAACTATTTTCGTTTCTTGCCCTCTTCTCCTCCCCTCTCTCGTTTTGCAGTGGCCGGAAAGGGTCGTGAGTTCAGATTTTACAAGCGATACGAGGTCTAGACGCAAAACTCGCGGGTTAAACAAACGGGAAACTAGGGAAGACAGTTATCTTAAGCCGGCGGTCTGGGATACCAAGATAATTCAATTATATTTCGTTCTTTTCGAAACAGTTCAGTTATTTGACTTATTTCAGTGCTTTTCTACTAAACTACAAAATGGTTGGACAGATTTACAATAGATTCTGACTCTTCTGTAGCCGACAGACTACACCGCCGAGGATCCTGACATGTCCGGCTGCAACGCAGGCTAAACTCTTCTGCGACCCATCGGCGTTTCGAGCCGAAAACATATGATTGCCTAAGGGCCTCGTATGTTGTAAGGGAGCAATTAAGTGTGGTCAAAAGTGTCAAAGTGTTGTTAAAGTGAATCGCTGATGCAGATCGAAAGTTCTTTCCAAGACCTTTCAGTTCGCCATCATCGTTCATTGTTGGTGTCAGAAGCGGGCATATTTTAAGGATTAGCAAAATAACTGCATTGTTAAAAGAGACTTTCGTCTGTCCCAAAAGGAAGTGTGTACTTATTAAGGTGTGTGGTCCGAAATTATGTTATCTATACTGAAATTAAAGCAGCCCCAGCAAGAGGAGGGGGGGGGGGGGGGGGGAGTGCGGCAGGCTTCTTAAAGCCCTTACCCTATTTCAGACCAAAATATGTGATTTTCCCTACCCTATTTCAGACCTGACCCTTAAAATTTCGGGGGAAATTTTCCCATTTTAAAGTCAAAATGGCACAAATCTATACCCTATTTCAGATCAGTAGGCAAAACATACCTTATTTCAGACCAAATGGTCAAAAATCTATACTAGTTTTCAGACCAAAACGGCTCAAAAACCATACCCTTTGGCGCCGCACATACCTATACAGCTCATATAAGGGAGTAGCCCCCCCCCCCCCCCCCCGTATGTGTAAAAAGAGTGCGGATCATATGCAACGGCAACAACAGCTCGAGGCGAAATTGGAAGATTAGCATGGACGGGTTCTTTGAGTATTGAATGCTGCAAATTGTTGGGGGATCTAAAGAGGGTCTGTTTTGAAGCCTAGCCACAAAATATATTAGCTGCGGGGCAACGTTCTCGAAATAGGTGTCGCCGACCATGTCTGTATCGCGTGGGCGTGGCGAAAAAATGAGGTGTCAACAAGATGGACTTACGAAAAAGCAGAGTGTATTACAGTGGTACCCTGTACAGGGATAGACTGTATTTCATTATTAAACAAGAACTCCTAAAGTAGTTTACAAGCGGCCGATTACCTTAATAGTGGGGGAAACAACAATCGATCTCTCCTCCCTCGACTCCCCCTCGGTCACTGTACTCTGAGGTGCACCCCTAAAATGAGCGAGAGTCAGCATACGAACATGCGTGACCAGAAATATAAATATAAGAAATATACAAATTAACTTTCGTTACTTCGTGACACGGACCCCTCCATTTCCTGCTCTGTAGTGGCTCTTCTCGAGTAGTTGAGGTTATTTTCCCTTGTCTAATAAATATTTCGCTTGTTTCTTTACGTGAAAAGAGCTCTTACACGACACGAAAACTATCTGCGGTCACTGGACTCCGAGGTGCACCCTCCAAATCCTAAGAGTCAACACACGAACCTGCGTGACGAAAAACGTGACTGCCTGATGTAATATATTGCATCAAGAGAGGATGATCTAAGAGAACACATCCCCATGCCCCATGATAGTTTTTTTTCAATCTATTTTAAGCTTCGCGCCATGCTGTGAAAGTAATTTTAGTTCTCGTCCCCATGGTTGCGCGGCAATGATCAGAGGATCAGATGTCACTGCGAAGATTTTTCTCGCCGTCGTGTTGATGTCCATCGACTGAAATCGTAAATCGAAATGTAAAGAAGTGATCGCGTTTCTTAAATTTCATTACGTCATTACAACTGACCAATCAGGTGTCTTCCTTAAAATAGCCGCGCAGTATGTCCACGCGCTAAAATTAGATTGAAAAAGATTATCATTGGAAGAGGCCCATGTATGGGGGATGTGTTCTCTAGATCATCCTCTCTTGATTGCATCATGCTCCGGAAGCCGGAGAAATTCTCTTGTGGTTAATTTTAGCTAAGGTAGATTGCATCATATTCAACGTGGGCAAAGATATGTTTTCGCTCAACGTGAAAATAAATTGTGAATGACATATATGCTGTGGAATTGTGTTAAGAAAAACTGTTATGTTTTTGGGACCGGGTTTTATCGTTCGTTTACTGGTTGAGGTGCATGTATTAAACAGAACAGAAATTCTCTTGTGGCTATTTATTTGCATGTATCCTGGCTACGTTCACAATGTAACGGGGAAACCCCTCACGCGCAAAGGTCTCACCGCCAAATTTAGCACATTTTGCAACAACACTGCTGTTCACTGCTGTGGGACATTTGTCTTTGCTTTTTTCAATGCGATTCCTGTAATAAAACTAAATACATGTACGCACTTACACGACACTACAGAAAGCCTGTGGAAGAGAAATTCTCTACTGGCTAATTTTAGACCGAGATGCGATAACATCATGTCAACCGTGTAGAGGACTAGGGCTAGCGACATGAAAAAAAAGTCCATTTCTTGAAGCGGCTCGATGCCCATGTAGGGCATCGGCCGCTTAAATATAAAACTGAAAATTTCGCGCGCTCTGATTGGTTAAAAAACCATGTTTTATCAGAGTATAAAACATAGAAAAGCGTGTTTTATCGTTTCGCGCGCGTAAATCTATATTTTAAAGCACATAAAGAAGCCAAAACCATGTATTATACTGTCATAAAACACGACGGGAATTTGAGAACACGAGAGAAATTTAGAAAACACGAGCCGCAGGCGAGTGTTTTCTAAATTTCTCTCGTGTTCTCAAATTCCCGTCGTGTTTTATGACAGTATAATACATGGTTTTTGGCTTCTTTATTTGTTAAATAATAGTTCATATATTTATAAGATATTTAAGATTTTCTTTTTTTTCAATGCTTTTGTTAGTGTCCCCAATTAGTAGGCCACTTGTGACCAGCTAGTAGTTTTGACACCTGAATAAAGTTATTGTATTGTATTGTATTGTATTGTATTGTATTGTATTGTATTGTATTGTATTGTATTGTATTGTATTGTATTGTATTGTACCCCGCCTTACGACCACCCCGTTAATACGACCACCTCGTTAATACGACCACTTTCTTTTGTCCCGAACTGAAGTTGTCTCAGTCATTTTCTTATATAAGAACCCCTTTAATACGACCACCCCGTTAATGCGACCAGATTTTGCTGGCCCGTTGGTGGTCGGATGAACGGGGTTCCACTGTACTTCACTTTATACACAGGCCTCTTTACGCCGCCCCAGAGTGCATTGCACTTGGTGAATACTAAAATAAGTGAATCATCAGAAAATGTCTTTGTCGTTAAGTCACGTTATCGCATAAACGGTCTGACAGCTGAGCGGCAAACTGACTTAAAATTAACGAAATAAATTGATCCTGCCAGATGACCCGGAAAGAGTGATGCAACATATTTTTTCTGTAACGGGTACTTCAATGATTGTGGAGACAACAATAAAAGTCCCTGAAAGTCTGCCCATTCCTTCAAAGAAACGCTTCATAATAAAGGAAGGTCCACAATTCAATCCATAAAGCACACGCTTCTTACATCTCGGCGTGATGACAGGACCTTTGCCAAGTATAGATGTAAATGTAAACGCCAATAAGGACACATAACAGTCTAACCCGACTGATGAATGTTCCCTAGTAACACACCAGTTTAAACTAAAATTAGACTAAATTTGAGCTTCCGTAGATTTTGCTAAGAAAATCACCTTAGACCTGCACAAAGTTCAAGCAATTTTAAGCCTTAAATGGTACTAAAAATAGATGCAATCTTTAATACACAATTCCAGCTCAACCAGGCTTAAAAATTGCCTCACAAATGTGTGGACACAAGCAAATGAAAAAGTAAACCAATAAAAAATGCACTGCTGTTACGTAGTTACACTAGTCACGAAATTCAGTTGCAATGTCGTGGATAGTAAAACCTATGAAATCCTAAATTAAAATAAAATAATTAAATTCACATTTGCATTCCAGATGGAGAGTCGATGTATTGTCTGACATAGGGTCAACAAAAATAGAAACTAACATTCCTACATTAGTAAGGAACAAAGTTGAAGTGGTATAAACGAAAATAAAGTAATATTTCTGGCGGCAGCCATATCATTATAAACAGCGGCAACAAAGGCACATATTTGAAATGTTTTCTTTCTGTATAGATATTAAAAAACTCTGATAGAGAAGTTGATGTGTAGCACATGTCTCTGACTGCATGCCCAAGAGTACGACAGACAACACAAGGTGTTCCGTCGAGCTTTGAAACCGTGAACGGAGGCGCCGAGGAAAAGCAACTTTTGACTTTAAGTACTTCTCTTCATACACGTTCTCATAACACCTTAGTTTTCAATTGTAGATACTCAAACACGCGCACGTTACATAAATGCCTTCGACATTCTTTAGATCAAATTAATATTGATGAAATAAAGGGGTTATCTCGTAAACGTTTTGGGGCACGACTGTCAACACTTAATTTTAACGTTTGATCATATTCGATTTCTAATTATAATTCACGCCTATGCATGGACAGGATGGCCTCGTATCATCAATGAGGACATCTGTCTAGCCCTGGACCATGTGGCGGGCACGCCCAAGTCGAGAATCTGCCCAATGTGTGACCAGCCCTGAAACACGTGGGACACGCCCAAAGTAATCAATGAGGGCATCTGTCCCAGTCTCTTAAAATCCCAGGACCACGTGTTTGGACACGCCCAAGATAAGACACGTCAGCACACCTTTATGAACGGATAATTGAAATAAATTAAATTGAGGGGCGGGTTCAATCAATTTGCGAGGATTTTGTTGGCTCCTGACAATACCTAATCCTAACGCACTTAATACACTGACGCCTGACGTAAACGTAAAGGGACAACACTCAAATACTTCGCCATGATTTTGAGAAACTCAAACCTAAATCATAGAACAACCAACGACAATGGTTTGATTTTGTGGAACAGTACTCGACAAATGACAGTAACCATTAGGAAATAAGGATGACTAACGATGGCGACGATGGACTGAATGAATCACAACATGGACAAACTGAAAGCTGACGTGAGGCTCACATGTAGGAAGCCAGCAATAAAGGGTTTTGTAGAACAGTACTCGACAAATGATAGGAACCCTTTAGGAAATGAGGATGACTAACGATGTCGAGGATACAATGTGGACACATTTAAGACGCGAGACTCGCGTTTTCAAGTTTGGCTAATATTGCTTTGAAATTTTGAGATATGGAATTTTATTTTTGTATTTTTTCGATTAGATTAAATTAAATTTAGAGAACCTTTCAAACATGTATCACAGTTTTAAGCAAATACCCAATTACGTTGAGTCTTTAACAACATGTAAACGTAACGCAGGTGAAGTATTTGTTAGAACACAACTTAGTCATCTTTCGCTTTATAGAGTGACGAGTCACGATGTGATAAAGACTAAATGTATGAACATAAGGTTACAGTGTGTTTATAAAGCCGCATAGATAGGTATACTAATAGAACTAAGTGGTACCATATTGGAAGTGAAGTGCTGCCACATTTGTAATTTCATTATCATCGTTGGTTTTATAATAAGACAATGTCACGCAAGATCCTTTCGTGCATTTGCGCTAATTGCGTCTCAAAATAACCTTATACCACAGGGAGCAGAGGAGCTAAATTTGACGTTTGCGAGTTTCGATCTATTTGCTTTATACGCGGTGTATTGCGTTATTGCGTTATTTGATCTTGTTGTTTTCGCTTTTTAGTCCCAGCGGGTAATCGGTCGTTTTCCGGTCGTTGCCCGAAGGGCAACGATCGGAAAGCGTAAGCTTTCCGAGCGAGGCACGAAGTGCCGAGAAGAAATAACGACAAGGGATGAAACATAGTACCAAATTTTCGTAGGATGTGGACCGTAACATACTGGTGACGGAAGTGACGTAAGCCGTCAATAAATCGGAAGCCATTCATTACGAATTCAAAATTCAAAACAACAGTTGATCGGAAGGAGATTTAAAACGAAACGCGTTTCAACTGAGGATAATCTTTCCCAGAGGAAAATGCGAAAGGCAAAGATCGCGGGAATAACTCCATCTCGCTCAAGCCAGTCGCGCTCGCTCAACTATTCGAAAGATTGGGGACTGCTTGCGCTCCGTAAGCTATCTTAAGATCGATCGATCGATCGGTAAATCGCTGTATTTCCTTTACAGGCTTTCTCTTTTCAAGAAAGCGTTGTTTGATGATTACATAAACTACTGTTTCAGACTGTACAGATGAATAAACTTATGCCATTAGCTTCCGGTGATGCTCACAACAATACGTATGACGTATTTCCGTCACCAGTATGTTACGGTGCACATCCTACGAAACTCAACTTTGAACGCCATAAAAAGCGATCACCGAAAGGAGTGTTTAATGGATCTCTTAATCAAAATTTTTAAACAGCTGTCTTGAGACTATCCATGTAAGACCACATGCCGAAAATCAGGGCTTTTTATCGCATCAAAAGCGAGTTATCGGGGATCGAAAATTGGGTTCAATTTTGTTTCATCCCTTGTCTCTGTTCTTACAGCGTAACGATCTTGTGTGCATGTGACGCCCACAGTCAGCAGCCTGCGGTTACCCTAAGGAATTCCCGCTGGGACTAAAAAGCGAAAACAACAAGATCAAATAACGCAGTAACGCAATACACCGCGTATAAAGCAAACAGATCGAAACTCGCAAAGGTCACGTATACATTGAAACTCGCAAAAGTCAAATTTAGCTCCTCTGCTCCCTGTGCTTATACTAACAAAGCGCAAAACCAACATCTGGTAGTGACAGACACATTTGTTACAATGTCACAGCCAGATTTAGGACACTACTACGGTGTACGATGAGTATCACTTCTTAAAATCTTGAAAACTTACAAGAAATCTTGAAAACTTACAAGAAATCTTGAAAACGTAAAAGAAATCTTGAAAACCTAAAAGAAATCTTGAAAACTTACAAGAAATCTTGTAAAACGCGAAAAATCTTGAAAACACGAGAAATCTTGAAAAACGCGAAAAATCTTGAAAAACGCGAAAAATCTTGAAAAAACACGAGAAATCTTGAAAAACACGAAAAATCTTGAAAAACGCGAGAAATCTTGAAAACGCGTAAAATCTTGAAAAACGCGAGAAATCTTGAAAAACGCGAAAAATCTTGAAAAACGCGAGAAATCTTGAAAAACGCGAAAAATCTTGAAAAACGCGAGAGATCTTGAATACCTCGAAAAACGAAAAAATTCGCCAAAAATCTTTAGAATGAAAATAAGCATTGATAAAGAAACAGAACAAGTACCATCTAATAATGATAATGATCTCGCGTCACGCGACATGCAGCTGTCACATTACATATACTCATATACTATCAACATGGCAGCAGAGAGCCTTGAAGGTTGAGCTTTGCGCGTAACTTTTTGCTTCCACGAATCATCAACGGTGTTTTTTGTATATTCGAGGGAATCATCTCATTTCTTGCATCGATCCTTAGATATAGTGTAAAAAAGGTGACAGGCCTACACGACTCCCACAGTTCGTGACATAAGTACATTAGCCGTTCTCTATTAAATGTAGTCTGCTTCAAGTGTGTTTATAAAACGGGCAGGATATGTTTAATTTGAGGAGGATTTTCCTGTAGAGCCTTTGAATATGTACATTCTAGCAAATTGTTTACAAGAGGTCATGAGTTTGACACCTCCGTATTAAATTTGCGTTGCTCATTGCTAAGGTTTGTTTCGGCTCATTTCTATCGCAAGATATGTTTTTGTCTCTCTAAATGTTGTCTCTGGAAGGACTAGATATCAAATATTCCGTGTAGGATGTCGCTTTCTTGCATTTCTAGCGCGGGGCCCGGCATTTGAATTGATAATTATAAAAGCTGTTGCAAGATGAGTCGTTTGGAATAACGGATATCATTATTTGTCCCGGTCGAGAGACTACTAGAGCTTCTACGAAGCTACAAGAATTTGTTTAGAGAGATGTAGTATGCCTGATGCTAAGGCTTAATCTCTTGCATCAATTTGACTGAGCCTGAGCTCGATGTATCCTCCTTTGTTCGTTGTGTGACCTTCTAGGACCACAAGATAGAAATATAAATATCTCACGCAAGTCGATTGTTTTGCGTTTTGTATAGGTAGTTTCTTCTAGTTTTCTGAGCACTCTATGTTTTAGTTAGAGCGTGGAGTTATGTAGATTGCAACGCACATGCTCTTCTCGCAAACCCCTCTTAAAATGGAGTTTATGCTATTACATTTAAGTGCGCTGGAATATTTTTGCTCTCCACAGTAATGTTTGATGAGTGCTAGCGCAAGTCGACTATTTTGCGTGTAGCTTATGCCACTATTTGGTGTTGTTCAGGTAGGCAAGACCATGGTTTCGATCCTCCATATATGGATCTCGTCAGTTGCCGGAGAACCACGCCAAAAACCCTCCGCATCTAGCTTTGTTAACAGCGGCTGGTAATCGAGCCTATCAAATTTCTCGCGTCTTTCAAGATTTCTCGTGTTTTTCAAGATTTTTCGTGTTTTTCAAGATTTCTCGCGTTTTTCAAGATTGTTCGCGTTTTTTCAAGATTTATCTCGTTTTTTCAAGATTTCGCGCGTTTTTCAAGATTTCTCGTGTTTTTCAAGATTTCTCGTGTTTTTCAAGATTTTTCTCGTTTTTTCAAGATTTCTCGCGTTTTTCAAGATTTTTCGCGTTTTTCAAGATTTCTCGTGTTTTTCAAGTTTTCGCGTTTTTCAAGATTTCTCGTGTTTTTCAAGATTTTTCGTGTTTTTCAAGATTTCTCGCGATTTTCAAGATTTCTTTTAAGTTTTCAAGATTTCTTTAAGTTTTCAAGATTTCTTGTAAGTTTTCAAGATTTCTTTTAAGTTTTCAAGATTTCTTGTAAGTTTTCAAGATTTCTTTTAAGTTTTCAAGATTTTAAGAAGTGATACTCATCGTACACCGTACACTACTTCCAAATATTTAATTTTCGAGGAAATTCAAGTAAACCAATTGTGAACACAATGCAACGTGTCCAAATATTTAATTGTCGATGTGATTGAAGTAAACCAATGCAACGTGCGTGCGTGAAATCGTAGAAAAATGGAGTACGCGATTCGGATCTCACAAAGGTCAGTTCATATGTTCGCTTGAAACATAACAGGGCGGCTTGGTAATAAAACAATGTCACGCAAGATCCTTTCGTGCAAGAGCGTGTGCAACAGCGTCTCAAAACAGCCGAAATCGGCAACAATCAAGCATCAGAGCGTCTCAAAACAGCGTCTCCTCGAGCGCGCAAAAGAAATCCCGAAAACAACAATCGTCTCTTCTCGTGCAAATGTCGTCACAAATCAGACTTTTCACGCGGAAGGACCTGGGTACTGCTAACAAACATCTTACCGGCTTCATGCCGGACGGAAATCCTGAAATCGAAACTCAGGACAGAAATAGGAGGCTGCCCTGTGCGGGCAGCAATTAAACACGACATGGAGAAACAGTTCTTAGCGAAACACAAGTTAAAAAAATATTTATTCATTTCAATGTTATTGTTTTTTGTTTTTGTTTTTTTGCATGGGTCGAATGTAATTAAAAAGAAGGATACGGACTTTGTGAAATGTATAAATGTATTTCGTAAATTGTTGCAAATTTGAAAGTTGCACAGGCAACAATCGGAATAACTGACTGATAAAAACCGTTATCTCCGCCTCGGCGGTGGGTGGTCATAGAGTAAACTATATATGATAACACGTTTCTTTGTTTTTCGGGATAGTTCTTCGCTCACAAAAAGTCTCATTTTTATTTCACACTAAACACGTGGTAGCGCAGACTAGTACCCAGGAATTCTCTGTGACGTGGCGAATTTATGACGTCAACAGAGTAGCCACTGACTGATCAACTACCTAACTCGTCCCGAAAGAGCTCTCTCTTCGCGCTTTCCATAGAGAGAACGCCAAGGGACAAGGCTGGTAGAGGCGCTTTTTTACGAAGTCGCACCGTTGAAATACGAAGATAAAAGCCGGACTCACTTCTCTTGGAAGAAAAACACCAGAGATACTGCTTGAATCCAGTCGGAGTACCAGTTGATGACGAAATCCCGCCTCCGAGACGGGACTGAGCCTGCGGTTTTATTCCTCGAAGTTGCTAAGCAACATGACGTGTCCTATGCTGGCGCGATTGCTTTCGGAGTACTCGTGAGTGCTCGCGCTGTTTCTTGATTGGATAATAAATAGGAAACTCTTCGATTGCGTCAACGAAGATTTGGCCAAAAAACGGCACTTGTTCACCCCGACTGCATCAGCATTGATATCCCATTAGGTAGCAACTAAAACGCTCCCTTGCTGTTCTTACATAACTACATGAACACTTTGATACTAGTTCTAGCTATCAATATGTCTGCCTACCTTTCTAATTCTGTAGAGCTAACGTCAGTCGCGTCCTCGATACACAACACAGTACACCGCTTCACTTCAACACGGCCGCTACAACAACAGTGCAGCAATTCTTGACTTCAGATTACTCATTTCCAGCCAGCAAATTCACGCTTCACCCACCACAACTCAGCTTTCTCCTAAATTAGTACATGGTCGTTGAGACCAGAAGATAATTTTCACGCTGCTCAAGTCTCACGCAGCAGTTGAATTTGAAACGATTCCTTAGATTGTTCAGTTGTCCCATAGAAAGGTTTTCCAATGAGTGTCCACAGTATTTTTGTGTTTACTTGGTTTGCGCTTCCTGAGCTCGTGCAATGTGCTCTGGCCAATCATGGCGAAGACTTTGTCATCTCAGCCAATCAGAAAGCAAGATTTTCCCGCGCTTCCGCACGTACCACCGGTTACATATTTTCCGCGCTTCCACGCGTACTACCGGTTACATATTTCCCGCGCTTGGCATCGGCTACACGTTTCTGCTTCGAGTTCTGATTGGGTTCAATGTCTTTTTGCTGTCGTAGTGATCGTATCTGTAAATATTTTGGTTATAGCTTTACGACAGTCCTCACAAATCCTTCCATCTGTTCTCTGAACTTTCATTTCTGAACTTTCACTGATCCACACGCCTTGAGATGAATTTGATCAGAGTCACATTTTCTTCACGATGTCACCGATGTCTTTTGCAACAGGCGGCTGTCCACCGATCCAGCAAAGGATTCCCCTGCCAAAAAAACAATGACAAAAAACACAAAATTAAATGAATGTTAAATTATCGCATCATCGCTTCAATTGAGATATCCGAACTTCTGTTTCCGGAAAAATCGAAGAGATCTTGTTGATGTTTACATGTAATTTGTTACAGCGTTTCATCCGATTCCAAAACATCTCGAATTTCATCTCGGTGTTGGAAATCGGATGAAAACACTGTCTCTTGTGTTTGATATACAGTGGAAGCCCATCATACGACCACCCCGTTAATACGACCACCCCGTTATTACGACCAACGACCACCTTTTGGAGTCCCCAGTCGTTATTTTCTTTATAAAATTACCCCGTTAATACGACCAGTCAAAATGCCTGGTGAGACTGCTGAATGAAAACGGCAAAGTGTTTAGTGATTAGCGTATTCAATTTATAACGTTTTAGGTATAGTTGTCATGGCATTATTTAGAAGGGTGTAGCACCATAATTTGACCCTACCGCGTTAATACGACCACATTTTCAGGGCCCAACGGTGGTCGTATTAACGGGGTTCCACTGTATTATATAAAAAAACTCCATTAAGATTAATCCCATAATGTCGCAATACAGGTCCTGTCGTGTTTCGAGCCTGGGCTCGGTGTTAGGGCAGAGGCCTCATAACAGGACTAAAATTTATAATCGACATGTTGTGGAATCCTGCAAAACTGACGGTAGATCTTGCGGCTCTGCATCAGCAGAAAGAACAAATGAACTAGACTACAAGCAGCTCCTACTTTCCTTCATAGATCGTCGCTGGAGCGAGAAGCGAAACAGGCGAGCAGGAAAACCTCATTTTTTCTCACGCCTCGCCTCCAATTTTCCGCGCCAATTTTTGCCGCGCGCTTTTGCCCGCTCGTTTTATTCCCGCGCGTTTTTTTTCCCGCTCTTTTTTTCCCTGCGCGTTTTTTTTTTTCTTCCCGCTTCTCGCTCAACGATGTATAAGTATAGGAAATCGTATGAACTGCTCGTGCAATTCGTGATTTATGGGCACGAGTGATGTTTTGAAAGTTCTCAAAATTGCACGAGCCTTTAGGCGAGTGCAATTTGAGAACTTTCAAAACATCACGAGTGACCATAAATCACGAATTGCACGAGCAGTTCATACGATTTTTTGTTTATAATATTCTCAACAAAATTTTGCTGCGGCCATCACGCTACTCTGCACATGAAACGCTTCACTGGTTTCCAAAGTGCTCACATGTTTTATTGGAACGCGTAGGCAAACCAAGCGTGAAATTTTCGAAATAATTACAGTACTGTAGCTCAGAAAACAAGCATTAACCTGAAAGCTTATTTCATTGTCATTAAGCGACAAAAACGTCTCAACTTGTCCGGTACCGTTTATCACAATTCCGTATTGCACTCTATAACCTATTTATGCATTCGTCATTGACCAATCAGAAGCTCCATATTTTTGTGAGTATATTATAAAGGAAGGTATGGGACTGCTCGCAGTCTATAAATGAACAGAAAGTGACAGTACCGTCCCATGACTGCTTGATAAGAGCTTCCTTCAGTCGCTGTGAGTATGGATTCTGTTCTACAGCATGACAAACCAGTCTTGGAGTTCTTCTTCAGGACTGGAGCATTCTGCGTATAAGAACACAAAAAAAACGATAAACAGCAACTAAGAATCTTGTTAAAATAACCAGTTTATGATAGCTTTTCTCTCCTGGTATTCAGTCCGGGGAACAAATGCCGTTTTTTAGCTTATCTTCGTTGAAGGAATCGAAGAACTTAAGCACAGCCGTTTTTTAGCCACGGACGGCAACCGGAAGGCGAATATTCTTGTTTTTGGCGCGTTTTCACTCGCACCAATGAGTTAGAGAGCCCTCGTGTTAGCATTTACAACTTGACGTTACGGACGAAAAGTCAATGAAACGTGCCAAAACAAATAGAAACTTCGACTTCCGGTTGCCGTCCGTGGTTCAAAACCCAGATAGCGTGACCGCACGGATGGCGCATCTTGAAATAATTGGCCAATGTTTTCAAGTTTGCCGTTCGCAATCCGTCTTAATCTTCTCTATCCGAAACCATCCTTGTTCCTGTTGGTTTTATTATCACCTCTTTGGTGTTTTTCTACCTGACTTCGTTAACTATTATTTTGAGGCTTTCTTCAATTTGAAGGCGATTTTGCACTTTGCAAAAATGGCTGAAAATATCGTGACATAGCTCCTTTAAGCTCCCAATCAAGAACAAGCGCGAGCACTGGCGAGTACTCCGAAAGCAATCGCGCCAGCAAATACGTCATGTTGCTTAGCAACGTCGGGGACGAAAACGCGGGCTCAGTCCCGTCTCAGAGACGGGATTTCCCCCGACTGTGTTAGAGCTTATAGTGAGTTAACCACAGATGGAAAATTGTATTATTATTTCGATCAGTCAAGTTTTTCTTTAATAAATAAGTTCTTATTAAACCTTTCACTTCCACCCAAGAGTAATCCACATCTAATTTCTCCTTACAATATCAATGCATTATCAAGCAGACGCGTGATGAGAATATATAAAATCATCAACTAAGGGATATAAAATGGCTTCAATGTATGAACCAGAAATATGGCAGTAAGAGCTTTAGACTGCAAAACAGTCGTTTTTTTCTCTAAATCGCTGGTCGCAAAGCGCGAAGCGCCGAAAGCGTGGATCCTCGTCGCGCGCGAGCCTCACACGCCGCGTGTGTCTCTCCCCAGTCCCGCTCTCTGTTTTCACATTCGCTCCAGACCTTTCGTTTAAAGACCGCGCGCAATCGTTTGACAGTCCAACGCAAAAAATACGACTGTTTTGCAGTCTATAAGAGCTTAGGAGTGAAAGGGTTCAATGTTAATAAAACTGGAACTCAAGTAGTGTTTTGAGCTGGAAAACGCTATGAAGTAACAGATTGCTTATCACAATAAAACCACGATGACGAAAGCTGCGTCATACTCAGCTTATAATCCGAATTACATGAAAATTAACCACTAACCACTCCTTAAAGATTTTGGGTGGTTTTAATGTTTTAAAAATTTAGAGGATTTGTTTAGAAAAGCCACTGGAGAACAAAGTCTTGCTCTCCAGCCGCCTAATGCGAATAGCTTGTGCGCCACTTGACCGCCTGTGAACAGACAACGATGAGTTGTGCTCAGTCTACCATGCATCACACGGCTACCGACATTGTTATTCTTTTTACGTTCACAAAACCTCCGGCACTCTTGGACACTATTACAATCAGGAGTAAAACTAATGTAGACGCTATTTGAATCTTTGTAGCCCTAACAACACGTTGTCGTGCCTCCGTATTTGTAAATTTTGAAGTAGAATGATTGGTTTTTGACTTGTTCAATTTGCAAAATTTCTCGGTCACGCTATCTGAGTGCGTGTGTGATGACTTCCTGCTAAGTAATTTTATATTCAAATTTTGTAAGCTACCGCTGTCTCGAGTTGCCACCCAATTTCTAACGAAAACTACACAGCCTAGCAAACCGAAATTTTCTTGATTTCAAGTAACTCTTCTGAACACAGCAAAGAAGCCATGTCTGTCGCCGAGAAAAACTGGCAAACAACAAGACCCACCATCAGAGAAAGAAGCAAGTTTATGTTCAACAACGATCTCTTCAGCGATGTGAAGTTTGTTGTTCGTAAGACGGAAGGCGAAAGTGAAAGTAAACAAGTGATTCCTGCTCACAAGTTCGTGCTGTCGATTAGCAGTCCTTGTGCTTGAAGCCATGTTTTACGGCGAGCTGGCGGAGACTGGAGACTCCATTGAACTGCCTGACTGTGAGTACGGGAGTCTGTTAGAGTTGTTTCGTTATATATACAGCGATGAAGTGATCTTGAGCGGAAGTAATGTGATGGGAGTGTTGTATTTGGCGAAGAAATACATGGTGCCTTCACTGGCTGATAAATGCACTGAATATCTGCAAGATAACTTAGATCCATCAAATGTATTCAGCATCCTGCCCTCTGCTCAGAAAAACGAAGAGAAAAATCTAGTGGATCGATGCTCGAAAGTGATAGATGAACAGACAAAAGAGGCTGTGAAATCGGATGGATTTGCGACAATCGAGAGGTCCTTACTTGAAGCAGTAGTCATAAGAGATACTCTGACGATTGAAGAGATAGAACTGTTTAAAGCTGTTGACTTGTGGGCAACAAAGGAATGTGAAAGACAAGGTTTTAGCAACAGATGGTGCGATGAAAAGAAGAATTCTTGGAGAAGAAACAGTCAAAGGAATACGTTTCCCAACAATGAAACTAGAAGATTTCGCTAGCGTGGTGTTAGACAGTGAAATCTTAAGACCAAAAGAAATCGTCAGTATTATCAAATATCTGAGTTCAGTCTCGATGTCAACTCCAGTGGGATTTCCAGAAACCAAAAGATCTGGATTTGAAGGTGATATTCAGCGATGTTACAGATTTGAATCTTCAAGTGCCACTGGTTGGAGGTATGATGGCAGTAGAGACGTCATCGATTTCTCTGTGAACAAGGACATTATGCTACACGGAGTGTGCTTCTTTGGAAATGAGAATAATACTTACTCGGTAGACTTGGAAGTAATCAACACTGCGAGTAAATCAGTTTTGGTGTCTAAAACTGGACAATTTCCCTCAGAGGAATTACAGTGCAAGAAAGGTAGCTATTATGGTTTTAAAGTGTCGTTTCACAAGAAAATAATCAGTTTGAAGAAAAACACCACGTACTGCATAAGGGCTCTAATATCAGGCTCTCCTTCATTATATGGAGTAAACTGTGTCAGTTCTGTCAAATGTTCAGGTGTAACATTCACATTTATGGACGATGAATACTCTACGAATGGAACGGATGTTACACGGGGTCAATTTCCCGAATTGTTGTTTTCCCTTTAGATAAATATTGAACAATTGTTGCCGACATACAAATACAGTGTACAAACCCGTTAGAAATGCTCCTCGATCCAAAGGAACCCTGAGTGACTGACGAGCTTTGAAGCTGAGAAAAATGACGAATGCTTACAAAGAAATAGATTTACAACTCCAAATATATGGCCACACTGGGGAGGCAGCTTTGATGGTTTGTGAAGAGAGCGGTTTGTGACAAATTGGTGTTATCAAGAAATGTTTGCAGAAGAAAAAGAACTCATTTGCCAAAGCAGAGAAAATTCATTGTTTGTGAACACCAATAGGTCAAAACGCTCTATTAGCTTTTTCTTGGGTTTCTCTAAGGAGAGCATTTTATTGAACTTTTAATTAGCAAGAGTGATCCACATCTTATTTCGCCTTACAATATCAATACATGATAAGTGGAATGGGTGACTTGGGTAAAGTGAATTAATGAAGAAGTGCTCTCAAGTCGAAATACTCAGAAAAAAATTCTGAACTTCGCAACGGGAATCTAACCCATCGAACCGGCACCTGGAAGGTCATGGGTTCGATTCCCGTTGGGGAGAGCTCAGAAGGTTTTTCTGAGTGTTTCGACTTGAGAGCACTTCTTCATTAATATCAATACAGTTGACAAGCAGACAGGTGATGAGAATATAGAAAATCATCATCTAACACATTGTTTTGATGTACAACCAAATTCTCACAACTAACATTGATGTAATATAGGACAATAAGAAAGGAGAATATATATTTTGAGCTTGAGAGTCAAGGGTTAAATGTAGTTGAAATGCAGTAGACGTTTTTGAGCTTATGTAACAAACAGTTTTCTTATCACAATAAAACTGCAATAACCAAGCTTGTTCAACAACAGTTCCTTAGTTTAGTCTCCACTAAATAAATGCCCAAGTTCCTCTTTGCATTATCTGTTCACTGACATTCGGTTAATAATCCCAATTTGATAAAAACTGACAACTAAAAAATTACAGTTGAATTGCAGCACACTGCCTGTATATGTTCCAAGCTGTGCTCAATGTTGTTTTACAGCTATCGACACTTTCAAAATGAATGAAATGATCCTCGCAAAGTGTTAGCAAGCCAAGCAATTGCATTTTTAAGCCTGAGAAAAATTCAAGGCTTAACACTTTGTTATTCATTTTACATTTTTAAAGATTCCAAATTAATCACGCTCAGAAACACTCTTGATATCCTGAAAAAAGTTCTGAAAGTTTCTGCCAATGATCGAGCCTTTTCTCGCAAACTTTATAGCTCTTAGCAAGGCCGGCATTACTATCTTTTTGTCTGTAATTTTGAACCAGAATGATGTTTTCGATTTTAAACGTTCCCGCGTCACGCTATCAGAGTGCGTGATGACTTCCTGCTAAGTAATTTTATATTCGCATTTTGTCTCAAGTTGTCACACAATTTCTATCAAGAATCTACACGGCCTTGCAACTGAACATTTCGTGGTTTTACACTGCGTCCCTTCTGCCTCTGTAAATACTCCTGAAAATGTTCTGGTGGTTTAAATGTATAAAAAATTTAAAGGTTTGTTTAGAAAAGTCACTGGAGAGACTGGGTCTTCAGTTGCTCTCTAGTGACATTTTCCATACATAATTATTTTTAAATGTTTGTTACATTCAATCCGCAGTAAAATTTCACGGCCAGGAGCCTTAAACTTGGTCATCTTGCTGATCATCAAGCTTTTTCCATTCTGGTTAACAAATAAAGAAGCCAAAACCATGTATTATACTGTCATAAAACACGACGGGAATTTGAGAACACGAGAGAAATTTAGAAAACAAGAGCCGCAGGCGAGTGTTTTCTAAATTTCTCAAATGTTCTCAAATTCCCGGAGTGTTTTATGACAGTATAATACATGGTTTGGCTTCTTTATGTGCTTTAAAATATAGATTTACGCGCGCGAAACGATAAAACACGCTTTTCTATGTTATATACTCTGATAAAACATGGTTTTTAACCAATCAGAGCGCGCGCAGTTTTCAGTCTATATTTTAATATATTTTATAAGTCATAGCTCATGATATAATTTTTAATAAACAGCAGGTCACGTGACTCCAAGCTACAGATGGCCTATTGAAAGGGCTACATAACAAAAGTTGGTAGATAACCTACGATGGACCAGCAATGTTCAGCCGCCTAATGCAAATGGATTGGACGCCACTAGACCGCCTGTGAACAGACAATGATGAGTTGTGCTCCGTCTACCATGCATCACACGGCTGCTAGCTGTTCCAGGCATTCGGATAGTGGAGGAGAGACGCGAAAAGACGCGCGAAGCGCGAGGAGAGGGCGAAGTTCATTCGCCCCTCTCCCCAATCCCCACGCGTATTATTCACTTGACCGCCTGAGTTGTGCTTAGTCTTCCATGAATCACACGGCTACCGACATAGTTATTTTTACGCTCAAAAATGCTCCGAATAAATCACGCCCACGGCACTGACTCTTGCCCACTATTGCAATCAGGAGTAACACTAGTGTACACGCTGTTTGAATCTCTGTAGCCCTAAAAACACGTTGTCGTGCTTGCGTGTGTGTAAATTTTGAGGTAGAACGATTCTGGTTCGATTTGCAAAATTTCTCGGTCACGCTATCTGAGTGCGTGATGACTTCCTGCTAAGTAATTTTTATATTCAAATTTTGTTTAAAGCTACCGCTGTCTCGAATTGCCACCCAACTTTCTATCACGAAACCTATGCACCGTCTAGCAAACCGAAATTGTCTTGACTTAAAGTAACTGTTCTGAACACAAGGAGGAAGCTATGTCTGTCGTCAAGGAAAACTGGCAAACAACAAGACCCACCATCAGAGAAAGAAGCAAGTTTATGTTCAACAAAGATCTCTTCAGCGATGTGAAGTTTGTTGTTCGTAAGACGGATGGCGAAAGTGAAAGTAAACAAGTGAATTCCTGCTCACAAGCTCGTCTTGTCGATTAGCAGTCCTGTGTTTGAAGCCATGTTTTATGGTGAGCTGGCGGACTGGAGACTCCATTGAACTGCCTGACTGTGATTACGAGAGTCTATTGGAGTTGTTTCGTTATATATACAGCGATGAAGTGATCTTAAGCGGAAGTAATGTGATGGGAGTGTTGTATTTGGCAAGAAATACATGTGCCTTCACTGGCTGATAAATGCCACTGAATATCTGCGAGATAACTTGGATCCATCAAATGTATTCAGCATCCTGCCCTCTGCTCAGAAATACGAAGAGAAAAACCTGGTGGATCGTTGCTGGACAGTGATCGATAAACAGACAGAAGAGGCTGTGAAATCGGATGGATTTGCGACAATCGAGAGGTCCTTACTAAAAGCAGTAGTCATAAGAGACACTCTGACGATTGAAGAGATAGAACTGTTTAAAGCCGTTGACTTGTGGGCAACAAAGGAATGTGACAGACAAGGTTTAGCAGCAGATGGTGCGGTGAAAAGAAGAATTCTCGAAGAAGAAATAGTCAAAGGAATACGTTTCCCAACAATGAAACAAGAAGATTTTTGCTAGTGTGGTGTTCGACAGTGAAATCTTAAGAAAAAAAGAAATCATCAGTATTGTCAAATATCTGAATTCAGTCTCGAGTCCTCCAGTGGGATTTCCAGAAACAAAAAGATCCGGATTTGACGGTGATATTCAACGATGTTGCAGATTGGATGTTTAGAGTGCTTGGAAATATAGTAGTGTCGTTAAAGATGCCATCAACATGTCTGTGAACAAGGACATTATGCTACACGGAGTGTGCTTCTTGGTAGTGAGAATAATACTTACTCGGTAGACTTGGAAGTAATCGACACTGCGAGTAAATCAGTTTTGCTGTCTAAAACTGGACAATTTTCCTCAGAGCTATTACAGCGTGAGAAATGTAGCTATTATGGTTTTAAATTGTTGTTTGACACGAAATCATTTTTAGGCAAAAACACCAGCTACTGCATAAGTGCTAAAATATCAGGCTCTGCTTCGTTATTTGGACTAAAGTGTGTCAGTTCTGTTCAATGTTCAGGTGTAACATTCACATTTATGAAAGCTGAATACCTTACGAATAGTACGGGTGTTACATGGGGTCAATTTCCCGAATTGTTGTTTTCTCTTTAAATCAGTAAATATCGAACAATTCTAACCGATTTATACAAATACAAAAACCCGTTAAAAATGCCCCTCCATCTTAAGGAACTGTGACCTGTGACCAGTTGATGAGTTTTGATTCTGAGAAAAATAGGGACTGCTAAAAACGAAATAGATTTACAAGTCCAAACATGTGGCCACACCGGGGAAAAAATCAGAAAACTTATTAAAAGTCAACATGAACAAAAACAGAAATAAAAGGTGCCTTTTTAAAAGAACTCATTTTCCAAAGGGAGAGAAATGTCATTGTTTGTGAAACACACATATGTGAAAACGCTTTTTTAGCTTTTTCTCGGGTTTCTCTAAGGATAGAGCATTTTATTGAACTTTTAATTACCAAGAGTGATCCACATCTTATTTCTCCTTACAATATCAATACAGTTGACAAGCAGACAGGTGATGAGAATATAGAAAATCATCATCTAACACATTGTTTTGATGTACAACCAAATTCTCAGAACTAACATTGATGTAATATAGGACAATAAGAAAGGAGAATAGATATTTTGAGCTTGAGAGTCAAGGGTTAAATGTAGTACAACTGAAAATCAATTTTTGAGCGGTATTATTAAAAATCGCTTATGTAACAAACAGTTTTCTTATCACAATAAAACTGCAAATAACCAAGCTTGTTCAACAACAGTTCCTTAGTTTAGTCTCCACTAAAAAATGCCCAAGTTCCTCTTTGCATTAGCAGTTAACTGACATTCGGTTAATAATCCGAATTTTATAAAAACTGACAACTAAAAATTACAGTTGAATTGTACCGGGCGTAGTCAATCGAACGTTCGGTAATCGAACGTTTTAAAAATCGAACAGAATCGAACTCTTAGAACTGTGCTTTTGGGGATTGGTCATTTCAAACCGGTTTCAAACAGATCGCTGCGTTCAAATAAGTTGTGTGCATGGACTCTAATTTCAAACACGACTACCTCAAGATGTCGGTCAAAGTAACAATCCACGACGTGATTGTCAAAAGGCTATCACACCGGAGTGCCGCGGAGAAAGATACATCATGAGAAAAGAAAAGAGGAGATCGAGGGCAGTTCTGAATATCACCGGTCATTATGATAAAGGCAGTTTCAATTTGCTGTGCTGTCAGGTTGATATTTCCTATATTTGTTAGAAGGGAAATCTCTCCATTTTATTACTAGATTTTATTAAGACTGCAGTGCTTTATATCATCGATATTTTTCGACAAACCACTGAATCGAACTAATCGCATCAATTCAGTTTGATTGGTTCAATTGAGTTCGATTGGGTTCGGTAATCGAACCTCACCACGATTGGGTTTCGACTAAATTCGATTGATTTTTTGGTTCGGATTTGTTCGATTGACTACGCCGGGATTATAGCACACTGCCTGCATATGTCCAAGCTGTGCTCAATGTTGTTTTATATTTTTAAGATTCCAAATTAATCACGCTCAGAGACACTCTTCATATCCTAAATAAAGTTCTGAAAGTTTCTGTCAATGATGAAGGCTTTTCTCGCAAACTTTATAGCTCTTAGCAAGGCCGCCATTACTTTGTTTATGTCTGTGTAACTTTGAACCAGAATGGTGTATACTCGTTTTCGATTTAAACGTTTCTCGGTCACGCTATCAGAGTACGTGATGACTTCCTGCTTAGCAACTCTATATTCACATTTTGTGTCAAGTTGCACACAATTTCTATCACGAATCTACGCGGCCTTGCAAACTAAAACTTTCTTGATTTACACTGCCTCGCTTCTGCCACTGTAACCACTCCTGAAAGTTTTCTGGTGGTTTAAATGTATAAAAAATGTAAAGGTTTGTTTAGAAAAAGTCACTGGAGAGACTGGGTTTTCAGTTGCTCTCCAGTGACGTTTGCCATACATAATTATTTTTAAATGTTTGTTACATTCAATCCGCCGTAACATTTCACGCCACGAACATTAAACTTGGTCATCTTACTGATCATCAAGCTTTTTCCATTTCTGGTATATTTTATAAGTCATAGCTCATAATATCATTTTTTTAATAAACAGCAGGTCACGTGACTCCAAGCTACAGAGGGCCTATCGAAAGGGCTACCTGACAAAAGTTGGTAGATAGCCTGCGATGTCCTAGTAATGTTCCCAGCCGCCTAATGCAAATGGCTTGTGAGCCACTTGACCGCCTACGAACAGACAATGATGAGTTGTGCTCAGTCTACCATGCATCACACGGCAACCGACATTGTTATTCATTTTACGTTCACAAAAGCTCCGAATAAATCACGCCCTACGTCACTCTTGACCACTATTGCAATCAAGAATAACACTAGCGTACACGCTGTTTGAATCTTTGTAGCCCTAACAACACGTTGTCGTGTTCCTTGTTTGTACATTTTGAAGTAGAACGATTGGTTTTTGACTTGTTCGATTTGCAAAATTTCTCGGTCACGCTATTTGAGTGCGTGATGACTTCCTGCTAAGTAATTTTATATTCTAATTTTGTAAGCTACCGCTGTCTCGAGTTGCCACCCAATTTCTTTCACGAAAACTACACCGCCTAGAATTTGCCGAAGAAAAGCACTCGATCGACCGGGAAATGTATAGAGTCAACAGAGAATGCTCGCATGGTCGTTCTGTATTTCACGTCACAGCTCACTCTCCCCAGATCGCCATGTTTGCGGGTCGTGAACTATTTGGAGCTTCACTTTAACTGGCTACAAAAATAGACGATTTTACCAAATCGAAAATTTTTTGCGCAGTGATACTCAAAAAAATGTGGCAATTTTATTTAGCGAAAAAACTTTTTTGGGTTAGGTGCACTTTAAATGTTTGTTACATTCAATCCGCAGTAAAATTTCACGCCAGGGGCCTTAACTTGGTCATCTTGCTGATCATCAAGCTTTTTCCATTTCTGGTATATTTTATAACTCATAGCTCTAAATATAATTTTTTTGTTTAAACAGGCAGGTCACGTGACTCCAAGCTACAAAGGGCCTATCGAAAGGGCTACCTGACAAAAGTTGGTAGATAACCTGCGATGGACCCAGCGATGTTCCCAGCCGCCTAATGCAAATGCTTGTGCGTCGCTTGACCGCCTATGAACAGACAATGATTTGTGCTCAGTCTACCATGCATCACACGGCTACCGACATTGTTATTCTTTTTACGTTCAAAAGGCTCCGAATAAATCATGCCCTACGGCACTCTTGGACACTATTGCAATCAGGAATAACACTAGTATACACGCTGTTTGAATCTTTGTAGACCTAACAACACGTTGTCGTGCTTGTGTGTGTGTAAATATTGAAGTAGAATGATTCTGGTTCGATTTTGCAAAATTTCTCGGTCACTCTATCTGAGTGTGTGATGACTTCCTGCTAAGTGATTTTATATTCAAATTTTGTAAGCTACCGCTGTCTCGAGTTGCCACCCAATTTCTATCACGAAAATTACACGGCCAAGCAAATCGAAATTGTCTCGATTGAAAGTAACTGTTCTGAACACAGTAAAGAAGCTATGTCTGTCGTCAAGGAAAACTGGCAAATAACAAGACCCACCATCAGAGAAAGAAGCAAGTTTATGTTCGACAACGATCTCTTCAGCGATGTGAAGTTCGTTGTTCGTAAGATGGATGGCGAAAGTGAAAGTAAACAAGTGATTCCTGCTCACAGGTTTCGTGCTGTCGATTAGCAGTCCTGTGTTTGAAGCCATGTTTTACGGTGAGCTGGCGGAGACAAGAGACTCCATTGAACTGCCTGACTGTGAGTACGAGAGTCTGTTGGAGTTGTTTCGTTACATATACAGCGATGAAGTGATCTTGAGCGGAAGCAATGTGATGGGAGTGTTGTATTTGGCGAAGAAATACATGGTCCCTTCACTGGCTAATAAATGCACTAAATATCTGCGAGATAACTTGGATTCTTCAAATGTATTCAGCATCCTGCCCTCTGCTCAGAAATACGAAGATAAAGACCTGGTGGATCGTTGCTGGAAAGTGATCGATAAACAGACAGAAGAGGCTGTGAAATCAGATGGATTTGCGACAATCGAGAGGTCCTTACTTGAAGCAGTAGTCATAAGAGATACTTTGACGATTGAAGAGATAGAACTGTTTAAAGCTGTTGACTTGTGGGCAACAAAGGAATGTGAAAGACAAGGTTTAGCAACAGATGGTGCGGTGAAAAGAAGAATTCTTGGAGAAGAAATAGTCAAAGAAATACGTTTCCAAACAATGAAAGAAGAAGATTTCGCTAGTGTGGTGTTAGACAGTAAACTTTTAACTATGGAGGAAATCGTCAGTATTATCAAATATCTGAATTCAGTCTCGAGGTCTCCAGTGGGATTTCCAGAAACCAAAAGATCTGGAGTTTGCGGTGATATTCAACGATGTTGCAGATTTGGATCAAGTACCGCAAGTTGGAATTATGGCGTTAGAGATGCCATCAATTTCTCTGTGAACAAGGATATTATACTGCACGGAGTGTGCTTCTTTGGTAGTGAGAATAATACTTACTCGGTCGACTTGGAAGTAATCAACACTGAGAGTAAATCAGTTTTGGTGTCTAAAACTGGACAATTTTCCTCAGAGCTATTACAGTGTGAGAAAGGTAGCTATTATGGTTTTAAACTGTGTTTTGACACACGAATCATTTTAGAGAAAAACACCACGTACTGCATAAGTGCTACAATATCAGGCTCTTCTTCGTTACGTGGAAAAAACTGTGTCAGTTCTGTTAAATGTTCAGGTGTAACATTCACATTTATGAACGCTGAAAACTCTACGAATGGTACGGGCGTTACAGAGGGTCAATTTCCCGAATTGTTGTTTTCCTTTAGATAAATATTGAACAATTCTTACTGATTTATACAAATACAAACCTGTTGAAAATCATCCTCGATCTAAAGGAACCTGAGTGACTGACGAGTTTTGAATCTGAGAAAAAAAGGTCTGCTAAAAAAGAAACAGACTTACAAGTCCAAAACATGTGACCACACTAGTGAAAAAAAAAATAGAAAATTTAAAAGTCAACATGAACAAAAGCAGAATTAAAAGGTGCCATTTTAAAAAAAACTAATTTGCCAAGGAGAGAAATGTCATTGTTTGTGAACACCAATATGTGAAAACGCTCTATTAGCTTTTTCTCGGGTTTCTCCAAGGAGAGCATTTTATTGAACTTTTAATTACCAAGAGGGATCCGCATCTTATTTCTCCTTACAATATCAATACAGTTGACCAGCAGACAGGTGATGAGAATATAGAAAATCATCATCTGACACATTGTTTTGATGTACAACCAAATTCTCAGAACTAACATTGATGTAATATAGGACAATACTGAAGAAAGGAGAATAGATATTTTGAGCTTGAGAGTCAGGGTTAAATGTAGTACAACTTGAAATCCAGTAGACGTTTTTGAGCGGTATTATTAAAAATCGCTTATGTAACAAACAGTTTTCTTATCACAATAAAACTGCAATAACCAAGCTTGTTCAACAACACAGTTCCTTGGTTTAGTCTCCACTAAAAAAAATGGCCAAGTTCCTCTTTGCATTAGCAGTTAACTGACATTCGGTTAATAATCCGAATTTTATAAAAACTGACAACTAAAATTACAGCTGAATTGTGGCACACTGCCTGCATATGTCCAAGCTGTGTTCAATGTTGTTTTACAGCTATCGACCTTTTGAAAATGAATGAAATGATCCTCGCAAAGTGTTAGCAAGTCAAGCAATTGTATTTTTAAGCCTGAGAAAAATTCAAGGCTTAACACTTTGTTATTCATTTTACATTTTTAAAGATTCCAAATTAATCACGCTCAGAGACACTCTTGATATCCTGAACAAAGTATGGAAAGTTTCGCCCAATGATCGAGGCTTTTTCTCGCAAACTTTATAGCTCTTAGCAAGACCGCCATTACTTTGTTTATGTCTGTGTAACTTTGAACCAAAATGGTGTATACTCGTTTTCGATTTTAAACCGGTTTCTCGGTCACGCTATCAGAGTACGTGACGACTTCCTGCTCAGTAACTTAGCTTTATATTCACATTTTGTCTCAAGTTGTCACCAAGAGACAACTGCGACTACCAAATGACTACCTTTTAGGGGTTAAAATGCATGATTTGGTACACAATTTCTATCAAGAATCTACATGGCTTTGCCAACTGAACATTTCGTGGTTTACACTGCGTCGCTTCTGTAACCACCCATGAAAATTTTCTGGTGGTTTAAATGTATAAAACATTTAGAGGTTTGTTTAGAAGAGCTCTAGAAAATGTCACTGGAGAAACTGGGTCTTCAGTTGCTCTCCAGTGACGTTTGGCCATACATAATTATTTTTAAATATTTGTTACATTCAATCCGCCGTAACATTCACGCCAGGGGCCTTAAACTTGGTCATCTTGCTGATCATCAAGCTTTTTCCATTTCTGGTATATTTTATACCTCATACTCCTAATATAATTTTTTAACAAACAGAGGTCACGTGACACCAGCTACAGAGGGCCTATTGAGGGGCTACCAGACAAAATGTTGGTAGATAGCCTGCGATGGACAAGTAATGTTTCCAGCCGCCTAATGCAAATGGCTTGGGCGCCACTTGACCGCCTGTGAACAGACAATGATGAGTTGTGCTCAGTCTACCATGCATCACACGGCAACCGACATTGTTATTCGTTTTACGTTCAAAAGGCTCCAAATAAATCACGCCCTACGGCCATGTTGGCCACGTATTGCAATCAGGAATAACACTAGTGTACACGCTGTTTGAATCTTAAAGAATAGCCCTAACAACACGTTTGTCGTGCTTGCGTGTGTGTAAATTTTGAAGTAGAATGATTCTGGCTCGATTTGCAAAATCTCTCGGTCACGCTATCTGAGTGCGTGATGACTTCCTGCTAAGTAATTTTATATTCAAATTTTGTAAGCTACCGCTGTCTCCAGTTGCCACCCAATTTCTATCACGAAAGCTTCACCGCCTAGGAAACTGAAATTTTCTTGATTTAAAGTAACTGTTCTGAACACAGTAAAGAAGCCATGTCTGTCGTCAAGGAAAACTGGCAAACAACAAGACCCACCATCAGAGAAAGAAGCAAGTTTATGTTCAACAACGATCTCTTCAGCGATGTGAAGTTTGTTGTTCGTAAGACCACAGGGGACCAAAGCGTACTATAAGAGTTTGTATGGATTTGATTATAAGAGTTTGTACGGATTTGAAATTTAATTGAAAATATCTTCTTTTTCCTATGAAAAGCTTCAATAAAGTTTGAAACCTTACCTGGTGTCCTTTGTTTGTCTCCCGGTGCTTCTTTAAGCCATTTGAGCGATTTTCGTTTCAACGGTCTGTATCATACTAATAGAGAGAAAAGGTTGGAAAGCAAGATTACGGAGACCAGTTCGAAAAGATCGCTAAAAGCAACTTAAAACCAGACATACCTCGATCTTACCTCTTCACGTTCCAAAAGCGATGCTAGTCAATCTTTCTATGTGATTCAATAGCGATCAAGTTGAATTTCGGAGGCAGAAACTTCCTTGAACTCACAATTCCGTTCGGAACGACCGCCATTCTCCGTGAAATAAAAAAGTTGGCATAGAACTAACGGTCAAACCTGGGCCGAGAGCTAAATCCATCCCATGGGGCACTGCGAGAGAGCTCTGGTCACCACTATCTGATACTCACTTGAGTTGAAAATAGAAGATATTTAACAATAAAGCACATTCCATACGATAAATATCACACGAGGATAATGAGGATAGTCACAAAACCACAGGTTTTTCTTCTATTTTCAACTCAAGTGTGTATTGGATAATGGCGACCAGAGCTCTCCCGCGTTCTCCCCCGATGGGATGGATTTAGTCCTCGACCGTTAGTTCTATGCCAACTTTTTTATTTCACGGACGAATGGCGGTCGTTCCGAACGGAATTGTGAGTTCAAAGGAAGTTTCTGCCTCCGAAATTCAACTTGATCGCTATTGAATCACATAGAAAGATTGACTAGCCATCGCTTTTGGAACGTGAAGAGGTAAGATCGAGGTATGTCTGGTTTTAAGTTGCTTTTAGCGATCTTTTCGAACTGGTCTCCGTAATCTTGCTTTCCAACCTTTTCTCTCTATTAGTATGATACAGACCGTTGAAACGAAAATCGCTCAAATGGCTTAAGAAGCACCAGGGAGACAAACAAAGGACACCAGGTAAGGTTTCAAACTTTATTGAAGCTTTTCATAGGAAAAAGAAGATATTTTCAATTAAATTTCAAATCCGTACAAACTCTTATCCATACAAACTCTTATAGTACGCTTTGGTCACCTGTGGTAAGACGGATGGCGAAAGTGAAAGTAAACAAGTGATTCCAGCTCACAAGTTTGTGCTGTCGATTAGCAGTCCTGTGTTTGAAGACATGTTTTACGGTGAGCTGGCGGAGACTAGAGACTCCATTGAACTGCCTGACTGTGAGTACGAGAGTCTGTTGGAGTTGTTTCGTTACATGTACAGCGATGAAGTGATCTTGAGCGGAAGTAATGTGATGGGAGTGTTGTATTTGGCAAATAAATACATGGTGCCTTCACTGGCTGACAAATGCACTGGATATCTGCGAGATAAGTTGGATCCATCAAATGTATTCAGCATCCTGCCCTCTGCTCAGAAATACGAAGAGAAAAACCTGGTGGATCGATGCTGGAAAGTGATCGATGAAAAGGCAGACGAGGCTGTGAAATCGGATGGATTTGCGACAATCGAGAGATCCTTACTTGAAGCAGTAGTCATAAGAGATACACTCACGATTGAAGAGATAGAACTGTTCAAAGCTGTTGACGTGTGGGCAACAAAGGAATGTGAAAGACAAGGTTTAGCAGCAGATGGTGCGGTAAAAAGAAGAATTCTTCGAGAAGGAATAGTCAAGGAATACGTTTTCCAACAATGAAGCAAGAAGATTTCGCTAGCGTGGTGTTAAACAGTGACATTTTAACAAAGGAAGAAATCGTCAGTATTATCCAATATCTGAGTTCAGTCTCGAGTCCTCCAGTGGGATTTCCAGAACCAAAAGATCTGGATATGTCGGTGATATTCAACAATGTTGCAGATTTGGAAGTACCGGCAGTAATTGGAACTATAAAGGAACGACAGATGCCATCAATTTCTCTATGAACAAGGACATTGCACTACACGGAGTGTGCTTCTTTGGTAGTGAGAATTATACTTACTCGGTCGACTTGGAAGTAATCAGCACTGAGAGTAAATCAGTTTTTAGTGTCTAAAACAGGACAATTTTCCTCAGAGCTATTACAGTATGAGAAAGGTAGCTATTATGGTTTTAAAGTGTTGTTTGATAGGAAAATCCTTTTAGGCAAAAGCACCATGTACTGCGTAAGGGCTAAAATATCAGGCTCTTATTCGTTATGTGGAGTAAACTGCGTCAGTCCTGTTAAATGTTCAGGTGTAACATTCACATTTATGAATGCTGAATCCCCTACGAATGGAACGAGTGCTTCAGCGGGTCAATTTCCCGAATTGTTGTTTTCCCTTTAAATAAATATCGACTGACGAGTTTTGAATCTGAGAAAAATAGCGAATGCTTAGAAATAGATTTACAAGACGAAGTCCAAACATGTGGCTACACTGGGAGAAATCAGAGTCAAACGAACAAAAGCATAAAAAGGGCACTTTTTGATACAGAAGTTTGTGAATAAAGTAGAAATAAAGGGCACCTTTTGATGGTTTGTGACTAGAGCTGAAATAAAGGACACCTTACAGAGATCAGTGTAGTCTCTGATAGATTTTATTTTCGCGCACAACAGTAAGCGCTACAGAGGCGCGGTGGCCTGATGGTTAGTGTGCAAGACACTACTCTCTTAATGCCTCTCTCCACCCAGGACTATAAATAGGTACCAGAGAATTGTCAAGGCAACCTGATAAAAAAAATTTAAATGCTGAGAAATAGCCTGCGATGGACTAGCATCCCCCCATCCAGAAGAGTAGCAATACTCCTCTAGAGCCGCTTCATGCTACGGAAACCGGAGATAACGAGCGCCCACCTGTACGCTCCGTAAAGGCTGTAGTGTCTTTTATTGGCTGTTTCTCTGTCATGAATTTCCTCCTGCGAGTAGCACGAGTTGATGTCGAAATCCCGCCTCCAAAACGGGACTGAACCCGCGAGTTTCGTCTCCGACGTAGTCCAGAGTTCTGGCCCTCTCTCTGTCACGTAACGCTACGCTCTCGGTCTATCTCCGACGTTGTTAAGCAACATGACGTATCCTTATACGGCGACGCCATGGAAAACGTCACCTAAAAAGTGAATTCACGTTCCTATAAACTATTTCGCAATTATTCCAACACGTTCAATTTTTCGAATGTGACCGAACTGTCCAGGAGCTTAAGAACGGCGGTCGGGGAAAACCACGCAAAATCGGGATTTTGTGGCAGAAGTTGAAAAATCTATTTCCTTTATTTTTTGCTCATAAATACCCATTAGGTAGGAAAGATACCTGATGTAGTTTGTTTCCGCCAGAAGCCGTTTTCTTTTAAGAAAAATAAGAAAATCGGTTTTCGTTTTCCGACACTCAAAATGCTCAAAGTTGAACCCTGAAATTCGCTACTATTATATAAACTATCCTCGCGTTCGCAAACCAAACCATACAGAGAGCTTTGGACACTTTCTAACGACAGAAAAACTATTTTTCATCCACTGGATGACAATTTTTATGGCTGTAGCGAAATTCACGAAACTGAAACAAATACAAAATAAGAAAGAGGTTTTCAGTTTGAGACAAACTCAAATTTGGTAGCCACTTTCTATGGCATAACTCAACATGCGGTATTACTCCAAATTTTCTCATTCCTCGCTTAATCGCACATTTAAGGACGGTGCCTCCTAATACCAAAGTATTTTTGCGCGGTTTATGACTATGCGGGAAAAGCAGATCTTAGCAAGGGCTATTGGAATCCAAAAAGAAAATTGGGGGTAACCACGCATTTTTTAGAGATAATCAAGCTTCAATCTGGAAAAAAAGGCTGAAATAGCATTTTCTCGGAAAAAAGAAAAACATATTTTTTCGCAGCTTCCGTTTGAATTTGCCTTGACATACACGAAAGCAACAATAAATATAAAAAAGCTTTAAAATACTTAACAAATGGTAATATAACAACTACTGTTTATGTGTTTTTTAATTAAAAATCATCGCAACGTAGCCATTATCAACCCTGACAGCTCTCCTCTGGTATACCCAAAATACAGTCTAAATAACTTTTGCACACAACAAAAAATTAATCATATGTTTAATAGGCTTACCGCTTCCATTTGATAACATAAAAAGTAGGAGTCACCACGCGTTTTTGTAAGTTATATGAAGAAAACGACCATATATTTCCCTGCCGAGCTTAGCCTTAAAGAGATTTTGCAATGTTCTGTATGTGCGCGCGCTCGAGCGCGCGCTAATGACGCGAGAAATTATGCGCAGAACGTATGCGCAGTAACAATGGGAGGCACCGTCCTTAAACATTAATCTAAAATATACCTGAGAATTGGCTTGGGTCCTTTAAGGCATTCTCTTGGAGACAGTATCTACGTAGATGTGTCTGACAACACGCCCAAGATATGACAGACAACACAAGGTGTTCCGTCGAGCTTTAAAACCGTGAACGGAGGCGCCGAGGAAAGGCAACTTTTCACTTTAAGTATTCCTCTTCATACACGTTCTATAACACCCAAGTTTTCAATTGTAGATACTCAAACACGCGCACGTTACATTAAAGCGTTTTACCAATGCCTTCGACATTCTTTAGATCAAATTCATATTGATGAAATAAAGGGGTTATCTCGAAAACGTTTAGGGGCACGACTTTCAACACT
The DNA here is from genome assembly GCA_029204205.1 of Desmophyllum pertusum. Lineage (NCBI taxonomy): Eukaryota > Metazoa > Cnidaria > Anthozoa > Scleractinia > Caryophylliidae > Desmophyllum > Desmophyllum pertusum. Next base: position 537,635 of record MU825873.1, on the reverse strand, counting down.
TAATTTTAACGTTTGATCATATTCGATTTCTAATTATAATTCACGCCTATGCATGGACAGGATGGCCTCGTATCATCACTGAGGACAGCTGTCTAGCCCTGGACCATGTGGCGGGCACGCCCAAGTCGATAATCCGCTCAGCCCTGAAACACGTGGGACACGCCCAACGTAATCAATAAGGGCATCTGTCCAGTCTCTTAAAAGCCCAGGACCACGTGTTTGGACACGCCCAAGATTAAGACACGTCAGCACACCTTTATGTACGGATAATTGAAATAAATTAAAATTGAGGGGCGGGTTCAATCAATCTGCGAGGATTTTATTTGTTGGCGGGGGAAAAATTAGGCAACGACACCTAATCCTAACGCAGTTTTTAACTGTCAGTGTATTAAAATACACTGACGCCTGACGTAAACGTAAAGGGACAACACTCAAATACTTCGCCATGATTTTGAGAAACTCAAATCTAAATCATAGAACCAACGACAATGGTTTGATTTTGTGGAACAGTACTCGACAAATGATAGGAAACCCTTTAGGAAATAAGGATGACTAACGATGGCGACGATGGACTGAATGGATCACAACGTGGAGAAACTGGAAAACGTGAGGCTCGCGTGTAGGAAGCCCAGCTATAATCAGGTTTTGTAGAACAGTACTCGACAAATGATAGGAACCCTTTAGGAAATGAGGATGACTAAACGATGGCCAGGATACAATGTGGACACATTTAAGACGGGAGACTCGTGTTTTCAAGTTTGGCTAATATTGCTTTGCAATTTTGAGATATGGAATTTCTTTTCGTATTTTTTTCGATTAGATATAAAGTTATATTCCAGGTTAAATTTAGAGAACCTTTCAAACATGTATCACAGTTTTAAGCAAATACCCAATGACGCTGAGTGCTCCTTTAATACAATAACAAGTAGACGTAACGCAGGAGAAGTATTCGTTAGAAAAACAATTTAGTCATGAACAGTTCTTAGAGAAACACAAGTTAAAATAATCTTTATTCAATTCAATTGTTATTGTTGTTTTTCTTTTTTTTTTGCATGGGTCGGATGTAAAAATAAGGATACGGACTTAGTGAAATGTATAAAATGTAATTGTTGCAAATTTGAAACTGAGTTGCACAGGCAACAATCGGAATAATTGACTGATAAAAAACGTCATCTCCGCCTCGGTATATGATAACACGTTTCTTTGTTCTGGGCATAGTTCTTCGCTTACAAAAGTCTCACTTTCATTTCACACACTAAACTACAAACGCGGTCACGTGGAGCGCAGACTAGTACCCAGGCATTCTCTGTGACGTGGCGAATTTATGACGTCAACAGAGTAGCCACTGATCAACTACCTAACTCGTCCGAAGAGCTCTCCTTTCTTGGTTTCCATGGAGAAAACGCCAAGGGACAAGGCTGGTAGAGGCGCTTTTTTACGAACTCGCACCGTTGAAATACGAAGATAAACGCCGGACCCAATTCCCTTGGAAGAAAAACACCTTCTACCACAGATCAGAGATGCTGCATGAATCCAGTCGGGGAAACAAGTACCAGTTGATAACGAAATCTCGCCTCCGAGACGGGACTGAGACCGCGGTTTTCGTCCCGAAGTTGCTAAGCAACATGACGTGTCCTTATTGCGCTATGCTGGCGCGATTGCTTTCGGAGTACTCTAATTTTTGATTGGATAATAAGAATCGGAAACTCTTCCATTGCTTCAACGAAGATTTGCCAAAAACGGCACTTGTTCCCCCCGACTGCATCAGCATTCATATCCCATTAGGTAGCAACTAAAACGCTCCCTTGTTGTTCTTATCTAACTACATGAACACTTTGATACTAGTTCTAGCTATCAATATGTCTGCCTACCTTTCTAATTTTGTAGAGCTAACGTCAGTCGCGTCCTCAATACACAACACAGTTCACCGCTTCACTTCCAAACGGCCTTCAAACTTGACTTCAGATTTGTCCGATTATTCATTTCCAGCCAGGAACTCGGCTTTCTCATCAATTAGTACATGGTCGTTGAAACAGAATATAATTTTCACGCTGCTCAAGTCCTCACGCAGCAGTTGAATTTGTAACGATTTCTTAGATTGTTCAATTGTCTCATTGAAATGTTTTCCGATGAGTTTCCACAGTATTTTTCTGTTTACTTTGGTTTTGCGCTTCCTGAGCTCGTGCAATGTGCTCTGACCAATCGCAGCGAAGAATGTGTCTTCTCAGCCAATCAGAAAGCGCGATTTTCCGCCTTTTCCACGCTACCACCGGTTACATTTTTCCCGCGCTTCCACGCGTACTACCGGTTACATATTTCCCGCGCTTGGCATCGGCTACACGTTTCTGCTTCGAGTTCTGATTGGTTCAATGTCTTTTTGCTGTCGTAGTGATCGTCTCTGTAATATTTTTTGGTTATAGCTTTACGACAGTCCTCACAAAATCCTTCCATCAGTTCTCTGAACTTTCATTTCTGAACTTTCACTGATCCACACGCCTTGAGATGAATTTGATCAGTCACATTTTCTTCACGATGTCACCGATGTCTTTTGCTAAGAGGCGGCTGTCCACCGATCCAGCAAATGATTCCCCTGCAAAAAAAAAAAACAGTGAAAAAAAACAACAAAATTAAATGAATGTTAAATTATCGCATCATCGCTTTAATCGCCTTCTCAGACTCATTAATAATTCATCAAAGGAAATCATAACCCTGGTAGAGGGTATCTGGTCTTAATTAGCATAGATTTCACGATTTTATTTATCCGTTTACCTCCTTAGTTTTAGGCCCAGTTCAGACGCCGTACTTCACATGAGGCCGAATCGAATTCGATGAATTAAGTTCATGTGAAGTACGGCGTCTGAATCAATTCGAAACGGCTCATTGAATTTGGATCGGCTCAGCCGTTCTTCCCGCCTGGCTCAGCGGGAATAACGGCTGTGGACCGGCTTTGATTCAGGACGCCGAACTTTACATGAGCCGAAACAAATGCATGAATTATTATAATGTATTTTTCATTAAAACATAGATTGAAAAATGCGCGCGCTCTGATTGGTTAAAAACCATGTTTTATCAGAGTATAAAACATAGAAAAGCGTGTTTTATCGTTTTCGGGGCGCGTAAATCTATATTTTAAAGCACATAAAGAAGCCAAAACCATGTATTATACTGTCCATAAAACACGACGGGAATTTGAGAACACTCGAGAAATTTTAGAAAACACTCGTCTGCGGCTCGTGTTTTCTAATTTTCTCTCGTGTTCTCAAATTCCCGTCGTGTTTTATGACAGTATAATACATGGTTTTGGCTTCTTTTATTTGTTAAAATAACAGCAATTTTCCCCTATTATATTAAGTTCGGCTGAATTAAGCTCGGCGTCTGAATCAATTTCAGTCGATCTAAATTAATTTGGGTCCGGCCTAAATTCGAATTCGATTCGGCTCATGTAAAGTACGGCGTCTGAACTGGGCCTTAGTTTCAATTGAGATATCCGATCTTCTGTTTCGATTTTCAAGATCTCGTGGATGTTTTACATGTAATTTGTTACAGCGTTTTCATCCGATTTTCAAAACATCTCGAATTTCATCTCGGTGTTTGGGAAATCGGATGAAACACTGTCTCTCGTGTTTGATATATTATATAAAAAAAACTCCATTAAAAAATCCCCATAATGTCGCCATACAGGCCTGTCGTGTTTTTGAGCCTGGGCTCGGTGTTAGGGCATAGGCCCACAACAGGCCGACTAAATTTATAATCGACAAGTTGTGGAATCCTGCAAAACTGGACGGTAGATCTTGCTCTGTATCCGCAGAAAGAACAAATGAACTAGACTACAAGCTTAGCAGCTCCTACTTTCCTCATAGCTCGTCGCTGGAGTGAGAAGCGAAACAGGCGAGCAGGAAAAATGAGGTTTTCCTCATGCCTCGCCTCCAATGTTCCGCGCCAATTTTTGCCGCGCGCTTTTTCCCGCTCGTTTTTTCCCGCGCGTTTTTTTCCCGCTCTTTTTTTCCCTGCGCGTTTTTTTTTTTTCTTCCCGCTTCTCGCTCAACGATGTATAAAGGAAGGTATGGGACTGCTCGTAGTCTATAAATGAACAGAAGTGACAGTACCGTCCCATGACTGCTTGATAAGAGCTTCCTTCAGTCGCTGTGAGTATGGATTCTGTTCTACAGCATGACAAACCAGTCTTTGGAGTTTCTTCTTCAGGACTGGAGCATTCTGCGTATAAGAACACAAAAAAAAACGATAAACAGCAAACTAAGAATCTTGTTAAAATAAACCAGTTTTTATGATAGCTTTTCTCTCTCCTGGTATTTCAGTCGGGGGGAAACAATGCCGTTTTTTAGCTTTTATCTTCGTTGAAGGAATCGAAGAACTTAAGCACAGCCGTTTTTGAGCCACGGAGGCAAACCGGAAGGCGAATAATTCCTTGTTTTTTGGCGCGTTTCACTCGCACCAAATGAGTTGGAAAGCCCTCGTGTTAGCATTTACAACTTGACGTTACGGACGAAAAGTCAATGAAAACGTGGCCAAAAAAAAAAATAGAACTTCGACTTCCGGTTTTGCCGTCCGTGGTTCAAAACCCAGATAGCGTGGACCGCACGGATGGCGCATCTTGAAATAATTGGCCAATGTTTTCAAGTTCGCCGTTCGCAAATCCGTCCTTAATCTTCTCTATCCGAAACCATCCTTGTTTCCTGTTTGGTTTATTATCACCTCTTTGGTGTTTTTTCTACCTGTCTTCGTTAACTATTTTTTTGAGGCTTTCTTTCAATTTTGAAGGCGATTTTGCACTTTGCAAAAATGGCTGAAAATATCGTGACATAGCTCCTTTAAGCTCCCAATCAAGAAACAAGCGCGAGCACTGGGCGAGTACTCCGAAAAGCAATCGCGCCAGCAAATACGTCATGTTGCTTAGCAAACGTCGGGGACGAAAACCGCGGGCTCAGTCCCCGTCCTCAGAGACGGGATTTCCCCCGACTGTGTTTTGAGCCTATAGTGAGTAAACCACAAGATGGAAAATTTATTATTATTTCGATCAGTCAAGTTTTTTCTTTAATAAATAAGTTTCTTATTTAAACCTTTCACTTCCACCCAAGAGTGATCCACATCTAATTTTCTCCTTACAATATCAATACATTGTCAAGCAGACGCGTGATTGAGAATATATAAAAATCATCAACTAAGGGATATAAAATTGGCTTCAATGTATGAACCAGAAATATGGCAGTAAGAGCTTTAGACTGCAAAAACAGTCGTTTTTTTCTCTAAATCGCTTGGTCGCAAAGCGCGAAGCGCCGAAAGCGTGGATCCTCGCGTGCGAAGCGCGCGAGCCTCACACGCCGCGGGTGTCTCTCCCAGTCCCGCTCTCTGTTTTCACATTCGCTCCAGACCTTTCGTTTAAAGACCGCGCGCAATCGTTTGACAGTCCAACGCAAAAAATACGACTGTTTTTGCAGTCTATAAGAGCTTAGGAGTGAAAAGGGTTCAATGTTAATAAAAACTGGAACTCAAGTAGTGTTTTGAGCTGGAAAAACGCTATGAAGTAACAGATTGCTTATCACAATAAAACCACGATGACGAAAGCTGCGTCATACTCAGCTTATAATCCGAATTACATGAAAATTAACCACTAACCACTCTTAAAGATTTTGGGTGGTTTAATGTTTTAAAAAAATTTAGAGGATTTGTTTTAGAAAAGCCACTGGAGAACAAAGTCTTGCTCTCCAGCCGCCTAATGCGAATAGCTTGTGCGCCACTTGACCGCCTGTGAACAGACAACGATGAGTTTGTGCTCAGTCTACCATGCATCACACGGCTACCGACATTGTTATTCTTTTTACGTTCACAAAACCTCCGGCACTCTTGGACACTATTACAATCAGGAGTAAAACTAATGTAGACGCTATTTGAATCTTTGTAGCCCTAACAACACGTTGGTCGTGCCTCCGTATTTGTAAATTTTGAAGTAGAATGATTGGTTTTTGACTTGTTCAATTTGCAAAATTTCTCGGTCACTATCTGAGTGCGTGATGACTTCCTGCTAAGTAATTTTTATATTCAAATTTTGTAAGCTACCGCTGTCTCGAGTTGCCCAACCCCAATTTCTAACGAAAACTACACAGCCTAGCAAACCGAAATTTTCTTGATTTCAAGTAACTCTTCTGAACACAGCAAAGAAGCCATGTCTGTCGCCGAGGAAAACTGGCAAACAAACAAGACCCCCATCAGAGAAAGAAGCAAGTTTATGTTCAACAACGATCTCTTCAGCGATGTGAAGTTTGTTGTTCGTAACATGGATGGCGAAAGTAAAAGTAAACACGTGATTCCTGCTCACAAGTTCGTGCTGTCGATTAGCAGTCCTGTGTTTGAAGCCATGTTTTTACGGTGAGCTGGCGGAGACTGGAGACTCCATTGAACTGCCTGACTGTGAGTACGAGAGTCCTTTTAGAGTTGTTTCGTTACATATACAGCGATGAAGTGATCTTGAGCGGAAGTAATGTGATGGGAGTGTTGTATTTGGCGAAGAAATATGGTGCCTTCACTGGCTGATAAATGCACTGAATATCTGCGAGATAACTTGGATCCATCAAATGTATTCAGCATACTGCCCTCTGCTCAGAATACGAAGAGAAAAACCTGGTGGATCGATGCTTGGGAAAAGTGATCGATGAACAGACAAAGATGCTGTGAAATCAGATGGATTTGCGACAATCGAGAGGTCCTTACTTGAAGCAGTAGTCGTAAGAGATACTCTCGCGATTGAAGAGATAGACTGTTTAAGCTGTTGACTTGTGGGCAACAAAGGAATGCGAGAGACAAGGTTTAGCAGCAGATGGTGCGGTGAAAAGAAGAATTCTGGGAGAAGGAATAGTCCAAAGGAATACGTTTCCCAACAATGAAACATGAAGATTTCGCTAGTGTGGTGTTAGACAGTGAAATTTTAAGACCAAAGAAAATCGTCAGTATTATCAAATATCTGAGTTTCAGTCTCGATGTCAGCTCCAGTGGGATTTCCAGAAACCAAAAGATCTGGATTTGACGGTGATTTTCAGCGATGTTGCAGATTTGTATCTTCAAGTGCCACTGGCTGGAGGTATGATGGGCAGTAAAGACGCCATCAATTTCTCTGTGAACAAGGACATTATGCTACACGGAGTGTGCTTCTTTGGTAGTAAGAATAATACTTACTCGGTAGACTTGGAAGTAATCAACACTGCGAGTAAATCAGTTTTTTGTGTTTAAAAGTGGACAATTTTCCTCAGAGCTATTACAGTGTGAGAAAGGTAGCTATTTTGGTTTTAAAGTGTTGTTTGACAAACGAATCATTTAGAGAAAAAACACCACGTACTGCATAAGGGCTCAAATATCAGGCTCTCCTTCGTCATATGGGGTAAACTGTATCAGCTCTGTTCAATGTTCAGGTGTAACATTCACATTTATGAAGTCTGAATACTCTACGAATGAAACGGATGTTACACGGGGTCAATTTCCCGAATTGTTGTTTTTGAACAATTCTTGCTGATTTAACAAATAACAAACGGGCTTAAAATGATCCTCGATCTGAAGGAACCCGGAGTGAATCTGAGTAAAAAGGGGTCTGCTTAACCCTTTCACTCCCAGAACCAAGCCTTGAGTCAATAAATGTGGTTGTATTTTTTGAGTCTGTGGATGAAACCCTAGTGTGTGACCATTCAAATGAAAGCTATTGAGTACTTTCATGTGGTACTGTTTATTATGCTGCACAATGTGGTTCTAACTTTAAGTCTGTGGATGAAAACCCTAGTGTGTGACCATTCAAATGAAAGCTTATTGAGGCAGTACTTTCATGTGGCACTGTTTTATTATGCTGCACAATGTGGTTCTAACTTTTAAGTCTGTGGATGAAACCCTAGTGTGTGACCATTCAAATGAAAGCTATTGAGCACTACTTTCATGTGGTAAATAAATGTTTATTATGCTGTACAAGGTGGTTCTAACTTTTAAGTCTGAGGATGAAACCCTACTGTGTGACCAATCAAATGGAAGGGTTATCGAGCAGCACTTTCATGTGGTACAGTTTGTTTATCCATATCTTGCAAAAATGAATTTGAGATTTTTTTCAATTTTTTTCAAATTTTGGGTGTGCGGCACGCTTCTTGAAACCCTTACTCTATTTCAGACCAAAATATGTGATTTTCCCTACCCTATTTTCAGACCTGACACTTAAAATTTTGGTGAATATTTCCCCATTTTAAAGTCAAAATGGCAAAAATTCTATACCCTATTTCAGATCAGTAGGCAAAACATACCCTATTTCAGACCAAAATGGTCAAAATCTATACTCGTTTTCAGACCAAAACGGCTCAAAAGCCATACCCTTTTGGCGCCGTACATACCTATATAGCTTATAGTGTATGTGTAAAAAGAGTGCGGATCATATGCAACGGCAACCAACCGCTCGAGGCGAAATTGGAAGATTAGCATGGACGGGTTCTTTGAGTATTTAATGCTGCAAATTGTGGGGGGGAACTAAAGAGGGTCTGTTTTGAAGCCTAGCCACAAAATATATTAGTTTGCGGTCTCGGTCTTATCTTAAAAACGTTTCTCGAAATAGGTATCGCCACCCGGTGGGGGGGGGGGGGGGGGGGTGGTGGGGTACTTGACCTATGTATGGGTATAGGGTGGCCGCTGAGGGTTTTAAAACCTGACCCTGTTGAGGGCAAAAAAAAACAACAATAAAAACCCCTAAAATACCTACCCTGTGTAGGACAACATCCTCTATTTTAGGACCCTGTTTAGGTTACAATTTAGAGAATCCCGTTTGACTGATACGCGGCAAACGTCTCCGATCTCTAAATACTGTATAAAAACCCATATTTTTTACGACGATAATCGTGGCAACCATACCCTGTTTAGGATAGGTTTCAGACCCTGTTTTAGGATAGCCCTCGCATGAAATTATATACCCTGTTCATGGGCAGAGAGGCCTAAAACCATACCCTGTCCCAGCGGCACGTCCCCATATAGGCCACATAAGGGAGTACCCCTCCACTCCCCCACCCTCCCTCAATTGTAGATACTCAAACACGCGCACGTTACATAAATGCCTTCGACATTCTTTAGATCAAAATTCATATTGATGAAATAAAGGGTTATCTCGAAAACGTTTTGGGGCACGACTTTCAACACTTAATTTTAACGTTTTATCATATTCGATTTCTAATTATAATTCACGCCTATGCATGGACAGGATGGCCTCGTATCATCAATGAGGACATCTGTCTAGCCCTGGACCATGTGGCGGCACGCCCCAAGTCGAGAATCTGCCCAATGTGTGACCAGCCCTGAAACACGTGGGGACACGCCCAAAGTAATCAATGAGGGCATCTGTCCAGTCCTCTTAAAAGCCCAGGACCACGTGTTTTGGACACGCCCAAGATAAGGACACGTCAGCATACCTTTATGTACGGATAAATCGAAATAAATTAAAATTGAGGGCGGGTTCAATCAATTTGCGAGGATTTTGTTGGCGTGGGAAAAATTAGGCAATGAAACCTAATCCTAACGCACTTAATACACTGACGCCTGGCGTAAACGTAAAGGGACAACACTCAAATACTTCGCCATGATTTTGAGAAACTCAAACCTAAATCATAGAACAACCAACGACAAATGGTTTGATTTTGTGGAACAGTACTCGACAAATGAACAGTAACCATTAGGAAATAAGGATGGACTAAACGATGGCGACGATGGACTGAATGGATCACAACGTGGACAAACTGGAAAACGTGAGGCTCACATGTAGGAAGCCAGCAATAATGGGTTTTGTAGAACAGTACTCGACAAATGACAGGAACCCTTTAGGAAACGAGGATGACTAACGATGTCGAGGATACAATGTGGACACATTAAGAACGCGAGACTCGCGTATTCAAGTTTGGCTAATATTGCTTTGAAATTTTGAGATATGGAATTTATTTTTGTATTTTTTCGATTAGATATAAAAGTTATATTCCAGGTTAAATTTAGAAAAACACCAGAGATACTGCATGGATCCAGTCGGAGTACCAGTTGATGACGAAATCCCGCCTCCGAGACGGGACTGAGTGGTTTTCTTCCTCGAAGTTGAAAGCAACATGACGTGTCCTATGCTGGCGCGATTGCTTTCGGAGTACTCGTCAGTTCTCGCGCTGTTTTCTTGATTGGATAATAATAGGAAACTCTTCGATTGCGTCAACGAAGATTTGCCAAAAACGGCACTTGTTCACCCCGACTGCATCAGCATTGATATCCCATTAGGTAGCAACTAAAACGCTCCCTTGCTGTTCTTATCTATAACTACATGAACACTTTGATACTGGTTCTAGCTATCAACATGTCTGCCTACCTTTCTAATTTTGTAGAGCTAACGTCAGTCGCGTCCTCGATACACAACACAGTTCACCGCTTCACTTCCACACGACAGCTATAACAACAATGCAGCATTTCTTGACTTCAGATTATTCATTTCCAGCCAGGAAAATTCACGCTTCACCCACCACAACTCAGCTTTCCTCCTCAATTAGTACATGGCCGTTGAGACCAGAAGATAATTTTCACGCTGCTCAGTCCTCACGCAGCAGTTGAATTTGTAACGATTCCTTAGACTGTTCTGTTGTCTCATAGAAATGTTTTCTGATGAGTTTCCACAGTATTTTTGTGTTTACTTTGTTTTTGCGCTTCCTGAGCTCGTGCAATGTGGCTCTGACCAATCAGAGCGAAGATTTTTTCTTCTCGGCCCAATCAGAAGCAAGATTTTCCCGCGCTTCCGCACGTACCACCGGTTACATATTTTCCCGCGCTTCCGCGCGTACTACCGGTTACATATTTTCCCGCGCTTCCACGCGTACTACCGGTTACATATTTCCCGCGCTTGCCATCGGCTACACGTTTTTGCTTCGAGTTCTGATCGGTTCAATGTCTTTTTGCTGTCGTAGTTGATCGTCTCTGTAAATACTTTGGCTATAGCTTTACGACAGTCCACGCAAAATCCTTCCATCATTTTCTCTGAACTTTCATTTCTGAATTTTTCACTGATCCACACGCCTTGAGATGAATTTGATCAGTCACATTTTCTTCACGATGTCACCGATGTCTTTTGCTAACAGGCGGCTGTCCACCGATCCAGCAAATGATTCTCCTGCAAAAAAAAAACAGTGGAAAAAACAACAAAATTAAATGAATGTTAAATTATCGCATCATCGCTTTAAACAAGAGTTCCGCTATAAAAGGGCATACTGTAAAACATGGACTGGAACTGGATTTGTAAAACATGGACTGGATTTGGTAAAACATGGATTTGTAAAACATGGATTTGTAAAACATGGATTTGTAAAACATGGATTTGTAAAACATGGATTTGTAAAACATGGATTTGTAAAACATGGATTTGTAAAACATGGATTTGTAAAACATGGATTTGTAAAACATGGATTTGTAAAACATGGATTTGTAAAACATGGATTTGTAAAACATGGATTTTGTAAAATGACACCACATCGCAAGATAGTCACGAAACCACGCTTTTCCTTTGCAAACTGAGTTCGTCGGATATATTTTCTTGTAGTATTTCATTGTATTTCATTGTGCTATTGTTGAAAAGCTGCGCGGACTTTAAACAAAGTGGAAATTGAAGAATATGCTGTATAAAATTGCGACAGCTCACATTCTTTCCTGCACGCTCCTCCATGCAATCAGACGCGTACAATGTACATTGGATAGCTGTCAAATTTGCAAATTCAAGTCAAACACCTTAGGAAAACCTCTGATGAATTTCGATCCTATGTTTGCGTTTCCAATCACAGGTCAAGCTCAAAACAGAAAAACGGCTTTGATTGGTTTTTTGCATTGTGATTTGCGTGAAAAGAATTGCTTACAAAGGAAACATTTGCGAACCGAGAGTACGGCAAAACAATAAATGGACGTGAAGCGCTTCGAGGTTGAGTTTTTTATTTCTTATTTTGAACGTACACGTCACTCGAACCTCCCCTGACGGACATCTCCCGCCGGCGGACAGCTCTCGTAAGCGGACATTTTTTCTGGTCCAGAGAGTGTCCGCTTGCGGGAGGTTCGACTGTATTTACGAAACAACAGTTGGAATAAAAAAATATTTTTTGTGTTAGTATATATAATTAATTAAACGTCAACGCACGCTAGTATGCCGCCTTTTGAATTTGACGCACACCAGACATCAAAATAAAACACGGTTTTACTGAAGAAAAATGTATGATATGAAAGAATAATGTCGAAAAAAACTTCATTATAATTACAACAGACATCCTAGTTCAAGAATTGGATCGATCTAGCAAGTTTTTCGGCAAACGGTAACAGTCACGTTTTTGCGGATAGCTGTCAAAGTTACGGCGGTCAAAACAAAAGGAAAGGAATGTGGTTAGTGGGGAGAAGCGTTGCGTGATGACACAAATAACGGCTGCGTAGGAGACTTAGCGTCAAGCGAATGAAACAAAACAAAAATGAAACAAATCGTGCAATTCACAATGCAGGACAACAAACCAATCATAGCCGTTTTTCTGTTTTGAGCGTGACCTGTGATTGATGAATTTCGATCCTATGTTTGCGTTTTCCTGAGGTTTTCCTGAGGTGTTGACTTGAATTTGCAAATTTGACAGCTATCCAATGTGCATTGTACGCGTCTGATTGCATGGAGGAGCGTGCAGGAAAGAATGTGAGCTGTCGCAATTTTATACAGCATATTCTTCAATTTCCACTTTGTTTAAAGTCCGCGCAGCTTTTCAACAATAGCACAATGAAATACAATGAAATACTACAAGAAAATATATCCGACGAACTCAGTTTTGCAAAGGAAAAGCGTGGTTTCGTGACTATCTTGCGATGTGGTGTCATTTTACAAAATCCATGTTTTACAAATCCATGTTTTACAAATCCATGTTTTACAAATCCATGTTTTACAAATCCATGTTTTACAAATCCATGTTTTACAAAATCCATGTTTTACAAATCCATGTTTTACAAATCCATGTTTTACAAATCCATGTTTTACAAATCCATGTTTTACAAATCCATGTTTTACAAATCCATGTTTTACAAATCCATGTTTTACAAATCCAGTCCATGTTTTTACAAATCCAGTCCAGTCCATGTTTTACAGTATGCCCTATAAAAAGGGGTAGGACCTCCCACATTTCACACCTGTCGGGTGCGAAATGCAAATTTGTACTCTTGCAGTCGTGGCACGTTGTTGATTGAAGCGTCCTGCGCGCCAACTAAACATCAAAATCTCATGAAACCAAAATATATCAGTAACAAAAATAAGATATAACTTGCTAATGTTTAACAGAACATTCTTGATAAAATGAAACAAATTTTATCAGTAACGGTCGTACAAAAGCGCAGGTTGTTTGTCAGCTGTTTACGCTTTGATGGTTGATTGACAACTAGGTGTGAGAATGGCCAGGCCAGGCCCCTTTTAATCCGGAACTTCTTGTTTAATCGCCTTCTCAGATCATTAATAATACATCAAGTTAAAACAAAAGCAAATCATAACCCTGGCAGAGGGTATCTGGTCTTAAATTAGCATAGATTTTTCACGATTTTATTTATCCGTTTACTCCTTAGTTTTAGGTCCAGTTCAGACGCCGTACTTCACATGAGCCGAATCGAATTCGATGAATTAAGTTCATGTGAAGTACGGCGTCTGAATTAATTCGGAACGGCTGAATGAATTCGGATCGGCTCAGCCGTTCTTCCCGCCTGGTTCAGCCATGCAGGAATAACGGCTGTGGACCGGCTTTGATTCAGACACCGAACTCCACATCAGCCAAAACAAATGCAGGAATAATTATAATGTATTTTTAAATATAACAGCAATTTTCCCCTATTAGATTAAGTTCGGCTGAATTAAGCTCGGCGTCTGAATCAATTCAGTCGATCTAAATTAATTTGGGTCGGCCTAAATTCGAATTCGATTCGGCTCATGTGAAGTACGGCGTCTGAACTGGGCCTTAGTTTCAATTGAGATATCCGATCTTCTGTTTCCGATTGTCGAGATCTCGTGGATGTTTACATGTAATTTGTTACAGCGTTTCATCCGATTTCCAAACATCTCGAATTTCATCTCGGTGTTTGGAAATCGGATGAAACACTGTCTCTCGTGTTTGATATACAGTGGAAGCCCGCCATACGACCACCCCGTTAATACGACCACCCCGTTATTACGACCAACGACCACCTTTTGGAGTCCCCACTCGTTATTTTCTTTACAAAATTACCCCGTTAATACGACCAGTCAAAATGCCTGGTGAGACTGCTGAATGAAATCGGCAAAGTTGTTAGTGATTAGCGTGTTCAATTTATAACGTTTTAGGTATAGTCGTCATGGCATTATTTAGAAGGGTGTAGCACCATAATTTGACCCTACCCCGTTAATACGACCACATTTTCATGGCCCAACGGTGCTCGTATTAACGGAGTTCCACTGTATTATATAAAAAAAATCCATTAAAATTAATCCCCATAATGTCGCCATACAGGTCCTGTCGTGTTTTGAGTTATAATGTGTTATAATCGACAAGTTGTGGAATCCTGCAAAACTGACGGTAGATCTTGCGGCACTGCATAAGCAGAAAGAACAAATGAACTAGACTACAAGCAGCTCCTACTTTCTCTCATAGATCGTCGCTGGAGCGAGAAGCGAAACAGGCGAGCGGGAAAAATGAGGTTTTCCTCACGCCTCGCCTTCAATTTTCCCGCGCCCATTTTTGCCGCGCGCTTTTTTCCCGCTCGTTTTATTCCCGCGCGTTTTTTCCCCGCTTCTCGCTCAACGATGTATAAAGGTAAGTATGGGACTGTTCGCAGTCTATAAATGAACAGAAAGTGACAGTACCGTCCCATGACTGCTTGATAAGAGCTTCCTTCAGTCGCTGTGAGTATGGATTCTGTTCTACAGCATGACAAACCAGTCTTTGGAGTTCTTCTTCAGGACTGGAGCATTCTGCGTATAAGAACACAAATAAACGCTAAACAGCAACTAAGAATCTTGTTCAAATAACCAGTTTATGATGGCTTTTCTCCCTTGGAATTCAGTCGGGGGAACAAATGCCGTTTTTTAGCTTATCTTCGTTGAAGGAATCGAAGAACTTAAGCACAGACGTTTTTGAGCCACTGACGGCAACCGGAAGGCGAATATTCTTGTTTTTGGCGCGTTTTCACCCATACCAATGAGTTGGAAAGCCCTCGTATTAGCATTTCCAACTTGACGTTACGGACAAAAAGTCAATGAAACGCGCCAAAAAAAGAGGACTTCGACTTCGATATCCTATCAGGAACTAGCGAGAGCACTGGCGAGTACTCCGAAAGAAATCGCGCCAGCAAATACGACATGTTGCAACTTCGGGGACGAAAACCGCGGGCTCAGTCCCGGCTCTGTGTTAGAGCTTATAGTGAGTAAACCACAGTTGCCGGGAAAATTGTATTATTATTTCGATCGGTCAAGTTTTTCTTTTATAAATAAGTTCTTATTTAAACCTTTCACTTCCACCCATGAGTGATCCACGTCTAATTTCTCCTTACAATATCAATGCATTGTCAAGCAGACGCGTGATGAGAATATAGATAATCATCAACTAGGGGATATAAATTGGCTTCAATGTATGAACCAGAAAAGTAATGTATGGCAGTAAGAGCTTTAGACTGCAATACAGTCGTTTTTTTCTCTAAATCGCTGGTCGCAAGGCGCGAAGCGCCGAAAGCGTGGATCCTCGCGTGCGAAGCGCGCGAGCCTCACACGCCGCGTGTGTCTCTCCCCAGTCCCGCTCTCTGTTTTCACATTCGCTTCAGACCTTTCGTTCAAAGACCGCGTGCAATCGTTTGACAAACCACGCAAAAAATACGACTGTTTTGCAGTCTATAAGAGCTTAGGAGTGAAAGGGTTCAATGTTAATAAAACTGGAAATCCGAATTACATGAAAATTAACCACTAACCACTCCTTGAAGATTTCGGGTGGTTTGAATGTTTTAAAAATTAAGAGGATTTGCTTAGAAAAGCCACTGGAGAACAAAGTCTTGCTCTCCAGCCGCCTAGCAATGCAAATAGCTTGTGCGCCACTTGACCGCCTGTGAACAGTCTACCATGCATTACACGGCAACCGACATTGTTATTCTTTTTACGTTCACAAACCCTCCGAATAAATCACGCCCTACGGCAATCTTGGCCAACATTGCAATCAGGAGCAAAACTAATGTACACGATGTTTGAATATTTGTAGCCTAACAACACGTTGTCGTGCGTGCGTGTGTGTAAATATTGAA
Organism: Desmophyllum pertusum; assembly: GCA_029204205.1. NCBI lineage: Eukaryota > Metazoa > Cnidaria > Anthozoa > Scleractinia > Caryophylliidae > Desmophyllum > Desmophyllum pertusum. Next base: position 521,327 of record MU825873.1, on the reverse strand, counting down.
GTTTATTATATGGCAAACTGGTCCACGATGAAAAGGAGCATTCTGATTGGTTCCCTGAGCGGTCCGAATTTTGCAATACGGACCGCAAAGATGGACCGCTCACGAACTCATTTCGCCAAATTCCTTTTATGAAGCATTGAACAAAAGAAAACTGTTTTCTATTAAGTAGAAAAATTTTCTTCATGCCTGGCGGACAATTTTGGTTAATTTTTTCGCCAAGTGGCCTGAAAAATGCAAGAATATGCTTAGCTTTGGCGCGCGCGTTAGCCGAGAATGGTTGCACTAATTTCTCAGCAATTTTTTTTCAAAGCCATTATAATAAAAACTTTATTGAACTAGCTTGTTCGGTTCGTATTGGGTAGACTGCAAAACAGTCGTTATTTTTCCGCTCAATAAGGCGCTTCGCGCCGTAAGCGTGATCCTCGCGCGCGAAGCGTGCAAGCCTCGCGCGCCCTACTATCCGTTTTCACACTCGCTCCAGACTTTTCATTCGAAAACCGCGCGCGTATGAATCGTAACGCGAAAAATACGACCTCACGCTAGTTCAATAACATCTATAGAATGATTCTGGTTCGATTTGCAAAATTTCTCGGTCACGCTATCTGAGTGCGTGATGACTTCCTGCTAAGTAATTTGATATTCAAATTTTGTAAGCTACCGCTGTCTCGAGTTGCCACCCAATTTCTATCACGAAAATTACACCGCCTAGCAAACGGAAATTGTCTCGATTGAAAGTAACTGTTCTGAACACAGTAAAGAAGCTATGTCTGTCGTCAAGGAAAACTGGCAAACCACAAGACCCACCATCAGAGAAAGAAGCAAGTTTATGTTCAACAACGATCTCTTCAGCGATGTGAAGTTTGTTGTTCGTAAGACGGAAGGCGAAAGTGAAAGTAAACAAGTGATTCCTGCACACAAGTTTGTGCTGTCGATTAGCAGTCCTGTGTTTGAAGCCATGTTTTACGGCGAGCTGGCGGAGACTGGAGACTCCATTGAACTGCCTGACTGTGAGTACGAGATTCTGTTGGAGTTATTTCGTTATATGTACAGCGATGAAGTGATCTTGAGCGGAAGTAATGTGATGGGAGTATTGTATTTGGCGAAGAAATACATGGTGCCTTCACTGGCTGATAAATGCACTGAATATCTGCAAGATAACTTAGATCCATCAAATGTATTCAGCATCCTGCCCTCTGCTCAGAAATACGAAGATAAAGACCTGGTGGATCGATGCTGGGAAGTGATCGATGAAAAGGCAGAAGAGGCTGTGAAATCGGATGGATTTACGACAATGGAGAGATCCTTGCTTGAAGCAGTAGTCATAAGAGATACTCTGACGATTGAAGAGATAGAACTGTTCAAAGCTGTTGACTTGTGGGCAACAAAGGAATGTGAAAGACAAGGTTTAACAGCAGATGGTGCGGTGAAAAGAAGAATTCTTGGAGAAGAAATAGTCAAAGGAATACGTTTCCCAACAATGAAACTAGAAGATTTCGCTAGCGTGGTGTTAGACAGTGAAATCTTAAGAAAAAAAGAAATCGTCAGTATTATCAAATATCTGAGTTCAGCCTTGAGTCCTCCAGTGGGATTTCCAGAAACAAAAAGATCTGGATTTGACGGGGATGTTAATACTAAAACGTGGGGAATGGGGGAATGGGGAATGGGGGAATGGGGGAATGGGGGAATGGGGGAATGGGGGAATGGGGGAATGGGGGAATGGGGGAATGGGGGAATGGGGGAATGGGGGAATGGGGGAATGGGGGAATGGGGGAATGGGGAATGGGGTAATGGGGAATGGGGGAATGGGGAATGGGGAATGGGGAATGGGGAATGGGGAATGGGGAATGGGAAATTGAAAATGGGAAATTGAATATGGGAAATGAAAAATAAGGATTTAAAAAAATTGCTTAATAGAAGAAAGCGAGCTCAGTAGTGTTTATCAAAATAAAATAAAATAAAACAATTCTATACATTTTAAACTTCTGCTCGGATATCCGGCTGGGGCCGGGGTTTTTAATTTAAAAACGAATTAAAGCGAACGCTGAAACAGTACTGTAGCCGGTCCGTGAGGGGTCACTGGCAATGGTGAGTGTCAATTTAATTCTGGTCGAGGTTCACTGATGGCAATGGCGAGTGTCAGTTTAATTCTGGCCGAGGTTCACTCCCCGTTAGATTATGCAAGATATGGGGAAAACCCGTCAACGTTTGGCGGCTGTAAAACTACATCGGTCCCTGTACTGAGAAGAACAGAAATGACTTCTGGGACTCGTGGTTTTTTGTTCTTTTACGCGCTTTTTCACCCTGGAAGAACGAGTACCGTGAGACAAACGTGTAATATAATCGTTTGTCGCTTCGTATATCTGACCTTTTTCGACCTATTACCGATTGAAAGATTCCGACAGTGCACCAAGGTTCATGTCCCAGAAACGACTAAATAAGCCTCGCCTATCCATGTTGAAAATGGCGTGGATTTAATTATATTCAATATAGCCGATCGGGGTCGCAATTACATAAGTGAAAGATGAAAACACGTACTTCGCGGATGATTTTTAAAACTCGTATTTTATTATCACACAACTGAATATAACACATAAATTAAGTCATAAATTAAGCTTAATTGATGTAATAAATCTAAGCACTTTAGTATATCACAACTTCAACAAAACGAAGTTTACAAGACATGTCAAACCATTAAAATGCGGTCGTTGCACTTTCGTGGCTTCCGTGCGGAAGCATAACAATAAGCAGCCAAACAAAAACAACTCAACTATTAAAACTGGTATTAAAAAAACAACTGGTTGTAGATATGACTGTCACCCTACTGTTTACAGCCCTTACTGGACTTAACTATAACAATCTGAAATGCTAGGCCGGTTTTTGAACGTCGCGCTTCACAGACAAAAACATACCAAGTCACGGGAGACAAATTAAATGGTCTGTCGAATTTGATGTCGCTTTTTAGCTGGAGGGTGGCACGTTGTAGCTGCCGTATGCAAGTGTAAGCCCGAATTAAATTTTTGCCAATTTAAATCGATGCCAGTATAGCACGTCGTTTAAAACAGGCCTTCAAAAGGAATTAGAAGAAGCCTTCCGCTTTATCAAACTAAAATAACTTTCTTATATATTGCAAACCTATTATAAACATTCAACAGTTCAGCAAATACCAATTTAATGACTGCATATTGGTAGCTCTAAAGGTACATGCCAAACCTTTCAAACAAAATGGCCTTAACATTTCCTGGAGTGTTGGGTGGGACGATTAATTGAGTAGGTGAAAATTGTGGGTTATTTTTTTGAATACATTGCGGCAACATATGGTAATATCGGTTGGATATGCGCCCTAATCGCCATGTCTTCGACTGCTTATCAAAATACCAATCAGACTCTGGTCTGACAAGAACAAACTGATTCTCAGGGGCAGGGGCAGGAAGAAATTCATGTTTACACCCATAGCACTTTTTCACATTTCCCCAAATGGTACCCACACTATAATTTAAATTGGACTTTGGGAAAGGGGGTTTGGTTGCCCTTGTTTTGGTTATTAGCCTTGGGAATTTGAACTTGCATAACAGGACCTTGCGAGGGATACCCCATGTTATCAGGTGGCAAAGCAGCCACAACAGTTTGAGACTGTACTTGAGGCTCTACAGAAGCCGTCCCAGGAATGGAACTGTTTCCTGGTGGCAGTACATTAGTGTCATAAAGAAATTCCAGAAAAGAAAATTGTCTCCCCGGTTCATCGAAACGCGGCAATTGACTATTTTCAGCGGTTAGGTTGTTGGCAGGGCCTGGGATCTCCGACGATACTGTCTCGCGTTGAAGTGTTTGAACGCGGCTAGGAACATAGTTCTCTGACAGCTCAGGCATAAAGCTTGCTCCTTGATTGATCACGCTTGACTTGTTTGCAAAAACCTTTTGGCATTCTACTACAACTTCACTTTGCGGCATTGGGCCTTTGAAACGTTTACGGGGTTGGTTTGGTTTCCTTCCTACACTGAGGCGGTTTTGTTTTCCCCCCAAATTTAAGCTTGTTAAATTTACCCTTTGTTTCTTTCCACTATAATATTGCAGAAACTGCTCAAGCAAACCCTCTTTTTCACACACAGCGAGAGCATGTGAGCAAATTTTGGATGACGTCATCCCTGTACATGAACATTTGACCACTGTTGGATGTGTAGAGCCACACTCGACAGAATAAAACTCTCGAGAATTGCTTCCGCTCAAAACTAAAAACACAGGCACTGCAGGGGTGTTGTCTTTACCCCCATAAGGTGCACGCTGAATAGCACCGGGAGAAGCACAGAGGTTAGCAGCCTTTGCCCACATGTTCTCGAGTACTGCCTCGTCGAGGGGGCTCTGAAGTTTCTTCCAGGAAGAAGATAAGCCCGATGTTTGTAATTCTGTTTCAGATCTGGGTTCTAAACTCTGAAGAGGACTGCTATCCCCCTGCAGTACTTCAAGCATGGTTAAACTTCGAGTTTTTCTAACATAAGACTCCCTTTGCTTAACAGTCATGCTAAACCATTGATCAGTGGTGAGCTCGAGATGAGAGTATTTCATTTTATACTCACCACGTCCAGTGATTGCTTTAACAAAATCGTCATCATAATCTCTTCTGAGTTCTTTCATGTCCTGAACAAACTGAGGCAAAGAAACTTCCCGATAACGTTTCACACTTTAATCCGCTTATATATATACCTGTAAAACTTCTAAAATTTGCATTTGAAAATGATGACATGGAGTCGTCGAAACGTCATGCTTTTATCCGCGTTAATATTTCTCATAAAATTTATTCATTTCAATTGTTATTGTTTTTTTTTTTGTTTTGTTTTTTGCATGGGTCGAATGTAATTAAAAAGAAGGATACGGACTTTGTGAAATGTATAAATGTATTTCGTAAATTGTTGCAAATTTGAAAGTTGCACAGGCAACAATCGGAATAACTGACTGATAAAAACCGTTATCTCCGCCTCGGCGGTGGGTGGTCATAGAGTAAACTATATATGATAACACGTTTCTTTGTTCTGGGGATAGTTCTTCGCTCACAAAAGTCTCATTTTTATTTCACACTAAACACGTGGTAGCGCAGACTAGTACCCAGGCATTCTATGTGACGTGGCGAATTTATGACGTCAACAGAGTAGCCACTGATCAACTACCTAACTCGTCCCGAAGAACTCTCCTTTCGCGGTTTCCATGGAGAAAACGCCAAGGGACAAGGCTGGTAGAGGCGCTTTTTTACGAAGTCGCACTGTTGAAATACAAAGATAAACGCCGGACTCACTTCCCTTAGAAGAAAAACACCTTCCACCACAGATCAGAGATGCTGCATGAATCCAGTCGGGGAAAAAAGTACCAGTTGATGACGAAATCTCGCCTCCGAGACGGGACTGAGCCCGCGGTTTTCGTCCCGAAGTTGCTAAGCAACATGACGTGTCCTTATTGCGCTATGCTGGCGCGATTGCTTTCGAAGTACTCGTCAGTGCTCGCGCTGTTTCTTGATTGGATAATAAGAATCGTAGTTCGAAACATGTGGTTCAAGGACTTCTTTCCCAACAATTTATCAAAATTCCCTCCGAAACAAACCTGTACGTTTGCTCGGTTCCAGTCCCCCTCGCGGATAAATTCTCCTTCCCCGGCTTGTTAATCACTTCCGGTCCTTAACCTGGGTCTAATACTGAACCCTTGAAAAGATTTTTAGACCTACTGCGGTTTTCCTCTTTCTCAGTATATATAGTATTCGATTATCTTAGTGAGCTCACTAATTACCATTGTATTATTAATTAAGGTCCATTCCTCTTGTAATTTTACAAGAAAAGTGCTTGATCCTTACTATATTATACTATAGATTTTTGTGTCCAGTTATTTGTCGGTAAAATTACAGGCTAACAAAATGTAAGGGAATCCAATGGTAAATGTGTCGGCAGTTAGTGCGCAGTTATTGCGCAGATATTGCGCTCTTCACAGACTATTTGCTGAATTTTTTATGTATAATCGCCTCTGACACAATGCAAGGAATTCATGGGAAAATGCAAAAAATGTATCAACAGTGCTTGCACTGTTCAAATACTGATTGGATAATAATAGGAAACACTTCGATTGCGTCAACGAAGATTTTGCCAAAAACGGCACTTGTCCCCCCCGACAGGGTCAGCATTGATATCCCATAATAGGTAGCAACTAAAACGCTCCCTTGCTGTTCTTATCTAACTACATGAACACTTTGATACTGGTTCTAGCTATCAACATGTCTGCCTACCTTTCTAATTTTGTAGAGCTAACGTCAGTCGCGTCCTCGATACACAACACAGTACACCGCTTCACTTCAACACGGCCGCTACAACAACAGTGCAGCAATTCTTGACTTAGATTATTCATTTCCAGCCAGGGAAAATTCACGCTTCACCCACCACAACTCAGCTTTCTCGTCAATTAGTACATGGCCGTTGAAACCAGAATATAATTTTCACGCTGCTCAAGTCCTCACGCAGCAGTTGAATTTGTAACGATTCCTTACATTGTTCAGTTGTCTCATAGAAATGTTTTCTGATGAGTTTCCACAGTATTTTTGTACTCACTTTGGTTTTGCGCTTCCTGAGCTCGTGCAATGTGCTCTGACCAATCAGAGCGAAGATTTTGTCTTCTCGGCCAATCAGAAAGCAAGATTTTCCCGCGCTTCCGCACGTTCCACCGGTTACATATTTTCCCGCGCTTCCACGCGTACTACCGGTTACATATTTCCCGAGTTTGGCATCGGCTACCCGCGCTTGGCATCGGCTACACGTTTTTGCTTCGAGTTCTGATTGGTTCAATGTCTTTTTCTGTCGTAGTGATCGTCTCTGTAAATATTTTGGTTATAGCTTTACGACAGTCCACGCAAAATCCGTCCATCTGTTCCCTGAACTTTGATTTCTGAAATTTCACTGATCCACACGCCTTGAGATGAATTTGATCAGTCACATTTTCTTCACGATGTCACCGATGTCTTTTGCTAACAGGCGGCTGTCCACCGATCCAGCAAATGATTCCCCTGCAAAAAAAAAAACAGTAGAAAAAAAAATTAAATGAATGTTAAATTATCGCATCATCGCTTTAATCGCCTTCTCAGACTCATTAATAATTCATCAAGTTAAAACAAAGGAAATCATAACCCTGGCAGAGGGTATCTGGTCTTAATTAGCATAGATTTTCACGATTTATTTATCCGTTTACTCCTTAGTTTTAGGCCCAGTTCAGACGCCGTACTTCACATGAGCCGAATCGAATTCGATGAATTAAGTTCATGTGAAGTACGGCGTCTGAATCAATTCGAAACGGCTCATTGAATTTGGATCGGCTCAGCCGTTCTTCCCGCCTGGCTCAGCCGGGAATAACGACTGTGGACCGGCCGGCTTTGATTCAGACACCGAACTTTACATCAGCTGAAACAAATGCATGAATTATTATAATGTATTTTTCATTAAAACATAAATTGAAAAATGCGCGCGCTCTTCGAGATCTCGTGGATGTTACATGTAATTTTTACAGCGTTTCATCCGATTTCCAAACATCTCGAATTTCATCTCGGTGTTTGGAAATCGGATGAAACACTGTCTCTCGTGTTTGATATACAGTGGAACCCCGTCATACGACCACCCCGTTATTACGACCAACGACCACCTTTTCGAGTCCCCAGTCGTTATTTTCTTTATAAAATTACCCCGTTAATACGACCAGTCAAAATACCTGGTGAGACTGCTGAATGAAAACGGCAAAGTTGTTAGTGATTAGCGTGTTCAATTTATAACGTTTTAGGTATTTGTCATGGCATTATTTAGAAGGGTGTAGCACCATAATTTGACCCTACCCCGTTAATACGACCAAATTTTCAGGGCCCAACGGTGGTCATATTAACGGGGTTCCATTGTATTATATATAAAAAAAACTCCATTAAAATTAATCCCCATAATGTCGCAATACAGGTCCTGTCGTGTTTTGAGCCTGGGCTCGCTGTGAGGGCAGAGGCCTCAAAACAGGACTAAAATTTATAATCGACAAGTTGTGGAATCCTGCAAAACTGACGGTAGATCTTGCTCTGTATCAGCAGAAAGAACAAATGAACTAGACTACAAGCAGCTCCTACTTTCCCTCATACATCGTCGCTGGAGCGAGAAGCGAAACAGGCGAGCAGGAAAAATGAGGTTTTCCTCAGACACGCCTCGCCTCCAATTTTCCCGCGCCCATTTTTGCCGCGCGCTTTTTCCCGCTCGTTTAATTCCCGCGCGTTTTTTCCCGCTCTTTTTTCCTCGCGCGTTTTTTTCCCCCCGCTTCTCGCTCAACGATGTATAAAGGAATGTATGGGACTGCTCGTAGTCTATAAATGAACAGAAAGTGACAGTACCGTCCCATGACTGCTTGATAAGAGCTTCCTTCAGTCGCTGTGAGTATGGATTCTGTTCTACAGCATGACAAACCAGTCTTTGGAGTTCTTCTTCAGGACTGGAGCATTCTGCGTATAAGAACACAAATAAACGATAAACAGCAACTAAGAATCTTGTTCAAATAACCAGTTTATGATAGCTTTTCACTCTTGGTATTCAGTCCGGAGAACAAATGCCGTTTTTTAGCTTAACTTCGTTGAAGGAATCGAAGAACTTAAGCACAGACGTTTTTGAGCCACGGACGGCAACCGGAAGGCGAATATTCTTGTTTTTGGCGCGTTTTCACTCGCACCAATGAGTTGGAGAGCCCTCGTGTTAGCATTTACAACTTGACGTTACGGACGAATAGCCAATGAAACGCGCCAAAAAAAAAGAGAACTTCGACTTCCGGTTGCCGTCCGTGGTTCAAAAACGTCTGTGCTTAAAGTAGCTGCGTCACGGATGGCGCATCTTGAAAAAATTGGCCAATGTTTTCAAGTTCGCCGTTCGCAATCCGTCTTAATCTTCTCCATTTGAAACCATCCGTGTTCCTGTTTGGTTTATTATCACCTCTTTGGTGTTTTTCTACCTGACTTCGTTAACTATTATTTTGAGGCTTTCTTCAATTTGACGGTGATTTTGCACTTGCAAAAATGGCTTAAAATATCGTGACATAGCTCCGTTAAGCTCCCTTGTGTCCAATCAAGAACTAGCGAGAGCACTGGCGAGTACTCCAAAAGCAATCGCGCAAGCAAATACGACATGTTGCTTAGCAACGTCGGGGACGAAAACCGCGGCTCAGTCCCGTCTCAGAGACGGGATTTCCCCCGACTGTGTTTGAGCCTATAGTGAGCAAACCACAGATGGAAAATTGTATTATTATTTCGATCAGTCAAGTTTTTCTTTAATAAATAAGTTCTTATTTAAACCTTTCACTTCCACCCAAGAGTGATCCACATCTAATTTCTCCTTACAATATCAATACATTGTCAAGCAGACGCGTGATGAGAATATAGATAATCATCAACTAGGGGATATAAATTGGCTTCATGTATGAACCAGAAAAGTAATGTATGGCAGTAAGAGCTTTAGACTGCAAAACAGTCGTTTTATCTCTAAATCGCAGATCGCAAGGCGCGAAGCGCCGAAAGCGTGGATCCTCGCGTGCGAAGCCCACGAGCCTCACACGCCGCGTGTGTCTCTCCCCAGTCCCACTCCCTGTTTTCACATTCGCTCCAGACCTTTCGTTCAAAGACCGCGCGCAATCGTTTGACAGATCAACGAAAAAAATACGACTGTTTTGCAGTCTATAAAGCCTGGTTTTCACTAGCGACGCAAGCACAAGCGCAAGCAACATACGCAGACGCAGTCGCAGTAACGCGTTGATCATCAGTGCCTTTTGTTTACGACAAATCAACACGTTACTGTGTCTGCGTAAGTTGCTTGCGCTTGTGCTTGCGTCGCTAGTGAAAACCAGGCTTAAGAGCTTAGGAGTGAAAGGGTTCAATGTTAATAAAACTGGAACTCAAGTAGTGTTTGAGCTGGAAAACGCTATGAAGTAACAGATTGCTTATCACAATAAAACCACGATGACGAAAGCTGCGTTTAAAACAATAATTTTAGCTTCAGCTTTAACTAGTCAAATTATTATTTGACGATTCACTACTCATACTTAGCTTATAATCCGAATTACATGAAAATTAACCACTAACCACCTTGAAGATTTCGGGTGTTTTAATGTTTTAAAAATTTAGAGGATTTGTTTAGAAAAGCCACTGGAGAACAAAGTCTTGCTCTCCAGCCGCCTAATGCAAATAGCTTGTGAGCCACATGACCGCCTATGAACAGACAACGACGAGTTGTGCTCAGTCTACCATGCATCACACGGCTACCGACATTATTATTCTTTTTACGTTCAAAAAGGCTCCGAATAAATCACGCCCAAAGGCACTCTTGGACACTATTGCAATCAGGAGTAAAACTAATGTACACCTATTTGAATCTTTGTAGACCTAACAACACGTTGTCGTGCTTGTGCGTGTGTGTAAATTTTGAAGTAGAATGATTCTGGTTCGATTTGCAAAATTTCTCGGTCACGCTATTTGAGTGCGTGATGACTTCCTGCTTAGTAATTTCATATTCAAATTTTGTAAGCTACCGCTGTCCCAATTTCTATCACGAAAACTACACCACCTAGGAAACCGAAATTTGCTCGAATTATAGTAGCTGAGCTGAACACAGTGCAAAAGCCATGTCTGTCGTCAAGGAAAACTGGCAAACAACAAGACCCACCATCAGAGAAAGAAGCAAGTTTATGTTCAACAACGATCTCTTCAGCGATGTGAAGTTTTTTGTTCGTAAGACGGATGGCGAAAGTGAAAGTAAACAAGTGATTCCTGCTCACAAGTTCGTGCTGTCGATTAGCAGTCCTGTGCTTGAAGCCATGTTTTACGGCGAGCTGGCGGAGACTGGAGACTTCATTGAACTGCCTGACTGTGAGTACGAGAGTCTGTTAGAGTTGTTTCGTTATATATACAGCGATGAAGTGATCTTGAGCGGAAGTAATGTGGTGGGAGTGTTGTATTTGGCGAAGAAATACATGGTGCCTTCACTGGCTGATAAATGCACTGAATATCTGCAAGATAACTTAGATCCATCAAATGTATTCAGCATCCTGCCCTCTGCTCAGAAAAACGAAGAGAAAAATCTAGTGGATCGATGCTCGAAAGTGATAGATGAACAGACAAAAGAGGCTGTGAAATCGGATGGATTTGCGACAATCGAGAGGTCCTTACTTGAAGCAGTAGTCATAAGAGACACTCTGACGATTGAAGAGATAGAACTGTTTAAAGCTGTTGACTTGTGGGCAACAAAGGAATGTGAAAGACAAGGTTTAGCAACAGATGGTGCGATGAAAAGAAGAATTCTTGGAGAAGAAACAGTCAAAGGAATACGTTTCCCAACAATGAAACTAGAAGATTTCGCTAGCGTGGTGTTAGACAGTGAAATCTTAAGACCAAAAGAAATCGTCAGTATTATCAAATATCTGAGTTCAGTCTCGATGTCAACTCCAGTGGGATTTCCAGAAACCAAAAGATCTGGATTTGAAGGTGATATTCAGCGATGTTACAGATTTGAATCTTCAAGTGCCACTGGTTGGAGGTATGATGGCAGTAGAGACGTACACGGAGTGTGCTTCTTTGGAAATGAGAATAATACTTACTCGGTAGACTTGGAAGTAATCAACACTGCGAGTAAATCAGTTTTGGTGTCTAAAACTGGACAATTTCCCTCAGAGGAATTACAGTGCAAGAAAGGTAGCTATTATGGTTTTAAAGTGTCGTTTCACAAGAAAATAATCAGTTTGAAGAAAAACACCACGTACTGCATAAGGGCTCTAATATCAGGCTCTCCTTCATTATATGGAGTAAACTGTGTCAGTTCTGTCAAATGTTCAGGTGTAACATTCACATTTATGGACGATGAATACTCTACGAATGGAACGGATGTTACACGGGGTCAATTTCCCGAATTGTTGTTTTCCCTTTAGATAAATATTGAACAATTGTTGCCGACATACAAATACAGTGTACAAACCCGTTAGAAATGCTCCTCGATCCAAAGGAACCCGGAGTGACTGACGAGCTTTGAAGCTGAGAAAAATGACGAATGCTTACAAAGAAATAGATTTACAACTCCAAATATATGGCCACACTGGGGAGGCAGCTTTTGATGGTTTGTGAAGAGAGCGGTTTGTGACAAAATTGGTGTTATGTTTGCAGAAGAAAAAGAACTCATTTGCCAAAGCAGAGAAAATTCATTGTTTGTGAACACCAATAGGTCAAAACGCTCTATTAGCTTTTTCTTGGGTTTCTCTAAGGAGAGCATTTTATTGAACTTTTAATTAGCAAGAGTGATCCACATCTTATTTCTCCTTACAATATCAATACATGATAAGTGGAATGGGTGACTTGGGTAAAGTGAATTAATGAAGAAGTGCTCTCAAGTCGAAATACTCAGAAAAAAATTCTGAGCTTCGCAACGGGAATCTAACCCATCGAACCGGCACCTGGAAGGTCATGAGTTCGATTCCCGTTGGGAAGCTCAGAAGGTTTTTCTGAGTATTTCGACTTGAGAGCGCTTCTTCATTAATATCAATACAGTTGACAAGCAGACAGGTGATGAGAATATAGAAAATCATCATCTAACACATTGTTTTGATGTACAACCAAATTCTCAGAACTAACATTGATGTAACAAAGGACAATAAGAAAGGAGAATAGATATTTTGAGCTTGAGAGTCAAGGGTTAAATGTAGTACAACTTGTAATCCAGTAGACGTTTTTGAGCGGTATTATTAAAAACATCCGCTTATGTAACAAACAGTTTTCTTATCACAATAAAACTGCAATAACCAAGCTTGTTCAACAACAGTTCCTTAGTTTAGTCTCCACTAAAAAAATGTCCAAGTTCATCTTTGCATTATCAGTTAACTGAAAGTTTCTCGGTCACGCTATCTGAGTGCGTGATGACTTCCTGCTAAGTAACTCTATATTCACATTTTGCGTCAAGTTGACACACAATTTCTATCACGAATCTACGCGGTCTTGCAAAATGAGCCTTTCTTGATTTACACTGCCTCGCTTCTGCCACTGTAACCACTCCTGAAAATTTGATGGTGGTTTAAATGTATAAAAAATTTAGAGGTTTGTTAGAAACGTCACTGGAGAGACTGGGTCTTCAGTTGCTCTCCAGTGACGTTTTCCATACATAATTATTTTTAAATATTTGTTACATTCAATCCGCCGTAACATTTCACGCCAGGAGCCTTAAACTTGGTCATCTTGCTGATCATCAAGCTTTTCCATTTCTGGTATATTTTATAAGTCATAGCTCCTAATATAATTTTTTAACAAACAGCAGGTCCAGAGACTCTAAGCTACAGAGGGCCTATTGAAAGGGCTACCTGCCAAAAGTTGATAGATAACCTGCGATGGACCAGCAATGTTCCCAGCCGCCTAATACAAATGGCTTGTGCGCCACTTGACCGCCTGTGAACAGACAATGATGAGATGTGCTCAGTCTACCATGCATCACACGGCTACCGACATTGTTATTCTTTTACGTTCAAAAGGCTCCGAATAAATCACGCCCTACGACAATCTTGGACAACATTGCAATCAGGAGTAACACTAATGTACACGCTGTTTGAATCTTTGTAGCCCTAACAACACGTTGTCGTGCTTGCGTGTGTGTAAATATTGAAGTAGAATGATTCTGGTTCGATTTGCAAAATTTCTCGGTCACGCTATCTGAGTGCGTGATGACTTCCTGCTAAGTAATTTTATATTCAAATTTTGTAAGCTACCGCTGTCTCGAGTTGCCACCCAATTTCTATCACGAAAATTACACGGCCAAGCAAATCGAAATTTTCTTGATTGAAAGTAACTGTTCTGAACACAGTAAAGAAGCTATGTCTGTCGTCAAGGAAAACTGGCAAACAACAAGACCCACCATCAGAGAAAGAAGCAAGTTTATGTTCAACAACGATCTCTTCAGCGATGTGAAGTTCGTTGTTCGTAAGACGGATGGCGAAAGTGAAAGTAAACAAGTGATTCCTGCTCACAAGTTCGTGCTGTCGATTAGCAGTCCTGTGTTTGAAGCCATGTTTTACGGTGAGCTGGCGGAGACTAGAGACTCCATTGAACTGCCTGACTGTGAGTACGAGAGTCTGTTGGAGTTGTTTCGTTACATATACAGCGATGAAGTGATCTTGAGCGGAAGCAATGTGATGGGAGTGTTGTATTTGGCGAAGAAATACATGGTCCCTTCACTGGCTAATAAATGCACTAAATATCTGCGAGATAACTTGGATTCTTCAAATGTATTCAGCATCCTGCCCTCTGCTCAGAAATACGAAGATAAAGACCTGGTGGATCGATGCTGGAAAGTGATCGATAAACAGGCAGAAGAGGCTGTGAAATCGGATGGATTTGCGACAATCGAGAGATCCTTACTTGAAGCAGTAGTCATAAGAGATACTTTGACGATTGAAGAGATAGAACTGTTTAAAGCTGTTGACTTGTGGGCAACAAAGGAATGTGAAAGACAAGGTTTAGCAGCAGATGGTGCGGTGAAAAGAAGAATTCTTGGAGAAGAAATAGTCAAAGGAATACGTTTTCCAACAATGAAAGAAGAAGATTTCGCTAGTGTGGTGTTAGACAGTGACATTTTAACTATGGAGGAAATCGTCAGTATTATCAAATATCTGAATTCAGTCTCGAGGTCTCCAGTGGGATTTCCAGAAACCAAAAGATCTGGAGTTTGCGGTGATATTCAACGATGTTGCAGATTTGGATCTTCAAGTACCACTGGTTGGGAATATAGCCGGTGGCGGTAGAGATGCCATCGATTTCTCTGTGAACAAGGACATTGCACTACACGGAGTGTGCTTCTTGGTAGTGAGAATAATACTTACTCGGTAGACTTCGATGTAATGGACACTGAGAGTAAATCAGTTTTGGTGTCTAAGCAATTTTCCTCAGAGCTATTACCGTGCGAGAAAGGTAGCTATTATGGTTTTAAATTGTTGTTTGACACGAAAATCATTGTAGAGAAAAACATCACGTACTGCATTAGGGCTCAAATATCGGGCTCTGCTTCGTTACGTGGAGAAAACTGTGTCAGTTCTGTCAAATGTTCAGGTGTAACATTCACATTTATGGACGATGAATACTCTACGAATGGAACGGGTGTTAAAAAGGGTCAATTTCCCGAATTGTTGTTTTCTCTTTAAATAAATATTGAACAATTCTTGCCGATTTATACAAATACAAAACCCGCTAAAAATGCACCTCGATCTAAAGGAACTCGGAGTGACTGACGAGTTTTGAATCTGAGAAAAAAGGGTCTGCTAAAAAAGAAACAGACTTACCAAGTCCAAACATGTGACCACACTGGTGAAAAAAAATAGAAAATTTATTAAAAGTCAACATGAACAAAAGCAGAAATAAAGGGTTTCTCTAAGGAGAGCATTTTATTGAACTTTTAATTACCAACAGTGATCCACATCTTATTTCTCCTTACAATATCAATACAGTTGACAAGCAGACAGGTGATGAGAATATAGAAAATCATCATCTAACACATTGTTTTGATGTACAACAAATTCTCAGAACTAACATTGATGTAATATAGGACAATAAGAAAGGAGAATAGATATTTTGAGCTTGAGAGTCAAGGGTTAAATTTAGTACAACTTGTAATCCAGTAGACGTTTTTGAGCGGTATTATTAAAAATCGCTTATGTAACAAACAGTTTTCTTATCACAATAAAACTGCAATAACCAAGCTTGTTCAACAACAGTTCCTTAGTTTAGTCTCCGCTAAAAAAATGCCCAAGTTCCTCTTTGCATTATCAGTTAACTGACATTTGGTTAATAATCCGAATTTTATAAAAAAACTGACAACTAAAAATGACAGTTGAATTGTAGCACACTGCCTGCATATGTCGAAGCTGTGCTCAATGTTGTTTTACAGCTATTAACTTTCAAAATGAATGAAATGATCCTCGCAGAGTGTTAGCATTTGAAGCAATTGCATTTTTAAGCCTGAGAAAAATTCTAGGCTTAACACTTTGTTATTCATTTTACATTTTTTAAAAGATTCCAAATTAATCACGCTCAGAAACACTCTTGATATCCTGAACATGCAAAGTTCTGAACGTTTCTGTCAATGATCGAGGTTTTTCTCGCAAACTTTATAGCTCTTAGGAAGACCGCCATTACTTTCTTTATGTCTGTAATTTAGAACCAGAATGATGTATACTCGTTTTCGATTTTAAACGTTTCCCTGTCACGCTATCAGAGTTCGTGATGACATCCTGCTAAGTAATTTTATATTCACATTTTGTCTAAAGTTGACACACAATTTCTATCACGAATCTACACGGCCTTGCAAACTGAAACTTTTGTGATTTACAATGCGTCGCTTCTACCACTGTAACCACTCCTGAAAATTTTCTGGTGGTTTGAATGTATAAAACATTTAAGGTTTGTTTAGAAAAAGTCACTGGAGAGACTGGGTCTTCAGTTGCTTTTCCAGTGACGTTTTCCATACATAATTATTTTTAAATGTTTGTTACATTCAATCCGCCGTAAAATTTCACACCAGGAGCCTTAAAACTTGGTCATCTTGCTGATCATCAAGTTTTTTCCATTTCTGGCATATTTTAAAAGTCATAGCTCATAATATAATTTTTTTTAAAATAAACAGTAGGTCACGTGACTCCAAGCTACAAAGGGCCTATTGAAAGGGCTACCTGACAAAAGTTGGTAGATAACCTGCGATGGACCTGCGATGGACCAGCAATGTTCCCAGCCGCCTAATGCAAATGGTTTGTGCGCCACTTGACCGCCTGTGAACAGACAATGATGAGATGTGCTCAGTCTACCATGCATCACACGGCTACCGACATTGTTATTCTTTGAACGTTCAAAAGCTCCGAATAAATCACGCCCTAAAGCACTCTTCGACACTATTGCAATCAGGAATAACACTGGCGTACACGCTGTGTGTTGAATCTTTGCAGCCCTAACAACACGTGTTTGCGTGTTTGTAAATTTTGAAGTAGAACGATTGGTATTCTTACTCGGTTCGATTTGCAAAATTTCTCGGTCACGCTATCTCAGTGCGTGATGACTTCTTACTAAGTAACAATCTCGTTCCCAGAGTCCTCGTTACCCTTGTCCAGCGGTGGAGCGGCCAAGGACTCTTGGAACGAGATTGACTAAGTAATTATATATTCAAATTTTGTACGCTACAGCTGTCCCAATTTCTATCACGAAAACTACACTGCCTATTAAACCGAAATTTGCTCAGTCGAATTATAGTAACTGTTCTGAACACAGTAAAGAAGCTATGTCTGTCGTCAAGGAAAACTGGCAAACCACAAGACCCACCATCAGAGAAAGAAGCAAGTTTATGTTCAACAACGATCTATTCAGCGATGTGAAGTTTGTTGTTCGTAAGAAGGATGGCGAAAGTGAAAGTAAACAAGTGATTCCTGCTCACAGGTTCGTGCTGTCGATTAGCAGTCCTGTGTTTGAAGCCATGTTTTACGGTGAGCTGGCGGAGACTACAGACTCCATTGAACTGCCTGACTGTGAGTACGAGAGTCTGTTAGAGTTGTTTCGTTACATATACAGTGATGAAGTGATCTTGAGCGGAAGTAATGTGATGGGAGTGTTGTATTTGGCGAAGAAATATATGGTGCCTTCACTGGCTGATAATTGCACGAAATATCTGCGAGATAACTTGGATCCATCAAATGTATTCAGCATCCTGCCCTCTGCTCAGAAATACGAAGAGACAAACCTGGTGGATCGATGCTGGAAAGTGATCGATAAACAGACAGAAGAGGCTGTGAAATCAGACGGATTTGTGACAATCGAGAGGTCCTTACTTGAAGCAGTAGTCATAAGAGACACTCTTACGATTGAAGAGATAGAACTGTTTTAAAGCTGTTGACTTGTGGGTAACAAAGGAATGTGAAAGACAAGGTTTAGCAGCAGATGGTGCGGTGAAAAGAAGAATTCTCGGAGAAGAAATAGTCAAAGGAATACGTTTCCCAACAATGAAACAAGAAGATTTCGCTAGTGTGGTGTTCGACAGTGAAATCTTAAGAAAAAAAATCATCAGTATTGTCAAATATCTGAATTCAGTCTCGAGGTCTCCAGTGGAATTTCCAGAAACCAAAAGATCTGGATTTGTCGGTGATATTCAACGATGTTGTAGATTTGGAAGTACCGACACTGGTTGGGAATATGACGGGACGAGAGATGCCATTAATTTCTCTGTGAACAAGGACACTGCACTAGACGGGGTGTGCTTCTTTGGTAGTGAGAATAATACTTACTCGGTCGATTTAGAAATAATCAACACTGAGAGTGAATCAGTTTTGGTGTCTAAAACTGGACAATTTACCTCGGAGCTATTACCGTGCGAGAAAGGTAGCTATTATGGTTTTAAATTGTTGTTTGACACGAAAATCATTTAGAGAAAAACACCACGTACTGCATTAGGGCTCAAATATCGGGCCCTACTTCGTTATATGGACAAAACTGTATCAGCTCTGTTTAAATGTTCAGGTGTAACATTCACATTTATGAATGCTAAATCCCCTACGAATGGAACGGATGTTACAGCCTGGGGTCAATTTCCCGAATTGTTGTTTTCTCTTTAAATATTATTACCCGTTGAAAATGCTCCTTAAACTATAAAGGAACCCGGAGTGACTGACGAGTTTTGAATCTGAGAAAAATAGCGGGAAAAATAGCGAATGTCCATAAAGAAATAGATTTACAAGTCCAAACATGTGGCTACACTGGGAGAAATCAGAAAACTTAAAAGTCAAATGAACATTAAAGCAGAAATAAAGGCACCTTTTGATGACTTGTGTAGAATAGAGTAGAAATAAAGGGCACCTTACAGAGAATCTCGCCAGAATCTCGGACCTCTCTCGAGCGAGGTAAGAATTGAGTGCGCGAAGAGAGATGTCTGTTTACTGAAGCTAAAACATAACCAGTGTTCACCAACCTGCCGCGCCGTCAGTTGGCGGAGGAGGAAGCATACAGAACGCTATGACGTCTCTCAGTGACTTGATAGCCTCGTCATTTCTTGTTCGATCGCCGTCCGTGGAAGCCGCCGGTGTTGGGTTGTTTCTGGTCAGGAACGAGCTGTAATAAGAGAAAGGGATACAACTTGTAAGTAATAAAAAGACCGCATGTAGGAATATTACTTGGCAAACTCAATAATAATTCATCAAGTTAATACCAAGGAAATCAGGTTTGGATGATTTGAAGATTCTTACGATTTTATTTTTATTTCTCCTTAGTTTTTGTTTCGATTGAGAAGATATATCAAACACTCGAGACAGCGTTTCATCGCATTTCCAAACCTCGAATTTCGTCAAAAAATACTCCGCTGCTCGCATTTTCAACTCTATTCTCAGTGTTTGCAAATCGGATGAAACACTCGATGAAACACTGTATAGAGTGTTTGACATATTGGGGAGATTAAGCACCACGTTCTACGTCAAACGTCGGCTTGCAGTTGATTCTCTTTACTTCGTTTCCTTGAATCGTTAAAAAAAAAATCCATCCACATGACAAACGCCAGACTACTCACTTTACTTTCACGCAGAAACAGCAAATGGCAGACGGAAAAAGTGGGATTTTTGTCGTTCGCGGTAAACAAAGAACGTTGGTCGTTGTCAGAGTACATGACACGCACATGACACGCTCCCCCCCCCCCCCCCCCCTCCCTTCAACACTGCACATGCAAGGAACACAGTTCCTCACCTGAGTTTGAACATGTTCTTTCTCTTCATTAGTATCGGGTTCTTAGCTTTGGACACGGGCTTCAGCATCACCACACGATCAGATAACCTCATCTTCGTCAGTTGAGCCGAGTGTGCATTCATCGCCTCACGGAATGCTTCCTGTCACAACGAGAGCAATGCAAAATATCATCCTAGTCTCGCTCTCTAAAACTTACACCTTTACATTGTACACCCTGTTAGAGTGTCGTAAAACCAAGGCAATTACAATGGCCAATCAGAACAAACGAAAACAACACAATGAGAATTCGAAGCAAATACACGTAACCGGCGCCAAGCGCGGGAAGACGCGTGTGACCAAGTCGCGATTGGTTTTGGTCTTGCATCTGATTGGTTGAGAAGGTGGCGCGAGATTTTTAAACCAATCATAGGGCATGGTATAACAAAACCAAGCAATTCAGCGATTACTTTCGACAGTCAATTGAAAACCGCTCTAAAGCTAAACACGAAATGGATTGAACTCAACAAAGAACAATGTACAAACAATATGACGAGCAGCGAGGGCATGGTGTTCAAGTCCAACCTTTGTTCTTGTGTTGTGTTTCTTAGGCAGGGCACTTTTCACAAGTCCTCTCTCAATTCAGACCTACCCATACAAGAATTGTTGTCCTAAGCAACCACCTCTGCGACCTGAATGAGTCATTTCTAAAATGCCTTTGTCCTGTGTTTAGCATGCAAGTAACAGTCATCATTTTCATATGAAACGTTTTGCTCCAGGCCTCAGTTTGAAACAGAGGCAAAAGGCAACTCCGAAATGGCTTATTGGGTCCGAAGGGTCACTGCTTCACTGCTTAACCATTTCACTCCCAGAACCAAACCTTGAGTCAATAAATGTGGTTGTATTTTTTGAGTCTGTGGATGAAACCCTAGTGTGTGACCATTCAAATGAAAGCTATTGAGCAGTACTTTCATGTGGTGCTGTTTATTATCCTGTACAAGGTGGGTCTAACTTTTAAGTCTGTGGATGAAACCCGAGTGTGTGACCATTCAAATGAAAGCTATTGAGCAGTACTAAGTCTGTCAAGTGGTGTTGTTTGTTTTGACAACTTTGCAAAATGAAATTCAAGATTTTCCCCTCAGTTTTGAACTTAGCACTCTTGGGAGTGAAAGGGTTAACAGTATTGTATAAATTCACTGGAAGTAACAAACCTCATCTGAGACAATAATTGAAGGTGTATCAAGTGGCACATCAGGAACAGCGCCCTCGTTAAGCCACAGATGCTCAAGCAGCTCAGTGACTGTCAGTCTCTGAGCTGGTTCCACTCGCAACAAGCTGCACACACACACAAAAACACTCTTTAGAAGAATAGTTATAACAATCTTACAGCGCTTTTCAATAACACGCAAACTCAGAAGTTCAAAACCTAACTACTGATTGCGTTTTACGATGCCGTAAATCATAACTATAACCAAAAACCAACAGACCCGTATGTGGATAAAAGTGACCATTCAAATGAAAGCTATTGATCGAGCAGCACTTTCATGTGGTACTGTTCATTATGCTGCACAAGGTGGTTCTAACGTTTTAAATCTGTGGATAATACCCTAGTGTGTGACCATTCAAATCAAAGTAATGAGCAGTACTTTCAAGTAGCACTGTTTATCAGTATATTGTACAAGGTGGTTCTAAATTGTAAGTATGTGGATGAAACCCTAGTGTGTGACCATTCAAATGAAAGCTATTGATCGAGCAGCACTTTCATGTGGTACTGTTTATTATGCTGCACAATGTGGTTCTAACTTTTAAGTCTGTCGATGAATCCCTAGTGTGTGGCCAATCAAAAGAAAGCTAGTGAGCAGTACTTTTATGTAATACTGTTTATTATACTGTACAAGGTGGGTCTAACTTTTAAGTCCGTGGATGAAACCCTACTGTGTGACCATTCAAATGAAAGCTATTGAGCAGTACTTTCATGTGGTAAATAACTGTTTATTATGCTGTACAAGGTGGTTCTAACTTTTAAGTCTGTCGATGAATCCCTAGTGTGTGGCCAATCAAAAGAAAGCTAGTGAGCAGTACTTTTATGTAATACTGTTTATTATACTGTACAAGGGGGTCTAACTTTTAAGTCCGTGGATGAAACCCTACTGTGTGACCATTCAAATGAAAGCTATTGAGCAGTACTTTCATGTGGTAAATAACTGTTTATTATGCTGTACAAGGTGGTTCTAACTTTTAAGTCTGAGGATGAAACCCTACTTGTGACCAATCAAATGAAGGTTATCGAGCAGCACTTTCATGTGGTACAGTTAGTTTATCCATATCTTGCAAAATGAAATTTGAGATTTTTTCAATTTGAAAAGGATCGCGGCCGCTGGGAGCTAGGTCGCGCACGCACACAAACAAACCGGATCCAAGGTTTCTTGGTTCCGGTTTTTTGAATCGCCCAGAGCCGTTGGCGTTCGGTCACCGCTGACCTAAACGCGCTGGCTCTGGGGACGAGATTGCTCACAGACGAGAGGATTGTTTGCGCCGATCTTCTATTTCCATTGCGTAAACTGCAGACTTTAGCGTGACTGGCGTGACTACTGTGCTTTCTTGAGGTTTTCGCCAAGCACCCGATTTTAATTTTACCCGTACGAGAAGACGTTGGACAGTGTTATAGTTGAGCTGCTATCGTTTCGTGCGCTGAACGTGGCACGAGCCATCCTGGCCATCGCTTAGCTGTTATGCCGATTGAGCAGGACAAGCGTTTTGTATTCCGGCTTTTCGTAGTAGCAGAGACTTGCGATGGCACAATCATTTGGATTTTTATGATGCCAATAAACAATGTACGTGAGACTGACGTCAAGTGCTTCGGTTCATTCCTTTGACAATTTGCATTGAATCCCGAGTGTAGCAATGAAATACTTTAAAAACCTATCTTTATGATATTTCCATAAGAGCCTTGACCAAGGAAGTAGAGTGTCCATTTCAAAGACTCGTATGTGATTTTTAACCACATAAATTTTGAACAGACTTTTCGAATGTCCATGTTGCAAAAAAAGGTCAGAAGCTACAATAGATATCACCCTGCTAAAGATAATTTTGAATATCACGCAAACCTCGGACCAAGGTCTGTTGTCCAGATATTCATGTTGGGAGTTCCCCAGGGTCTCTCATCTTCCCGCCCCCTGTTGGGAGTTTTGATGACTTTAGCGTGACTGGCGTGAAGCGAGGAAGCAGAATTGAGCAAGTGAGGAGAATTTAAATCCTGAACTTGGCAATAAAATACTTTAAAAACGTATCTTTATAATATTTCCACAAGCAAGAACCTTAACCAAGGAAGAATAACTTTTATTTCAAAGACGTGTATGTGAGTTTAAAACCCCGAAATGGCTCTTGCTATACATACATTTTAAACAGACTTTTCGCATTGTCTAACAATGGAGCAGAAGAAGCTATTGACCTGTGCGTCCAAATGTTGTTCATGCGTTAATCTTGCTGTGTGACCCGACTTAACTTAGCGCGTTATTCGATCTCAGCGGGGAATCGGCTTCCAGTTTCACGCAAACTGCAGACTTTAGCGTGACTGGCGTGACTAAAAGCTTTTCAACTAGGAAATCAATTATTAACTTTGCCACTGCCCGGTTTTAAGTTATATATTAACTTCTTGTTTGACTTATTTCAGTGCTTTTCTACTAAACTACAAATTGGTTGGACAGATTTACAATAGATTCTGTCTCTTCTGCGACCCATCGGCGTTTCGAGCCGAAACATATGATTGCCTAAGAGCCTCGTATGTTGTAAGGGAGCAATTAAGTGTGGTCAAAAGTGTCAAAGTGTTGTTAAAGTGAATCGCTGATGCAGATCGAAAGTTCTTTCCCAGACCTTTCAGTTCGCCATCGTTCATAGTTGGTGTCAGAAGCGGGCATATTTTAAGGATTAGCAAAATAACTGCATTGTTAAAAGAGACTTTCGTCTGTCCCAAAAGAAAGTGTGTACTTATTAAGGTGTGTGGTCCTTAATATGTTATCTATACTGCAAATTAAAGCAGCCCCAGCTAGGGGGGGAGGGGTGGGGTACTCCCCAAAAATTTGGGTGGGGGTGTGCGGTACGCTTCTTGAAGCCCTTTCCCTATTTCAGACCAAAATATGTGATTTTCCTACCCTATTTCAGACGTGACCGTTAAAATTTCGTGGAAAATTTCCCCATTTTAAAGTCAAAATGGCAAAAATCTATACCTATTTCAGATCAGTAGGCAAAACATACGCTATTTCAGACCAAAATGGTCAAAATCTATACTCGTTTTCAGACCAAAACGGCTGAAAAACCATACCCTTTGGCGCCACATACCTATATAGCTTATATAAGGGAGTAGGCCCCCCCCCCCCCCCCCCCCCCCCCATATGTGTAAAAAAAAGAGTGCGGATCATATGCAACGGCAACAACCGCTCGAGGCGAAATTGGAAGATTAACATGGACGGGTTCTTTGAGTATTTAATGCTGCAAATTGTGGGGGGGGGGGGGGGGGGGGGGGGGGGGAGGGGAACTGAAGAGGGTCTGTTTTGAAGCCTAGCCACAAAATATATTAGCTGCGGTCTCGGTCTTATCTTAAAAAAATATCTCGAAATAGGTATCGCCGACCATGTCTGTATCGCGTGGGCGTGGTGAAAAGTGAGGTGTCAACAAGATGGACTTACGAAAAAGCAGACTGTACTACTTCACTTTATACATAGGCTTCTTAACGCCGCCCCAGAGTGCATTGCACTTCGTGAATACTAAAATAAGTGAATCACCACAAAACGTTTTTACCGGTCTGACAGCTGAGCGGCCAACTGACCTAAAATTAACGCAACAAGAAACCCCTGAAGGGATTACAAGCGGCCGATTTCCCGAGGGGGGGGGGGGGGCACTCCCTTATTTTCGCTATATAGGAACGTGCAGCTGGACAGGGTATGGTTTTTGAGCATTTTGGTCTGGAACAGGGTATACCAAAAGGCATTTTTGGTTATCAGGGTATCAGTTTCCCAGGAGTTGGCATGAAGATCGGTAATTGATACTCTGGCATAGGGTAGATGAAGTAGTCAGACGAAAAGAAACGCGTAGGAGTGTTAAAAAAGCTTTACAACTACAACTCGCAGTGCTGCTTAGTAGTTTAGCCTTTTGGGTTAGAAAGAAAATCGTTAAGAATCGTCCGGAATAGGGTATCTTTTTTCAACATTTAGGGCCTGTTTACATGGAGGGAGGGTGACCCGGGAACCCGGGTCACCCTCCCTCCATGTAAACAGGCCCTTGTCTGGAACAGGTTCGCAAAATTAGGGTTGTTATAGCCCAGCGGCACACCCCCACCCAATTTTTTGGGAGAACCCCCCCGGGCCAATTTCACCTTGAGGGGAGAAAGAACAATGCACCCCTCCACCCCCTCGGTCAGTTTACTCTGAGGTTCTCCCGCCAAATCTAAGAGTCAACTTCGAACCTGCGTGACGAAAAACGTGACTGGGTGATGCAATATTTTGGCTAGCGTAAGTTTGAGCTTAGGTCAAGTTTACTGTGTAGAAAACTTTAGCTAATGTCAATTGCATCATAATCAACAAGGGCACAGATGTGTTTTCGCTCAACGTGAAAATAAATTGTGAATGACATATATGCTGTGGAATTGTGTAAGAAAAACTGTTATGTTTTTGGGACCGAGTTTTATCGTTCGTTTAATGAGGTAGGGCTAGCGACATGAAAAAAACCCGTCCATTTCTTGAAGCGGCTCGATGCCCATATAGGGCATCGGCCGCTTAATAATTGAACAAAAAATGATTGATTAGTTAAAATACAACTCAAATACGTGGCAGTTGATAAAACAGTTGTTTTTATCAATAATTATTTTGATAGCTCACTTCCGATTCAAACAACAAAAGGGAACTTTGTGACAAGCTCAAGAAAGATCACAGACAGATAATCCTGTGTTTAAGTAGTCCATTTTCAAGATGACTTGGTCCACTACTACTGATTAAAGAGTAATCTTGATTTCTATGATTCAACAAAGTTTATGTCGTGTGTGGTGCTTTTTTGAATTCGTTTCCATCCATATGTAAAGACGAGATCAGGAAGCTACCGTATGTAAACATTGTTCAATATTTCCACAGGCAGTAGAGGATCAAAATTGGACTTTTTCGAGTTTCGATTTATATGCTTTATAACGATGACCTTTGTGAGTCGATCTATTCGGCTTTATACGCGGTGTATTGCGTTACAAACCTTTCACGACAAACGATTAATAAGCTTATTCCAAGACTTCATAGGTTAACTTTAAGATTACTGTGTAGAAACTGAAATATATATCTAAATGCCATCAACTAATGACAAATAGTCATTTGAAAACATACCTTAATTTATCTTAATACCACTAATCCAAGGACACTAATCACGTTTACAAAAACATATACCACGGGGTATCGTAACTGCGATCAGGAAGAGAAATCCCAATGCGGATGCTTCATGCTCATAGCACAATACCTCTATTGCATCATCTTTACATGACCAGAGAATTGCGTCATGTCAAACCGTGGGATCGAATAACGAGAAAAAGGTCACACAACAAAATTTAGCACATTTTGCAACAACACTGCTGTTCGCTGCTGTCGGGACATTTGTCTTTGCTTTTTCAATGCGATTACTGTAATAAACTAAATACATCTACGCACTTACAAACACGACACTACAGAAAAGAATGTGGAAGAGAAATTCTACTACTGGCTAATTTTAGATCGAGATGCGATAACATCATGTCAACCGTGAAGAGGACTAAGGCTAGCGACATGAAAAAAAAAAGTGCATTTCTTGAAGCGGCTCGATGCCCATGATGCATCGGCCGCCTTAATAAATTGATCCTGCCAGATGACCCGGAAAGAGTCATGCAACATATTTTTTTCATACGGGTATTCAATGATTATGGAGACAACGATAAATGTCCCTGAAAGTCTGCCCATTCCTTCAAAGAAACGCTTCATTAAAGGAAGGTCAAACAATTTAATCCATAAAGCACACGCTTCTTACATTTCGGCGTGATGACAGGACCTTTGCCAAGTATAGATGTAAATGTAAACGCCAATAAGGACACATAACAGTCTAACCCCGACTGATGAATGTTCCCTAGTAACATACCAGTTAAACTAAAATTAGACTAAATTTGAGCTTCCGTAGATTTTGCTAAAAAAATCACCTTAGACCTGCACAAAGTTCGAGCAATTTTAAGCCTTAAATGGTACTAAAAATAGATGCAATCTTTAATACACAATTCCAGCTTAACCTAGCCTCCTCAGTTTGCAGGGAGGGAGAATAGGACAGACACAAAAAATAGGCCCGCGAGGCGTGCTCATGGCTACTGCATTTTTTTACTCAGAGAATGCGCATACATATAGCCCATGAGCCGATTAAACGAAATGGGTTAGGGACTCTCACGATTTCAATCAGTAAGTTATATTTTTCTCTACCCAGCAGTCATGAATCCACATCATCCCTTTATAACATGTATACTAGACATACTAGATATAAACATTTCCACGCCAATGGCTTTCGTTAACTCTCACCAGACCTCTCAATTGTTAATATAGGTCAAGACTTTCGTTCTCCGAGTTGTCGCCGTTGAGGATAGTGCAGCAACTTTGTTGGTTTTGTTATTTTTTCTTTGGTGTATTGCATTTGATAACCCTAGCCCTAAGGCAACATCTCTTGCTTTGGCTAACCACACTAAAATAATCAGGCCCGTTAAAGCGAGGGATGCGACAGGTGCGTCCGTGGACCGATGGCTGTCAATAAAGTGAATGAAAAGCTCTAATTCGCTAACTGGTGTAGTCTGGAAATGAAGCTGAATCAACGAAGATAACATCGAAGGTCGCCATTTGTAGATTTGCTGGTGACAATATTAAATTTTGGACCAGATCTGAGATTCTATAAGCTGAATTTAACGTTAACGATAAATTCGCCCTAAAACCCTCATACGGAATTTTAATCCCCAGGCTCTATCAAAATGAGGAGAGAAGGACTGGGTACCCCAATAATGAACTACAAAAGGGCATCAGCATGTGTGTCAATATTGGATAAAATGGACCGAACAGAGCCAGAGGTCACAGAAGAGCGAAATAGAAAGGCCGCAGCAAAATCCTGTCAATCGATAGATACATTGTCCGTAAATTGTAAATTCATGTCACATAAAAGTTTCTTGCAATTGTGTTTGTCATTATCCATTTTGAATTTTAAAGATAGCTTTAACAACTCCTGCTTACTAGTTTAGCCTTTGGGTTAGAAAAAAATCGTTAAAAATCGTCTGGAAACAGGTATCTTTTTTAACATTTAGTCTGGAACAGGGTCGCAAATTAGCGTTTTGTAGTCGGTACAGGTTTAAGGGGTTTATAGTCCAGCGGCACACCCCTACCCAAATTTTTTTTGGGAGTACCCCGCCCCCCCCCCCCCCCCCCCCCCGGGCTTCGCTCCCCGCGCGTGAACGTGACTCTGCTCATATCCTAGCTAACTGAACTGGGTAATTACAGTAACACTGCACGATTCACGTTAACGTAACAAATTTATTAGGTCACTTTTAGCAACACTTTGCTCTCGTTAAACTAGCTTCGCCGACTTCTCAGTTGCGGACAACAAACTCTGTTCATTTATTTTACCTTCATGTCATTTTGATCAGTACAAGACTTGAAACCCAAGCTAATTTGAATACAATCACCCACTGTTTTCTTAAAACAACGGAAACTGTGGCTCAAATGAGATGATCTTATCTTTCGTCTACAAACCAAGCAGATAAGTTCGTCTTTAATTTTAGAAGATATTTTCATATTAAAATCATTCCTCTTTCGGAAAAAAATTTAACACACTTAACAATAGTAGATCTAAAATCCATTTTCTAATATCATTTTGTCACGATGTCTAACGTCAGACTCCCGAAAGCGCGGTGAATTAATTTCTGCAATCCAGCACGCGGCTTTGATCTTTGTCAAACAGCATTCGCAGCATCATGCTGATTAACAAAATTCTCAAATCACTCATCACTTCATACTCTTCTGATTGTCGTCATACTGTAAATCTTTCTTTACACAGCAGGCATTCGAGTTGTAATTCACGCTAGCATAACAAAATTATTGGTCCCTCAGCAATACTTTCTTCCTCTGACTTCACCCCTCGCGCGCGCCGTGTGACTAAATGAGTAGATAATAAATAAATAAAATAAATAAATAATTAATTAAAATATGTGACCCTCCATAGGAAAAGGGGGCTTAAGGTGATTTTTTACAAACGCATTTAACGCAGCGTTTGAAATGCTTTTTCAAACGCATTTTCAAATTATTTCAAATGCATTTCAAAGTGTTTCAACGGTTTCAAACTGAAGGCGTTTCAAACAGAAGAAACGCGTTTTCATTGCGTTTGAACACAAAAATAATTAATTAAGATGTGCATAAATTATTGGCCATTACAGAGGTTAACGGCCATACGCCCGGCCAATTTATAACAGGTGGACAACTAGGGTCTTTTTTGAGGGAAGCTCGCGCACGAACTATTAAGACGAAATGAATAGAAAACGTTTTTGGCAGAACCGGTTCAGCGTGATGGAAACCAAGTCCCTTTAATAAATGCTAAAAGCGGGAACTTTATAGCTTTAGCTCAAAAATAGTATCCGATATACGGATAGCTTCGAAGGGTGACGTGTAAAGTTTCTAAAATTATAAAGTTCATTCGTAAATCTTGTATGCATCATCGACGAGGTCGTAGCCTAATTTACATTCCGTAGATTTTATCTGTTCTTGGATCATGCTGGATACATGACGCACGCAATAAAAAACTGCTAACAGCTAGTAGAATTAACACAAAAAAAAAAAAATAGAGTGCATTAACTGAAAAATTGAAACAGACTACAAACGTATGTAAAAATCGACCGCCAATTTCCCTTCTTCAAGATACAAAAGAATGTCGCCCCCTTTTGTGAACATGATGCGGCGGACTGATTAAACTAAAGATAACACTGACGTCTTCGACCCGCAAGAGTTTACAAGTATCGATGTTACAGAGGAGTTAATACATTGAGTAAATTGTTGTAACATTACAGGAAAGAAAACGAGAGTTATCGTACTGTTTGGTTCACTTGGAATCGAGGCATAGAACTGATGGCCTCCGTGACAAACGTCAGTGTTGCGTGCGTTATGCTCGATCTGCGGTTAGAAGTCTTGTCTGCTGTCGATGTCATGTAAGTAAGTATGTCAAGCCTTGTCCGAGCGTTTCTGTTTTAGGTGCACGCTCAATGCAATTGCGAAGTGTTTGAAAAACGTTGCAAGATCGTCAAATTTTTTATACAACATGTAATGATGTTTATACGTGTACGTGCTCGCTTACACGTTTTTAGAAAAGAAATCACCTGAACATTCTTTTATCTTTTCTTTATATCTTTCGCGTATTTATACACGTAAACATGACTTTTAGAACGAGGTTATTCCCAGGACAATTATTCCAGCGTCTTTAGAACACCTTGTACGCGCTGTCTCTTATTAACAAATTAATTATAGGTACATGATGTAGGGCGAGTTGACTTCAGTGTGGGCGAGTTAACTTGTTGGCGAAGCGACCGCTTCGCATACGGAACTTGAGTGACTTTGTCAAATATTGTACGAAGACCGAGTGGAAGGTTTTTTCGATGGTTTGCGACTCAGATTAGCGTAAATCAACGGAGACGACGCTCCAAGAATCTTTAATTCATGCATTGGAATGTCGTACGATCTTGAATTCTACTCGAAAGGAAGGTAATTACAGAATTACAGGATTTGACAAATAATGTCATAGCCTGTTCACCCATCATTTGTGACATCCGTTTAATTTTTGAAACTGCTATGCACTCATATAAAAACTTTCTGTTTGTTTATGTATTGATCGACCTAACGAGGAATATTACTGAACTTTTAATCAAAAGTAAAGTGTAACTGCACCAACCGTGATTTACTACTTTTAAATTTCATTAACAACGCCTGAAGTTACCGTTACCATCTCAGTCCAGAATTTGTCGTGTTTCGAATAATTATGCTTATTATGGCTTTCAATCCCAGACTAGACCACTTGCTTTTCCCCGTAGTTTACCAAATTCGCCGCATGCTGTGATATCCAACCATATATCTCGATCATAACTGACTTGCGGTAATCGATTAATGAATGAGGTGTAATACTTCGGAAGTGTTTGTTTACACTAACTCAAAACGTTAAAGTTGTCCACGATGTTTCTGGGGTTCCCTGTTAATGAAAAATCAACAATCATTTCAAGAATTTCATTTGGGAAGGACCTCCATGGAAGGGCCTCGTATTGCACCCAGTATCATCCATCTCATGTCAACGAATTCGTATCTTCATTATATGTGGACTCCTCCCTTCATTATGGTGCAGGCTGAATTCACACAAAAACAACAATCGACAAGTAACAATATTTTCTTTACAAAAAATAGGTTTTTTCGAATGGATCGGAGATTAGTTCATCTTCTGACATGGGTTCGTTATTGATAAGATAGCTACGAGATTATTAATTGATGTCGTTGGTGATAAAATGGTTTCAATTTTTTACGTAAACAATCTCTTTGTCCTTGGTGGAAAGATAAACTGCACTGTCAAAGATTGCAAAAGTTATTTTCCATCAACAATAAAGAGATGACCAGCCTTTTAGTTTGCAGTAAAAATTTGAAACCACTAATACTTGAGATACCGTTTCAATCACGTCCCTCTTCTTCGTCAATAAAAAAAACAGATGAAAGAAACGTAAAATTGAACCCTGCCATTTGAATAATACTGGGAGAAGTCACACAAATACAATACTCACATTCATAACAACTACTCATTCTAGAAACACAATTTTCATCACAGGACGAACACCTTTTTAACGTGTAAAATTTATCTTTCCATAAAAAAAGGGATGACACAGACTTTTACTAAATAAACACTTGAAACAACTAATTGTCACAATACCATTTACATTACGTCAATTTTAAACCTGCCTTAATATGATGACAAAACCATGAACGGCCTTTTACTTGAAAGAACAATTTAAATTATTATTTTAATCACGTAAGGCGTACAACTTTTACATGTACAATTTATATTGCCATCAACAAAAGAGATTATATCGTCTTTTTTATTTGGCGTATTTGCAAAGTGTTTGATGACACAGCACCATCGCGCTGACATAACAAAATTATATCATTACTCACTCTATAAAATTGTTATTTGAAAACTTGGATATAAAACTTTCAACACCCGCTTCTACAAGTTTTCCAACGGGTTTGAAAGGTACTACATCAAAAAATCCAACTATTTCGTAAAAACATCAATACTCTACTCTTGTACATGTAAACACTTCTCGTGTAAGCTTCAACTATACCTAATAACACTTACAAAGAAGTCACACTAACTACGTTGATCACTAGAATAAAAACATCAGATCATACGACGAACATTCGCAGGATTATAGTAAGCCTTTCAGTGCATGACAAATTGCACCGTCTAATGCACAGTAACCTAAAAAAGCTAACTACGTTGACCATGACAGATTAACGACCATCATACACAACCTTTTAGCTTATGAACTAAGAAATACTCAGAATTGATAAATAACTTGTAAACTTATTCTCGTCGGTTTTAATTACTAACATGCAAGTTTAACTGATAAAAATATGCTCGTACCCTAACCGAAAAACACACTGACGGGTGAAATTTGGTTCACAAGTTTAGATTAAGAGAACGTGATTTTATTATTCAAATAGAGTTTAAAATATATGTCATTGAGTCATGTTTGCTGTTATTTTGTCATTCCGGGCTGTTTTAAGACTTTTTTGGGCGGATGAAAATTCCGCCTCCTCCCGGCGGGACCACCTACAAACTCGGGAGACTCGAAAGTTAGTACAGACGCATACCCTCAATACGAACCACCGCTTATTCGGACAATTTTGTTTGTGCCGACGAAAAGCTAATATATTTGATCTTATACATTAGCCCTAAATACGGACACGGACACTTTTCCGCTCTCAGTGATACAAAGTTACCTCGCTTATCTGTGCACTGTATATTTTCATTTGTCATGACATGTTTGACACTGTCTTCCGGTGTTTGACCCTTGTACTGACCTAAAACGTTCTCTGCTCACTGTGCTAAAACAAAAGTAGACTAAGTGACAGGCGTAGAACAAAGTTTCACTTCCTCGGCCTTTATTGCGGTCATTAGACGTTGCTTAATACGGAGGAGTTTCATCACAGTCAAAACAAAGGATTTGAATTCAAGAAAGTAAGAGGACTTGAGAAACAGAAAAAAAACATGCAAAACTGTCAAAGTTATTTGCCTTTACTTCTGTAATTGTGTAATAACCCAACATTACACGACGCAAAATTATTGACATAGACAACGAATTATTACACAAGAATCAATCAAAGAACAGTTCTCATCTTGCTTCCTACTATAATGTGACGAAAAAAAGATGCATTGTGGTAAAAAAATATAGATTTTCCCCCACTATACACTTATACAGATAGAAACTTGCTCCGTCGTTTCACCCTCACATGGCAGAAAATAAGTCACAGAAGCTCACAGAACAGCCATTTTGGACTGGTACAACTTATCAATAAAGACGCAACTTAATGACTTACATCCTTTACAAAGAAACGCGCAAATTCTGTTATCTATGTCAACACATAGTCTTAACGTCACTGTTTGTTTTCAACCAAAGATCAACATTCCGTTCTTATCTTTCCTCAACACATGCACAAATGCACACAGAAAACGCTCGACACTACGTACAAGTGACTCCACCATGTAGTGATTCTGTTGAATCACTCATAAGAACAGTTGCATCAACAGTCTTTCAACTGAACTGAAGCTATGAACAATCAACCTCAATTCAAAGCGGGCTGGAAAAAGGTAATTACATTTCACAGAAATGCTAACTAAAACTACTACGTAGATCGAACTTTATGTGTAGACTTCGTACACCACTACAATAGGGTGTCTAAGGATATTTTTTCTTGACGAAATAAAGTACAGCAAACAAAAGCGATTTTGTTTTACTCCGGTTTTTGGCGTCGTGACTTACCCGCTTAATTGAACAGAGGGGAAAAAAAAGGAAACCAACTTCGTTACAAAAGTTCAATAATTTGCCTCAAAACGTGACCATGCTCGTATAATCATAAAAGATACAAGTAATCAACCTAAAAATAGAACATGCAATAGTTTGGACACAACAATCATGAAGCGAAAATCCCTTTCTTTAACATTGAAAAGTATCACCTAAAAAAATAGAACATACAATACATTTCAGAAATTCAAAGAATTTTTTACAAAAAGTTCTTACGAACAAAAAGTCTTACGAAGGAATGTTACAAAGAATGCTTCGACGACGACAATAATGGCCACTTGCGCAAGCGCAGTAGCCATAAAAACGTCTGCAAAGGAGGCTAAGCTTAACCAGGCTTAAAATAGCCTCACAAATGTGTGAACACAAGCAAATGAAAAAGTAAACCAATAAAAAAATGCAGTGCTGTTACGTAGTTACACTAGTAACGAAATTCAGTTGCAATGTCGTGGATAGTAAAACCTACGAATCCTAATTCATAAAAATAATTAAATTCACATTTGAATTCCATTTGAATTGTCTGACATAAGGTCAACAAAATATAAACTAACATTCCTTCATTTAGTAAGGAACAAAGTTGAAGTGGTATAAACGAAAATAAAGTAATATTTCTGGCGGCAGCCATATCATTATAAACAGCGGCAACAAAGGCACATATTTGAAATGTTTTCTTTTTGTATAGATATTAAAAACTCTGATAGAGAAGTTGATGTGTAGCACATGTCTCTGACTGCATGCCCAAGATACGACAGACAACACAAGGTGTTCCGTCGAGCTTTGAAACCGTGAACGGAGGCGCCGAGGAAAAGCAACTTTTGACTTTAAGTACTTCTTCTTCATACATTTCTCATAACACCTTAGTTTTCAATTGTAGATACTCAAACACGCGCACGTTACATAAATGCCTTCGACATTCTTTAGATCAAATTCATATCGATGAAATCAAGGGGTTATCTCGAAAACGTTTTTTGGGGCACGACTTTCAACACTTAATTTTAACGTTTGATCCTATTCGATTTCTAGTTATAATTCACGCCTATGCATGGACAGGATGGCCTCGTATCATCATGAGGACATCTGTCTAGCCCTGGACCATGTGGCGGGCACGCCCAAGTCGAGAATCTGCCCAATGTGTGACCAGCCCTGAAACACGTGGGACACGCCCAAAGTAATCAATGGGGGGCATCTATCCAGTCTCTTACCAGCCCAGGACCACGTGTTTGGACACGCCCACGATAAGACAAGTCAGCATCTTTATGAAAGGATAATTGAAATAAATTAAAATTGAGGGGCGGGTTCAAATCAATTTGCGAGGATTTTGTTGGCGTGGGAAAAATTAGGCAATGAAACCTAATCCTAACGCACTTTAATACACTGACGCCTGACGTAAACGTAAAGGGACAACACTCAAATACTTCGCCATGATTTTGAGAAACTCAAAACCTAAATCATAGAACAACCACGACAATGGTTTGATTTTGTGGAACAGTACTCGACAAATGACAGTAACCATTAGGAAGTGAGGATGACTAATGTAATGGTGGCGAGGATGGACTGAATGGATCACAACGTGGACAAACTGGAAACGTGAGGCTCACAATGTAGGAAGCCCAGCAATAATGGTTTTTGTAGAACAGTACTCGACAAATGATAGGAACCCTTTAGGAACGAGGATGACTAACGATGGCCAGGATACAATGTGGACACATTTTAAGACGCGAGGCTCGCGTATTCAAGTTTGGCTAATATTGCTTTGAAATTTTGAGACATGGAATATCTTTTTGTATTTTTTCGATTAGATATAAAGTTATATTCCAGGTTAAATTTAGAGAACCTTTCAAACATGTATCACAGTTTTTAGGCAAATACCCAATGACGCCTGAGTGCTCCTTTAATATAATAACAAGTAAACGTAAACGCAGGAGGTTTGTTAGAAAAACAATTTAGTCATGAACAGTTCTTAGAGAAACACAAGTTAAAATAATCTTTATTCAATTCAATTGTTATTGTTGTTGGGTTTTTTTTGCATGGGTCGGATGTAAAATAAGGATACGGACTTAGTGAAATGTATAAATGTATTTCGTAAATTGTTTGCAAATTTGAAACTGAGTTGCACAGGCAACAATCGGAATAATTGACGGATAAAAAAACATCTCCGCCTCGGTATATGATAACACGTTCTTTGTTCTAAGGCATAGTTCTTCGCTCACAAAAATCTCATTTTCATTTCACACACTAAACTACAAACGCGGTCACGTGGGAGCGCAGACTAGTACCCAGGCATTATCTGTGACGTCGCG
This sequence comes from Desmophyllum pertusum, assembly GCA_029204205.1. Lineage (NCBI taxonomy): Eukaryota > Metazoa > Cnidaria > Anthozoa > Scleractinia > Caryophylliidae > Desmophyllum > Desmophyllum pertusum. Next base: position 485,164 of record MU825873.1, on the reverse strand, counting down.
AATTTATGACGTCAACAGAATGGCCACTGATCAACTACCTAACTCGTCCCGAAGAGCACTCTCTTCGCACGAACGAACGCCAAGAAACAAGGCTGATAGAGGCGCTTTTTACGAAGTCGCACCGTTGAAATACGAAGATAAAAGCCGGACTCACTTCTCTTGGAAGAAAAACACCAGAGATACTGCTTGAATCCAGTCGAGTATCAATTGATGACGAAATCCCGCCTCCGAGACGGGACTGAGCCGCGGTTTTATTCCTCGAAGTTGCTAAGCACATGACGTGTCCTATGCTGGCGCGATTGCTTTCGGAGAACTCGTCAGTTCTCGCGCTGTTTCTTGATTGGATAATAATAGGAAACTCTTCGATTGCGTCAACGAAGATTTGCCAAAAACGGCCGACTTGTTCACCCCGACTGCATCAGCATTGATATCCCATTAGGTAGCAACTAAAACGCTCCCTTGCTGTTCTTTATCTATAACTACATGGACACTTTGATACTAGTTCTAGCTATCAATATGTCTGCCTACCTTTCTAATTTTGTAGAGCTAACGTCAGTCGCGTCCTCGATACACAACACAGTACACCGCTTCACTTCAACACGACAGCTATAACAACAATGCAGCATTTCTTGACTTCAGATTATTCATTTCCAGCCAGGCAAATTCACGCTTCACCCACCACAACTCAGCTTTCTCGTCAATTGGTACATGGCCGTTGAGACCAGAAGATAATTTTCACGCTGCTCAAGTCCTCACGCAGCGTTCAACTTGTAATGATTCCTTTAGACTGTTCAGTTGTCTCATAGAATTTTTCTGATGAGTTTCCACAGCATTTTTTGTGTTTACTTTGTTTTTGCGCTTCCTGAGCTCGTGCAATGTGCTCTGACCAATCAGAGCGAAGATTTTGTCTTCTCGGCCAATCAGAAAAGCAAGATTTTCCCGCGCTTCCGCACGTATACCACCGTTTACATATTTTCCGCGCTTCCACGCGTACTAACCGGTTACATATTTCCCGTGCTTACCATCGGCTACACGTTTTTTCTTCGAGTTCTGATTGGTTCAATGTCTTTTTGCTGTCATAGTGAATTTTTCTCTGTAAATACTTTGGCTATAGCTTTACGACAGTCCACGCAAAATCCTTCCATCAGTTCTCTGAACTTTCATTTCTGAATTTTCACTGATCCACACGCCTTGAGATGAATTTGATCAGTCACATTTTCTTCACGATGTCACCGATGTCTTTTGCTAACAGGCGGCTGTCCACCGATCCAGCAAATGATTCTCCTGCAAAATAAAAACAGTGGAAAAACAACAAAATTAAATGAATGTTTAAATTATCGCATCATCGCTTTAACAAGAAGTTCCGCTATAAAAGGGGTAGGACCTCCCACATTTCACACCTTTCGGGTGCGAAATGCAAATTTGTACTCTTGCAGTCGTGGCACGTTGTTGATTGAAGCGTCCTGCCAACTAAACATGCTTCAAAATCTCATGAAACCAAAATATATCAGTAACAAAAATAAGATATAACTTGCTAATGTTTAACAGAACATTCTTTGATAAAATGAAACAAATTTTATCAGTAACGGTCGTACAAAAAGCGCAGGTTGTTTGTCAGCTGTTTACGCTTTGATGGTTGATTGACAACTAGGTGTGAGAATGGCCAGGCCAGGCCCCTTTTTAATCCGGAACTTCTTGTTTAAATCGCCTTCTCAGACTCATTAATAATTCATCAAGTTAAAACAAAGCAAATCATAACCCTGGCAGAGGGTATCTGGTCTTAATTAGCATAGATTTTCACGATTTTATTTATCCGTTTACTCCTTAGTTTTAGGCCCAGTTTCAGACGCCGTACTTCACATGAGCCGAATCGAATTCGATGAATTAAGGTGGCTCATCTCAGTTTTGCAACGGCATACCTTCCCTAATGTGAACGGCTGATACTTCGCTGTCAGAGCACCGTCTGACTAGCTACTTCACCACTTTACTAGAAATAGAATGAACTTTCCAAAAAAGTAGTTTTTGATTGGCATCGGTGTTACCATAGCAACGCAGCGATGACGTCATGCATTTTACATATGACCATTTTTCTCGACATCTAGACGTAAACTTTAAAACCACCTTATGTTCCTTGAAGCCTAGATGTAGTTCTTCACGATTAAGAATTTAAAAAAAATTATATGAGAGCGTTTTGGAATAAATGCGGTTGAAATTTTCATTAAAAAAATTAAATATTCACCTTACGTTTGTTTAATTCGTCGATACCAATGTCTTCTTAACTGATTGAGGTAATGTTTTTACCACATATTATACCTGTGACATAGGACTGTTTTTCTGTCAGAGTTTCTTCGAAATTGCTTCATTCGATTTCATTTCATGTAGACAGAAGTAATCCCTGCTAGATTCGCATTTTACTCAACGTAGTAACATATTTGTTACGGAAGCTGTAATTAAAAAACTAGTCGATAAATTTTTTTTAATTTTTTTGATGCGAAGCTTAACATCTATTACGCTTTCTCTGGAATTTTCAAGTGGATTGAATCATTTTAAGGGTACGAAAATAAAAATAAAAATACAAACACATTTACATTCATCCGCACAATCGTTTTTGCTATATTATTTGTTGACAGCTGATCTCTTTCAGAAATTTCTCTTTTGTCTTATTCAGGCATATTTGTGTGCGCCCTACGACGCTTGCTTGCAAGGTTTCGTTGCTCCAAAAACGCACAATGGAATTAACATAAATCTGTAGTCACGCAGCCAATTTTAACGCTTTTGAATCCAGATCTTGCTTGACTATGGTCAAGCCAAGCTCTAAACGAAAAGGAAGGCTGCTCTTCTGTTCGAAAACGCTGTTGAGACGAAGAGAGTGAAGGAGTGGTAACTAATATATCAATTATAATAACGTTACATCTGGCTGCATGACCCACTCATATATGTTGATTATCGGTGAAGAAAATCATTTTCACGAGCGACGTGTCAGCAGCAGCGAAGCGTTTGCAAGCAGGCATGGTAAGCGCACCACACAATATGCCTGAATATAGACAAAAGAGAAATTTCTGAAAGAGATCAGCTGTCAACAAATAATATAGGCAAAAACGATTGTGCGGATGAATGTAAACGTGTTTGTATTTTTATTTTTATTTCGTACCCTTAAAATGATTCAATCCACTTGAAAATTCCAGAGAAAGCGTAATAGATGTTTAAGCTTCGCATCCAAAAAAATTAAAAAAAATTTATCGACTAGTTTTTTTATGGCTACTGCGCTTGCGCAAGTGGCCATTATTGTCGTCGTCGAAGCATTCTTTGTAACATTCCTTCGTAAGACTTTTTTGTTCGTAAGACTTTTTTGTAAAAATTCTTTGAATTTCTGAAATGTATTGTATTGTTCTATTTTTAGGTTGATGACTTTTCAATTGTTTAAAGAAAGGGATTTTCGCTTCATTGATTGTTGTGTCCAAACTATTGCATTGTTCTATTTTTAGGTTGATTACTTGTATCTTTTATGATTATACGAGCATGGTCACGTTTGAGGCAAATTATTGAACTTTTGTAACGAAGTTGGTTTCCTTTTTTTTTCCCCTCTGTTCAAATTAAGCGGTAAGGTCACGACGCAAAAACCGGAGTAAAACAAAATCGCTTTTGTTTGCTGTACTTTTTTTCGTCAAGGGGAAAAAATATCCTTAGACACCCTATTGTAGTGGTGTACGAAGTCTACACATAAAGTTCGATCTACGTAGTAGTTTTAGTTAGCATTTCTGTGAAATGTAATTACCTTTTCCAGCCCGCTTTGAATTGAGGTTGATTGTTCATAGCTTCAGTTCAGTTGAAAGACTGTTGATGCAACTGTTCTTATGAGTGATTCAAACAGAATCACTACATGGTGGAGTCACTTGTACGTAGTGTCGAGCGTTTTGCTGTGTGCATTTGTGCATGTGTTGAGGAAAGATAAGAACGGAATGTTTGATCTTTGTTGAAAACAACAGTGACGTTAGACTATGTGTTGACATAAGATAACAGAATTGCGGTTTCTTTTGTAAAGGATGTAAGTCATTAAGAGCTGATGTCTGTAATTATCAACCGGAGGCATACAATAGGAAAATACCAAAATTCTTCAAAAAATTCACAAGATAGCCCTTGGTGAACCTATTACTAAAAATATATTTTTACTTCAATCCGGCAATTTATTTTCGAGATACGGAGGTAAACTTGGTTTGGAAGCTCTCAGACAGGTTTTTTTGGCGTTTGACACCACACATTGTGGAGACCTTGTTTTGAAACTCAAAACAATTTTATTCCGAGAAAAAAATTACTCATCAGATTAAGTAGATAATAAGATATATTTTGAGCGATTATTTTATCAATTTGAATTAAAATTGAATATTTGAAAGATTTTTCATTATTTACATTATTTTAAGCAATTTCTTGCAATGCAAAATTGACGAAATTGAGAGGCTAAAATCGTTGACTGGTACATAGCCTAGAGTATAGAGACTTATACCACATGAAAGAGCATTATTTCTTCTTTTAAAAATCTGTTTTCAAAACCATGGGCAACTTAAAGAAGAATTTTGAGGCTGCGAAATACAAGTAGCACTTTTGTGTAATTTGAGCTTTTCCGTCACGGCATTCCGATGCTAAAACTCAGATAAACACAACATTAAAACATTTTGGAACAACATAAGTTTAATAATATTTGCTATCAGGCACCAGCACATGTTACAAGACTATTTTCTGTGATTTGCTATCGCTTTTTGGCAATAATTAAAATAATTTAGCTATTTTATTCGACCTTGAGTTCCAAAGCGTACACAAGTCACGTAACGTTTGTCAAGGTCAACTTGAAATCAAATCAATCGGAACATTTTGCACTCTGAAATTACTGTTTAACACACAGAACAATAGCTGTGAGTGCTTTGTTATTCGTACCTTAGATTGGGCTTTCTGGATATTGAAGAAATCCATGAGATAAATCTGGAACAACATCTGATGGCTGTATAATTAAATACGGTAACGCGGTTTTCCAAATTCGTTCAGAGATTGCGTTACATACATTACAGTGGGAGACCGCTGTAATGTTATTTCGATTATGGGCCCCGAGCGAATTGCTTTTAAAAAAACTTATGGAAATTTCACAACCGAATGGCCACAATGCATTAATTTGATTAACGTCACCGGATTTAGAAATTTAGAAATAAATTAATCCAGGACGCTGCCTCAAAGGACAAGTGTAAGAAAGGGCCGTCGACATATTCCCAAGTGCCCCGCTTAACGTCCACTTGGTCAAGGTCAGAACCCCCACTCCCCCCCCCCCCCCCCCCCCCCCCCCCACTCCATAACATCCACTTGGAATTTTGCTGTCCAATCTTTTTCTAGTGTAGCTTGCAAGCAGGCTCGCGTTTGGGCCCATATGCGAGCAACGAAAGTCGTGAGATTTACGTGCGATACTGAGCAATCACAAGTGTAAGTGAAATGAAATTGTTCTCATTTGTTCTCATTTTCTACTGAACTATGTTTTCTCTTTCTCACACACCACTGGTAGCCATGTCAAGCCGACCGCCGCAAGCCTGACCTTTATTGTAGAATCAAAAACTATACACATATCACGCTAAAACTTACCCTGGGTGCCAGAGGCTTTTCTTGCGCGGTTTCCGGTTTCAAATCTCTCTTATGGCCCGCGCGAAAAGCCTCTGGAGCAGGGCGCTATTGCTTTGATAACGCCGAGCCAATGGCAAGCCTGCTTAAATGGATTTAGTCCAGAATTTGGACTAGATTGCTGATTGGCTCCTAACGACTCCCTAAGGTATTTTGAATCTAATAGTCTCTGTGATTGGTTGACAAGAATAGTACGCTGGCGGGGGAAAAAGCCTGTGAATGACGAGGCGATGAAGAGATAGAACAGTGATCGATAGAACAGTGATTGTTGTTGTTGCATGTTGTTTGAATAATCGCGGATTCTGATGGAAGTTTGGAGAAAGCACTTGAAGAGGCCTTAGCGATAGTTTTAAAAACGTTCGACGGTGTCGACGAATTAAGCGCCGAGCAGACATATTGCATTATTAATTTTATTCGCCGCAAGGACGTTTTAGCGGCCGAAGGCTTGTTGATATCTGCACATGCTGCACCGCGAGACTTTTTGATGCCCAAACCAGGAGAGCTTGAACATCGCTTAGTTCGCGCATGCTGTTAGAATTCGCGGGCCGACTGAAAGATCATTGTCGATCGCCAAAAGCTCTGAAACTCTACCTGAAATGTTTAGTTTTCTGGCGTTTTCCGAAATTATCCACCATTAACCACCACCAGCTTCACATAATCGGCACGATAGCGAAGACTTCGAGGTAGGGACCCTTTTTACAGGAGTTGTTTTCGTTCAACGAATACCGCCATTTGACACCTTGTAAAACTATCTGCTGTCATATCTCCACGTGCCATTACATGTGATCACAGTAGGACACTTACGCTGTGATTGGTCTAAATGTAATAAGTTAAAAATGATCAAAGTTCAACGGGAACGGTAAATCAATGCGCCCTGTGCCAGAGGTTTATTTCTCGCGGCTCCGCCGCTCGCCGGGGCGTCGTCGGCCTTCGGCCGACTTCGGATCTCGACGCGACGGAGAAATAAACCTCTGGTACCCAGGGTAGCTAAAACTGGGAAGCTTCCAAAATTACAAGCTTTGTACATTAGTTACATTGTATAACGCCAAATTAAAAAATACAACAAAATACTACTGAAATTCTTTGGGTGGGTGGGTGGGAAGGTCAGTAATGGCGGACGCAACAAAAACAACTGCCCGCCTCACCGGTCACATGACCTATACCCAGGCCCCAGCGGTGTGTGAGAAAAACATTTTCCACTTTTTTCGTTTCACTCAGCCAGTGGAAAATTACCCTTATGTTCCATTCTTAAACATGAAGTAAAATAACAAAGATTTGCCTAATTTTGTTTTTTTTTTTGCTCAAAATGCCCCACGCTAACGTCAAATATTTTCTCTCCTTTTTTTAGAGAAAATCATGATCCGAAATGGGGCAATTTATACATTATACGAAGCCAATTTTTTTTATTTAATTTGATATCATGTTACAAGTGAGAATCGGAAAAAAACATTTTTCGGGAAATGGAATCTAAAAATAAGCCAGTAGTTTCTTGTTCCGGGTAACCAGCTCTTCTTCCAGACAGAGGGTTAGTGCTGCACTTTTCTGAAACTTTTCTAGCGCTTGTAGCTGTTTCTGGTTTGTTTCTAATAAAATTGTTTTTATTTTCTTTGGGTTATTACTGACATATCATTTACAAATTAAAATGTCATAAAGAAAAAAAAGTTACTTACATTTATTTAAAGATTCGCTAGCATGACATTAGTTCTCGTATTGTGATTGTTTATGACCTTTTACACAGTTGGGGATGCGACAATTTATGCGTATGAGAAATGTCGACGATTATTTTGTTCATTAAACAAAGAAATCTCGCGCTATTATCGTCATTATGAAGACTCGGTCCTCCTAAACGCGGCCCTCCCCTAATGCGGCCCTCCCCTAACACGGATCTTGTTGGGTCGTGTTCTTGCACGAAGGTCTAAGATATTGCACTGTTGCCGAGTTTTGGAACATCCTCTGACAATGACTAGTTCCACTGATTTTGTTCAATCAGTTTTTTTCACTATAATGAAGTTAGGTGATGGTTAGGGGCCGTCGACATATTCCCAAGTGCCCCTCCACTGGACGTTTTTACTATAATGAAGTTAGGTGATGGTTAGGTCGCACTTGTCCTGTAAGTACAGGCTCCTGGATTAATTTCTTTCAAAATTTCTAAATACGGTGACGTTAATCAAATTATTGTATTGTGGCTTCAGTTGTGAAATTTCCATAAGTTTATTAAAACAATTCGCTCGGGGCCCATAATCGAAATAACATTACAGCGGTCTCCCACTGTAATGTATGTAACGCAATCTCTGAACGAATTTGGAAACCGCGTACTGTATTTAATTATACAGCCATCAGATGTTGTTCCAGATTTATCTCATGGATTTCTTCAATATCCAGAAAGCCCAATCTAAGGTACGAATAACAAAGCACTCATATTGTTCTGTGTGTTAAACAGTAATTTCAGAGTGCAAAATGTTTCCGATTTGATTTGATTTCAAGTTGACCTTGACAAACGTTACGTGACTTGTGTACGCTTTGGAACTCAAGGTCGAATAAAATAGCTAAATTATTTTATTGTTGCCAAAAAGCGAAAGCAAATCACAGAAAATAGTCTTGTAACATGTGCTGGTGCCTGATAGCAAATATTATTAACTTCTGTTGTTCCAAAATGTTTTAATGTTGTGTTTATCTGAGTTTTAGCATCGGAATGCCGTGACGGAAAAGCTCAAATTACACAAAAGTGCTACTTGTATTTCGCAGCCTCAAAATTCTTCTTTAAGTTGCCCATGGTTTTGAAAACAGATTTTAAAAGGAAGAAATAATGCTCTTTCATGTGGTATAAGTCTCTGTACTCTAGGCTATGTACCAGTCAACGATTTTAGCCTCTCAATTTCGTCAATTTTGCATTGCAAGAAATTGCTTAAAATAATGTAAATAATGAAAAATCTTTCAAATATTCAATTTTAATTCAAATTGATAAAATAACCGCTCAAAATATATCTTATTATCTACTTAATCTGATGAGTAATTTTTTCTCGGAATAAAATTGTTTTGAGTTTTCAAAACAAGGTCTCCACAATGTGTGGTGTCAAACGCCAAAAAACCTGTCTGAGAGCTGCCAAACCAAGTTTACCTCCGTAACTCGAAAATAATTGCCGGATTGAAGTAAAACATATATTTTTAGTAATAGTTCACCAAGGGCTATCTTGTGAATTTTTTTGAGAATTTTGGTATTTTCCCTATTGTATGCCTCCGGTTGATAATTACAGACATCAGCTCTTAAGTTGCGTCTTTATTGATAAGTTGTACCAGTCCAAATGGCTGTTCTGTGAGCTTCTGTGACTTATTTTCTGCCATGTGAGGGTGAAACGACGGAGCAAGTTCTAATCTGTATAAGTGTATAGTGGGGGAAAATCTATATTTTCTTTTACCACAATGCATCTTTTTCGTCACATTATAGTAGGAAGCAAGATGAGAACTGTTCTTTGATTGATTCTTGTGTAATAATTCGTTGTCTATGTCAATAATTTTGCGTCGTGTAATTGGTTGGGTTATTACACAATTACAGAGATAAAGGCAAATAACTTTGACAGTTTTTGCAGTGTTTTTTTTCTGTTTTCTCAAGTCTCTTACTTTCTTGAAGTCAAATCTCTTTGTTTTGACTGTGATTGAAACTCCTCCGTATTAAGCAACGTCTAATGACCGCAATAAAAGGCCGAGGAAGTGAACTTTTGTTCTACGCCTGTCACTTAGTCTACTTTTGTTTTAGCACAGTGAGCAGAGAACGTTTAGGTCAGTACAAGGGTCAAACACCGGAAGACAGTTGTCAAACATGTCATGACAAATGAAAATATACAGTGCACAGATAAGCGAGGTTAACTTTGTATCACTGAGAGCGGAAAAGTGTCCGTTGTCCGTATTTAGGGCTAATGTATAAGATCAAATATATTAGCTTTTCGTCGGCACAAACAAAATTGTCCGTAATAAGCGGTTGTTCGTATTGAGGGTTATTGCGTGTACTAACTTTCGAGTTCCTCCCGAGTTTGTAGGGTGGTCCCGCCGGGAGGAGGCGAATTTTTCATCTCGCCCAAAAAAGTCTTAAACAGCCCGGAATGACAAAATAACAGCACACATGACTCAATTGACATATATTTTAAACTCTATTGAATAATACAGATCACGTTACTCTTAAATCTAAACTTGTGAACCAAATTTCACCCGTCAGTGTGTTTTTCGTCTAGGGTACGAGCATATTTTATCAGTTAAACTTTGCATGTTAGTAATTAACCGACGAGAATAAGTTTACAAGCTTATTTATCAATTCTGAGTATTTCTTAGTTCATAAGCTAAAAGGTTGTGTATGATGGTCGTTAATCTGTCACTGGTCAACGTAGTTAGCTTTTCTAGGTTTACTGTGCATTTAGACGGTGCAATTTTGTCATGCACTGAAAGCTTACTATAATCCTGCGAATGTTCGTCGTATGATCTGATGTTTATTTATCTTCTAGTGATCAACGTAGTTAGTGTGACTTCTTTGTAAGTGTTATTAGGTATAGTTTGAAGCTTTACACGAGAAGTTGTTTACATGTACAAGAGTAGAGTATTGATGTTTTACGAAAATAGTTGTGATTTTTTGATGTAGTACCTTTTCAAACCGTTGAAAACTTGTAGAGCGTGGTGTTGAAAGTTTTATCATCCAAGGTTTTTCAAATAACAATTTGTATAGAGTGAGTAATGATATAATTTTGTTATGTCAGCGCGAATGGTGCTGTGTCATCAAACACTTTGCAAAATTACGCCAATAAAACACGATATAATCTCTTTGTTGTTGATTGGCAATATAAATTGTACATGTAAAAGTTGTACGCTTACGTGATTAAAATAATTAATTTAAATGTTTCTTTCAAGTAAAAGGCCGTCAAGGGTTTTGTCATCATATAAAGGCAGTTTTAAAATTGACGTAATGTAAATGGTATTGTGACAATTAGTTGTTTCAAGTGTTATTTTAGTAAAAGTCTGTGTCATCTCCTTTTTTTTATGGAAAGATAAATTTTTTACACGTAAAAAGGTTTCGTCCCTGTGATTGAAATTGTGTTTCTAGAATGAGTAGTTGTTATGAATGTGAGTATTGTATTGTGTGACTTTCCCCAGTATTATTCAAATGGCAGGGTTCAATTTTACGTTTCTTTCATCTGTTTTTTATTGACGAAGAGAGGTGGACGTGATTGAAACGGTATCTCAAGTATTAGTGGTTTCAATTTTTTACTGCAACTAAAAGGGCTGTGTCATCTCTTTATTGTTGATGGAAAGATAACTTTGCAATCTTTGACATGTGCCAGTTTTATCTTTCCACCAAGGACAAAGAGATTTGTTTACGTAAAAATTGAAACCATTTTATCCCAACGACATCAATTAACAATCTCGTAGCTATCTTATCAATAACGAACAGATGTCAGAAGATGAACTAATCTCCGCTCCATTCGAAAAAACCTATTTTTTTGTAAAAGAAAATATTGTTACTTTGTCGATTGTTTGTTTTTAGTGTGAATTCAGCTGCACATAATGAGATGGAGGAGTCACATATAATTGAAGATACGAATTCAGTTGGACATGAGATGGATGATACTGGTAGCAATTACGAGGGCTCTTCCATGGAAGGTCCCTTTCCAAATTGAAATTCTTGAAATGATGTTGATTTTTCATTAACAGGGAACCCCAGAAACATCGTGGACAACTTTAACGTTTTGAGTAGGGTAAACAAACACTTCCGAAGTAATTACTACCTCATTCATTAATCGTTACCGCAAGTCAGTTATGATCGAGATATATGTGTTGGATATCACAGCATGCGGCGAATTTGTAAACTACGGGGAAAAGCAAGTGGTCTAGTCTTGGCATTGAAGGCCATAATAAGCATAATTGTATTCGGACAACACGACAGATGCTGCGACTGAAGATGGTAAACGGTAACTTCAGGCGTCGTTAATGAAATTTAAAAAGCTAGATAAATCACGGTGGTGCAGTTACACTTTTTACTTTTGATTAAAAGTTCAGTAATATTCCATCGTTAGGTCGATCAATACAATAAACAACAAGAAAGTTTTTATAGAGTGCATAGCAGTATTCTCAAAATTAACGGAAATGTCAACAAATATGATGCGTGAACAGGCTATGACATTATTTGTCAACTCCTGTAATTCTGTAATTACCTTTCCTTTCGAGTATGAATTCAAGATCGTACGACATTCCAATGCATGAATTAGTATTCTTGGAGCGTCGTCTCCGTTGATTTAAGCTTCATCTGAGTCGCAACCATCGAAAATTTCCACTCGGTTTTCGTACAATATTTGGACAAAGTCAAGCAAGTTCCGTATGCGAAGCCGGTCGCTCGCCAACAAGTTTAACTCGCCCACACTGAAGTCAACTTGCCTACATCATGTACCTAGTAATTAATTTGTTTAATAAGAGAACAGCGCGTACAAAGTGTTCTAAAGACGCTGGAATAATCCTGGGGAAAACCTCGTTCTAAAAGCATGTTTACGTGTATAAAATACGCGAAAGATATCAAGAAAGATAACAGGAATGTTCAGGTGTATTTCTTGTTCTAAAAACGTGTAAGCGAGCACGTACACAGTATAAACATCATTACATGTGTATAAATTGACGATCTTGCAACGTTTTTTCAAACACTTCGCAATGCATTGAGCGTGCACCTAAAACAGAAACGCTCGGACAAGGCTGACATACTTACTTACATGACATCGACAGCCAGACAAGACTTCTAACCGCAGATCGAGCATAACGGCACGCAACACTGACGTTTGTCACGGAGGCCCATCAGTTCTATGCCTCGATTCCAAGTGAAACCAACACAGTACGATAACTCCTCGTTTTCTTTCCTGTAATGTTACAACAATTTACCTCAATGTATTAACTCCTCTGTAACATCGATACTTGTAACTCTTGCGGGTCGAAGACGTCAGTGTTATCTTTAGTTTAATCAGTCCGCCGATCATCTGTTCACAAAAGCGCGACATTCTTTTGTATCTTGAATGAAGGAAATGGCGGTCGATTTTTACATACGTTTGTAGTTCTGTTTCAATTTTTCAGTTAATGCACTCTATGGATTTTTTTGTGTTAATTCTACTAGCTGTTAGCAGTTTTTTATTGCGTGCGTCATGTATCCAGCATGATCCAGAGAACAGATAATAATCTACGGAATGTAAATTAGGCTACGACCTCGTCGATGATGCATACAAGATTTACGAATGAACTTTATAATTTTAGAAACTTTACACGTCACCCTTCGAAGCTATCCGTATATCGGATACATTTTTGAGCTAAAGCTATAAAGTTCCCGCTTTTAGCATTATTAATAGGACTTGTTTCCATCACGCTTGAACCGGTTCTGCAAAACGTTTTCTATTCATTCGTCTAATAGTTCGTGCGCGAGCTTCCCTACAAAAAAGACCCTAGTTGTCCAGCTCTGTTATAAATTTGGCCGGCGTATGGCCGTTAACCTCTGTAATGGCAATAATTATGCACATCTTAATTAATTATTTTTGTGTTTCAAACGCAATGAAACGCGTTTCTTCTGTTTGAAACGCCTTCAGTTTGAAACCGTTTGAAACACATTTGAAATGCATTTGAAATAATTTGAAATGCGTTTGAAAAGCATTTCAAACGCTGCGTTTAAATGCGTTTGTAAAAAATCACCTTAAGCCCCCTTTTCCTATGGAGGGTCACATATTTTAATAAAATTATTTATTTATTTTTATTTATTTATTATCTACTCATTTAGTCACACGCGCGCGCGAGGGGTGAAGTCAGAGAAGAAAGTATTGCTGAGGGACCAAATAATTTTGTTATGCTAGCGTGAATTTACAACTCGAATGCTGCTGTGTAAAGAAAGATATTACAGTATGACGACAATCAGAGGAGTATGAGTGATGAGTGATTTGAGAATTTTGTTATGTCAGCATGAATGCTGCGAATGCTGTTGTGACAAAGATCAAAGCCGCGTGCTGGATTGCAGAAAATTAATTCACCGCGCTTTCGGGAGTCTGACGTTAGACATCGTGACAAAATGATATTAGAAAATGGATTTTAGATCTACTATTGTTAAGTGTGTTAAATTTTTTTCGAAACGAGGAATGATTTTAATATGAAAAATATCTTCTAAAATTAAAGACGAACTTATCTGCTTGGTTTGTAGACGAAAGATAAGATCATCTCATTTGAGCACAGTTTTCCGTTGTTTTAAGAAAACAGTGGGTGATTGTATTCAAATTAGCTTGGGTTTCAAGTCTTGTACTGATCAAAATGACATGAAGGTAAATAAACTGAACAGAGTTTGTTGTCCGCAACTGAGAAGTCGGCGAGCTAGTTTACGAGAGCAAAGTGTTGCTAAAAGTGACCTAATAAATTTGTTACGTTAAACGTGAATCGTGCAGTGTACTGTAATTACCCAGTTCAGTTAGCTAGGATATGAGCAGAGTCACGTCACGCGCGAGGAGCGAAGCCCGGGGAGGGGGGGGGGGGGGGGGGGGGGCGGTACTCCCAAAAAAAGTTGTTTTTTTCTAACCCAAAAGGCTAAACTAGTAAGCAGCAGTTGTAAAGCTTCTTAAATTCAAAATGGATTAATGACAAACAATTGCAAGAAACTTTATGTGACATGTAATTTACAATTTACGGACAAATGTATCTATCGATTGACAGGATTTTGCTGCGGCCTTTCTATTTCGCTCTTCTGTGACCTCTGGCTCTGTTCGGTCCATTTTATCCAATATTGACACACATGCTGAGCCCCTTTTGCAGTTCATTATTGGGGTACCCAGTCTTCTCTCATTTTGAGATCCTGGGGATTAAAATTCCGTATGAGGGTTTTAGGTCGAATTTATCGTTAACGTTAAATTCAGCTTATAGAATCTCAAGATCTGGTCCAAAATTTAATATGTCACCCAGCAAATCTACAAATGGCGGACCTTCGATGTTATCTTCGTTGATTCAGGCTTCATTTCCAGACTACACCAGTTAGCGAATTAGAGCTTTTCATTCACTTTATTGACAGCCATCGGTCCACGGACGCACCTGTCGCATCCCTCGCCTTACGGGCCTGATTATTTTAGTGTGGTTAGCCAAAGCAAGAGATGTTGCCTTAGGGCTAGGGTTATCAAATGCAATACACCAAAGAAAAAAATAACAAAACCAACAAAGTTGCTGCACTATCCTCAACGGCGACAACTCGGAGAACGAAGTCTTGACCTATATTATCAATTGAGAGGTCTGGTGAGAGTTAACGAAAGCCATTGGCGTGGAAATGTTTATATCTAGTATGTCTAGTATACATGTTATAAAGGGATGATGTGGATTCATGACTGCTGGGTAGAGAAAAATATAACTTACTGATTGAAATCGTGAGAGTCCCTAACCCATTTCGTTTAATCGGCTCATGGGCTATATGTATGCGCATTCTCTGAGTAAAAAATGCAGTAGCCATGAGCACGCCTCGCGGGCCTATTTTTAATTACAGCTTCCGTAACAAATATGTTACTACGTTGAGTAAAATGCGAATCTAGCAGGGATTACTTCTGTCTACATGAAATGAAATCGAATGAAGCAATTTCGAAGAAACTCTGACAGAAAACAGTCCTATGTCACAGGTATAATATGTGGTAAAAACATTACCTCAATCAGTTAAGAAGACATTGGTATCGACGAATTAAACAAACGTAAGGTGAATATTTAATTTTTTTAATGAAAATATTCAACCGCATTTTATTCCAAAACGCTCTCATATAATTTTTTTTAATTCTTAATCGTGAAGAACTACATCTAGGCTTCAAGGAACATAAGGTGGTTTTAAAAGTTTACGTCTAGATGTCGAGAAAAATGGTCATATGTAAAATGCATGACGTCATCGCTGCGTTGCTATGGTAACACCGATGCCAATCAAAACTACTTTTTTGGAAAGTTCATTCTATTTCTAGTAAAGTGGTGAAGTAGCTAGTCAGACGGTGCTCTGACAGCGAAGTATCAGCCGTTCACATTAGGGAAGGTATGCCGTTGCAAAACAGAGATGAGCTTAAGTTCATGTGAAGTACGGCGTCTGAATTAATTCGGAACGGCTGAATGAATTCGGATCGGCTCAGCCGTTCTTCCCGCCTTGTTCAGCCATGCAGGAATAACGGCTGTGGACCGGCTTTGATTCAGACAGTCACACCGAACTCCACATCAGTCAAAACAAATGCAGGAATAATTATAATGTATTTTTAAATATAACAGCAATTTTCCCCTATTAGATTAAGTTCGGCTGAATTAAGCTCGGCGTCTGAATCAATTCAGTCGATCTAAATTAATTTGGGTCGGACTAAATTCGAATTAGATTCGGCTCATGTGAAGTACGGCGTCTGAACTGGGCCTTAGTTTCAATTGAGATATCCGATCTTCTGTTTCCGATTTTCGAGATCTCGTGGATGTTTACATGTAATTTGTTACAGCGTTTCATTCGATTTTCAAACATCTCGCCGATTTCATCTCGGTGTTTGGAAATCGGATGAAACACTGTCTCTCGTGTTTGATATATTATATAAAAAAAACTCCATTAAAAAATCCCCATAATGTCGCCATACAGGTCCTGTCGTGTTTTGAGCCTGGGCTCGGTGTTAGGGCAGAGGCCTCACAACAGGCCGACTAAAATTTATAATCGATAAGTTGTGGAATCCTGCCAAACTGACGGTAGATCTTGCTCTGTATCCGCAGAAAGAACAAATGAACTAGACTACAAGCTTAGCAACTCCTACTTTCCCTCATAGCTCGTCGCTGGAGCGAGAAGCGAAACAGGTGAGCAGGAAAAATGAGGTTTTCCTCACGCCTCGCCTCCAATTTTCCCGCGCCCATTTTTGCGCGCGCTTTTTCCCGCTCGTTTTATTCCCGCGCGTTTTTTCCCGCTCTTTTTTCCCGCGCGTTTTTTCCCCGCTTCCCGCTCGACGATGTATAAAGGAAAGTATGGGACTGCTCGTAGTCTATAAATGAACAGAAAGTGACAGTACCGTCCCATGACTGCTTGATAAGAGCTTCCTTCAGTCGCTGTGAGTATGGATTCTGTTCTACAGCAAGACAAACCAGTCTTTGGAGTTCTTCTTCAGGACTGGAACATTCTGCGTATAAGAACACAAATAAACGCTAAACAGCAACTAAGAATCTTGTTAAAATAACCAGTTTATGATAGCTTTTCTCTCTTGGTATTCAGTCGGGGGAACAAATGCCGTTTTTAGCTTATCTTCGTTGAAGGAATCGAAGAGCTTAAGCACAAACGTTTTTGAGCCACGGACGGCAACCGGAAGGCGAATATTCTTGTTTTTGGCGCGTATTCACTCGCACCAATGAGTTGGAAAGCCCTCGTATTAGCATTTCCAACTTGACGTTACGGACGAAAAGTCAATGAAACGTGCCAAAAAAAAGAGAACTTCGACTTCCGGTTGCCGTCCGTGGTTCAAAACCCAGATAGCGTGACCGCACGGATGGCGCATCTTGAAATAATTGGCCAATGTTTTCAAGTTCGCCGTTCGCAATCCGTCTTAATCTTCTCCATCCTCAACCATCCTTGTTCCTGTTTGGTTTATTATCACCTCTTTGGTGTTTTTCTACCTGACTTCGTTAACTATTATTTTGAGGCTTTCTTCAATTTGAAGGCGATTTTGCACTTTGCAAAAATGGCTGAAAATATCGTGACATAGCTCCTTTAAGCTCCCTTATAGCCAATCAAGAACTAGCACGAGCACTGGCGAGCACTCCGAAAGCAATCGCGCCAGCAAATACGTCATGTTGCTTAGCAACGTCGGGGACGAAAACCGCGGGCTCAGTCCCGTCTCAGAGACGGGATTTCCCCGACTGTGTTAAGAGCCTATAGTGAGTAAACCACAGATGGAAAATTGTATTATTATTTCGATCAGTCAAGTTTTTCTTTTAAATAAGTTCTTATTTAACCTTTCACTTCCACCCAAGAGTGATCCACATCTAATTTCTCCTTACAATATCAATACATTGTCAAGCAGACGCGTGATGAGAATAAAGAAAATCAACAACTAGGGGATATCAATTGGCTTCATGTATGAACCAGAAAAGTAATGTATGGCAGTAAGAGCTTTAGACTGCAAAACAGTCGGGTTTTTTTCTAAATCGCTGGTCTCAAGGCGCGAAGCGCCGAAAGCGTGGATCCTCGCGTGCGAAGCGCGCGAGCCTCATACGCCGCGTGTCTCTCCCAGTCCCACCCTCTGTTTTCACATTCTCTCCAGACCTTTCGTTCAAAGACCGCGCGCAATCGTTTGACAGACCAACGCAAAAAATACGACTGTTTTGCAGTCTATAAGAGCTTAGGAGTGAAAGGGTTCAATGTTAATAAAACTGGAACTCAAGTAGTGTTTTGAGCTGGAAAACGCTATGAAGTAACAGATTGTTTATCACGATAAAACCACGATGACGAAAGCTGCGTTTAAAACAATAATTTTAGCTTCAGCTTTAACTAGTCAAATTATTATTTGACGATTCACTACTCATACTCAGCTTATAATCCGAATTACATGAAAATTAACCACTAACCACTCCTTGAAGATTTCGGGTGGTTTTAATGTTTCAAAAATTAAGAGGATTTGTTTAGAAAAGCCACTGGAGAACAAAGTGTTGCTCTCCAGCCGCCTAATGCAAATAGCTTGTGAGCC
Organism: Desmophyllum pertusum; assembly: GCA_029204205.1. Classification (NCBI taxonomy): domain Eukaryota; kingdom Metazoa; phylum Cnidaria; class Anthozoa; order Scleractinia; family Caryophylliidae; genus Desmophyllum; species Desmophyllum pertusum. The sequence goes on along the minus strand of MU825873.1, from coordinate 466,805 downwards.
ACTTGACCGCCTGTGAACAGACAATGATGAGTTGTGCTCAGTCTACCATGCATCATCACACGGCTACCGACATTGTTATTCATTTTACGTTCAAAAAGGCTCCGAATAAATCACGCCCTACGTCACTCTTGGACACTATTGCAATCAGGAATAACACTTGTGTACACGCTGTTTGAATCTTTGTAGCCCTAACAACACGTTGTCGTGCCTCCGTATTTGTAAATTTTGAAGTAGAATGATTGGTTTTTGACTAGTTCAATTTGCAAAATTTCACGGTCACGCTATCTGAGTGCGTGATGACTTCCTGCTAAGTAATTTTATATTCTAATTTTGTAAGCTACCGCTGTCTCTAGTTGCCACCCAATTTCTGACGAGAACTACACCGCCTAGCAAACTGAAATTTTCTTGATTTAAAGTAACTGTTCTGAACACAGTAAAGAAGCTATGTCTGTCGTCAAGGAAAACTGGCAAACAACAAGACCCACCATCAGAGAAAGAAGCAAGTTTATGTTCAACAACAATCTCTTCAGCGATGTGAAGTTTGTTGTTCGTAACATGGATGGCGAAAGTAAAAGTAAACAAGTGATTCCTGCTCACAAGTTCGTGCTGTCGATTAGCAGTCCTGTGTTTGAGGCAATGTTTTACAGTGAGCTCGCGGAGGCTTGAGACTCCATTGAACTGTCTGACTGTGAGTACGAGAGTCTATTGGAGTTGTTTCGTTACATATACAGCGATGAAGTGATCTTAAGCGGAACTAATGTGATGGGAGTGTTGTATTTGGCAAATAAATACATGGTGCCTTCACTGGCTGACAAATGCACTGGATATCTGCGAGATGACTTGGATCCATCAAATGTATTCAGCATCCTGCCCTCTGCTCAGAAATACGAAGAGAAAAACCTGGTGGATCGATGCTGGAAAGTGATCGATGAAAAGGCAGACGAGGCTGTGAAATCGGATGGATTTGCGACAATCGAGAGATCCTTACTTGGAGCAGTAGTCATAAGAGATACACTCACGATTGAAGAGATAGAACTGTTCAAAGCTGTTGACTTCTGGGCAACAAAGGAATGTGAAAGACAAGGTTTAGCAGCAGATGGTGCGGTAAAAGAAGAATTCTTGGAGAAGGAATAGTCAAAGGAATACGTTTTCCAACAATGAAAGAAGAAGATTTCGCTAGCGTGGTGTTAAACAGTGACATTTTAACAAAGGAAGAAATCGTCAGTATTATCCAATATCTGAATTCAGTCTCGAACCCTCCAGTGGATTTCCAGAAACCAAAAGATCTGGATATGTCGGTGATATTCCGGCGTCGACAAAACCGTGGACCGGATCACGGATCGGATTACGGATCGGATCACGGGTCGGATCAACAAAAAAATAAAAAATAAAAACAAATAAACAAATAAATAAAACAAATAAAGAAATAAAACAAATAAAAGTGAAAAACAAAATATATTAATGAAAAATAAAGAACGTCTGCGTAACATATATTGGAGCTTAGGCCACGCTGAAAATGATTTCCCGTCAAAACCCATGTTTACTATTGCCAAGTACTTTCACTGCCGCGTCGAGCATCTAGTGTCGCCATGCATGGACGAAGTCGTGAGTTACACATCATTTTATTGTCAGTTTTAGTATCCAAGTAACCGTCGCAGTTGTAAGAATTCTCGCTCGAGGCTTTTGTTTAGATGCTTTCGTAGATGTCTGTTTAGTGAGGTTAAAGTTTACCAATATGCCATCCAATAAAGCTTGTTTTGGCTCAGTTCTATTTAAGTATTGGTCCATGCGTAAAGGTCGTCTATCGAAAGTTTATAAAGAAGTGTATTAAGAGTTGCTTGAGGCGCAGCCAAGAGACTGAGTCGATCGATTGAAAATCGGCTTGCTCGCGTGCGGCCTGAAAATTGAAGCCGCAGAAAACAAACTGAAAGGAAACAAGCCACATCACTACAGTTTTGACATCCTCAAACGTTTGTCGTTACTACTCCAAATAACCACCATAGTGAATCAAGTTAATTTTCAAGTAAAAACCGTGAAATAAATGACTTTTTCTTCCTCGATAAGCGTGGTGGATATGTTCCCTCGGTGGTCCGCATTGATACTCATTGATGTTACGATCTGTACACACATGGCTGTCGCACTGCTTATTTCCCGGCTTCAGAAAAACTTTTAGAGTCAAAATATTTTTTTTATTTTTCTTATTTAGTCATTCTAAAGAAATTCGTCTTTGATTTACATCAAAATTTCTTGAATTGCTTCGCACGAGGAAGAAATGTTGACGCCATACAGTTGCGCGATACTACGGATGAACGCACGGATTCCACGCTCGTGCTACTGAATTTTGCCGGCTATGTCATTGGTAGAGATAACATTTCGGTAACATTTCGTCGAATTGCTAGTTGACTTCGACTGGGTAGATTTGAAAATAGCCTTAGGAAGTCTACTGGAAGTGCGCGGACAAGCTACAGAGTTCTCAAATTTATGGCTCTCCGCACAGTCCCACTTCGCTCAAATTATTTGAGTTTACAAAATCCACCGTCTTTTTCGTATGTTCTCGACGATCGCTTTAAAATGCATGGTATAGTATACCTTTATCTAAATATGGCGTGCTGCTGCAACACCCAATAACGCACCTGGAAGGCGTTTCTACGCACTTTTCGAATGTGTATCGCAAATTTCTGAAGTAAATGAGTGGACGCGAAGGATCGAACGTTCCAGGGTAGACGTCACACAGCCGCTAGAACTGTCGAAAAATCGGGGTTAGGTGCACTTTAATGTTCCAAACTTATCTTTAAAAAGTATGGTATCCCAGGAAAGAGATATTGTTTCACATCATCAGGTTTTTGGTGTATTTCATATTTGTTTATGGTAGATTCAATTTTATATTAACGTTTATTGCAAAAACGTTCGGTTCACAGTAGTTACTTTAATGTAGTCCGCCCAGCAGCGCCACTGTGCTTCACCACCAAAAGCTATTGTTCCACTGTTGAGCGCTTTATTTCAGAGTTCACGGTTTTTCGTTTTTCACTTTTATTTATTTGTTTATTTATTTATTTGTTTTTTCTTTTTCTATTTTTTTGTTGTTGATCCGGTCCATGATCCGATCCGTGATCCGATCCGTGATCCGATCCGTGATCCGATCCGTGATCCGGTCCGTGATCCGGTCCGTGATCCGGTCCGTGATCCGATCCGCGATCCGGTCCGTGATCCGATCCTGGTTTTGTCGACGCCGGTGATATTCAACGATGTTGTAGATTTGGAAGTACCGACCCTGGTTGGAAATATGACGGAACGAGAGATGCCATCAATTTCTCTGTGAACAAGGACATTGCACTACACGGAGTGTACTTCTTTGGTAATGAGAATAATACTTACTCGGTAGACTTGGAAGTAATCAACACTGAGAGTAAATCAGTTTTGGTGTCTAAAACAGGACAATTTTCCTCAGAGCTATTACCGTGTGAGAAAGGTAGCTATTATGGTTTTAAAGTGTTGTTTGATAGGAAAATCATTTTAGACAAAAGCACCATGTACTGCGTGAGGGCTCAAATATCAGGCTCACCTTCGTTACGGGCCGGGGACACAACTGTGTCAGTCTGTTAAATGTTCAGGTGTAACATTCACATTTATGAAGGCTGAATCCCCTACGAATGGGACGTATGTTACACGGGGTCAATTTCCCGAATTGTTGTTTTCCCTTTAAATAAATATACCCGTTGAAAATGCTCCTTGAACTAAAGGAACGCGGAGTGACTGACGAGTTTTGAATCTGTGAAAAATAGCGAATGCTTTAAGAAATAGATTTACAAGTCCAAGCATGTGGACAAATAAAGTATGTATGTATAGCCACACTGGGGAGAAATCAGAAAACAAATGTCATGCATGAACAAAACCAGAAATAAAGGCACCCTGATGGTTGGTGAATAGAGTAGAAATAAAGGGCACCTTTTGATGGTTTGTGAATAGAGTAGAAATAAAGGGCACCTTTTGATGGTTTGTGAATAGAGCAGAAATAAAGGGCACCTTTTGATGGTTTGTGAATAGAGCAGAAATAAAGGGCACCTTTTGGTGGTTTGTGAATAGAGCAGAAATAAAGGGCACCTTACAGAGATCAGTGTAGTCTCTGATAGATGTTATTTACGCGCGAAAATTCATAACATTAAGGGATGGACCATTTTATTTTATTTATTTATTTATTTATTTTTTTTTTGGGGGGGGGGGATTTTTCTGAGCTCGAATTTTTTTTTTTCCGTCTTGAGTTTGTGCAATAATTTTTTTTTCACCTTTTGCTTGTGAGTGAGTCAGTGAACTCGCTTTGCACGATTTTTTTTCTCTACTTTTGCTGTGCTGGAATTTTTTTTCGTAATTGCCCAACCCCCCCTCCCAAAATAAAATGGTCCATCCCTAAGTGCTACAGAGGCGCGGTGGCCTAATGTTAGTGTTTTGGACTCTCCGGAATTATTGAACAAGACACTACTCCCTTAATACCTCTCTCCACCCAGGAGTACAAATAGGTACCAGGGAATTTTCAAGGCAACCTAATAAAATGCTGAGCAGTAACCTGCGATGGACTAGCATCCCATTCACGGGGAGTAGCAATACTCCTGGTCACTCCTCTAGAGCCGCTTCATGCAACGGAAACTAGTTGAGTCGAGATAAGCGCCTATCTGTACGTTCCGTAAAGGCTGTGATGTCTTTTATTGGCTGTTTCTCTGTTATAAATTTCCTCACACGAGTAGCATCGAATCAGAGACCGTCGCTACACGGAGAAGAATTGACCACACGAAGAGAGACGTCTGTTTTTGTTGGGGAAACAGGTACCAATTGATGTAGAAATCCCGCCTCCGAAACGGGACTGAGCCCGCGATTTTCGTCTCCGACGTTGCTAAGCAACATGACGTATCCTTATTGCGCTATGCTGGCGCGATTGCTTCGGAGTACTCGTGAGTGCTCGCGCTAGTTTTTGCTTGAATAATAAGAATCGGAAACCCTTCGATTGCTTCAACGAAGATTTGCCAAAAACGGCACTTGTTGGACCCCAAATGACTAAGGCTAAAATCATAACCGATGTTCACCAACCTGCCGCGCCGTCAGTTGGCGGAGGAGGAAGCATACAGAACGCTATGACGTCTCTCAGTGACTTGATAGCCTCGTCATTTCTCGTTCGATCGCCATCCGTGGAAGCCGCCGATGTTGGGTTGTTTCTGGTCAGGAACGAGCTGTAATAAGAGGTAGGGATACAACTTGTAAGTAATAAAAAGACCGCATGTAGGAATATTACTTGGCAAACTCAATAATAATTCATCAAGTTAATACCAAGGAAATCAGGTTTGGATGATTTGAAGATTCTTACGATTTTATTTCTCCTTAGTTTTTGTTTCGATTGAGAAGATATATCAAACACTCGAGACAGTGTTTCATCGCATTTCCAAACCTCGAATTTCGTCGTATTTTCAACCCTATTCTCGGTGTTTGGAAATCGGATGAAATACTGTATCAAGTGTTTGATATATAGTTGATTCTCTTTTCTTTTCCTCAAATCGCTAAAAAAATAAATCCATCAGAAAAATTGAATTCACACGACAAACGCAAGGATTTTTGTCGTGGTGCCTAATCTCTCTATTACGTGTACCATGGTCGTTGTCGGAGTACATGACATGCTCCCCCCCCCCCCCCCCCCCCCCCCCTTAACACTGCACAAGGAACACAGCTCCTCACCTGAGTTTGAACATGTTCTTTCTCTTCATTAGTATCGGGTTCTTAGCTTTGGACACAGGCTTCAGCATCACCACACGATCAGATAACTTCATCTTCGTCAGTTGAGCCGAGTGTGCATTCATCGCCTCCCGGAATGCTTCCTGTTACAACGGAGAGCAATAAAAAAATATCATCCTAGTCTCGCTCTCTAAAACATGTACCTTTACATTGTACACCATGTTAGAGTGTCGTAAAACCAAGGCAATTACAATGGCCAATCAGAACAAACGAAAACAACACAATGAGAATTCGAAGCAAATACACGTAACCGGCGCCAAGCGCGGGAAGACGCGTGTGACCAAGTCGCGATTGGTTTTGGTCTTGCATCTGATTGGTTGAGAAGGTGGCGCGACATTTTTAAACCAATCATAGGGCATGGTATAGCAAAACCAAGCAATTCAGCGATTACTTTCGACAGTCAATTGAAAACCGCTCTAAAGCTAAACACGAAATGGATTGAACTGAACAAAGAACAATCTACAAACAATACGAGGAGCAGTGAGGACATGGTGTTCGAGTCCAACCTTTGTCCTTGTGTTGTGTTCTAAGGCAGGGCACTTTATACAAGTCCTCTTTCAATCCAGGCGTACCCATACAAGAATTGTTGTCCTAAGCAACCACCTCTGTGATCTGAATGGGCCATTTCTAAAATGCCTTTGTCCTGTGTTTAGCACGCAAGTAACAGTCATCATTTTCATATGAAACGTTTTGCTCCAGGCCTCATGATCAGTTTGAAACAGAGGCAAAAGGCAATTCGGAAATGGCTTATTGGCTCCAAAGGGTCACTGCTTCACTGCTTAACCCTTTTACTCCCAGAACCAAACCTTGACTCAATAAATGTGGTTGTATTTTTTGAGTCTGATGATGAAACCCTAGTGTGTGACCATTCAAATGAAAGCTATTGAGCAGTACTAAGTCTGTCAAGTGGTGCGGTTTGTTTGTGTTTTTGACAACTTTGCAAAATGAAATTCAAGATTTTCCCCTCAGTTTTGAACTTAGCACTCTTGGGAGTGAAAGGGTTAACAGTTGTATAGATTTGATAACACTGGAAGTAACAAACCTCATCTGAGACAATAATTGAAGGTGTATCAAGTGGCACATCAGGAACAGCGCCCTCGTTAAGCCACAGGTGCTCAAGCAGCTCAGTGACTGTCAGTCTCTGAGCTGGTTCCACTCGCAACAAACTGCACACACAAAAAACACTCTTTAGAAGAATAGTTATAACAATCTTACAGCGCTTTTCAATAACACGCAAACTCAGAAGTTCAAAACCTAACTACTGATTGCGTTTTACGATGCCGTCAATCATAACTATAACCAACAACCAACAGACCCGTATGTGGATAAAAGTGACCATTCAAATGAAAGCTATCGATCGAGCAGCACTTTCATGTGGTACTGTTTATTATGCTGCACAAGGTGGTTCTAACTTTTTAAATCTGTGGATGATACCCTAGTGTGTGACCATTCAAATGAAAACTATTAATAATAATAATAATAATAATATTTAGTATCGCGATCCGCTAATAGGTTTGCTTAGCGCGCGAGGCGTCAATATATATATGTTATTTGCCGGCCGGGAGGTCCGTATTGAGAAAAACTGTGCCAGAGGTCTTGAGTACGGCACGAGGCCGTAGGCCGAGGGCCGTACTCAAGACCGAGGGCACAGTTTTTCTCAATACGGACCGACCAAGGCCGGCAAATAACGTATTTATTTTTTTCCTACTTGGTTTGGTAATGCGAAAATTCTTGAAATCTTGCCGTTTTGCAAAATCTGTTTTTCACGCGCGCGCGTATTCCTTTTATAGCTGATCGCAAGGTCGCTATAAAACTCAAACTACCGAAGAAATAAAACTTAATCCAAATAAAAAGAAACTCAGACGATTAATTTTTACACCAGAATTACAGAAAGGTAGATGTAAAGAACAGACGATGGAATTTCACTGCTAAAAGCAGCTGAAATGAGAAGCTAAAGCCATTCAAAGTCCGGCGTAACCGGCAAAATTTTAGAAAAATCTTCCATACTCTTGCGTAGTATCATGAAAGCATTTTCCGAGCAAAACTGTTTCCTCAGTTTTCTACAATTTCATTTCCATGTTAATCTAATTCTTGCCATTCGATGGCCATTTACAGTTTTCATTTTATGCGAAACCTTGACAAACTGTATTCATGCATTCACTGGTTTCAACGTACCGACACAACTGATTTATACGAGCCGAGAATTATTTTCTGGGCTACCGGTAATCACTAAGTTCTTTCTTGAATGAAAGTTAATGAAGGGCTGTTTCGGTTAAAAAGAGAAACGAAAAGCAAATGACTAAAACTAAGGAATTGAGTCTAAACACGGACATTTGTAATTTAGTCTAGAGAGCGTGAAAGTGATTTCCAAAACAACAACAAACTCATATTGTGTCGGTTAAAATCAAATGAACACTCGCCTTTTTGAAGAAATGCAAGCTCTTTAATTCCACTGCGTAGTTCTCCATTCACTTGACAACGATAAGAGAGCAATATAATGTGCAAAATTCAGTAAAAGCTTCTTCGCATCGACCTTCGCACGTTGCTGAAATTAAAACTTCTTCGCTTGGGCAGCGCAGGCCTGGCGGCAAAGTCATTTGATATTTTGACCGTGGGCAAGATTGGAAAATCTTGCCCGCTCTCGGAACCAATCAGATTGCAGGATTCGAGAGTTCCGCCCGCTCGCGCTCTCAGAAAAAAATAAAATGTGGTATTGCCGTCTCACTTTTCTGGTCTGTGATTGGTTACAAAGTTCAAATTGACATCGCGGCACTGAATTGGGTTCCTCACGTACGCATCAAAATTCAAAACTTTAGCTTCGATGAATCGTCGACAATCTTGTATCTCTGGTCATTCGCTCAGTTATGGAAGGCTTTATTCGCCGGTACAACTTCCTCAATCTAAAAGTTAGCGTAAGGTGAGTAATAAAAATCATTTCTTTCTTGAAAGAGTTTGTTTACCGTTTTTCAACTGCTTTCGCGATGTGCGCGCGCTTAGTTGTAAAATCACGTAAGATGTTTTTGAACAGGTTTTTTCGGTTCAAAATTGGATTATTTTTCCGTTTTATTGTCGTTTGGTACTTTAGAAATCTTCATGAGACGTAATTCTGAATCACTTTTGTTTCCATAAGCAATTTACCGGCGAAAAAAGTCGGACTTCCTTCGAGACCAAAAATGCTTTCGCGTTCAAGTATTCGTGTACAACACGTTGCGTATAGTGGGAATTTATATTTCAATCAACAACAACTGATCTGAATTTTCCTTTTAATCTGTCCAAAAATGTTTGAATCGCGATACAAAACTAATTGCGATTTTGAGACGGCAATACCACATTATATTGGCGGCGTTGGGAGAAAATATATTCCGTATAGCGATGTTTCTCGTTACGTCACCTATTGTTATTAATGTGCCAACCAGAGAACTATTGGCTGTTGAAACAAAGAGTTATTTTGTTTAATGGTTGGCAAATTTGAATAACAAAACAAATTTGACGTAATGTTGATCAACAGTGAACACTCCTATTGGGCTCCGTCGCTTCGCGACTCCGCCCAATACGGAATATATTTTCTCCCAACTAGCCGCCAATATAATGTGGTATTGCCGTCTCAAAATCGCAATTAGTTTATAGTATTTATATGGCGCAAATTAACATATGAATATGATCAAATGCGCCTTACAATAAAAGATATGCTATGATTATGAGTAATTTAAAACTAAAATAAAATTATTTACAATTATGTATAGGACTATAAAATTAAAAAGCTAAAAATCGGGCCTAGTAAAAATGTGTATAAAATATCAAGAGCTATTCATACGCCTTTCTAAATAAAAATGTCTTCAATTTGGACTTAAAACGGTTAAAATTGTCCTCCTCTCTTATTGTACTCGGCAATTTGTTCCAAAGTGATGGTGCAGCAGCAGTAAAATCCCTGTCACCAAGTGTCTTCTTCGTTTTCGTGGACGTGGTATTAACAGAAGTTCAGAATTGGAGCGAAGACCATACATGGAAGGATTCTTAACATGAATAAGGTCACTAATGTAGTTCGGTGCTTGGCCATGTATGGCCTTAAAAGTAATTATTAAAATCTTAAAATCAATTCTGAATCTAACAGGTAACCAATGTAAAGAAAATAACACAGGAGTTACATGACTAAAACGCGCAGTTGAGCAAATTAGCCTAGCAGCTGCGTTTGCACGCGTTGCAGCTTATTGATATGAGTGGTCAGTAAACCATAGAGAAGACTGTTACAGTAATCGATGCGTCCCATTATGAAGGCATGCACTAGCACCTTGGTAGACTCGGTCGTAAGAAACTTCCTAATACGACTTATGTTGTGCAGATGATAAAAGCAGCTTTACATGTCTTGGTAATGTGTGTCTCTAGACTAAGGTTGGTATCAAACCAGGTTCCAAGGTTTCTTGCGACAGCAACAGGGGCAACGCTGACATCACCGACCGATAACTTCTCGATGTCCACCTTGCTAAGCTGTTGTCGTGTACCAATTATTAAGAATTCTGTTTTGTCGTCATTTAGCTTTAACTTGTCAGTAATCATCCACGCTCTGATTGCCTTTATGCAGAGTTCCATTGCTTCAATTGCATCAGATTGACTTGATGTGGTGTCGGGCTTGAAGGACAAGTAGAGTTGCGTGTCGTCTGCATACGCGTGTGCAACAGGGAGATGATCATTTATCACCTCAAATAGCTTGCTAGAATAGATCGTCAATAGTAGGGGTCCCAAACATGAGCCTTGAGGAACCCCATGTGGTAGCTTGAAACTTTCAGAGAGACAGCCCCCTAAAAAGACGCGTTGCGATCGGTTAGAAAGGTACGATTCAAACCACTTCAGAACTTGAGCAGTACTTTCACGTAGCACTGTTTATTATATTGTACATGAAACCCTACTGTGTGACCAATCAAATGAAGGTTATCGAGCAGCACTTTCATGTGGTACAGTTTGTTTATCCATATCTTGCAAAATGAAATTTGAGATTTTTTCAATTTTGAAAAGGATCGCGGCCGCTGGGAACTAGGTCGCGCACGCGCACAAACAAACCGGATCCAAGGTTTCTTGGTTCCGGTTTTTTGAATCGCCCAGAGCCGATGGACGTTCGGTCACCGCTGACCGAAACGCGCTGGCTCTGGGGACGAGATTGCTCACAGACGAGAGGATTGTTTGCGCCGATCTTCTATTCCATTGCGTAAACTGCAGTCTTTAGCGTGACTGGCGTGACTACCGTTCTTTCTTGGGTTTTCGCCAAACACCCGATTGTAATTTTAGTGTTATGGTTGAGCTGCTATCGTTTTGTGAGCTGAACGTGGCACGAGCCATCCTGGCCATCCGTAGCGATCCTTAGCCGTTATGCCGATTGAGCAGGACAAGCGTTTTGTATTTCGGCTTTTCGTAGTGGCAGAGACTTGCGATGGCACAATCATTTGGATTTTTATGATGCCAATAAACATGTACGCGAGACTGACCTCAAGAGCTTTGGTTCATTCCTTTGACAATTTGCATTGAATCCCGAGTTTAGCAATGAAATACTTTAAAACCTATATTTATGGTATTTCCATAAGAGCCTTGACCAAGGAAGTAGAGTTTCCATTTCAAAGACTCGTATGTGATTTTTAACCACATAAATTTTGAACAGACTTTTCGAATCTCCATGTTGCAAAAAAGGTAAGAAGATACAATAGATATCACCCTGCTAAAGATAGTTTTGAATATCACGCAAACCTCGGACCAAGGTCTGTTGTCCAGATGTTCATGTTGGGAGTTTTGCAACCTCGTTCCCAGGATCTCTCATCTTCCGCCCCCTGTTGGGAGTTTTGATGACTTTAGCGTGACTGGCGTGAAGCGAGGAAGCAGAATTGAGCAAGTGAGGAGAATTTAAATCCTGAGCTTGGCAATAAAATACTTTAAAAACGTATCTTTATAATATTTCCACAAGCAAGAACCTTAACCAAGGAAGAATAACTTTTATTTCAAAGACGTGTATGTGAGTTTAAACCCCGAAATGGCTCTTGCTATACATACATTTTAAACAGACTTTTCGCACTGTCTAACAATGGAGCAGAAGAAGCTATTGACCTGTGCGTCCAATGTTGTTTATGCGTTAATCTGGCTGTGTGACCCGACTTAACTTAGCGCATTATTCGATCCCAGCGGGGAATCGGCTTCCAGTTTCACGCAAACTACAGACTTTAGCGTGACTGGCGTGACTAAAAGTTTTTCAACTAGGAAATCAATTATTAACTTTGCCACTGCCCGGTTTTAAGTTATATATTAACTTCTTGTTTGACTTATTTCAGTGCTTTTCTACTCATATAAACTACAAAATGGTTGGACAGATTTATAATAGATTCTGTCTCTTCTGCGACCCATCGGCGTTTCGAGCCGAAACATATGATTGCCTAAGGGCCTCGTATGTTGTAAGGGAGCAATTAAGTGTGGTCAAAAGTGTCAAAGTGTTGTTAAAGTGAATCGCTGATGCAGATCGAAAGTTCTCTCCCAGACCTTTCAGTTCGCCATCGTTCATAGTTGGTATAGATCAAATTCATATTGATGAAATAAAGGGGTTATCTCGAAAACGTTTTGGGGCACGACTTTCAACACTTAATTTTAACGTTTGATCATATTCGATTTCTAATTATAATTCACGCCTATGCATGAACAGGATGGCCTCGTATCATCAATGAGGACATCTGTCCAGCCCTGGACCATGTGGCGGGCACGCCCAAGTCGAGAATCTGCCCAGTGTGTGACCAGCCCTGAAACACGTGGGACACGCCCAAAGTAATCAATGAGGACATCTGTCCAATCTCTTAAAAGCCAGGACCACGTGTTTGGACACGCCCAATATAAGACACGTCAGCACACCTTTATGAACGGATAATTGAAATTAAATTAAAATTGAGGGGCGGGTTCAATCAATTTGCGAGGATTTTGTTGGCGGGGTAAAAATTAGGCAACGATACCTAATCCTAACGCACTTAATACACTGACGCCTGACCTAAACGTAAAGGGACAACACTCAAATACTTCGCCATGATTTTGAGAAACTCGAACCTAAATCATAGAACAACCAACGACATGCAATGGTTTGATTTTGTGGAACAGTACTCGACAAATGACAGTAACCATTAGGAAGTGAGGATGACCAATGATGGCGACGATGGACTGAATGGATAATAATAATAATAATAAAATAATAAAAGCATCACAACATGGACAAACTGGAAGACGTGAGGCTCGCGTGTAGGAAGCCCAGCAATAATGGGTTTTGTAGAACAGTACTCGACAAATGATAGGAACCCTTTAGGAAACAAGGATGACTAACGATGGTCTGGATACAATGTGGACACATTTAACGGCGAAACTCGCGTTTTCAAGTTTGGCTAATATTGCTTTGAAATTTTGAGACATGGAATTTCTTTTTGTATTTTTTCGATTAGATATAAAGTTATATTCCAGGTTAAATTTAGAGAACCTTTCAAACATGTATCACAGTTTTAAGCAAATACCCAATAACGCTGAGTGCTCCTTTAATACAATAACAAGTAAACGTAACGCAGGGGAAGTATTTGTTAGAAAAACAATTTAGTCATGAACAGTTCTTAGAGAAACACAAGTTCAAATAATCTTTATTCAATTCAATTGTTATTGTTGTTGGGTTTTTTTGCATGGGTCGGATGTAAAAAGAAGGATAAAGACTTATTGAAATGTATAAATGTATTTCGTAAATTGTTGCAAATTTGAAACTGAGTTGCACAGGCAACAATCGGAATAATTGACTGATAAAAAACATCTCCGCCTCGGTACATGATAACAGGTTTCTTTGTTCTGGGCATAGTTCTTCGCTCACAAAAGTCTCATTTTCATTTCACACACACACTAAACTACTGTCACGTGGGAGCGCAAACTAGTACCCAGGCATTCTCTGTGACGTGGCGAATTTATGACGTCAACAGAGTAGCCACTGATCAACTACCTAACTCGTCCCGAAGAGCTCTCCTTTCTTGGTTTCCATGGAGAAAACGCTAAGGGACTGACTAGGTTGGTAGAGTCGCTTTTTTACGAAGTCGCACCGTTGAAATACAAAGATAAACGCCGGACTCACTTCCCTTGGAAGAAAAACACCTTCCACCACAGATCAGAGATGCTGCATGAATCCAGTCGGGGAAAAAAGTACCAGTTGATGACGAAATCTCGCCTCCGAACGGGACTGAGCCCGCGGTTTCGTCCCGAAGTTGCTAAGCAACATGACGTGTCCTTATTGCGCTATGCTGGCGCGATTGCTTTCGTAGTACTCGTGAGTGTTCGCGCTAGTTTCTGATTGGATAATAAGAATCGGAAACTCTTCCATTGCTTCAACGAAGATTTGCCAAAAACGGCACTTGTTCACCCCGACTGCATCAGCATTGATATCCCATATTAGGTAGCAACTAAAACGCTCCCTTGCTGTTCTTACATAACTACATGGGCACTTTGATACTAGTTCTAGCTATCAATATGTCTGCCTACCTTTCTAATTTTGTAGAGCTAACGTCAGTCGCGTCCTCGATACACAACACAGTTCACCGCTTCACTTCCACACGACAGCTATAACAACAATGTAGCATTTCTTGACTTCAGATTATTCATTTCCAGCCAGGAAAATTCATGCTTCATTCACCACAACTCAGCTTTCTCCTCAATTAGTACATGGTCGTTGAAACCAGAATATAATTTTCACGCCGGCTCAAGTCCTCACGCAGCAGTTGAATTTGTAACAATTCCTTACATTGTTCAGTTGTCTCATAGAAATGTTTTCTGATGAGTTTCCACAGTATTTTTGTGTTTATTTTGATTTTGCGCTTCCTGAACTCGTGCAATGTGCTCTGACCAATCAGAGCGAAGATTTTTTCTTCTCAGCCAATCAGAAAGCGCGATTTTCGCGATTTTCGCGTACCACCGGTTACAAATTTTCCAGCGCTTCCACGCCCGGTTACACATTTCCCGCGCTTGCCATCGGCTACACGGTCTTGCTTCGAGTTCTGATTGGTTCAATGTCTTTTGCTGTCGTAGTGATCGTCTCTATAAATATTTTGGTTATAGCTTTACGACAGTCCACGCAAAATCCGTCCATCTGTTCTCTGAACTTTCATTTCTGGCTGCGTTCACTGATCCACACGCCTTGAGATGAATTTGATCAGTCACATTTTCTTCACGATGTCACCGATATCTTTTGCTAGCAGGCGGCTGTCCACCGATCCAGCAAAGGATTCTCCTGCAAAATGACAGTGGAAAAAATTGAATAAATGTTAAATCATCGCTTTGAAATCGCCATAAAAAACTGCATTGAAAATCACCATAATTTCGCCATACAGGTCCCGTTTGGTTTTTTTTAGCCTGGGCTCGCTGTGAGGGAGGCGGCCTCACAATAAGACTAAAATTTAGAATCGACAAGTCGCGGATTCCTGCAAAACTGACGGTAGATCTTGCGGCTCTGCATCTGCAGAAAGAACAAATGAACTAGAATACAAGCAGCTCCTACTTTCTCTCATAGATCGTCGCTGGAGCGAGAAGCGAAACAGGCGAGCAGGAAAAATGAGGTTTTCCTCACGCCTCGCCTCCAATTTTCCCGCGTCCATTTTTGCGCGCGCTTTTTCCCGCTCTTTTTTCCCCGGGCGTTTTTTTTTCCCCGCTTCTCGGTCGACGATGTATAAAGGAATGTATGGGACTGCTCGTAGTCTATAAATGAACAGAAAGTGACAGTACCGTCCCATGACTGCTTGATAAGAGCTTCTTTCAGTCGCTGTGAGTATGGATTCTGTTCTACAGCATGACAAACCAGCCTTTGGAGTTCTTCTTCTGGACTGGAGCATTCTGCGTATAAGAACACAAATAAACGTTAAACAACAACTAAGAATCTTGTTAAAATAACCAGTTTATGATAGCTTTTCTCTCTTGGTATTCAGTCGGGGGAACAAATGCCATTTTTAGCTTATCTTCGTTGAAGGAATCGAAGAACTTAAGCACAGACGTTTTTGAGCCACGGACGGCAACCGGAAGGCGAATATTCTTGTTTTTGGCGCGTTTTCACTGGCACCAATGAGTTGGAAAACCCTCGTGTTAGCATTTACAACTTGACGTTACGGACGAAATGAAACGTGCCAAAAAAAGAGAACTTCGACTTCCGGTTGCCGTCCGTGGTTCAAAACCCAGATAGCGTGACCGCATGGATGGCGCATCTTGAAATAATTGGCCAATGTTTTCAAGTTCGCCGTTCGCAATCCGTCTTAATCTTCTCCATCCTCAACCATCCTTGTTCCTGTTTGGTTTATTAACACCTCTTTGGTGTTTTTCTAGCCTGAGATCAGGCTCCTGAAGAAAATTTACGAGCGAAGCGAGCCGAGTCGCTGCCTGGGGCGAGAACGAAAGCTTTCGTTCTGCAGCGACTCAGCTCGCTTCGCTCGCAAATTTTCTCCAGGAGCCTGATCTCAGCCTAGTGTTTTCCTACCTTAGTAAACTATTATTTTGAGGCTTTCTTCAATTTGAAGGTGATTTTGCACTTTGCAAAAATGGCTGAAAATATCGTGACACAGCTCCTTTAAGCTCCCTTATATCCAATCAAGAACTTGCGCGAGGACTGGCGAGTACTCCGAAAGCAATCGCGCCAGCAAATACGTCATGTTGCTTAGCAACGTCGGGGACGAACACCGCGGGCTCAGTCCCATCTCAGAGAAGGGATTTCCCCCGACTGTGTTAGAGCTTATAGTGAGTAAACCACAGATGGAAAATTGTATTATTATTTCGATCAGTCAAGTTTTTCTTTAATAAATAAGTTCTTATTTAAACCTTTCACTTCCACCCAAGAGTGATCCACGTCTAATTTCTCCTTACAATATCAATACATTGTCAAGCAGACGCGTGATGAGAATATAGATAATCATCAACTAGGGGATATAAATTGGCTTCATGTATGAACCAGAAAAGTAATGTATGGCAGTAAGAGCTTTAGACTGTAAAACAGTCGTTTCTTCTCTAAATCGCTGGTCGCAAGGCGCAAAGCGCCGAATGCGTGGATCCTCGCGTGCGAAGCGCGCGAGCCTCACACGTCGCGTGTGTCTCTCCCCAGTCCCGCTCTCTGTTTTCACATTCGCTCCAGACCTTTCGTTTAAAGACCGCGCGCAATCGTTTGACAGACCAACGCAAAAAATACGACTGTTTTGCAGTCTATAAGAGCTTAGGAGTGAAAGGTTTCAATGTTAATAAAACTGGAACTCAAGTAGTGTTTTGAGCTGGAAAACGCTATGAAGTAACAGATTGCTTATCACAATAAAACCACGATGACGAAAGCTGCGTTTAAAACAATAATTTTAGCTTCAGCTTTAACTAGTCAAATTATTATTTGACGATTCACTACTCATACTCAGCTTATAATCCGAATTACATGAACATTAACCACTAACCACTCCTTAAAGATTTCGGGTGGCTTTAATGCTTTCAAAAATTAAGAGGATTTGTTTAGAAAAGCCACTGGAGAACAAAGTGTTGCTCTCCAGCCGCCTAATGCAAATTACTTGTGCGCCACTTGACCGCCTATGAACAGACAACGATGAGTTGTGCTCAGTCTACCATGCATCACACGGCTACCGACATTGTTATTCATTTTACGTTCAAAAAGGCTCCGAATAAATCACGCCCTACGGCACTCTTGGACACTATTGCAATCAGGAGTAAAACTAATGAACACGCTATTTAAATCTTTGTAGCCCTAACAACACGTTGTCATGCCTCCGTATTTGTAAATTTTGAAGTAGAATGATTGGTTTTTGACTTGTTAAATTTGCAAAATTTCACGGTCACGCTATCTGAGTGCGTGATGACTTCCTGCTAAGTAATTTTATATTCTAATTTTGTAAGCTACCGCTGTCTCGAGTTGCCACCCAATTTCTGACGAGAACTACACCGCCTAGCAAACCGAAACTGTCTTGATTTCAAGTAACTGTTCTGAACACAGTAGAGAAGCTATGTCTGTCGTCAAGGAAAACTGGCAAACAACAAGACCAACCATCAGAGAAAGAAACAAGTTTATGTTCAACAACGATCTCTTCAGCGATGTGAAGTTTGTTGTTCGTAAGACGGATGGCGAAAGTGAAAGTAAACAAGTGATTCCTGCTCACAAGTTCGTGCTGTCGATTAGCTGTCCTGTGTTTGAAGCCATGTTTTACGGTGGGTTGGCGGAGACTAAAGAATCCATTGAACTGCCTGACTGTGAGTACGAGAGTCTATTGGAGTTGTTTCGTTATATGTACAGCGATGACGTGATCTTGAGCGGAAGTAATGTGATGGGAGTATTGTATTTGGCGAAGAAATATTTGGTGCCTTCACTGGCTGATAAATGCACGAAATATCTGCGAGATAACTTAGATCCATCAAATGTATTCAGCATCCTGCCCTCTGCTCAGAATTACGAAGATAACGACCTGGTGGATCGATGCTGGAAAATGATCGATGAAAAGGCAGAAGAGGCTGTAAAATCGGATGGATTTGCGACAATCGAGAGATCCTTGCTTGAAGCAGTAGTCATAAGAGATACTCTGACGATTGAAGAGATAGAACTGTTTAAAGCTGTTGACTTGTGGGCAACAAAGGAATGTCAAAGGCAAGGTTTAGCAGCAGATGGTGCGGTGAAAAGAAGAATTCTTGGAGAAGAAATAGTCAAAGGAATACGTTTCCCAACAATGAAAGAAGAAGATTTCGCTAGTGTGGTGTTGAACAGTGAAATTTTAAGACCAAAAGAAATCGTCAGTATTATCCAATATCTGAATTCAGTCTCGAGGTCGCCAGTGGGATTTCAAGAAACCAAAAGATCTGGAGTTGGCGGTGATATTCAACGATGTTGTAGATTTGGATGTTTAAGTGCTAGTAGTTGGCATTATAGTAGTGGCGTTAGAGACGCCATCAATTTCTCTATGAACAAGGATATTATGCTCCACGGAGTATGCTTCTTTGGTAGAGAGAATAATACATACTTAGTCGAGTTGGAAGTAACCAACATTAAGAGTAAATCAGTTTTGGTGTCTAAAACTGGACAATTTACCTCAGAGCTATTACATTGTGAGAAAGGTAGCTATTATGGTTTTAAAGTGTTGTTTGACACGAAAACCATTGTAGGCAAAAACACCACGTACAGCGTAAGGGCTCAAATATCAGGCTCTTCTTCGTTATATGGAGTAAACTGTGTCAGTTCTGTTAAATGTTCAGGTGTAACATTCACATTTATGAAGTCTGAATACTACTGGGATAATACGGGCGTTACAGAGGGTCAATTTCCTGAATTGATGTTTTCCCTTTAAATAAATATTGAACAATCCTTACCGATTTATACAAATACAAACCCGCTGAAAATGTTCCTTGAACAAAAGGAACCCGTAGTGACTGACGAGTTTTGAATCTGAGAAAAAAGCGAATGCTAAAAGAGAAATAGATTTACCAGTCCAAACACGTGGACACACTGGTGAAAAAATAGAAAATTTAAAAGTCAACATGAACAAAAGCAGAAATAAAAGGTGCCTTTTTAAAAGAACTCATTTTTCAAAGGAGAGAAATGTCATTGTTTGTGAACACCAATATGTGAAAACGCTCTATTAGCTTTTTCTCGGGTTTCTATAAGGAGAGCATTTTATTGAACTTTTAATTACCAACAGTGATCCACATCTTATTTCTCCTTACAATATCAATACAGTTGACAAGCAGACAGGTGATGAGAATATAGAAAATCATCATCTAACACATTGTTTTGATGTACAACCAAATTCTCACAACTAACATTGATGTAATATAGGACAATAAGAAAGGAGAATATATATTTTGAGCTTGAGAGTCAAGGTTTAATGTAGTACAACTTGAAATCCAGTAGACGTTTTTGAGCGGTATTATTAAAAATCGCTTATGTAACAAACAGTTTTCTTATCACAATAAAACTGCAATAACCAAGCTTGTTCAACAACAGTTCCTTAGTTTAGTCTCCACTAAAAAAAATGTCCAAGTTCCTCTTTGCATTAGCAGTTAACTGACGGCATTCGGTTAATAATTCGAATTTTATAAAAACTGACAATTTAAAATTACAGTTGAATTGTAGCACACTGCCTGCATATGTCCAAGCTGTGCTCAATGTTGTTTTACAGCTATCGACACTTTGAAAATGAACGAAGTGATCCTCGCAGAGTGTTAGCAAGTTAAGCATGAAAATAAAAATTCTAGGCTTAACACTTTGTTATTCATTTTACATTTTTATAGATTCCAAATTAATCACGCTCAAGACACTCTTGATATCCTGAACAAAGTTTTGAAAGTTTCTGACAATGATCGAGGCTTTTCTGGCAAAGTTCAGCTCTTAGCAAGACCGCCATTACTTTCTTTAGGTCTGTGTAACTTTCAACCAGAATGGTGTACAGTGTATGCTCCTTTTCGATTTAAACGTTTCTCGGCCACGCTATCAGAGTACGTGATGACTTCCTGCTTAGTATTTTTCTCTATTTTGTCTCAAGTTGTCACAAAATTTCTATCACGAATCTACGCGACCTTGCAAACTGAAACTTTCGTGATATTAACTGCCTCGCTTCTGTCACTGTAACCACTCCTGAAAAGTTTTCTGATGGTTTAAATGTATAAAAAATTGAGAAAAAAAGTCACTGAAGAACAAGGTCTTGCTCTTCAGTGACGTTTTCCATACATCATTATTTCGAAATGTTTGTTACATTCAATCCGCCGTAAAATTTCCCGCCAGGAGCCTTAAACTTGGTCATCTTGCTGATCATCAAGCTTTTACTATTTCTGGAATATTTTATAAGTTATAGCTCCAAATATAATTTTTCAATAAACAGCAGGTCACGTGACTCCAAGATACAGAAGAGGGCCTATTGAAAGGCTACCTGACAAAAGTTGATAGATAACCTGCGATGGACCAGCAATGTTCCCAGCCGCCTAATGCAAATGGCTTGGGCGCCACTTGACCGCCTGTGAACAGACAATGATGAGTTGTGCTCAGTCTACCATACATCACATGGCTACCGACATTGTTATTCTTTGAACGTTCAAAAAGGCTCCGAATAAATCACGCTCTACGGCACTCTTGGACACTATTGCAATCAGGAATAACACTAGTACACACACTGTTTGAATATTTGTAGCCCTAACAACACATTGTCGTGTTTGCGTGTTTGTAAATATTGACGTAGAACGATTAGTATTCTTACTCGGTTCGATTTGCAAAATTTCTCGGTCTGAGTGCGTGATGACTTCCTGCTTAGTAATTTTATATTCAAATTTTGTAAGCTACCGCTGTCCCAATTTCTATCACGAAAACTACACCGCC
This sequence comes from Desmophyllum pertusum, assembly GCA_029204205.1. Classification (NCBI taxonomy): domain Eukaryota; kingdom Metazoa; phylum Cnidaria; class Anthozoa; order Scleractinia; family Caryophylliidae; genus Desmophyllum; species Desmophyllum pertusum. The sequence continues at coordinate 445,669 of MU825873.1, read as the reverse complement.
TAGCAAAACCGAAATTTGCTCGAATTATAGTAGCTGAGCTGAACACAGTGCAAAAGCCATGTCTGTCGTCAAGGAAAACTGGCAAACAACAAGACCCACCATCAGAGAAAGAAGCAAGTTTATGTTCAACAACGATCTCTTCAGCGATGTGAAGTTTGTTGTTCGTAAGACGGATGGCGAAAGTGAAAGTAAACAAGTGATTCCTGCTCACAAGTTCGTGCTGTCGATTAGCAGTCCTGTGCTTGAAGCCATGTTTTACGGCGAGCTGGCGGAGACTGGAGACTCCATTGAACTGCCTGACTGTGAGTACGAGAGTCTGTTAGAGTTGTTTCGTTATATATACAGCGATGAAGTGATCTTGAGCGGAAGTAATGTGATGGGAGTGTTGTATTTGGCGAAGAAATACATGGTGCCTTCACTGGCTGATAAATGCACTGAATATCTGCAAGATAACTTAGATCCATCAAATGTATTCAGCATCCTGCCCTCTGCTCAGAAAAACGAAGAGAAAAATCTAGTGGATCGATGCTTGAAAGTGATAGATGAACAGACAAAAGAGGCTGTGAAATCGGATGGATTTGCGACAATCGAGAGGTCCTTACTAAAAGCAGTAGTCATAAGAGACACTCTGACGATTGAAGAGATAGAACTGTTTAAAGCTGTTGACTTGTGGGCAACAAAGGAATGTGACAGACAAGGTTTAGCAGCAGATGGTGCGGTGAAAAGAAGAATTCTCGGAGAAGAAATAGTCAAAGGAATACGTTTCCCAACAATGAAACAAGAAGATTTCGCTAGTGTGGTGTTCGACAGTGAAATCTTAAGAAAAAAGAAATCATCAGTATTGTCAAATATCTGAATTCAGTCTCGAGGACTCCACTGGGATTTCCAGAAACAAAAAGATCCGGATGTGACGGTGATATTCAACGATGTTGCAGATTTGGATGTTAAGTAATTGGAAATATAGTAGTGGCGTTAAAGATGCCATCAACATCTCTGTGAACAAGGACATTGCACTACACGGAGTGTACTTCTTTGGTAGTGAGAATAATACTTACTCGGTAGACTTGGAAGTAATCGACACTGCGAGTAAATCAGTTTTGCTGTCTAAAACTGGACAATTTTCCTCAGAGCTATTACAGCGTGAGAAATGTAGCTATTATGGTTTTAAATTGTTGTTTGACACGAAAATCATTTTAGGCAAAAACACCAGCTACTGCATAAGCGCTAAAATATCAGGCTCTGATTCGTTTCGGGGAGTAAACTATGTCAGTTCTGTTCAATGTTCAGATGTAACATTCACATTTATGGACGCTGGATTGCACTCTACGAATGGAACGTATGTTACACAGGGTCAATTTCCCGAATTGTTGTTTTCGCTTTAAATAAATATTGAAGAATTCTTGCCGATTTATACAAATACAAACCCGTTGAAAATGCTCCTCGATCTAAAGGAACCTGGAGTGACTGACGAGTTTTGAATCTGAGAAAAAAAGGTCTGCTAAAAAAGACTTACAAAAGACTTACAACGACAGAGTTACAAGTCCAAACATGTGACCACACTAGCGAAAAAAAAATAGAAAATTTAAAAGTCAACATGAACAAAAGCAGAAATAAAAGGTGCCATTTTAAAAGAACTCATTTGCCAAAGGAGAGAAATGTCATTGTTTGGGAACACCAATATGTGAAAACGCTCTATTAGCTTTTTCTCGGGTTTCTCTAAGGAGAGCATTTTATTGAACTTTTAATTACCAAGAGTGATCCACATCTTATTTCTCCTTACAATATCAATACAGTTGACAAGCAGACAGGTGATGAGAATATAGAAAATCATCATTTAACACATTGTTTTGATGTACAACCAAATTCTCAGAACTAACATAAAGGAGAATAGATATTTTGAGCTTGAGAGTCAAGGGTTAAATGTAGTACAACTTGAAATCCAGTAGACGTTTTTGAGCGGTATTATTAAAAATCGCTTATGTAACAAACAGTTTTCTTATCACAATAAAACTCGAGGCTTGTTCAACGACAGTTCCTTAGTTTAGTCTCCACTAAAAAAATGCCCAAGTTCCTCTTTGCATTAGCAGTTAACTGACATTCGGTTAATAATCCGAATTTTATAAAAAACTGACAACTAAAAATTACAGTTGAATTGTAGCACACTGCCTGCATATGTCCAAGCTGTGCTCAATGTTGTTTTACAGCTATCGACACTTTGAAAATGAATGAAATGATCCTCGCAGAATGTTAGCAAGTTAAGCAATTGCATTTTTAAGCCTGAGTAAAATTCAAGCCTTAACACTTTGTTATTCATTTTACATTTTTAAAGATTCCAAATTAATCACGCTCAGAGACACTCTTGATATCCTGAACAAAGTTCTGAAAGTTTCTGCCAATGATCGAGGCTTTTCTCGCAAACTTTCTCGCTCTTAGCAAGGCCGGCATTACTTTGTTTATGTCTGTGTAACTTTGAACCAGAATGGTATCTACTCGTTTTCGATTTTAAACGTTTCTCTGTCACGCTATCTGAGTGCGTGATGACTTCCTGCTAAGTAACTCTATATTCACATTTTGTGTCAAGCTGTCACACAATTTCTATCACGAATCCACACGGCCTTGGAAACTGAACCTTTCGTGATTTACACTGCGTCGCTTCTGCCACTGTAACCACTGCTGAAAATTTTCTGGTGGTTTGAATGTATAAAAAAGTTAGAAGATTGTTTAGAAAAGTCACTGGAGAGGCTGGGTCTTCAGTTGCTCTCTAGTGACGTTTTCCATACATAATTATTTTTAAATCTTTTTTACATTCAATCCTCCGTAACATTTCACACCAGGAGCCTTAAACTTGGTCATATTGCTGATCATCAAGCTTTTTCCATTTCGGGTATATTTTATAAGTCATAGCTCCTAATATAATTTTTTTTAACAAACAGAGTACTGTTGTTCTTTTTACGTTCACAAAAGCTCCGAATAAATCACGCCCTACGGCACTTTTGGATACTATTGCAATCAGGAATAACATTGGTGTATAAACTGTTTGAATCTTTGTAGTATAGACCTAGCAACACGTTGTTGTGCAAGCGTGTGAGTAAATATTAAAGTAGAATGATTCTGGTTCGATTTGCAAAATTTCTCGGTCACGCTATCTGAGTGCGTGATGACTTCCTGTTAAGGTACCTGCCTTGGCAAAAACTTTGAATTTTCAAAAGCGCTCAAAATTTGTATACATGAAGTAAACTAGGCATAATTTCTCAAAATGCATTTATTTTTAGGATATTCCTGCCCCAAGTTGAAGAAATTCATTTCAAAAGTTGCAATATTTACCGGAAATTGAGCTGTGTATTTCACTTCCGTTACTAGGAAAAGTGCCCGTAGGTGGCAAAGTACATTGGGTGTTTATCATGGAATCTTAATCCATGGTAAAACGGAATCAATTAAGACAAATGCATAGAAGAAAATAGTCCATGGATGGATTCTACGGTAAAACTTTGGTGTAATAGCAACCAAAGGAGAATGGACTAACTTTGTATTTTGCAATAATTGACAGCGCGGTACCCTGGGTGCAAGAGGCTTTTCTTGCGCGGTTTCCGGTTTCAAATCTCTCTGCGCAGCATGCCAAAAATCGCAAGAGAACAACAATATCCTTCACGGTCAAAATACTCTAATCTATTTGTCCACTAGAGTCCAATAGGCCAATTCCGATATATTAAAATTCTAACTTGACTCCGAGGCTTAGGGGAATAAAATAAAATAAATCACATCGAGGTCGAGGGATGAATAAATAATTTATTTTGTTTTATTCCCCTAAGCCTCGGAGCGAAGTTAGAATTTTAATATATCGAAATTGGCCTATTAGTTAGGCTAAACCTATCTCACAATAGAACTGAGTGAAAACAAGCTTTTATGTGCCACTGTGTAGATTAAAAAAAGCATGAAAACCGACTGAACAAAATATATAAAGGGATCAAATTCAACTGAGGTCAAACCAAAAGCCACAGGAGTTCCTGCAGAGATGATTCTCCTTAAAAAAGCAACATTTATCAGGCTCTTCTGAACATCAAACCTCTAAATAATGAAGAACAAGAGGATATTAGAGCAAAACAATACATTTCTAAAACATACGTGTTGATTTTTAACACGACATGCAGATTTGGCGCATGTTGTGAATGGAAGTAACAACCGATAAACAAAACAAGACTCAGGGAGGGTGGGTAGGGGTAAAAGTAATGAAAAATACGTCCACAGACCTAATGATCAGCGGAAATCAATTCAATATGGTGGCAAGAAGCATTTGATCGAGTGTTTCGGTGAATTTGCTTGTATTTAACGATGACAGGCGCTTTTAAGCAAATATAACGGTCTCTGAAGGATAGGTACTTACGAAATTTGGTTTTCTGAGAAAACCAAAAGCCGTTTTTCTATGAAACTTGGCAGGCTCTTTCATAAGGAAAATTCAAACAAACGCTTGGTTGGGGAAAGCGATTAAAGCAAATGATGAAATGTTGTGAGTCCCGAAAGTTTACTTTCAGTCTTACTGCAATAACTACAGATTTTTTAACAGTACATTTTTCGCCAACCACAGAAAAATGGCTTTTATTTACCTTTACATATTCTTATTTCTTTGGACCGTTACAGCAAAAAACGAATTTTTCTATCTCAGACATGGATTAATATTTAATCGAATTACCCAATGGGGCACCAAAACAGGTGAATTCTTGTGCTCATTACAAGTCAGCGATTAATATTCTGAAGCTTCTGGGCTATTGAAAGACATAGTTTGGACAACTTTTTACGACAAAAATGACCCATATTCAAATTTGGTAAGCTACCGCTGTCTCGAGTTGCCACCCAATTTCTAACGAAAACTACACGCCGAGGAAACCGAAATTTCTTGATTTCAAGTAACTGTCCTGAACACAGTAAAGAAGCCATGTCTGTCGTCAAGGAAAACTGGCAAACAACAAGACCCACCATCAGAGAAAGAAGCAAGTTTATGTTCAACAACGATCTCTTCAGCGATGTGAAGTTTGTTGTTCGTAAGACGGATGGCGAAAGTGAAAGTAAACAAGTGATTCCTGCTCACAGGTTCGTGCTGTCGATTAGCAGTCCTGTGTTTGAAGCCATGTTTTACGGTGAGCTGGCGGAGACTGGAGACTCCATTGAACTGCCTGACTGTGAGTACGAGAGTCTGTTGGAATTGTTTCGTTACATGTACAGCGATGAAGTGATCTTAAGCGGAAGTAATGTGATGGGAGTGTTGTATTTAGCGAAGAAATACATAGTGCCTTCACTGGCTGATAAATGCACTGAATATCTCCGAAATAACTTAGATCCATCAAATGTATTCAGCATCCTGCCCTCTGCTCAGAAATACGAAGAGACAAACCTGGTGGATCGATGCTGGAAAGTGATCGATAAACAGACGGAAGAGACTGTGAAATCGGATGGATTTGCGACATCGAGAGGTCCTTACTTCAAGCAGTAGTCATAAGAGATACTCTGGACGATTGAAGAGATAGAACTGTTTAAAGCTGTTGACTTGTGGGAAACAAAGGAATGTGAGAGACAAGGTTTAGCAGCAGATGGTGCGGTGAAAAGAAGAATTCTTGGAGAAGAAAATAGTCAAAGGAATACGTTTCCCAACAATGAAACAAGAAGATTTTGCTAGCGTGGTGTTAGACAGTAAACTTTTAACTACGGAAGAAATCGTCAGTATTGTCAAATATCTGAGTTCAGTCTCGAACCCTCCAGTGGGATTTCCAGAAACCAAAAGATCTGGATTTGTCGGTGATATTCAAGGATGTTGTAGATTTCGATCTTTATACCAATGGTTGGGGTTATGGTAGTGACGGTAGCGATGCCATCAATTTCTCTGTGAACAAGGATATTATGCTACACGGAGTGTGCTTCCTTGGTAGTGAGAATAATACTTACTCGGTCGACTTGCAAATAATTAACACTGAGAGTAAATCAGTTTTGGGTGTCTAAAGCTGGACAATTTTCCTCAGAGCTATTAGAGCGTGAGAAAGGTAGCTATTATGGTTTTAAAGTGTTGTTTGACACGAAAAACCATTTTAGAGAAAAACACCACGTACTTCATAAGTGCTATATATCAGGCTTTTCTTCGTCATATGGAGTAAACAGTGTCAGTTCTAGATCTGTTAAATGTTCAGGTGTAACATTCACATTTATGAAAGCTGAATACCCTACGAATAGTACGGGTGTTACACGGGGTCAATTTCCCGAATTGTTGTTTTCTCTTTAAATCAGTAAATATCGAACAATTCTTACCGATTTATACAAATACAAACCCGTTAAAAATGACCCTCCATCTAAAGGAACCGGAGTGACCAGTTGATGAGTTTTGATTCTGAGAAAAATAGGGACTGCTAAAAACGAAATAGATTTACAAGTCCAAACATGTAGCCACACTGGGGGAAAATCAGAAAACTTATTAAAAGTCAACATGAACAAAAGCAGAAATGAAGGGTGCCTTTTTTAAAGAACTCATTTGCCAAAGGAGAGAAATGTCATTGTTTGTGAACACCAATATGTGAAAACGCTCTATTAGCTTTTTCTCGGGTTTCTCTAAGGAGAGCATTTTACCGAACTTTTAATTACCAACAGTGATCCACATCTTATTTCTCCTTACAATATCAATACAGTTGACAAGCAGACAGGTGATGAGAATATAGAAAATCATCATCTAACACATTGTTTTGATGTACAACCAAATTCTCAGAACTAACATTGATGTAATATAGGACAATAAGAAAGGAGAATAGATATTTTGAGCTTGAGAGTCAAGGGTTAAATGTAGTACAACTTGAAATCCAGTACACGTTTTTTGAGCGGTATTATTAAAAATCGCTTATGTAACAAACAGTTTTCTTATCACAATAAAACTGCAATAACCAAGCTTGTTCAACAACAGTTCCTTAGTTTAGTCTCCACTAAAAAAATGCCCAAGTTCCTCATTGCATTATCAGTTAACTGACATTCGGTTAATAATCGGAATTTTATAAAAACTGACAACTAAAAATTACAGTTGAATTGTGGCACACTGCCTGCATATGTCCAAGCTGTGCTCAATGTTGTTTTACAGCTATCGACACTTTGAAAATGAATGAAATGATCCTCGCAGAGTGGAATTAAGTGAATATTTTGAAGCCTGAAAAAATTCAAGGCTTAACACTTTGTAATTGATTTTACATTTTCTAAAGATTCCAAATTAATCACGCTCAGAAACACTATTGATATCCTGAACAAAGTTCTGAAAGTTTCTGCCAATGATCGAGGCTTTTCTCGCAAACTTTATCGCTCTTAGCAAGACCGACATTACTTTGTTTATGTCTGTAATTTTGAATCACAATGATGTATGTTTTTTTTCGATTTTAAACGTTTCTCCGTGTCTTAGTCACGCTAGTATGTGAGTACGTGATAAATCCTGCTAAGTAATTTTATATTCACATTTTGTCTCAAGTTGACACACAATTTCTATCACGAATCTACGCGGCCTTGCAAACTGAAACTTTCTTGATTTACACTGCGTCGCTTCTGCCACTGTAACCACTCCTGAAAATTTTCTGGTGGTTTAAATGTATAAAAAATTAGAGGTTTATTTAGAAAAGTCAGTGGACAGACTGGGTCTTCAGTTGCTCTCTAGTGACGTTTTCCATACATAATTATTTTTAAATGTTTGTTAAATTTAATCCGCCGTAAAATTTCACGCCAGGAGCCTTAACTTGGTCATCTTGCTGATCATCAAGCTTTTTCCATTTCTGGTATATTTTATAAGTCATAGCCCATAATATAATTTTTCAATAAACAGCAGGTCACGTGACTCCAAGCTACTGAGGGCCTATTGAAAGGGCTACCTGACAAAAGTTGGTAGATAGCCTGCGATGGACCAGCAATGTTCCCAGCAGCCACCTAATGCAAATGGCTTGTGAGCCACTTGACCGCCTATGAACAGACAAAGACGAGTTGTGCTCAGTCTACCATGCATCACACGGCTACCGACATTGTTATTCTTTTTACGTTCAAAAAGGCTCCGAATAAATCACGCCCTACGGCACTCTTGGACACTATTGCAATCAGGAATAACACTAGTATACACGATGTTTGAATCTTTGTAGACCTAACAACACGTTGTCGTGCTTGTGTGTGTGTAAATATTGAAGTAGAATGATTCTGGTTCGATTTGCAAAATTTCTCGGTCACGCTATCTGTGTGTGTGATGACTTCCTGCTAAGTAATTTTATATTCAAATTTTGTAAGCTACCGCTGTCTCGAGTTGACAAGCAAATCGAAATTGTCTCGATTGAAAGTAACTGTTCTGAACACAGTAAAGAAGCCATGTCTGTCGTCGAGGAAAAACTGGCAAACAACAAGACCCACCATCCGAGAAAGAAGCAAGTTTATGTTCAACAACGATCTCTTCAGCGATGTGAAGTTTGTTGTTCGTAAGACGGAAGGCGAAAGTGAAAGTAAACAAGTGATTCCAGCTCACAAGTTCGTGCTGTCGATTAGCAGTCCTGTGCTTGAAGCCATGTTTTACGGCGAGCTGGCGGAGACTGGAGACTCCATTGAACTGCCTGACTGTGAGTACGAGAGTCTGTTAGAGTTGTTTCGTCATATATACAGCGATGAAGTGATCTTGAGCGGAAGTAATGTGATGGGAGTGTTGTATTTGGCGAAGAAATACATGGTGCCTTCACTGGCTGATAAATGCACTGAATATCTGCAAGATAACTTAGATCCATCAAATGTATTCAGCATCCTGCCCTCTGCTCAGAAAAACGAAGAGAAAAATCTAGTGGATCGATGTTCGAAAGTGATAGATGAACAGACAAAAGAGGCTGTGAAATCGGATGGATTTGCGACAATCGAGAGGTCCTTACTTGAAGCAGTAGTCGTAAGAGACACTCTGACGATTGAAGAGATAGAACTGTTTAAAGCTGTTGACTTGTGGGCAACAAAGGAATGTGAAAGACAAGGTTTAGCAACAGATGGTGCGATGAAAAGAAGAATTCTTGGAGAAGAAACAGTCAAAGGAATACGTTTCCCAACAATGAAACTAGAAGATTTCGCTAGCGTGGTGTTAGACAGTGAAATCTTAACAAAAAGAAATCGTCAGTATTATCAAATATCTGAGTTCAGTCTCGATGTTCAACTCCAGTGGGATTTCCAGAAACAAAAGATCTGGATTTGAAGGTGATATTCAGCGATGTTACAGATTTGAATCTACCGGCACTGGTTGGAGGTATGATGGCAGTAGAGACGTCATCAATTTCTCTGTGAACAAGGACATTATGCTACACGGAGTGTGCTTCTTTGGAAATGAGAATAATACTTACTCGGTAGACTTGGAAGTAATCAACACTGCGAGTAAATCAGTTTTGGTGTCTAAAACTGGACAATTTCCCTCAGAGGAATTACAGTGCAAGAAAGGTAACTATTATGGTTTTAAAGTGTCGTTTCACAAGAAAATAATTTGAAGAAAAACACCACGTACTGCATAAGGGCTCTAAATATCAGGCTCTCCTTCATTATATGGAGTAAACTGTGTCAGTTCTGGTCAATGTTCAGGTGTAACATTCACATTTATGGACGATGAATACTCTACGAATGGAACGGATGTTACACGGGGTCAATTTCCCGAATTGTTATTTTCCCTTTAGATAAATATTGAACAATTGTTGCCGACATACAAATACAGTGTACAAACCCGTTAGAAATGCTCCTCGATCCAAAGGAACCCGGAGTGACTGACGAGCTTTGAAGCTGAGAAAAATAGCGAATGCTTACAAATAGATTTACAACTCCAAATATATGGCCACACTGGGAGAAATCATGATAAAACTTAAAATGTCACATGCTTTATGACCAAACCAGAAATAAAAGGCACCCTCTGATGGTTTGTGATATAGAGTAGAAAAATAAAAGGGCAACCGTTTTGATGGTTTGTGAATCTAGAGCCAGAAATAAAGGGCACCTTTTGGTGGTTTTTGTGAACATAGAGCAGAAATAAAAGCAGCATCTGTACAGAGATCAGCGTTTGTAGTCTCCGGTACATCGTTATTTACGCGCGGAAAATTCATAACATTAGGGATGGACCTATTTTATTTTATTTTTATTTTTTTTTTTGGGCGGGGGGGCGGGGGGTTGGTTCTCCTAGATCGAAATTTTTTTTTTCCGTATTTGATGTTTGTGCCAATAATTTTTGTTTTCACCTTTTTCTTCGTGAGTGAGTCAGTGAACTCGCTCTTGCACGATTTTTTCTCTCTTTGCGCTGCAGGAATTGTTTCAGTAATTGTCCCAACCCTCCTCCCAAAATTAAAATGGTTCCCTCTACATGAGGCGCGGTGGCCTAATGGCTGTAATGTTAGTGTTTTCTGGATAATCTCCCGCGGACATTATTGAACAAGACACTACTCTCATTCCTCCCTTAATGCCTCTCTACACCAGCGAGTTACAAATAGGTACCAGGGAATTTAAAAGGCAACCTAATAAAATGCGTGAGCGAGTATAAACCTGAGATGGACTAGCATCACCATTCACGGGGGATAGTGAGTTAAGCTGTGTAATACTACCCTGAGGTCACTTCCTGCTAGAGAGCCCGCCTCTGTCATGCAATCGAAAACTAGTGGTAGTCTGAGAGATAAGCGCTATCCTGTACGTTCCGGTAGTAAGGATGTAGTGTCTTTTATTGGCTGTTTCTCTGTTATAAATTTCCTCACACGAAGTTGTGAGTAGCATCGAATCAGAGACACTACACAGATACGTCATCAGTATGGATTTTTCCGGTCGAATCTCGGACCTCTCTCGAGCGGGAGAAGAATTGAGGGCATACAGTTAACGAAGAGAGACGTCGGTTTTTGTTGCTGTCGGGAAACAGGTACCAATTGATGTTCGAAATCCCCCGCCTTGCCGGGAAACGGGACTGAGCCCGCGATTTTGTCATCTCCGACCCGTTGCTAAGCAAACATTGACTGATCCTTATTGCGCAATGCTGGCGCGACTTGCTGTCGGAGTTACTCGTGAGTTGCTCGCGCTAATGTTTTGATTGGATAATTTAAGAATCGAAAACGCTTTCCGAGCCTCTCAACGAAGATTTTGCCAAAAACACGGCACTTTTTCGCCTGAACTTGCAATTTAAACTAAAATCATAAACCCTGGTGTTCCGCCAACATGCCGCGCCGTCAAGCTGGCTGGAGGGGGAGGAGGAAGCACGAGACAGAACGTTATGAGCGGTCGTCTCACACGTGCCTGTATAGCCTCGTCATTTCTTGTTCGAATCGCCCATCCGTGGTAAAAGCCACCGATGTTGGGTTGGTTTCTGGTCAGGAACGAGCTGTAATAAGGAGTAGAGAAATGGGGTACAACAGTAAAATGTTGGAAGTAATAAAAAGGCACCGCATTGTAGGAATACAGTAGTATTTCTAAAATGCACCTAAAAAGGCACCGGCAAATTGGTTAAAAAAACAAGAAGAAGTCCCTAGGCCGTGACAGAGGTTTGGATGATTTGAAGATTTTTACGATTTTAGTTCTCCATTTACTCCTTAGTTTATGTTTCGATTTGAGAAGATATATCAAAACACTCGAGAGTGTTTCATCCGATTTCCAAACACCTCGAATTTGCGTCGAAAAATACTTCGCTACTCGTCGTAAGGTTTTTAACTCTATTCTCAAGTCGGTGTTTGCAAATGTGATGAAACACTGTATTGCGCGTTTGATGTATTAGTAAGATCATTGTACCGCGCGTTCTACGTCCAACGTCCGCTTGCCGATGATTATCTTTACAGTGGAACCCCGCCTTACGGCCACCCCTTTAATACGCCCACCTTGTTATTAATTACGGCCAGTTGCTTTGGCCCGTAGGTATCCGTATTAACAGAGGTACACTGTACGTTTACTCGAATACGGTTAATAAATCTCCTGTTCTTCTAAAAAATCGAAATTAATGCACACGATCCAGGACAAACGTGCAGACTACTCGACTTTCACGTAGAAACGAGAAAAGTGCGATTTTTGCCATTTGCGGGAAAAAACATGTTGCTTAATCTCTCTAGTACGTCTCTAATGGTCGTTTGTCGGAGTACATAGATACACTGCACACGGCACACGGAACACTGTTTCTCACCTGAGTTTGAAACATGTTCTTTCTCTTCATTAGTATCGGGTTCTTAGCTTTTGGACACGGGACATTCAACATCACCACACGATCAGATAACCTAATCTTCGTCAGATGCGCCGACTCGGAGGCATTCATCGCCTCCCGGACGCTTCCTGTTAAACAAATGAGAGCTAATATAAAAATATCATAATCCTAGTCTCACTCCTCTAAAACCTCTCGCCACTTTACCAGTGTAACACCCTGTGTAGCGTGTCGTAAAACCAAGGCAATTACAATGATTTATAACATAGAGCGGCAAAATTACTGAAATGCTGATTGGCTGAGACAGAGGGCATTTTTCATTAATCTTGGTTTGCCCGGGGCAAAATTACTTGATCATGATTGGTCGAGCGGCAAAATTCCTCGCCACTCCTAATTGGATCTTGAGCGCGCCGTGCACTCGGTTGGCTTCTGCACGGCGGGATTTTGAGCAGAATTTTCAAACACCAGCGCTTCGCTTGTACGTCGCTTCGGGAGTTTTGACTTCAGTTTTCCTGAGTTATTTGATGAAAAGGAACGGAAACCGTGTGATAGCTTGAAACGAAATTCCGAAAGCTGAAATCTCAGTGTTTCACTCGAAGCAACAGAAGATTATTTCAGTTGAAAACTAGAAAACTTGCATCAGCTAGATCACTTGGCGAGTTTGCGACGAAATTCATTCATGGCTGCCAACTGACTTCGTCGCTTCACCTCTGTTAAAATACGGGCTTCATCACGTGCAACCCAGAGTATAAAAGATCACAGAGTTTGTTCAAAGAAAGAAGAAGGTGTCAAATTAAAACGGATAAATTACCTTCTACAAAGTTGTTTGGACTCGTCGGCCTTATGCTCACGGTTTTATCGGAGGTAGGATTGACATGTCAAGCAGCTCGCAGCGGGACAGCCGTGCTTCAAAATATGCAAACAGGTGAATAACATTACGTTTTACCTTGGCTTGATTGACCAAGCTTGTTATTTTTTTTATTTTCACGCACTTACAATTTTCTCTTAAGATTTACCTAACAGTCAAACGTTACCCTGCTTCTGAACGTAAAGGGTTTGCTTGATCTTCCTGTGATTCTGTGTTGATTTTTGGAAGGAATATCAGTTCGTTCCGCCGCGGCTGAATTTAGCTTCGCGGCGCTTTGACGGTTTTCCCGACAAAATTTTGCCCTCTTTGTCATAAACAAGTAATCGCAGTTTCCTCGTAAAATTTAAGGATTAATATCACTTGTGTTTTCAGAAGTTCGCAGAAATATGCCCTTGTCGCTGCGCGACTCGCGGCAATTTCTGCAACGTCTGAAAACACGCGCTGATATTAATCCTTAATTTTACTCGGCCCCATGCGAATTACCTTATACCAATTAGAACAAACGAAAACAACACAATGAGAATTCGAAAAGCAAATACACATAACCGGAGGTCAAGAGCGGGAAAAACGCGTGTGACCAAGTCACGATTAATTTAGGTCTTGCATCTGATTGAGTTGAGAAGGTGGCGCAAACATAGGGCATGGTATAGCAAAAACCAAGCAATGGTTCAGCGATTACTTTCGAACAGTCAATTGAAAACCGCTCTAAAGCTAAACACCGACACATGGATGTTGAACTGAACAAAGAACAATCTACAATGTCAAACAATATAAGGAGGCAGTTGAGGGCATGGTGTTCGAGATCCAACCTTTGTCCTTGGTTGTGTTTCCTAATAGCCAGGGCACTTTTTAACAAGTCCTCTCTTAATCCAGGAGCGTACCCATACAAGAATTGTTGTCCTAAGCAAACCACCTCTACGACCTGAATAAGTTCATTTCTAAAATGCCCTTTGTCCTGAGTTTAGCATGACAAGTAAACGCAGTCATCATTTTCATTGTGAAAACGCTTCTTGCTCCTGGCCTCAGTCTTGAAAACAGATGGCAAAAGGCAACTAGGAAATGGCTTATTGTGTCACGAAGGGTCACTGCTTCACTGCTTAAGGTTTACCGTATACCTTTCAAGGAAACAGAATTGGTCACAAAAACATTTTCCCGCTTAGATATGATAGTTTACATGATGAACCTTTCATCATAAAGAAAAATTCTATGGAAATCCGATCAATATCTAACGGAGATACAGAAAATACATGTTGCGAGCGAGACTTTACCGGAAGTGCAGCAGTTGTGAGTGGAGTTGTTGAATACTCCTTACCGCTGTTTTCTCGTAATCTATTCAGGCCGAAAATTTAAAGGAAGTGGCGTCTTTAAAGAGTTACAACTCAAAGGGAATTTGAGCAATTGACTTCAAAATAATTGACGGACAGTATCTAGATTTAAACAATGATAAACAACAAAAAAGATGTCGGGGAATTTTTATATTCGGAAAACTTTTTCGTTGGAGCACGTTTCCGCGCGATCCACTCCATAATTTTTTCACCCTATTTAGAAAATGCTCTGGATCTTTTCCACTGCATTTGAATGTGAGAGAATCCCCGACACTTTTCTTATAGCGCTTTGGGTCGGTGAAACCGCGACGAAACAAATCAAAAGTATAGCGAAATATATAATTCGCGCAGAGTTGTAGCTTTCAAAAAGCTGATTCAGGACCCTCGTATTTAAGACATTGCGAAAAAATTCGACAAATTCATTTTATTACATAATGTTAGGTATATTTAGATAGCAAGCTCTATAAGCTTTAATCTTCGGATATAGGGTTTTAGGTATCTGGGAAGTTTAATCCGGACGCGACGCTACATTTGTTTTTTAGACTTGAGAGGCCTTCTGACGGTACACGGTAACCTTAACCCTTTTACTCCAGAACCACAACCTTGAGTTCAATAAATGTGGGTTTATTTTTTGAGCAGTGCTTTTCAAGTGGTGCCTGTTTATATAGTTAATGCTGCACAAGAGTGGTTCTAACTTTGTTTAAGTCTGTGGGCATGAAACCCCTAGTGCTGTGGGACCATTCAAACGAAAGCTGATTGAGCAAGTACTGAATGTCTTTCAAGTGGTGCTGTTTGTTTTTGACAAACTTGTCTCAAAACTGAAATTCAAGATTTTCCCCGACAGTTTTGACCTTAGCATTCTTGGGAGTGAAAGGGTTAACAGTAATTGTATAAATTCACTGGACAGTAACAACCTCATACTGAGACAATGCAATTGAAGGTGTGTCAAAGTGGCACATCAGGAAAACAGCACCCTCGTTAAGCCACAGAGTGCCATCAAGCAGCTCAAGGTGACTGTCGAGTCGCTGAGCTGATTCCACTCTCAACAAGCTGCAAACTATACCAAAAAAAAAAACACTCTCTTAGAAGAATAGTTATAAACAATCTTACAGCGCTTTTCACATAACACGCAAACTCAGAAGTTCAAAACCTAACTACTGATTGCGTTTTACGATGCCGTCAATCATAACTATAACCAACAACCAACAGACCCGTATGTGGATAAAAGGACCATTCAAATGAAAGCTATTGATCGAGCAGCACTTCATGTGGTACTGTTTATTATGCTGCACAAGGTGGTTCTAACTTTTTAAATTTCGTGGATGATACCCTAGTGTGTGACCATTCAAATGAAAACTATTGAGCAGTACTTTCATGTAGCACTGTTTATTATATTGTACATGAAACCCAACTGTGTGATCAATCAAATGAAGGTTATCGAGCAGCACTTCATGTGGTACAGTTGTTTATCCATATCTTGCAAAATGAAATTTGAGATTCAGTTTTTCAATTTTGAAAAGGATCGCGGCCGCTGGGAACTAAGGTTTCTTGGTTCCGGTTTTTGAATCGCCAAGAGCCGTTGGGCGTTCGGTCACCGCTGACCGAAACGCGCTGGCTCTGGGGACGAGATTGCTCACAGACGAGAGGATTGTTTGCGCCGATCTTCTATTCAATTGCGTAGACTGCAGACTTTAGCGTGACTGGCGTGACTACCGTTACTTTCTTGGGTTTTCGCCAAACACCCGATTTTAATTTTAGTGTTATGGTTGAGCTGCTATCGTTTTGTGCGCTGAACGTAGGCACGAGCCATCCTGGCCATCCGTAGCGATCCTTAGCCGTTATGCCGATTGAGCAGGACAAAGCGTTTTGTATTCCGGCTTTTCGTAGTGGCAGAGACTTGCGATGGCACAATCATTTGGATTTTTATGATGCCAATAAACATGTACGCGAGACTTACCTCAAGAGCTTTGGTTCATTCCTTTAACAATTTGCATTGAATCCAAGGAAGAATAACTTTTAACCAAGGAAGAATAAGTTTTATTTCAAGACGTGTATGTGAGTTTAAACCCCGAAATGGCTCTTGCTATACATACATTTTAAACAGAATTTGGGTTGGGGTGTGCGGCACGCTTCTTGAAACCCTTACCCTATTTCAGACCAAAATATGTGATTTTCCCTACCCTAGTTCAGACCTGACCCTTAAAATTTCGGGAAAATTCCCCATTTTAAAGTCAAAATGGCAAAAATCTATAACCTATTTCAGAATCAGTAGACAAAACATACCCTATATCAGACCAAAATGGTCAAAATATATACTCGTTTTCAGACCAAAACGGCTCAAAAACCATACCCTTTGGCGCCGCACATACCTAATAATATGAGTATATAGCTTATATAAGGGAGTACCCCCCCCCCCCCCCCCCCGGTATGTGTAAAAAAGAGTGCGGATCATATGCAACGGCAACAACCGCTCGAGGCGAAATTGGAAGATTAGCATGGACGGGTTCTTTGAGTATTTAATGCTGCAAATGGTTGGGGGATCTAAAGAGGTTCTGTTTTGAAGCACAAAATATATTAGTTGCGGTCACGGCCTTATCTCAAAAATATCTCGAAATAGGTATCGCCGACCATGTCTGTGTCGTGTACGTGTGTGCGTGTCGTGAGGTGTCCAACAAGATGGACTTACGAAAAAGCAGAGTGTGTTACCTCACTTTATACATAGGCCTCTTAACGCCGCCCCAGAGTGCATTGCACTTCGTGAATACTAAAATAAGTGAATCATCAGAAAATGTCTTTGTCGTAAGTCACGTTATCGCATAAACGGTCTGACAGCTGAGCGGCAAACTGACTTAAAATTAACGAAATAAATTGATCCTGCCAGATGACTCGGAAGGAGTCATGCAACATATTTTTTCTGTAACGGGTACTTCAATGATTGTGGAGACAACGATAAAAGTCCCTGAAAGTCTGCCATTCCTTCAAAGAAACGCTTCATAAAGGAAGGTCCACAATTCAATCCATAAAGCACACGCTTCTTACATCACGGTGTAATGACAGGACCTTTGCCAAGTATAGATGTAAATGTAACGCCAATAAGGACACATAACAGTCTAACCCGACTGATGAATGTTCCCTAGTAACAAACCAGTTTAAATTAAAATTAGACTAAATTTAAGCTTCCATAGATTTTGCTAATAAAATCACCTTAGACCTGCACAAAGTTCGAGCAATTTTAAGCCTTAAATGGTACTAAAAATAGATGCAATCTTTAATACACAATTCCAGCTTAACCTAGCCTCCTTTGCAGGGAGGGAGAATGGGACAGACACAAAAAACGTCTGCAAAGGAGGCTAAGCTTAACCAGGCTTAAAAATAGCCTCACAAATGTGTGAACACAAGCAAATGAAAAAGTGAAACAATAAAAAAATGCAGTGCTGTTACGTAGTTTACACTAGTAACGAAATTCAGTTGCAATGTCGTGGATAGTAAACCTATGAAATCCTAAATTAAATAAAATAATTAAATTCACATTTGCATTCCAGATGGAGAGTCGATGTATTGTCTGACACAAGGTCAACAAAAATAGAAACTAACATTCCTGAGTAAGGAACAAAGTTGAAGTGGTATAAACGAAAATAAAGTAATATTTCTGGCGGCAGCCATATCATTATAAACAGCGGCAACAAAGGCACATATTTGAAATGTTTTCTTTCTGTATAGATATTAAAAACTCTGATAGAGAAGTTGATGTGTAGCACATGTCTCTGACTGCATGCCCAAGAGTACGTCAGACAACACAAGGTGTTTTCCGTCGAGCTTTGAAACCGTGAACGGAGGCACCGAGGAAAAAGCAACTTTTGACTCTAAGTACTTCTCTTCATACACGATTACACGTACTCATAACACCTTAGTTTTCAATTGTAGATACTCAAACACGCGCACGTTACATAAATGCCTTCGACATTCTTTAGATCAAATTCATATTGATGAAATAAAGGGGTTATCTCGAAAAACGTTTTTGGGGCACGACTTTCAACACTTAATTTTAACGTTTGATCCTATTTGATTTCTAATTATAATTCGCGCCTATGCATGGACAGGATGGCCTCGTATCATCAATGAGGACATCTGTCTAGCCCTGGACCATGTGGCGGGCAAGCCCAAGTCGAGAATCTGCCCAATGTGTGACCAGCCCTGAAACACGTGGAACACGCCCAAAGTAATCAATGAGGGCATCTGTCCAGTCTCTTAAAAGCCCAGGACCACGTGTTTGGACATGCCCAAGATAAGACCAGTCAGCACACCTTTATGAACGGATAATTGAAATAAATTAAAATTGAGGGGCGGGTTCAATCAATTTGCGAGGATTTTGTTGGCTCCTGACGATACCTAATCCTAACGCACTTAATACACTGATGCCTGACGTAAACGTAAAGGGACAACACTCAAATACGTCGCATGATTTTTAGAAACTCAAACCTAAATCATAGAACAACCAACGACAATGGTTTTGATTCTGTGGAACAGTACTCGACAAATGACAGTAACCATTAGGAAATAAGGATGACTAACGATGGCGACGATGGACTGAATGGATCACAACATGGACAAAACTGAAAGACGTGAGGCTCACATGTAGGAAGCCCAGCAATAAAGGGTTTTGTTAGAACAGTACTCGACAAATGATAGGAACCCTTTAGGAAATGAGGATGACTAACGATGTCGAGGATACAATGTGGACACATTTAAGACGCGAGACTCGCGTTTTCAAGTTTGGCTAATATTGCTTTGAAATTTTGAGATATGGAATTTCTTTTTGTATTTTTTCGATTAGATTAAATTAAATTTAGAGAACCTTTCAAACATGTATCACAGTTTTAAGCAATTACCCAATTACGTTGAGTCTTTAACAACATGTAAAACGTAACGCAGGTGAAGTATTTGTTAGAAACACAACTTAGTCATCTTTTCGCTTTATATAGTGACGAGTCACGATGTGATAAAGACTAAATGTATGAACATAAGGTTACAGTGTGTTTATAAAGCCGCATAGATAGGTATACTAATAGAACTAGGGGTACCATATTGGAAGTGAAGTGCTTGCCACATTTGTAATTTCATTATCATCGTTGGTTTTTATAATAAGACAATGTCACGCAAGATCCTTTCGTGCATTTGCGCTAATTGCACACGACACTACAGAAAGAATGTGGAAGAGAAATTCTCTACTGGCTAATTTCAGACCGAGATGCGATAAGATCATGTCAACCGTGAAGAGGACTAAGGCTAGCGACACGAAAAAAAAAGTGCATTTCTTGAAGCGGCCGCTGCGCATGGGCCGCTTAATAAATAGATTTTACAAGTCCAAATATGTCGGCCACAATGGGCTTAAAAGTCGAAAGAGATAAAGGGCTCATTTTGATGGTTTGTGAATTGAGTGTATTAATGGAGGCCATATTGGCATTACCAAGAAATGTTTTCATAATTAAAGAACTCATTTCCCAAAGGAGAGAAATGTTATTGTTTGGGAACAAAAGCTCTATTAGCTTTTTCTCGGGTTTCACTAAAGAGTTATGGGTTATTGGCCAAGCGTGAGGTCAAGATGGCGGAATATTGGCCAAGTTCTTTTTTTTCTTTTTGCGTGTTTATGGACGGAGACGAAGTCGAGGTCCATTGAAAGAGGGTCCCCTATACCTCTTCTGAAAACAGTTTCACGCAAAAGTAATTGCCCTTTTCACGCATCACGAAAAATTCGAAAAACAGCTTCACGTTCACAGAAAAAGTAAGCAATCACGTTTCACGAATCACGCGTAAGTAAATACATATTTCACGGATCACGAAGAAATCGAAAGCCAGTTTCCCGAGGACGCAAAAATATAGATTCACGAATCACGAAAAAAAATAAATCCTCATTCACGCTTCACGCAATAAAAAATGCCCATTCACGCGTCACGAAAAAAAGTATAGGGGACCTCTTTGAAACACGCAAAAAAGAACGAGGCCAATATTCCGCCATCTTGACCGAACAAGTTTGGTCAATAAAGGATTTAAATTTATATGACCCGAAGGAACGCCAAAGATTCGAAAAGACAGTTCAAGGATTTGTCAGTGATTTACGAGCACTGAAAAAGGAAGCCAGTTACATGCAAAATTGATGGCGCGTGCTATTTTATCCTGATTGGGAGGAGACAAACTGAGGAAAAGTAACTTCTTTCTAGCCCTCAAAAGGTTAAATTTTCAAATCATGCAAGGTTCTAAATAATTCTTTAATAAGAAATTTTCATTCCATTAGCCGCCGCTTTCGATCCTTGGACGCTTTGCAGAGGAGTTGCTTCGCTTCTGACGCTTCTGTAGTTTCTGTGGTGCAAAGCTGCTCAGACATGAGCTGAACGTTGAAAGTGCAGTTGGTGAAGCTGCCAATCGTTTGCACCAGCAAAGAAACCTGATCCCATCTGGATTGGATTGAAGCTGCTGGATTCTACACTGGTAACTGATGCAGTGGGACAAGTAGCGGTTTCTGTGCGAGAGGGAGCTGCATGTAACCTGGTTGCTGTTTGAGCGGCTCGGCGGGGGGCCTATGAAAGAGTCTCAACAAAAATGTTGGTAGAGAACCTGGCGATGGGCCAGTAAATGTTCCCAGCCGCAAATAGCCTGCGTAGCAAGCGTTCCTGTACGAACGAAAGAGCTTTTTCCGCGATCGAAGAGCTTTTTCTGCATTTTGGCCGCGCGAAAATTGGGGCGAGAGCAAAAACGTCGGAGTGGTGGTTCCCTCAGCGCCAACCCCTTCCCTACCCCCTCCCCCACTCCGACGTTTTTGCTCTCGCCCCAATTTTCGCGCGGCCAAATCTTGAATCTTTCAGTACTGGATGGGGTTATGATGGCAGTAGAGATTATGCATCAATTTCTCTGTGAACAAGGATGTTAGGCTACACGGAGTGTGCTTCCTTGGTGGTATGAATAATACTTAATCAGTCGATTTGAAAGTAATCAACACTGAGAGTACATCAATTTTGGTGTCTAAAACTGGACAATTTACCTCAGAGGTATTACAGTGTGTGAAAGGTAACTATTATGGTTTTAAAATTGTTGTTTGACACGAAAATCATTTTTAGAGAAAAACACCACGTACTGCATAAGGGCTCAAATATCAAAGCTCTTCTTCGATGCGTGTATGTGGAGAGAACTGTGTCAGTTTCTCTTCTATGTTCAGGTGTAACATTCACATTTATGGAAGCTGAACCCCATACGAATGGAACGGGTCAATTTCCCGAATTGTTGTTTTCCCTATAAATAAATATTGAGCAATTCTTGTCGATTTAACCAAATAAAAACCCGTTGAAAATGCTCCTTGAACTAAAGGAACCCGGAGTGGACTGACGAGTTTTGAATCTGAGACTAAAAATAGCGAAATGTTTATAAAGAAATAGATTTAACAAGTCCAAACAGGTGGCCACACTGGGGAGAAATCAGAAAACTTAAAAGTCAACATGAACAAAAGCAGAAAAAAGGGCTCATGTTGATGGTTTGTGAATAAGTGTATTAATGGAGGCCATATTGGTCAAGAAATGTTTGCATAAGAAAATAACTCATTTGCCAAAGGACGGCAATGTCATTATTTGGGAACACCAATACAGGTAAAAACCCACGAGTAAGAACCTAGAAATTAAGAACCTGTTAGGCTAAAATTTGTCAGTTATACACCCTCTATAAAACAAGAACCTGTTTAGCCTAAAATTTTCAAAAGGTTCTTATTTTCAAAATCTATATATCTTTATAGCTTCAGTCAATGTACAGTTTGTACTCTGTGTATACATATGAAATATTTCTCAAGGGAAAAAGGACCAACAACTGATGCTTTCTGCATCAATATGAATGTAACCAGATAGTTTTGTTATTATTAATGAGGTGATTGGGTGATCACAATGCACCTCTGTGTAATTGAATAAGGAACAAATAGTACTGTACAACATGTCACTTTACATTAGCATTTAAGAATCCTATTTAAGAACCTAGTTAGCCTAAATTTGTGTTTAAGTACCATTTATATAAGAACCTGTTTAGGCTAACTTGGAAAAAATGTAGGTTCTTACTCGTGGGTTTTTACTGTATGTGAAAACGCTCTATTAGCTTTTTCTCGGGTTTCTCTAAGGAGAGCATTTTATTGAACTTTAATTCCCAAGAGTGATCCACATCTTATTTCTCCTTACAATATCAATACAGTTGACAAGCAGACAGGTGATGAGAATATAGAAAATCATCATCTAACACATTGTTTTGATGTACAACCAAATTCTCAGAACTAACATTGATGTAATATAGGACAATAAGAAAGGAGAATAGATATTTTGAGCTTGAGAGTCAAGGGTTAAATGTAGTACAACTTGAAATCCAGTAGACGTTTTCAGCGGTATTATTAAAATCGCTTATGTAACAAACAGTTTTCTTATCACAATAAAACTGCAATAACCAAGCTTGTTCAACAACAGTTCTTTAGTTTAGTCCTCTACTAAAAAAATGTCCAAGTTCCTCTTTGCATTAGCAGTAAACTGACATTCGGTTAATAATCCGAATTTTATAAAAACTGACAACTAAAACTTACAGTTGAATTGTAGCACACTGCCTGCATATGTCCAAGTTGTGGCTCAATGTTATTTTACAGCTATCGACACTTTGAAAATGAATGAAATGATCCTCGCAGAGTGTAAGCATGTTAAGCAATAACACTTTGTTATTCATTTTACATTCATTTGAAAGTTGAACAGGCAACAATCGGAATAACTGACTGATAAAAACCGTTATCTCCGCCTCGGCGGTGGGTGGTCATAGAGTAAACTATATATGATAACACGTTTCTTTGTTCTGGGGATAGTTCTTCGCTCACAAAAGTCTCATTTTTATTTCACACTAAACACGTGGTAGCGCAGACTAGTACCCAGGAATTCTCTGTGACGTGGCGAATTTATGACGTTCAACAGAGTAGCCACTGATCAACTACCTAACTCGTCCGAAGAAACTCTCCTTTCGCGGTTTCCATGGAGAAAACGCCAAGGGCCAAGGCTGGTAGAGGCGCTTTTCTACGAAGTCGCACCGTTGAAATACGAAGATAAAAGCCGAACTCACTTCTCTTGGAAGAAAAACACCAGAGATACTGCTTGAATCCAGTCGGCAGTTATCAATTGATGACGAAATCCCGCCTCCGAGGGACGGGACTGAAGCCGCAGTTGTTATTCCTCGAAGTTGCTAAGCAACATGACGTGTCCTTACGCTGGCGCGATTGCTTTCGGAGAAAAAAACTCCGTCAGTTCTCGCGCTGTTTCTTGATTGGATAATAATAGGAAAACTCTTGCGATTAGCGTCAACGAAGGAATTTGCACCAAAACGGCACTTGTTCACAACCCGACTGCATCAGCATTGATATCCCATTAGGTAGCAACTAAAACGCTCCTTGCTGTTTTCTTATCTATAACTGACATGGGACCTTTGATACTAGTTCTAGCTATGCATATGTCTGCCTACCTTTCTAATTTTGTAGAGCTAAACTGTTCCCCAGTCGCGTCCTCGATACACAACACAGTACACCGCTTCACTTCAACACGGCCGCAACAACAACAGTACAGCAATTCTTGACTTAGATTATTCATTTCCAGCTAGGGAAAATTCACGCTTCACTCCCCACAACTTCAGCTTTCTCGTCAATTGGTACATGGCCGTTGAGACCAGTGAAGATAATTTTTCACGCTGCTCAAGTCCTCACGCAGCAGTTGAATTTGTAACGATTGCAACTTAGCATTGTTCAGTTGTCTCATAGAAATTGTTTCTGATGAGTTTCCCCAGTATTGTTTGTGTTTACTTTGGTTTTTGCGCTTCCTGAGCTCAGCTCGTGCAATGTACTCTGACCAATCAGAGTCGAAGATTTTTGTCCTTCTCGGCCAATCAGAAAAGCTAAGATTTTCCCGCGCTTCCGCACGTACCACCGGTTAAATATTTTCCAGCACTTTCCACGCGTACTACCGTTGTTACATATTTCCCGCGCTTGTGCCATCGGGCCCTACTGGTTTTTGCTTTCGAGTTCTGATTGGTTCAATGTCTTTTTGCTGTCGTTGTGATCGTCCTCTGTAAATATTTTGGTTATAGCTTTTACGACAGTCCTCACAAAATCCTTCCATCTGTTCTCTGAACTTTCATTTCTGAACTTTCACTGATCCACACGCCTTGAGATGAATTTGATCAGAGTCACATTTTCTTCACGATGTCACCGATGTCTTTTGCCAAACAGGCGGCTGTCCACCGATCCAGCAAAGGATTCCCCTGCAAAAAAACAATGAAAAAAAACACACAAATTAAATGAATGTTAAATTATCGCATCATCGCTTCAATTGAGATATCCGAACTTCTGTTTCCCGGAAAAATCGAAGAGATCTTGCTGATGTTTACATGTAATTTGTTACAGCGTTTCATCCGATTTCCAAACATCTCGAATATCATCTCGGTGTTGGAAATCGGATGAAACACTGTCTCTCGTGTTTGATATACAGTGGAAGCCCGTCATACGACCACCCCGTTAATACGACCACCCCGTTAATACGACCACCCCGTTATTACGACCAACGACCACCTTTTGGAGTCCCCAGTCGTTATTTTCTTTATAAAATTACCCCGTTAATACGACCAGTCAAAATGCCTGGTGAGACTGCTGAATGAAAAACGGCAAAGTTGTTAGTGATTAGCGTGTTCAATTTTAACGTTTTAGGTATAGTTGTCATGGCATTATTTAGGAAGGGTGTAGCACCATAAAATTGACCCTACCGCGTTAATACGGACCACATTTTCAGGGCCCAACGGTGGTCGTATTAACGGGGTTCCACTGTATTATATAAAAAAAACTCCATTAAGATTAATCCCCATAATGTCGCAATACAGGTCCTGTCGTGTTTCGAGCCTGGGCTCGGTGTTAGGGCAGAGGCCTCATAACAGGACTAAAATTTATAATCGACAAGTTGTGGAATCCTGCAAAACTGACGGTAGATCTTGCGGCTCTGCATCAGCAGAAAAAACAAATGAAACTAGACTACAAGCAGCTCCTACTTTCCTTCATAGATCGTCGCTGGAGCGAGAAGCGAAAACAGGCGAGCAGGAAAACCTCATTTTTTCTCACGCCTCGCCTCCCAATTTTCCCGCGCCAATTTTTGCCGCGCGCTTTTTCCCGCTCGTTTTATTCCCGCGCGTTTTTTTCCCGCTCTTTTTTCCCCTGCGCGTTTTTTTTTTTTCTTCCCGCTTCTCGCTCAACGATGTATAAAGGAAGGTATGGGACTGCTCGCAGTCTATAAAATGAACAGAAAGTGACAGTACCGTCCCATGACTGCTTGATAAGAGCTTCCTTCAGTCGCTGTGAGTATGGATTCTGTTCTACAGTATGACAAACCAGTCTTTGGAGTTCTTCTTCAGGACTGGAGCATTCTGCGTATAAGAACAAAAAAAAAACGATAAAACAGCAACTAAGAATCTTGTTAAAATAACCAGTTTATGATAGCTTTTCTCTCCTGGTATTCAGTCCGGGGAACAAATGCCGTTTTTTAGCTTATCTTGGTTGAAGTAATCGAAGAACTAAGCACAGACGTTTTTGAGACACGGACGGAAGGCGAATATTCTTGTTTTTGGCGCGTTTTCACTCGCACCAATGAGTTGGAGAGCCCTCGTGTTAGTATTTACAACTTGACGTTACGGACGAATAGTCAATGAAACGCGCCAAAAAAAAAGAGAGCTTCGAACTCCGTCCGTTAGTTCAAAAAACGTCTGTGCTTAGGGGGTAGCTGCGTCACGGATGGCGCATCTTGAAAAAATTGGCCAATGTTTTAAAGTTCGGCGTTCGCAATCCGTCTTAATCTTCTCCATCCGAAACCATCCTTGTTCCTGTTTGGTTTATTATCACCTCTTTGGTGTTTTTCTACCTTCGGTAACTATTATTTTGAGGCTTTCTTCAATTTGAAGGCGATTTTTGCACTTTGCAAAAATGGCTTAAAATATCGTGACATCCAGTCAAGAAACTAGCGCGAGCACTGGCGAGTACTCCGAAAGCAATCGCGCCAGTATATACGTCATGTTGCTTAGCAACGTCGGGGGACGAAAACCGCGGGCTCAGTCCCGTCTCAGGAGACGGGATTTCCCCCGACTGTGTTAGAGCTTATAGTAAGTAAAACCACAGATGGAAAATTGTATTATTATTTCGATCGGTCAAGTTTTTCTTTAATAAATAAGTTCTTATTTAAACCTTTCACTTCCACCCAAGAGCGATCCACAATCTAATTTCTCCTTACAATATCAATGCATTGTCAAGCAGACGCGTGATTAGAATATAGATAATCATCAAATAGGGGATATAAATTGGCTTCATGTATGAACCAGAAAAGTAATGTATGGCAGTAAGACCGGCTTTAGACTGCAAAACAGTCGTTTCTTTCTCTACAATCGCTGGTCGCAAGGCGCGAAGCGCCGAAAGCGTGGATCCTCGCGTGCGAAGCGCGCGAGCCTCACACGCCGCGTGTCTCTTCCCAGTCCCGCTCTCTGTTTTCACATTCGCTCCAGACCTTTCGTTTAAAGACCGCGCGCAATCGTTTGACAGTCCAACGCAAAAAAATACGACTGTTTTGCAGTCTATAAGAGCTTAGGAGTGAAAGGGTTCAATGTTAATAAAACTGGAACTCAAGTAGTGTTTTGAGCTGGAAAACGCTATGAAGTAACAGATTGCTTATCACAATAAAACCACGATGACGAAAGCTGCGTTAAAAGAATAATTTTAGCTTCAGCTTTAACTAGTCAAATTATTATTTGATGGTTCACTACTCAGTACTCAGCTTATAATCCGAATTACATGAAAATTAACCACTAACCACTCCTTGAAGATTTCGGGTGGTTTTAATGTTTTAAAATTAAGAGGATTTGCTTAGAAAAGCCACTGGAGAACAAAGTCTCCAGCCGCCTAGTAATGCAAATGCTTTGTGCGTCACTTGACCGCCTGTGAACAGACAATGATGAGTTGTGCTCAGTCTACCATGCATCACACGGCTACCGACATTGTTATTCTTTTTACGTATCACAAAAGCTCCGAATAAATCACGCCCTACGTCCACTCTTGGACACTATTGCAATCAGGAATAACACTAATATACACGCTGTTTGAATCTTTAAAGAATAGCCCTAATAACACGTTGTCGTGCTTGCGTGTGTGTAAATATTGAAGTAGAATGATTCTGGTTCGATTTGCAAAATTTCTCGGTCACGCTATCTGAGTGTGTGATGACTTCCTGCTAAGTAATTTTATATTCAAATTTCGTAAGCTACCGCTGTCTCGAGTTGCCACCCAATTTCTATCACGAAAAATTACACGGCCAAGCAAATCGAAATTGTCTCGATTGAAAGTAACTGTTCTGAACACAGTAAAGAAGCCATGTCTGTCGTCGAGGAAAACTGGCAAACAACAAGACCCACCATCAGAGAAAGAAACAAGTTTATGTTCAACAACGATCTCTTCAGCGACGTGAAGTTTGTTGTTCGTAAGACGGATGGCGAAAGTGAAAGTAAACAAGTGATTCCAGCTCACAAGTTCGTGTTGTCGATTAGCAGTCCTGTGTTTGAAGCCATGTTTTACGGTGAGCTGGCGGAGACTAGAGACTCCATTGAACTGCCTGACTGTGAGTACGAGAGTCTGTTGGAATTGTTTCGTTACATATACAGCGATGAAGTCATCTTGAGCGGAAGTAATGTGATGGGAGTATTGTATTTGTCAAAGAAATACAAAGTGCCTTCACTGGCTGATAAATGCACTGAATATCTGCAAGATAACTTAGATCCATCAAATGTATTTAGCATCCTGCCCTCTGCTCAGAAATACGAAGAGAAAGCCCTGGTGGATCGTTGCTGGAAAGTGATTGATGAACAGATGGAAGAGGCTGTGAAATCGGATACATTTGCGACAATTGAGAGGTCCTTACTTGAAGCAGTAGTCGTGAGAGACACTCTCACGGTTGAAGAGATAGAACTGTTTAAAGCTGTTGACTTGTGGGCAACAAAGGAATGTGACAGACAAGGGTTAGCAGCAGATGGTGCGGTGAAAAGAAGAATTCTTGGAGAAGAAATAGTCAAAGGCATACGTTTCCCAATAATGAAACAAGAAGATTTCGCTAGCGTGGTTTTAGAGAGTAAACTTTTAACCATGGAGGAAATCGTCAGTATTATCCAATATCTGAGTTCAGTCTCGAGGTCTCCAGTGGGATTTCCAGAAACCAAAAGATCTGGATTTGACGGTGATATTCAACGATGTTGCAGATTTGGATGTTTAAGTGCTGGTAGATGGCATTATAGTAGTAGTGGCGCTAGAGATGCCATCAATTTCTCTATGAACAAGGATATTATGCTGCACGGAGTGTGCTTCTTTGGTAGTGAGAATAATACTTACTCGGTCGACTTGCAGATAATTAACACTGAGAGTAAATCAGTTTTGGTGTCTAAAACTGGACAATTTTCCTCGGAGCTATTACAGTGTGAGAAAGGTAGCTATTATGGTTTTAAAGTGTTGTTTCAATATAAAAAAATCAGTTTAAGAAAAACATCACGTACAGCATAAGTGCTCTAATATCAGGCTCTCCTTCGTTACAAGGAAAAAACTGTGTCAGTTCTGTTCAATGTTCAGGTGTAACATTCACATTTATGGATACTGAATACTCTACGAATGGAACGGATGTTACACAGGGTCAATTTCCCGAATTGTTGTTTTCCCTTTAAATAAATATTGAACAATTTTTGCCGATATAAACAAATACATACCCGTTAAAAATGCTCCTCGACCTAAAGAAACCCGTAGTGACTGACGAGTTTTGAATCTGAGAAAAAAAAAAGCGAATGCTTAAAAAGAAATAGATTTACAATTCCAAACATGTGGCCACACTGGTGATAAAAATAGAAAACTTAAAAGTCAACATGAACAAAAGCAGAAATAAAAGGTGCCTTTTTAAAATAACTAATTTCCCAAAGCAGAGAAATGTGATTGTTTTGGAACACCAATATGTGAAAATGCTCTATTAGCTTTTCCTCGGGTTTCTCTAAGGAGAGCATTTTATTGAACTTTTAATTACCAAGAGTGATCCACATCTTATTTCTCCTTACAATATCAATACAGTTGACAAGCAGACAGGTGATGAGAATATAGAAAATCATCATCTAACACATTGTTTTGATGTACAACCAAATTCTCAGAACTAACATTTATGTAATATAGGACAATAAGAAAGGAGAATAGATATTTTGAGCTTGAGAGTCAAGGGTTAAATGTAGTACAACTTGAAATCCAGTAGACGTTTTTGAGCGGTATTATTAAAAATCGCTTATGTAACAAACAGTTTTCTTATCACAATAAAACTGCAATAACCAAGCTTGTTCAACAACAGTTCCTTAGTTTAGTCTCCACTAAAAAAAATGTCCAAGTTCCTCTTTGCATTAACAGTTAACTGACGGCATTCGGTTAATAATCTGAATTTTATAAAAAACTGACAACTAAAAATTACAGTTGAATTGTAGCACACTGCCGGCATATGTCCAAGCTGTGCTCAATGTTGTTTTACAGCTATCGACACTTTGAAAATGAACGAAGTGATCCTCGCAGAGTGTTAGCAAGTTAAATTCTAGGCTTAACACTTTGTTATTCATTTTACATTTTTATAGATTCCAAATTAATCACGCTCAGAGACACTCTTGATATCCTGAACAAAGTTCTGATAGTTTCTGACAATGATCGAGGCTTTTCTGGCAAAGTTCAGCTCTTAGCAAGACCGCCATTACTTTCTTTAGGTCTGTACAACTTTGAACCAGAATGGTGTACAGCACACAGCGGTCAAACGCAAAAATCCGGCTACACTTCCGGTTTTCGCTGCCTTGATTTTGCAAGAGATTGAAGTGTAATGGCCGCGAAGTTTGTAAGGAAACGTTAAAGAACATGCAGTGGTAAACCAAAATACGAGCTGAGACACTTGGTGGATAACAATTATTACATTATCTATGCATACTCCGAGTACAAAGCTTAAGTTTCCAGTAAATTTCTTAAGTTTGAGCTTTAAAGTGACGAAACGTGGAGGACTTCGTAAATTTAGGACATTTCGCAGTGGGATTTTGGCGGGAACTGCGCAGGCGCGTCACGTTTGACCGCTGTGGAGGTGTACAGTGTATGCTCCTTTTCGATTTAAAACGTTTCTCGGTCACGCTATCAGAGTACGTGATGACTTCCTGCTTAGTATTTTTCTCTATTTTGTCTCAAGTTGTCACAAAATTTCTATCACGAATCTACGCGACCGTGCAAACTGAAACTTTCGTGATATTAACTGCCTCGCTTCTGTCACTGTAACCACTCCTGAAAAGTTTCTGATGGTTTAAATGTATAAAAAATTGAGAAAAAAAGTCACTGAAGAACAAGGTCTTACTCTTCAGCGACGTTTTCCATACATCATTATTTCGAAATGTTTGTTACATTCAATCCGCCGTAAAATTTCACACCAGGAGCCTTAAACTTGGTCATCTTGCTGATCATCAAGCTTTTACTATTTCTGGAATATTTTATAAGTTATAGCTCCAAATATAATTGTTCAATAAACAGCAGGTCACGTGACTCCAAGATACAGAAGAGGGCCTATTGAAAAGGCTACCTGACAAAAGTTGATAGATAACCTGCGATGGACCAGCAATGTTCCCAGCCACCTAATGCAAATGGCTTGTGTGCCACGTGACCGCCTATGAACAGACAATGATGAGTTGTGCTCAGTCTACCATGCATCACACGGCTACCGACATTGTTATTCTTTGAACGTTCAAAAAGGCTCCGAATAAATCACGCTCTACGGCAAACTTGGACACTATTGCAATCAGGAATAACACTAGTACACACGCTGTTTGAATATTTGTAGCCCTAACAACACGTTGTCGTGTTTGCGTGTTTGTAAATATTGAAGTAGAACGATTAGTATTCTTACTCGGTTCGATTTGCAAAATTTCTCGGTCACGCTATCTGAGTGCGTGATGACTTCCTGCTTAGTAATTTTATATTCAAATTTTGTAAGCTACCGCTGTCCCAATTTCTATCACGAAAACTACACCGCCTAGCAAACCGAAATTTGCTCGAATTATAGTAGCTGAGCTGAACACAGTGCAAAAGCCATGTCTGTCGTCAAGGAAAACTGGCAAACAACAAGACCCACCATCAGAGAAAGAAGCAAGTTTATGTTCAACAACGATCTCTTCAGCGATGTGAAGTTTGTTGTTCGTAAGACGGATGGCGAAAGTGAAAGTAAACAAGTGATTCCTGCTCACAAGTTCGTGCTGTCGATTAGCAGTCCTGTGCTTGAAGCCATGTTTTACGGCGAGCTGGCGGAGACTGGAGACTCCATTGAACTGCCTGACTGTAAGTACGAGAGTCTGTTAGAGTTGTTTCGTTATATATACAGCGATGAAGTGATCTTGAGCGGAAGTAATGTGATGGGAGTGTTGTATTTGGCGAAGAAATACATGGTGCCTTCACTGGCTGATAAATGCACTGAATATCTGCAAGATAACTTAGATCCATCAAATGTATTCAGCATCCTGCCCTCTGCTCAGAAAAACGAAGAGAAAAATCTAGTGGATCGATGCTTGAAAGTGATAGATGAACAGACAAAAGAGGCTGTGAAATCGGATGGATTTGCGACAATCGAGAGGTCCTTACTTGAAGCAGTAGTCATAAGAGACACTCTGACGATTGAAGAGATAGAACTGTTTAAAGCTGTTGACTTGTGGGCAACAAAGGAATGTGAAAGACAAGGTTTAGCAACAGATGGTGCGATGAAAAGAAGAATTCTTGGAGAAGAAACAGTCAAAGGAATACGTTTCCCAACAATGAAACTAGAAGATTTCGCTAGCGTGGTGTTAGACAGTGAAATCTTAAGACCAAAAGAAATCGTCAGTATTATCAAATATCTGAGTTCAGTCTCGATGTCAACTCCAGTGGGATTTCCAGAAACCAAAAGATCTGGATTTGAAGGTGATATTCAGCGATGTTACAGATTTGAATCTTCAAGTGCCACTGGTTGGAGGTATGATGGCAGTAGAGACGTCATCGATTTCTCTGTGAACAAGGACATTATGCTACACGGAGTGTGCTTCTTTGGAAATGAGAATAATACTTACTCGGTAGACTTGGAAGTAATCAACACTGCGAGTAAATCAGTTTTGGTGTCTAAAACTGGACAATTTCCCTCAGAGGAATTACAGTGCAAGAAAGGTAGCTATTATGGTTTTAAAGTGTCGTTTCACAAGAAAATAATCAGTTTGAAGAAAAACACCACGTACTGCATAAGGGCTCTAATATCAGGCTCTCCTTCATTATATGGAGTAAACTGTGTCAGTTCTGTCAAATGTTCAGGTGTAACATTCACATTTATGGACGATGAATACTCTACGAATGGAACGGATGTTACACGGGGTCAATTTCCCGAATTGTTGTTTTCCCTTTAGATAAATATTGAACAATTGTTGCCGACATACAAATACAGTGTACAAACCCGTTAGAAATGCTCCTCGATCCAAAGGAACCCGGAGTGACTGACGAGCTTTGAAGCTGAGAAAAATGACGAATGCTTACAAAGAAATAGATTTACAACTCCAAATATATGGCCACACTGGGGAGGCAGCTTTTGATGGTTTGTGAAGAGAGCGGTTTGTGACAAAATTGGTGTTATCAATAAATGTTTGCAGAAGAAAAAGAACTCATTTGCCAAAGCAGAGAAAATTCATTGTTTGTGAACACCAATAGGTCAAAACGCTCTATTAGCTTTTTCTTGGTTTTCTCTAAGGAGAGCATTTTATTGAACTTTTAATTAGCAAGAGTGATCCACATCTTATTTCGCCTTACAATATCAATACATGATAAGTGGAATGGGTGACTTGGGTAAAGTGAATTAATGAAGAAGTGCTCTCAAGTCGAAATACTCAGAAAAAAATTCTGAGCTTCGCAACGGGAATCTAACCCATCGAACCGGCACCTGGAAGGTCATGGGTTCGATTCCCGTTGGGGAGCTCAGAAGTTTTTTCTGAGTATTTTGACTTGAGAGCACTTCTTCATTAATATCAATACAGTTGACAAGCAGACAGGTGATGAGAATATAGAAAATCATCATCTAACACATTGTTTTGATGTACAACCAAATTCTCACAACTAACATTGATGTAATATAGGACAATAAGAAAGGAGAATAGATATTTTGAGCTTGAGAGTCAAGGGTTAAATGTAGTACAACTTGAAATCCAGTAGACGTTTTTGAGCGGTATTATTAAAAACATCGCTTATGTAACAAACAGTTTTCTTATCACAATAAAACTGCAATAACCAAGCTTGTTCAACAACAGTTCCTTAGTTTAGTCTCCACTAAAAAAATGTCCAAGTTCATCTTTGCATTATCAGTTAACTGAAAGTTTCTCGGTCACGCTATCTGAGTGCGTGATGACTTCCTGCTAAGTAACTCTATATTCACATTTTGCGTCAAGTTGACACACAATTTCTATCACGAATCTACGCGGCCTTGCAAAATGAGCCTTTCTTGATTTACACTGCCTCGCCTCTGCCACTGTAACCACTCCTGAAAATTTTCTGGTGGTTTAAATGTATAAAAAATTTAGAGGTTTGTTTAGAAACGTCACTGGAGAGACTGGGTCTTCAGTTGCTCTCCAGTGACGTTTGCCATACATAATTATTTTTAAATATTTGTTACATTCAATCCGCCGTAACATTTCACGCCAGTGGTCATCTTGCTGATCATCAAGCTTTTTCTATTTCTGGTATATTTTATAAGTCATAGCTCCTAATATAATTTTTTAACAAACAGCAGGTCCAGAGACTCTAAGCTACAGAGGGCCTATTGAAAGGGCTACTTGACAAAAGTTGGTAGATAACCTGCGATGGACCAGCAATGTTCCCAGCCGCCTAATGCAAATGGCTTGGGCGCCACTTGACCGCCTGTGAACAGACAATGATGAGATGTGCTCAGTCTACCATGCATCACACCGCTACCGACATTGTTATTCTTTTACGTTAAAAAGGCTCCGAATAAATCACGCCCTACGGCAATCTTGGCCAACATTGCAATCAGGAGTAAAACTAATGTACACGCTATTTGAATATTTGTACCCTTAACAACACGTTGTCGTGTTTGCTTGTTTGTAAATCTTGAAGTAGAATGATTTGTTTTTGACTTGTTCGGTTTGAAAAATTTCTCGGTCACGCTATCTGAGTGCGTGATGACTTCCTCCTAAGTAATTTTATATTCAAATTTTGTAAGCTACCGCTGTCTCGAGTTGCCACCCAATTTCTATCAAGAAAACTACACGGCCTAGCAAACCGAAATCGTCTTGTATTAAAGTAACTGTTCTGAACACAGTAAAGAAGCCATGTCTGTCGTCAAGGAAAACTGGCAAACAACAAGACCCACCATCAGAGAAAGAAACAAGTTTATGTTCAACAACGATCTCTTCAGCGATGTGAAGTTTGTTGTTCGTAAGACGGATGGCGAAAGTGAAAGTAAACAAGTGATTCCAGCTCACAAGTTTGTGCTGTCGATTAGCAGTCCTGTGTTTGAAGCCATGTTTTACGGTGAGCTGGCGGAGACTGGAGACTCCATTGAACTGCCTGACTGTGATTACGAGAGTCTGTTGGAGTTGTTTCGTTATATATACAGCGATGAAGTGATCTTGAGCGGAACTAATGTGATGGGAGTGTTGTATTTGTCGAAGAAATACATGGTGCCTTCACTGGCTGATAAATGCACTGAATATCTGCAAGATAACGTAGATCCATCAAATGTATTCAGCATCCTGCCCTCTGCTCAGAAATACGAAGAGAAAAACCTGGTGGATCGATGCTGGAAAGTGATCGATGAACAGACAGAACAGGCTGTGAAATCGGATGGATTTGCGACAATCGAGAGGTCCTTACTTGAAGCAGTAGTCATAAGAGACACTCTGACGATTGAAGAGATAGAACTGTTTAAAGCTGTTGACTTGTGGGCAACAAAGGAATGTCAAAGACAAGGTTTAGCAGCAGATGGTGCGGTGAAAAGAAGAATTCTTGGAGAAGAAATAGTCAAAGGAATACGTTTCCCAACAATGAAACAAGAAGATTTCGCTAGCGTGGTGTTAGACAGTAAACTTTTAACTATGGAGGAAATCGTCAGTATTATCAAATATCTGAATTCAGTCTCGAGTCCTCCAGTGGGATTTCCAGAAGCCAAAAGATCTGGATTTGTCGGTGATATTCAACGATGTTGCAGATTTGGAAGTCAAGACTTTTTTTGCATATATGTCGCACGAGAGATGCCATCAATTTCTCTGTGAACAAGGGCATTGCACTACACGGAGTGTGCTTCTTTGGTAGTGAGAATAATACTTACTCGGTAGATTTGGAAATAATCAATACTGAGAGTAAATCAGTTTTGGTGTCTAAAACTGGACAATTTTCCTCAGAGCTATTACCGTGTGAGAAAGGTAGCTATTATGGTTTTAAAGTGTTGTTTGACATGAAAATCATTTTAGGCAAAAACACCACGTACTGTATCAGCGCTAAAATATCAGGCTCTGCTTCCTTATATGGACAAAACTGTGTCAGTTCTGTTAAATGTTCAGATGTAACATTCACATTTATGAAAGCTGAATCCCTACGAATGGAACGAGTGTTACAGGGGGTCAATTTCCCGAATTGTTGTTTTCCCTTTAAATAAATATTGAACAATTCTTACCGATTTATTTAACAAATAAAGAAGCCAAAACCATGTATTATACTGTCATAAAACACGACGGGAATTAGACAACACGAGCCACAGGCGAGTGTTTTCTAAATTTCTCGAGTGTTCTCAAATTCCCGGAGTGTTTTATGACAGTATAATACATGGTTTTGGCTTCTTTATGTGCTTTAAAATTTACGCGCGCGAAACGATAAAACACGCTTTTCTATGTTTTATACTCTGATAAAACATGGTTTTTAACCAATCAGAGCGCGCGAAGTTTTCAGTTATATTTTAAACAAATATGAACCCGTAGTAATGCTCCTTGATCTAAAGGAACCTGGAGTGACTGATGAGTTTTGTATCTGAGAGAAAAGACGAATGCTTATAAAGAAATAGATTTACAAGTCCAAACATATGGACACACTGGTGAAAAAAATAGAAAATTTAAAAGTCAACATGAACAAAAGCAGAAATAAATGGTGCCTTTTTAAAATAACTCATTTGCCAAAGGAGAGAAATGTCATTGTTTGGGAACACCAATATGTAAAAACGCTCTATTAGCTTTTCTCGGGTTTCTCTAAGGAGAGCATTTTATTGAACTTTTAATTACCAAGAGTGATCCACATCTTATTTCTCCTTACAATATCAATACAGTTGACAAGCAGACAGGTGATGAGAATATAGAAAATCATCATCTAACACATTGTTTTGATGTACAACCAAATTCTCACAACTAACATTGATGTAATATAGGACAATAAGAAAGGAGAATAGATATTTTGAGCTTGAGAGTCAAGGGTTAAATGTAGTACAACTTGAAATCCAGTAGACGTTTTTGAGCGGTATTATAAAAATCGCTTATGTAACAAACAGTTTTCTTATCACAATAAAACTGCAATAACCAAGCTTGTTCAACAACAGTTCCTTAGTTTAGTCTCCACTAAAAAATAATGTCCAAGTTCCTCTTTGCATTAGCAGTTAACTGACATTCGGTTAATAATCCGAATTTTGTAAAAAACTGACAACTAAAAATTACAGTTGAATTGTAGCACACTGCCTGCATATGTCCAAGCTGTGCTCAATGTTGTTTTACAGCTATCGACACTTTGAAAATGAATGAAATGATCCTCGTAGAATGTTAGCAAGTTAAGCAATTGCAATTTTACATCTTAAAAAAAATTCAAGACTACACTATATATGTTATTAATTTTACATTTTTAAAGATTCCAAATTAATCACGCTCAGAGACACTCTTGATATCCTGAACAAAGTTCTGAAAGTTTATGCCAATGATCAAGGCTTTTCTCGCAAACATTATAGCTCTTAGCAAGACCGTCATTACTTTGTTTATGTATGTGTAACTTTGAACCAGAATGGTGTATACATGTACTCGTTTTCGATTTTAAACGTTATTAGAGTACGCGACGACTTCCTGCTAAGTAACTTAGCTTTATATTCACATTTTGTGTCAAGTTGTCACACAATTTCTATCACGAATCTACACGGCCTTGCCAACTGATTTACACTGCCTCGCTTCTGCTATTGTAACCACTCCTGAAAATTTTCTGGTGGTTTAAATGTATTAAAAAAAATGGAGAAAAAGTCACTGAAGAACAAGGTCTTGCTCTTCAGTGACGTTTTCCATACATCATTATTTTTAATGTTTGTTACATTCAATCCGCCGTAACATTTCAAGCCAGGAGCCTTAAACTTGGTCATCTTGCTCATAATCAAGCTTTTTCCATTTCTGGTATATTTTATAAGTCATAGCTCCTAAATAATTTTTTAATAAACAGAGTACTGTTGTTCTTTTTACGTTCACAAAAGCTACGAATAAATCACGCCCTACGGTACTTTTGGATACTATTGTAGACGCCGTTTGAATCTTTGTAGTATAGACCTAACAACACGTTGACGTGATTGCGTGTGAGTAAATATTAAAGAAGAATGATTCTGGTTCGATTTGCAAAATTTCTCGGTCACGCGATCTGAGTGCGTGATGACTTCCTGCTAAGTAATTTTATATGCTACCGCTGTCTCGAGTTGCCACCCAATAGCCCTTTTCACGGTTAACTTTCGATATTTGCATAACAATACACTTGAACATAGAAGCGAGGCAATTTCGGGCACAAGCTGCAAAACATCGTGTTTTTCTTTAACTCCTTGAACTCTTTTAGTATAAAAATAGTTTTAAAATGTAGAAGAACTACAATTCTTTTAGTTTACGTTGTTTTAGAAACAATTGTAAAACGACTTTTCTCTATTAATAAAGAGTAGACTCGCATAAGCAACAGGGAGATCGGATTACGATCTTTACGGCAAACTTTAACTAAAATAGTTGCATATTTAGTTCTTCTCGGTATTAAAACTATTTTTATGCTAACATAGTTTAAGAAGCTCAAGAAAATCACGATGTTTTACAGCTTGTACCCGAAATTGCCTCGCTTCTATGTTTAGCTGTATTGTTATGCAAATATTTCAGGTTAACCGTGAAAAGGGCTATTGTTATCAAGAAAACTACACGGCCGAGCAAACTGAAATTTTCTTGATTTAAAGTAACTGTCTGAACACAGTACAGAAGCCATGTCTGTCGTCAAGGAAAACTGGCAAACAACAAGACCCACCATCAGAGAAAGAAGCAAGTTTATGTTCAACAAAGATCTCTTCAGCGATGTGAAGTTTGTTGTTCGTAAGACGGATGACGAAAGTGAAAGTAAACAAGTGATTCCTGCTCACAAGTTCGTGCTGTCGATTAGCAGTCCTGTGCTTGAAGCCATGTTTTACGGCGAGCTGGCGGAGACTGGAGACTCCATTGAACTGCCTGACTGTGAGTACGAGAGTCTGTTAGAGTTGTTTCGTTATATATACAGCGATGAAGTGATCTTGAGCGGAAGTAATGTGATGGGAGTGTTGTATTTGGCGAAGAAATACATGGTGCCTTCACTGGCTGATAAATGCACTGAATATCTGCAAGATAACTTAGATCCATCAAATGTATTTAGCATCCTGCCCTCTGCTCAGAAATACGAAGAGAAAGCCCTGGTGGATCGTTGCTGGAAAGTGATTGATGAACAGACGGAAGAGGCTGTGAAATCGGATACATTTGCGACAATTGAGAGGTCCTTACTTGAAGCAGTAGTCGTGAGAGACACTCTCACGGTTGAAGAGATAGCACTGTTTAAAGCTGTTGACTTGTGGGCCAACAAAGGAATGTGAGAGACAAGGTTTAGCAGCAGATGGTGCGGCGAAAAGAAGAATTCTTGGAGAAGAAATAGTCAAAGGAATACGTTTCCCAATAATGAAACAAGAAGATTTCGCTAGCGTGGTTTTAGAGAGTAAACTTTTAACCATGGAGGAAATCGTCAGTATTATCCAATATCTCAGTTCAGTCTCGAGGTCTCCAGTGGGATTTCCAGAAACCAAAAGATCTGGATTTGACGGTGATATTCAACGATGTTGCAGATTTGGATGTTTAAGTGCCAGTACTTGGAATTATATTAGTGGCGTAGAGATGCCATCAATTTCTCTGTGAACAAGGACATTATGCTACACGGAGTGTGCTTCTTTGGTAGTACTAGTGAGAATAATACTTACTCGGTCGACTTGGATGTAATCAACACTGCGAGTAAATCAGTTTTGGTGTCTAAAACTGGACAATTTTCCTCAGAGGAATTACAGTATGAGAAAGGTAGCTATTATGGTTTTAAAGTGTTGTTTCACAAGAAAAAAATCAGTTTAAAGAAAAACACCACGTACTGCATAAGCGCTCAAATATCAGGCTCTCCTTCGTTACGTGGAGCAAACTATGTCAGGTGTGTTCAATGTTCAGGTGTAACATTCACATTTATGAACGCTGAAAACTCTACGAATTGGACGGATGTTAGAGAGGGTCAATTTCCCGAATTGTTGTTTTCCCTTTAAATAAACATTGAACAATTCTAACCGATTTATACAAATACAAACCCGTTAAATGATCCTCGATCTAAAGGAGTCCGGAGTGACTGACGAGTTTTGAATCTGAGAAAAATAGGGTCTGTTAAAAAAAAAAACAGACTTACAGGTCCAAACATGCGACCACACTGGGGAAAAATCAGAAAACTTAAAAGTCAACATGAACAAAAGAAGAAATAAAGGCTCATTTTGATGGTTTGTGAATTGAGTGTATTAATGGTGGCCATATTGGTCAAGAAATGTTTGCATCAGAAATTCAAAATAAGTCATTTCTCAAAAGAGAGAAATGTCATTGTTTGGGAACACCAATATGTGAAAACGCTCTATTAGCTTTTTCTCGGGTTTCTCTAAGGAGAGCATTTTATTGAACTTTTAATTACCAAGAGTGATCCACATCTTATTTCTCCTTACAATATCAATACAGTTGACAAGCAGACAGGTGATGAGAATATAGAAAATCATCATCTAACACATTGTTTTGATGTACAACCAAATTCTCAGAACTAACATTGATGTAATATAGTACAATAAGAAAGGAGAATAGATATTTTCAGCTTGAGAGTCAAGGGTTAAATGTAGTACAACTTGTAACCCAGTAGACGTTTTTGAGCGGTATTATTACAAATCGCTTATGTAACAAACAGTTTTCTTATCACAATAAAACTGCAATAACCAAGCTTGTTCAACAACAGTTCTTTAGTTTAGTCTCCACTAAAAAAAATGCCCAAGTTCCTCTTTGCATTAGCAGTTAACTGACATCAAGTTCGGCTAATAATCCGAATTTGATAAAACAAACTGATAACTAAAAATTACAGTTGAATTGTAGCACACTGACTGCATATGTCCAAGCTGTGCTCAATGTTATTTTACAGCTATCGACACTTTGAAAATGAACGAAGCGATCCTCGCAGCAAAGTTAAGCAATTGCATTTTTAAGCTGAGAAAAAAAAAATCAAGGCTACACTTTGTTATTCATTTTACATTTTTAAAGATTCCAAATTAATCACGCTCAGAAAACGCTATTGATATCCTGAACAAAGTTCTGAACGTTTCTGCCAATGATCGAGGCGTTTCTCGCAAACTTTATCGCTCTTAGCAAGACCGACATTACTTTCTTTATGTCTGTACTTTGAACCAGAATGATGTATACTCGTTTTCGATTTTAAACGTTTCCCTGTCACGCTATCAGAGTTCGTGATGACATCCTGCTAAGTAACTTTATATTCACATTTTGTCTAAAGTTGACACACAATTTCTATCACGAATTTACAGGGCCTTGCCAACTGAAACTTTCTTGATTTACACTGCCTCGCTTCTGTCACTGTAACCA
The DNA here is from genome assembly GCA_029204205.1 of Desmophyllum pertusum. Taxonomy (NCBI): domain Eukaryota; kingdom Metazoa; phylum Cnidaria; class Anthozoa; order Scleractinia; family Caryophylliidae; genus Desmophyllum; species Desmophyllum pertusum. The sequence continues at coordinate 404,247 of MU825873.1, read as the reverse complement.
CTCCTGAAAATTTTCTGGTGGTTTGAATGTATAAAACATTAAAGGTTTGTTTAGAAAAAGTCACTGGAGAGACTGGGTCTTCAGTTGCTCTCTAGTGACGTTTGCCATACATAATTATTTTTAAATGTTTGTTACATTCAATCCGCCGTAAAATTTCACGCCAGTAGCCTTAAACTTGGTCATCTTACTGATCATCAAGTTTTTTCCATTTCTGGCATATTTTAAAAGTCATAGCTCATAATATCATTTTTTTAATAAACAGTAGGTCACGTGACTCCAAGCTACAAAGGGCCTATTGAAAGGGCTACCTGACAAAAGTTGGTAGATAACCTGCGATGGACCTGCGATGGACCAGCAATGTTCCCAGCCGCCTAATGCAAATGGCTTGTGCGCCACTTGACCGCCTATGAACAGACAATGATGAGTTGTGCTCAGTCTACCATGCATCACACGGCTACCGACACTGTTATTCGTTTTACGTTCAAAATGGCTCCGAATAAATAACGCCCTAAGGTACTCTTGGACACTATTGCAATCAGGAATAACACTAGTGTACACGCTGTGTGTTGAATCTTTGTAGCCCTAACAACACGTTGTCGTGTTTGCGTGTTTGTAAATTTTGAAGTAGAATGATTGATATTCTTACTCGGTTCGATTTGCAAAATTTCTCGGTCACGCTATCTCAGTGCGTGATGACTTCTTACTAAGTAACAATCTCGTTCCCAGAGTCCTCGTTACCCTTGTCCAGCGGTGGAGCGGCCAAGGACTCTGGGAACGAGATTGACTAAGTAATTTTATATTCAAATTTTGTACGCTACAGCTGTCCCAATTTCTATCACGAAAACTACACTGCCTAGTAAACCGAAATTTGCTCAGTCGAATTATAGTAAACTGTTCTGAACACAGTAAAGAAGCTATGTCTGTCGTCAAGGAAAACTGGCAAACAACAAGACCCACCATCAGAGAAAGAAGCAAGTTTATGTTTAACAACAATCTCTTCAGCGATGTGAAGTTTGTTGTTCGTAAGACGGATGGCGAAAATGAAAGTAAACAAGTGATTCCTGCTCACAAGTTTGTGCTGTCGATTAGCAGTCCTGTGTTTGAAGCCATGTTTTACGGTGAGCTGGCGGAGACTGGAGACTCCATTGAACTGCCTGACTGTGAGTACGAGAGTCTGTTGGAGTTGTTTCGTTACATATACAGCGATGAAGTGATCTTGAGCGGAAGTAATGTGATGGGAGTATTGTATTTGGCAAAGAAATACATGGTGCCTTCACTGGCTGATAAATGCACTGAATATCTGCGAGATAACTTAGATCCATCAAATGTATTCAGCATCCTGCCCTCTGCTCAGAAATACGAAGAGAAAACCTGGTACACAGATGTTGGAAAGTGATCGATGAACAGACAAAAGAGGCTGTGAAATCGGATGCATTTGCGACAATTGAGAGATCCTTACTTGAAGTGGTAGTTACAAGAGGCACTCTGACGATTGAAGAGATAGAACTGTTCAAAGCTGTTGACTTGTGGGCAACAAAGGAATGTGAAAGACAAGGTTTAGCAGCAGATGGTGCGGTGAAAAGAAGAATTCTTCGAGAAGGAATAGTCAAAGGAATACGTTTTCCAACAATGAAAGAAGAAGATTTCGCTAGCGTGGTGTTAAACAGTGACATTTTAACAAAGGAAGAAATCGTCAGTATTATCCAATATCTGAATTCAGTCTCGAGTCCTCCAGTGGGATTTCCAGAAACCAAAAGATCTGGATATGTCGGTGATATTCAACAATGTTGCAGATTTGGATGTACCGGCACTTATTGGAACTATAAAGGAACGAGAGATGCCATCAATTTCTCTATGAACAAGGACATTGCCACTACACGGAGTGTGCTTCTTTGGTAGTGAGAATAATACTTACTCGGTCGATTTGGAAGTAACCAACACTGAGAATAAAACAGTTTGGTGTCTAAAACTGGACAATTTTCCTCAGAGATATTACAGTGTGAAAAAGGTAGCTATTATGGTTTTAAAGTGTTGTTTGATAGGAAAATCCTTTTAGGCAAAAGCACCATGTACTGCGCGAGGGCTAAAATATCAGGCTCTCCTTCGTTGACCGGAAAAACTGTGTCAGTTCTGTTCAATGTTCAGGTGTAACATTCACATTTATGAATGCTGAATCCCTACGAATGGAACGAATGTTACACAGGGTCAATTTCCCGAATTGTTGTTTTCCCTTAGTTTGTAAACAAATAGATACCCGTTGAAATGCTCCTTGAACTAAAGGAACGCGGAGTAACTGACGAGTTTTGAATCTGTGAAAAATAGCGAATGCTTTAAGAAATGGACAAATAAAGTATGTATGTATGGCCACACTGGGGAGAAATCACTGAGAAAACTTAAACGTCATGCATGAACAAAACCAGAAATAAAGGGCACCTTGATGGTTTGTGAATAGAGTAGAAATAAAGGGTACATTTTGATGTTTTGTGAATAGAGCTGAAATAAAGGGCACCTTACAGAGATCAGTGTAGTCTCTGATAGATGTTATTTACGCGCGAATATTCAGTTCTACAGAGGCGCGATGGCCTAATGGTTAGTGTGCTGGACTCTGAATTATTGAACAAGACACTACTCTCTTAATGTCTCTCTCCACTCAGGAGTATAAAATAGGTACCAGCGAATTTTCAAGGCAACCTGATAAAATGCTGAGAAATAACCTGCGAAGGACTAGCATCCCATCCAGAGGGAGTAGCAATACTCCTCTAGAGCCGCTTCATGCAACGGAAACTGGAGTCGAGATAAGCGCCTATCTGTACGTTCCGTAAAGGCTGTAGTGTCTTTTATTGGCTGTTTCTCTGTTATAAATTTCCTCACGCGAGTAGCATCGAATCAGAGACACTACACGGAGAAGAATTGACCGCAAGAAGAGAGACGTCTGTTTTTGTTGGGAAAACAGGTACCAATTGATGTCGAAATCCTTCCTCCGAAACGGGACTGAGCCCGCGATTTTCGTCTCCGACGTTGCTAAGCAACATGACATATCCTTATTGCGCTATGTTGGCGCGATTGTTTTCGGAGTACTCGTGAGTGCTCGTGCTACTTTCTGATTGGATAATAAGAATCGGAAACTCTTTGATTGCTTCAACGAAGATTTGCCAAAAACGGCACTTGTTGGACCCCAAATGACTAATATAAGGCTAAAATCATAACCAACCTGCCGCGCCGTCAGTTGGTGGAGGTGGAAGCATACAGAACGCTATGACGTCTCTCAGTGACTTGATAGCCTCGTCATTTCTCGTTCGATCGCCGTTCGTGGAAGCCGCCGATGTTGGGTTGTTTCTGGTCAGGAACGAGCTGTAATAAGAGGTAGGGATACAAACTTGTTAGTAATAAAAAGACCGCATGTAGGAATATTACTTGGCAAACTCAATAATAATTCATCAAGTTAATACCAAGGAAATCAGGTTTGGGTGATTTGAAGATTCTTACGATTTTATTTCTCCCTAGTTTTTGTTTCGATTGAGAAGATATATCAAATACTCGAGACAGTGTTTCATCGCATTTCCAAACCTCGAATTTCGTCAAAAAATTATCCGCTACGCGTCGTATTTTCAACTCTATTCTCGGTGTTTGGAAATCGGATGAAACACTGTATCAAGTGTTTGATATATAGTTGATTCTCTTTTCTTTTCCTCGAATCGCTAAAAAAATAAATCCATCAGAAAAATTGAATTCACACGACAAACGCAAGACTACTGCAGATGGAAAAAGTGGGATTTTTGTCGTGGCGCCTAATCTCTCTATTACGTGTACCATGGTCGTTGTCGGAGTACACGTACGTGACGTGCTCCCCTCCCCCCTTTAGCACTTCACAATGAACACAGTTTCTCACCTGAGTTTGAACATGTTCTTTCTCTTCATTAGTATCGGGTTCTTAGCTTTGGACACGGGCTTCAGCATCACCACACGATCAGATAACCTCATCTTCGTCAGTTGAGCCGAGTGTGCATTCATCGCCTCCCGGAATGCTTCCTGTCACAATGGAGAGCAATAAAAAAATATTATCCTCTCGCTCTCTAAAACATGCACCTTTACATTGTACACCACAAGACAGGGGCACCCAACGACAAAATTTTCCTCTCGGTTTCGGAACGTCGTTTTTACATTATAATTGTGCTTTTTGTGCAGTTTAATGGTTTATTTTTAAAGCTAAGAAAAATGTATCTTTTCGGAAACGTTAGCTGAACTTTCAAACTTCAGAAAATTTTAGTGATTGAAATCTTATTACCCGAATTTATGAGCTGATTTTGCCTTTCCGAAAATCCTAGCTGACCTTTATTTGTGCCCAAAACGACATTTTTACCTCTCCGAAAACAAAAGGCATTAATTAAGAAAGTTCGAGATGACATTTCCCTAACACAATGAACCAAAGAAAACTCGAAGCAAATACACGTAACCAGCGCAAGCGCGGGAAAACGCGTGTGACACGCGTGTGTTTGATTTTGGTTTTGGGTTTGCATCTTATTGGTTGAGAAGGTGGCGCGAGATTTTTAAACCAATCATAGGGCATAGTATAGCAAAACCAAGCAATTCAGCGATTACTTTCGACAGTCAATTGAAAACCGCTCTAAAGCTAAACACGAAATGGATTGAACTGAACAAAGAACAATCTACAAACAATACGAGGAGCAGTGAGGACATGGTGTTCGAGTCCAACCTTTGTCCTTGTGCTGTGTTCTAAGGTAGGGCACTTTTCACAAGTCCTCTCTCATCCAGGCGTACCTCTGCGACCTGAATGGGCCATTTCTAAAATGCCTTTATCCTGTGTTTAGCACGCAAGTAACAGTCATCATTTTCATATGAAACGTTTTGCTCCAGGCCTCAGTTTTGAAACAGAGGCAAAAGGCAACTCAGAAATGGCTTATTGGCTCCAAAGGGTCACTGCTTCTCTGCTTAACCCTTTCACTCCCAGAACCAAACCTTGAGTCGATAAATGTGGTTGTATTTTTTAAGTCTGTGGATGAAACCCTAGTGTGTGACCATTCAAATGAAAGCTATTGAGCAGTACTTTCATGTGGTACTGTTTATTATGCTGTACAAGGTGGTTCTAACTTTTACATCTGTGATGAAACCCTAATGTGTGACCATTCAAATGACAGCTATATTGAGCAGTACTTTCATGTGGTACTGTTTATTATGCTGTACAAGGTGGTTCTAACTTTTACATCCGTGGATGAAACCCTAATGTGTGACCATTCAAATGACAGCTATTGAGCAGTACTAAGTCTGTCAAGTGGTGCTGTTTGTTTTTGACAACTTTGCAAAATGAAATTCAAGATTTTCCCCTCAGTTTTGAACTTAGCACTCTTGGGAGTGAAAGGGTTAACAGTTGTATAAATTCACTGGAAGTAACAAACCTCATCTGAGACAATAATTGAAGGTGTATCAAGTGGCACATCAGGAACAGCGCCCTCATTAAGCCACAGATGCTCAAGCAGCTCAGTGACTGTCAGTCTCTGAGCTGGTTCCACTCGCAACAAGCTGCACACACAAAAAAACACTCTTTAGAAGAATAGTTATAACAATCTCACAGCGCTTTTCATTAACACGCAAACTCAGAAGTTCAAAACCTAACTACTGATTGAGTTTTACGATGCCGTCAATCATAACTATAACCAACAACCAACAGACCTGTATGTGGATAAAAACCCTAGTGTGTGACCATTCAAATGAAAGTAATGAGCAGTACTTTGATGTGGTACTGTTTAAAATATGCTGTACAAGGTGGTTGTATTTTTTGAGTCTGTGGATGAAACCCTAGTGCGTGACCATTCAATTGAAAGTAATGAGCAGTACTTTGATGTGGTACTGTTTAAAATATGCTGTACAAGGTGGTTCTAACTTTTGAGTCTGTGGATGAAACCCTAGTGCGTGACCATTCAAATGAAAGTAATGAGCAGTACTTTGATGTGGTACTGTTTAAAATATGCTGTACAAGGTGGTTCTAACTTTTGAGTCTGTGGATGAAACCCTAGTGCGTGATCATTCAAATGAAAGTAATGAGCAGTACTTTGATGTGGTACTGTTTAATATGCTGTACAAGGTGGTTCTAACTTTTAAGTCCGTGGATGAAACCCTAGTGCGTGACCATTCATATGAAAGCTATTGAGCAGTACTTTCATGTGGTACTGTTTATTATGCTGTACAAGGTGGTTCTAACTTTTAAGTCCGTGGATGAAACCCTAGTGCGTGACCATTCAAATGAAAGCTATTGAGCAGTACTTTCATGTGGTACTGTTTATTATGCTGTACAAGGTGGTTCTAACTTTTAAGTCCGTGGATGAAACCCTAGTGCGTGACCATTCATATGAAAGCTATTGAGCAGTACTTTCATGTGGTACTGTTTATCATGCTGTACAAGGTGGTTCTAACTTTTAAGTCCGTGGATGAAACCCTAGTGTGTGGCCATTCAAATGAAGGTTATTGAGCAGTACTTTGATGTGGTACTGTTTATTATGCTGTACAAGGTGGTTCTAACTTTAAAGTCTGTGGATAAAACCCTAGTGTGTGACCATTCAAATGAAGGCTATCGAGCAGCACTTTCGTGTGGTACAGTTTGTTTATCCATATCTTGCAAAATGAAATTTGAGATGTTTTCAATTTTGAGCTTTGACCCTAGCCTCTTGGGAGTGAAAGGTTTAATATCGAGGGAAGGCACTTATTGGTAGGAAGGCACTAGATCAAATCATTATGGTATTCACAGTAGTTACCTGGCTATGATGTCCTTTGCTTCTGCAGAGATTTTGGACCACTCTTTGTCGGGATAGTCGTATTCCCCAGCCATGATTCTTCGTCTCATTCCTTGTGACAACTGCTTGCGAGGCACCTCGGAATAGAATGGTGGATATCCGCACAGCATGATGTAGATAACAACACCCAAAGACCACATGTCACAACTCTACACAGCATAAAACAGTGGAAAAAAGCATTAATTAGAGGAAAAGTACAAGATTACGACTCTAGCAACTAAACCCCTTAATTTGTGGGAGGTGCGGTGGCCTAATGTTTGTGAGCGCGTTGGACTCCAGATAGAGCCGTCTGGGTTCGAGCTGTGGCCAGGGTCACAGTGTTGTGTTCTTGTGCAAGAAAAAAATCTGGGGGGTTTACCTGCGATCGACTAGCATCCCATCCACTAACATCTCTCCTGGATTTTTCTTTTTTTGCTCAAGGAGTTCCAAAAGCAACTTATCGAGAAATGAAGCTTCTAACTGTTAAAATTACTGATTGAAATAATTAAAGTCAGTATACAAACCCCTACCTTGTCATATGTGTAGGGTTTTGTTAAGAAAGGAAATCTCCCTGACTTCTGTGCACGGTGAATTCTTTGGGCTTCTAATACCTAAATAACAAATTTTAAAAAGCTTACTGTTAATCACACACTATGGTTTCACATGTCATAGAGACTGAAAAAGCCTCTCTTTTTTCTCTCGTCTTTTCTCTCAAGATATCGATGCCCAACATGGAAATTGAGAGGTGCGAAGCACAAACAAGCCATGCATGAGCCTTGTGAGCAAGGCGAGAAGAAAAAAGAGAGTCCATATTTTCAGCGTCTCTCCCCAATCCCAAGCGTGATTGTCATGCTTGTTCAGATCCTTTTCGGGCACCCTTTTCGTCCAACAAACTTGCTCCGAAATACGGACTGTTTCGCAGCCGGTCAAGGTTTCACACATATATGGTTTCATCCAGTTTGAGCCACATTCCATTGAGACAGAGTTTGATAAATCCAGTATCATCAAGGCACACAATGCATGCAGAAGGCTCAATAGATAATTGATATTTACTACAGATGCAATACCTGAGGGGACACGTAATAAGGAGTAAACTGTGGTGTGACGAGATCTCCACGATCGATCTTGGCAAACCCAAAATCAGCAAGCTTGATAATCACTTCCTGGTAATAGAAAAATAAAAGATAAAAAAAGAATTATAATCAATGTAATTACTGAATCAGTTCAGATTCATAATGGATGATTTAGTGAAGGGCTGGGGCATAACGGACCTACATCAATATTGACTTTTCGGGTCATTTTTTATGTTTTGCTCAGATTTGGCTAATTTTTTGCATGTGGCCTTCGATTTATTTTTAAAAAACATCGCCCCGCATTTTGTTTCGCTAATTTCCCGTTCGTTTTCAAGAATAATAATGTATGCAAAAAGCTCACTCAACAGTTTTTACATTGGCGTCGCTTTTACAAAAGAAACCTTTTGTTTCTCTGAACAATGAAAATCAGTGAAGCGGTAAAATATATAGCTGCCATATCGAGATTTGCTAATCACATCAAGACTTTCAGCGTTGAGTTATAAAAATATTTATTCTGTTAACAGCGGCGGCTTTGCTGACGATAACCCAATCATTCCAAAATAATTAATTATGAAAGAAAGTATGTCATTCGAGTTTATTGTCCGTTCTTTGCAATGCAAAGTCAACAAAAAGTCAAAGTCAACAAAAACACTAAATCGAGCAGTGTGTCAAGATTAACTGCTATGCATATAAACAATGTCTGGCAAAAGCCAATGTTTACAATAACATACATGGAAGGGGATTGGTACTGTACATGTACATGTAAGTACTGTCATATACATGTACATGCAGTTGAGCTCTGCATTTACAAATAATTTATAAAATGTAACAGCTTACTCCTACAGTGTAACAGTTACTAATAATGGCCATACATTAAAATAAAGTTCCCTGAGTAAAAATTTAGAATTTTCCTAACTTGAGCCTATAACTGCAACTTTCCCCTGACCGCAAGAACCCTGGAAATGCATCCTCACCTCACTTTTGTCCAGAAGTAGTAAGTTTTCTGGTTTTAGATCTCTGTGAGCCACATTGAATGAATGACAATGGTAAACACAGCTAAGGCAATCTGAAGAATAGCGAATAAAATTTGATTTCAATTCACAAATATAGATATATACAGTTATATCATATCTAAACCATCTTAAGCCATCCCCATAAAATGTTTTGTTTCCCATCGCCCTCTCTCTCGTGAAAGTGGGTCAGTCGGTCGGTAAAAAAAAAAAAAAAAAGCCGAGAAACGGAATATCGACTAATTATTAATACATAAATAATTCCAAGCGAGCCTTGATTATATCTTCCCGTGACCACCATTTTGAAACGAGCCGATATCACTCTGAAAGGTGTTTGAAGACGTCATTTCTGGGCTGATTTAAATGTCAGAATGATTTTAAGATATAAACAAAGCATTTTAATAAGCTTGGTAACACCCGAGAAAAAAGGTCGCAGGCAATGAATTAATATTAATATTTTTTTTTACTTTTTGAAAAAAATTGGGTCGGTCAGGTGATGGGAAACAAAACATTTTATGGGGATGGCCATATAAAAAAAATCAAACTTCAAAGCTTGGATATACAGTACCGCTCAGGATTAACCTAACAGGGAACGCTGAACGTAACACGTTCCATATCCGTTCCACCTAATTAAGATGAATCAATTTTTTTTAAATTTCAAATTATGAGAAACTTTATAGCCTCACTTGTTTAGTAAAATTAACAGCCTCTTTCTCAGTGAATCGTCTCTTTGTTCTGACAAGCTCAAACAGTTCACCTCCTTCCATCAACTCCATGACCATTAAAATTCTAGGACTAAGAAACAATGAAAGGTTGGTTTAATCCTAAAAAGTACTGAATGATCTAGTAATAGCGTCACAAAAATTAATTTGCAAAATTATGAAATTTGATCAGCTATTCAGAGGAAGCATGCCAAAAACCGTCCACTTGCCACAAATTACCTCTCCATTGCAATTTGCGGCCGAGATATGGGCACTTCAGGTTTTAATTTCTCCATACAAACCCCTAATTTTACGTCTGTTCCTTCAGTTTAGAACAGGCACAAAATTAGAGAGGTTTGTATGGGACGGTACCAAACTTTGAACCTCTATATCTCGGCCGCAAATTGCAATGGAGAGCTAATTTTTGGCAAGTGGACGTTTTTTGGCATGCTTCCTCTGAATAGCTGATCAAATTTCATAATTTTGCAAATTTAAAAATTTGCGACGTCACACTTTACCACTCTATTGGGCTCTCGGTAGATGCACGGACCTTATTGTGCTCAATCTGTACATCCTGACCTCCAGTTAAATATTTTCCTGGCCCTCCCACTCAGTTAACTATATAGTTTTGTCCAGCACTGCCTTCTCTGATGCCGAGTTCCATTCAAGGGAGATGCATTACAAATTAAATATTATTCCTTTATTATTGAACCTTTCATTTAAAGTAACTTACATGTACAGTGAAGAGTACCCTGCCATTGCCACTTTTTTATAAATTTTTGACAACTTTTTAACATCTTTTTTGTGACAACGTTCTGATGGCTTGCATTTTAACTGTTGAATCAAAATGCAAGAACTATGAGAGACGGAGATGTTAGGTTCCACGTTCGCATTCTGACAATGTCAATTATTGACATCTCCGCCTCCAACAGTCCTTGCAATTTGATTTGCTAGCGCCATCAGAAAGCTGTTAAGAAAGATGTCAGAAAGTTGTCAAAAATTAATCAAAAACTTTGTCGAGTGGCAAAGGTAAGAGCACTCTTCACTGTAAGAGCAGCCTTTGAGTCTCAGAGGTCCCGACATCACAGACAAGTTTGTGTTCTAGTAATTCTAAAATAAAAACAATCCTTGACTTACACAGGCCTCATTTCTCCAGGGAATTTAAACTTGATGGCATAAACATCCACAACTGATACTATATGAGGATGACCACTGCACAAGTAGTGCACTTTAGCCTGCAAAGAAAAATACACCTGTGTGTTTTCAAACAGATTTCAAGGTGACTGGTACCATACCCTACATCTCTTACTTTTGAGAGACAGTGTTTCATCGGGATATCCAAACACAGAGAAGAGAGTTGAAAATACGACGCACAGCAGAGTATTTTTGACAAAATTCAAGGTGTTTGGAAATCAGATGAAACACTGTCTCGAGTGTTTGATATATCTTCTCAATTGAAAAAAAAACTAAGGAGTAAACAGAGAAATAAAATCGTAAAAATCTATGCTAATTAATAAACAGATTTAAACTTTCAACACTGTATTTTATAGAACTTTTTCAGTTGAAGGGGACATGAAGTTTATACCACGCCATATATAGAAAAGTTATTTGTATGTTGTATTTCTGCATAAATAAATATTTTTACCTCTGTTCTAGCTTTTGGAGAATCCAGTAAACATTTTAAGGCAAAACGTTGTCCTGTTTTGTTATCAGTGCATAATCTAAATAAACAACAAACTATTTCAATTTGCTAGATGTAATCGGTATACATGTATTTACAGTGGAATCCCAATAATTCTCGAACCTCCAAGGGAAACGAAAATTGGTTTGAGAAATCGGGAGTTTGAAATATTGCGGGTAAAATTACAGTGAAACAAATCCAAGGGAAACAACTTTTGGTTCGAGTGATCTGAGTTTTGAGAAATCAAGGGATTGAGAAATCAGGATTCCACTGTACTTAAAAATAAATCACAGCAAATTTGACCAATATTTTCGTCTACTAAAATACTAGAAATACATCACGACAGTATCTAGGCAGCATATTTGCCTTGTCAGATTGAACCCTTGGAGGAAAAGGAAGACAAAGAGGCCAAGGAACACCTGGTAAAGACACATGGGAGTAGAAGGCTGGCCTTACATTGTGTCAAAGAGAACCACCCAGGACAATAGCCAGGTGAAAGGAGTGGGAGGGGACTTCAGGAGGGGACGGGAGGCTGGAGAAAGGAGTGGGAAGTCTACGGGAGGTGGGAGAAGAGAGGGAAGGAAATGGGATTCCCAAGGTGCATGGCAGGAACCGAGAGAAATAGGAAGAAATTCTGCAACATGGTGTAATATTTTAAAACAGAAAATGCACAGAGAATCGGGAACAACAACGGAAGGGGTGGGAACCAAGGTACAGAAAGTGGGAAGTTCAGACCCCCTGTCATCACCTCCCAATGTGGAGGACTTGTAACAAACCAGGATTTAATGAAAGCAGAAGGAGTCAAGTATATTTAGAAATTATAGAAAATGGCACATGTATTAACATAGCCTGATTAACCACGGCGGACAGTTTAGGAGAATTCAAAAGTTTACAATGTATGTAAAACCAAACTGCAGGTAAGGGTTTACATAACATACTTTCAAATTCTCCCAAACTTTTTCGAGTGTTTACATCAGGGTATGTAAGCACATTAATTTACATTTCTCAATAGCTTTTATTAAGAACCCTTCCTCTTTTATGTATTTCCTAAGTAAGAATTTATTTAAAACATGCCTGACTGGTCCACTGATTCCAGATCCAAGCCTCTTGTTCCAGTCAACTGTATAGTCATCTTCTAATGGAGTGGACTTTGATAACAATTGAAAATGACACGTATTAGCAATTTACAACACATACAGTATAAAAAAACTTTAATAACATTTCTTTATACAAGATAAATACATGCCATGCCAAAGATTATTAGGCATCCATCAGTCTTGGAAGACAATGGTTATGCTTAGGGTTTCAAAATTCTATACCAAACGGCCAAGTTCTATCAACAGTTTACACCAAGTGAGTGCCTTGATGAGCATGCCGGTATATGCCAAGGACTACTACAATCATTGTACACCAGTATATACACCTAATTGCAATAACGTTGTCATATAAAAAGGAAAAATGAAAAAAGCCAAATAGGAATTATTTAGGTTAATCATCAAAGCTTGCAGCATTCTCAGAGAACTCACACGTTTATAGCTGTATATTAATCGTGTAATTACGATAAATTGAAGACTTACTTGTATTTTGAGGCCGTTTCTTCGACATGAATGTATTTTGTATGCCTAATTTATTCCTATTTGCTTTTTTCATTTTTCTTTTTTCTATGACAACGTTATTGCAATTAGGTGTATATATATTATATGACACTTTCAAAACACACAAAGAAGATCTTTGGTGTAACGTACATAAAATGCACCCTGGGGATTTGATCACTTGCCTGGCCCCAGATTTTTCTTTTTCGTTAAAAAATATATTTTAAGGGCCTCCACAGACTAGAGAGATAGTTGAATAGTTGTCGATCATAAAAAGTTGTCGATAACAAAAAAGACGGTGTGTGAAGCTAGTTATCGATAACTAAGGGCCTTAGTTATCGATAACTAGCTTCACACACTGTCTTTTTTGTTATCGACAACTTTTTATGATCGACAACTATTCAACTATCTCTCTAGTCTGTGGAGGCCCTAAGAGTATTTTAACCTTTAGTACATGTAAGGTTTGGACATGACTTGTTAAGCGGCCCATGCGCAGCGGCCGCTTCAAGAAATGGACTTTTTTTTTTCATGTCGCTAGCCTTAGTCCTCTTCACGGTTGACATGATGTTATCGCATCTCGGTCTAAAATTAGCCAGTAGAGAATTTCTCTTCCACATTCTTTCTGTAGTGTCGTGTAAGTGCGTACATGTATTTAGTTTATTACAGGAATCGCATTGAAAAAAGCAAAGAATAAGACAAATGTCCCACAGCAGTGAACAGCAGTGTTGTTGCAAAATGTGCTAAATTTGGTGGTGTGACCTTTGCATGTGAGGAGTTTCCCCGTTACATTGTAAACGTAGCCAGGAGACATGCAAATAAATAGCCACAAGATAATTTCTGTTCTGTTTAATACATGCACCTCAACCAGTAAACGAACGATAAAACCCGGTCCCAAAAACATAACAGTTTTTCTTAACACAATTCCACAGCATATATGTCATTCACAATAATTGTGAATGACATATAAGATGACATATAAGTTGACAAGATATGTTTTCGCTCAATGTGAAAATAAATTATTTATTTTCACGTTGAGCGAAAACATATCTTTGCCCACGTTGAATATGATGCAATCTACATTAGCTAAAATTAACCACAAGAGAATTTCTCCGGCTTCCGGTGCATGATGCAATATATTACATCAGGCAGTCACGTTTTTCGCCACGCAGGTTCGTGTGTTGACTCTTAGGATTTGGAGGGTGCACCTCAGAGTCCAGTGACCGCGGATAGTTTTCGTGTCGTGTAAGAGCTCTTTTCATGTAAAGAAACAAGCGAAATATTTAATTAGACAAGGGAAAATAACCTCAACTACTCGAGAAGAGCCACTACAGAGCAGGAAATGGAGGGGTCCGTGTCACATAGTAACGAAAGTTAATTTTATATTTCTTATATTTATATTTCTCGTCACGCATGTTCGTATGCTGACTCTCGCTCATTTTAGGGGTGCACCTCAGAGTACAGTGACCGAGGGGGAGTCGGGGGAGGAGAGATCGATTGTTGTTTCCCCCATTATTAAGGTAATCGGCCGCTTGTAAACTACTTTAGGAGTTCTTGTTTCTCAATTATGTGGGGAATTTTCTTCTCTTTCCCCACAGCTGTCTAATGCTCTATGTTTCTTTGGGGTGGGGGATGAGGATTTCCAGTGACAAGAGCATTTTACAATAAATTGATGATGTAATACGAAATATCGCTGACACGGATTTTTATCTGATCGAAGTGCACGTGGTGGTTATTTTGCTTAAAAATCCATCGCTCTCGTTAGGCTTGACAAGATAGGCGATCGCCTACTTATACGGGAGGCTCCTACGCACGAGAAAAATGTGTACAACACATTGGCGGCGCCGGTATCGAATTCCTGTAGACACTACGCGCGCACCATGTTACAAAATATTCGAGCTAATAAATATGTATGAGCTGTCAAACATTGTCAAAAAAGACTATAGAGAGGCCAAAAACCAACAATTCTCGTGATTAATTCTGTTTGTGCCTCTCTGGGGGGAAAGGAATGACATATATTTGATTTCATACCTTGAATCGCAGTTCTCTGCTTGCGTCCGCCATCTTTCCGAGAAATTGTGAGATCATCTTTAGTAGTCATACATGATGTCAGTATCTGCCAGTATCTGCCGCGTACACGAAGATAGCGGCTTCAGGGAAATATCTGAGTTTTGATTGGTTCGTTTGCTGGAACAAAAGATTGTACAAAAAGCGCGATTTTTCGAAATCAAAATACGCGAAGGAAGTCGTTGGTTGTTTAAAATCGTTTCGCTGTTTCAATGGCTGAGATTCTTGGAGAATTCGATCAGCCCTCGCCTTCTCCGGTTGGATTTTGCGAGCAGATTCCATTGGAAGAATATGATCAGCGATCGGCGCAAACCACACAGACCGCATTACATGGATTGATGCATCACCTTGATGCCAACCCAGAAGAATATTACAAGATCATTCGACGGAAGAAAGCGGATAATCTGAAGTTGCTCCAGTTTGTGAAGGTTAAAGTTATGAACAAGTTGCAAGATGATTATCTGGAGAGGTACTTCCCTGAACAACAATGCCAGGAAGAACTGGAGAGTCTGAAGCGAGAAATGGCTTCCGCTTATGACTACGCACAAGGTTTGTCAATTGATGATCGAGGAAAATGGCTGATTAAAATTATTGATGAAAATCGATGTCAATGAAATAGCATTACAATCGACACAATCAATGCCAATCAATCGACTGACATGTATTTACCTTGGGTAAATAAGCAAAGATTGACTGACTGATTGATTGATTGATTGATTGATTGACTGACTGAATGATTGATTGACTGACTTACTGATTGATTGATTGATTGACTGAATGATTGACTGAATGATTGACTGACAGATTGATTGATTGACTGAATGATTGTCTGATTGATTGATTGATTGATTGATTGATTGATTGCAGTCTAGGGAACAAGTTCCGGTTTTGGAAAATCTTCCTGAAAGCATTCAAAGAGTTTCTGAATCATTTTATTCAATCAAAAACTACCGTGAGTACTCCAAAAGCAATCGAGCCAGCAAATATGTCATGTTGCTTACATGTAGCAACTTCATGGAAGAAAACCGCAGGCTCAGTCCGATCTCGGAGGCGGGATTTTGTCATCAACTGGTACTTTTTCCCCCGACTGATTGATTGATTGATTGATTGTCATGACTGATTGATTGATTGATTGACTGACTGATTGACTGATTGATCGATTGATTGACTGACTGTCTGACTGATTGACACTTGGAACACTTTGATGTGATTCTTGATTGGTCATTCAATCATTGGCTGATAGAACTGATATCAACTGATTTTCTGATCATCAACTTTTATTGATTGTTCTCTCAGCAAACTTTATACTTGCTGAACTTTCAAACTAAATTTAGTGTCTTCCATTTTTTAGATGGCAAAAGAACAGGTGTAAGGTTCTCAAGAAGGCTGGCGGAGAAAAGAAAACTGCAAGATCCCTTAGCCTCAAGCACACCAAGGAGGCGACCAACACCAACTGCACCCCCACTACCACCCCCACCACCTCCTCTCCCTCCCCCTGTCAGTAACTTGGTAAGTCAGGCTTCATTCTAAAACTCACGACACTTACTAAACTATACTACATGTCTTTATAGTACCCGTCTGAGGGCTTATTTTGTTCCAATTGTGCCTTTTAGTAATATCTACTACTCGGCTTTCATGAAAACCAATGTAAATTGATGGAATTCCGAGTATAAATAGATTTTCAGTTCAGTTCAATTCAGTTTAGGAAGGGCTTCAAAGAGAGAGGGCTCAGAAGCTCTAGGCAAATGTGGTTTATTTCAAAACTGAGGAAATGTTATAACTCACTTGATCTGCAACTCGAAAAACATAATAATTTACAGGTCTCTAAATTCCTGTTCAGAAATTGCTTGCCATAAATTGGGAAGGTAAAGGTTAACCTGTTCTGGGCCAAACTGCCTTCAGAGCTTATCCCAGTTTCCAAAGCATGAAGCTGATTAGGAGTATTATTCCTCCCCAGCCCCCTGCAGGGCCAATGCCAGGTTACCCCCAGCATTTCAATAGGTTGCCTTAACACAGTTAACAGTTCGCCAGTACCCATTTATATACACTCCTGGCACTGTGAGGGTTACATATCTTGCCCAAGAGTCCAATGTGCTAACTACAGGGTATTAGGCCATCGTGTCACTGTCTCCAGATTGGGAAGGGGGCCTTATTATTACAAGTCCAAGGTCTAAATTGGCCAATTTCGATAAAAGGTATCATTCTGATTTGGCTCTAGGGCTTGGGGGAATAAAACAAAAATATAATATTATTGATTCATCCCTCGACCTCAATATAATTTATTTTATTCCCCAAGCCTCAGAGCCAAGTCAGAATTTTGATATCAAAATTGGCCTATTAGTTATTGAGAAGGATGTGACTTTCTCCCGGGTAGATATTTTATGGTATTGCTGCTTCAGTCTACACTTTATATCAACAACACTGATGCACCAAATATTTTCTCAAATTCTAGTCTACAGCTTCAAAGGATTTCATTTCCCCAGTGACACTAAACAGGTAAATGTTAACATTACTGACAGGCTTTTAGCCAAACTTTTAAAGACTATGTTGATTATCAACTCGGAGTTGATAAAGGTAAATTAACTGCCGTAGTAAATTTCTAAAAGCTGACGTTTCGAGTGTTAGCCCTTCGTCGACAAAGGGCTAACGCTCGAAACGTCAGCTTTTAGAAATTCGCTACGGCGGTTAATTTACCTTTATCAACTCCGAGTTGATAATCAACATAGTGTTTCACTTGCCCAGTGACGCAGCAGGTAAATGTTACATTAGAAACTAATCACTTTGTCCTTTTAAAAGACTGGGCATCCTGGAAGCATGTCCCACCACCCATCCCCCCATAAATTTGTTAAAAGCATTTGTGCATTATCATCATTTTCTCACAGGATTTAGCTCCTACGCAGACATTCTTGGGGAGGAAAGATTGCATGACGAGCCAAAGAGCATCTGCGTAGGAGGCTACACAGGATTGGGCGTCAACGTCCACAGTAAAAATGGCATTCCACTGCCTTATAAAAATAAATGAGGACAACGTCATAAATCCAGATCAAGAGCGGCCTCGTTTCTTTGTTTAAAATGTTTCAAAGTTAACTGCGAAATAGTAATCATTTAACCATAGCCGCCATTCCAATATTGAATATGAATTTGTTTAATGACAAAGTGAAAGCTTATTTTTTTTATCACCTCCATTAATGTGCTAGTTGCCGGCAGGTCTAAAGTACAGGTCACAGGTGACCCTAATGATAAACCAATTCCTAACCTAAAGCTAGGATTAGCCTTAGGGTTAGGTTTGTACGGGTCCTGGAATTTTGTTCTGCTATTTGCCAGGACTGGGAAGTCCTGGAAAACAAGGTATTTTTTTGGAAGGTCCTGGAAATTTGTAAATTAAATTAAGTGACACAATAAACACCCAATAAACTAAATTGGGTGGAGGAAACGTACAGTCAGGTATTTCAATTTGGAGTCTGGAATATCTACAGCAGTCTCTATTTTCGCTAAATAACGTCCGTGAGGCGAACGCACGACGGACTTTAGCGAAAATAGAGACTGCTCACAGTCTATGCAGAGTCCTGGAAAAGTTCTGAAAAACTGTTGCTGGAAAAGAGTATGAACCCTGTACACTATTAAAACCGGTAATCCAGTATTGTTAAAATATTTCCCTTAATTTTATTATGTATAATGTATATGTGTGAAGTGTCGTTCAGGTCATTCAACCTCATCCCACATGGCTCGTGCTAATGATATGCTAATTTTGGAGTCGACACTTCATGATACATAAATTAGAGATAACAGAAGAGGGACCAATGTATTATATAATAATTATTATTAATACCGGTAATTAAGTTAAAACATTAATTTAATTGGGAGGAATAATTTAACTCACTTCTTCTGATTGTCTTTCCCTAGATTGACACGTTCACATATCCCTGGGACGCCTTCAGGAACGTTTCATCAACAGCTGATCCAGTCAATAACGAGTGTTTCCCAAGGAGAAAGCTGCATGAAATAAAGTACACATAAAATGATTTTTTAATGCACTAAAATACAAATTTAAGTTCATGAGATCTGAATTTACTGCATCTTTCAATAACAAGCAAATGCTGCTCAGTCAACGGTTGTATTTTTTGCTGCCGTCAATCATCTTAGTGGATATCTCAGGAAACAGAAGCTCACTTCAATGGGTTCTAAAAAGGTCACATCTGTGGGTTGTGATTGGTAGATTTGATCCTTGGCTATCATCGTAATTTGACGGCAGCAAATTGTTACCTTTAGTTTGTATTTTTCAAGCTCGCTATGTGCATCTCACAGGGGATTGAATGATTGCATTATGTTACAAGTCATTGAATGCTAATGCCTCAATAGATACAACTCAGTGTTTGAATTCATCATCATCGTCATCATTCCTTTAGACCCAGGGGGGGCACAGGGCGCCAACCAGTGTCCTCCAGCGCACACAGTTCTTTGCTACTGTTTTGGCTCTTTCCCAGGTATAGCCCACTCCTTCCAACTCCTGCAGCATGGACTGCCTCCAGTTGTTGACCTGGGTCGTCCTCTTTCCTTGTGGGTGGTTCGCTGGCCAGCTTGGCATGTTTGCCTGCCTGAAACAATGTGCTCACATTCCAACAACCAATCCTTGTCTCCACCTTCAGTCTGAGCAAATTTTAACTGTCCAATTTTAATTTTTGTTATCACCAGTAACAACTCAAAGAAAACAGGTTGCCCTCATTCAGGCATAGAACAGGAAGACATAACAGCTGCTAAGGACAGCTTGAAAGCAACCAGACCCGTTGGGTGAGAATTGTACGGAGTTACAGTGTAGGATGATTTATTATTAAAATATTTTTAGACATGGTTTGAACTCAGGAGTAAAAACAAGTGACCACAAGTGTCGTTTTTTGGCAAATATTTGTTGAAGCACTCAAAGAGTTTCTGATTCAGTGTCATTATCCAATCAAGAAACAGCGAGAGTACTCATGGACCTCGTGAGTAATCCAAAAATTGTTATGCCAGCATAGCACAATCATAATATCTGCAACTTCGGGATGAAAATTGCGGGCCCAGACCCGTCTCAGAGACGGAATTGGCAGGGATGCCGGTCATCTCTCCCTCTGCTAAGGGGTGTAAATTACAGCCGATTTTGGTATCATTAAGGTGACGGGACAGAACGGAACACCAATAATTTTAGCCATCAGGTAATTGTTTAGGGTTGCACGCAAAGAATTAAAAAATGCCGCCATATTGTTGATGGTCTTAACACCAATCAGGCATGAAATCTGGTATCTTATATAGAGGTCAAATAAAGCTTGAGCCACACCCAGGTTGGTCTCCTTTAGGGTTTAATTAAATTTTCCAATGATCATCCCCACGCCTTTCACATGGGATTCCCCCCAGGAGTTCATCTGACTAGTGAGATCATCTGTGTGTGACACTGAGGTTAGTTCTGAAATAACTGCTGTTGGTGACTGATGTTTTGACACACCCAAGACCCCTTGAGAAGGTGAAAATTCAAGACTTTGTTAGAGTTCAAAGGATTTTGTCTCGAAAGGGAAATGGGAATTCATACTAAAGATAAGGGGGATTGCCCGTTCTGAAGTTCAAATGGAGACTGGGTACATAAGAAAGATCACATTAAAATTAGTCAGTTTACTAAGTTTGGCATTGTTTTGTTAGATTGCAACCATGTAGAAGGCTTTCAAAAATCAGAAAAATTAGAGATATTTGTATGGAATTTGGGCGACCTTTGACAACTCACAGCTTGGTTACTATGCAATAATTATTAATGTAACATAACCAAACTTGGTAAACTTACTCACTTTCATGCGATCTTTCTGGAGATGGGATTCATAGGGCCCAGTCCCTTTTTGAACTTCAGAACGGGCAATAATTGCCCGTTCTGATTCTGAAGTTCAAAAAGGGACTCGTCTGACAAAATAATTTATTGTCTGTGAAGGGAAATGTAAACCAGGGGAACTTTGCCTCATACAGGAAAACCATAAAGATTACTTCACCCTTTTTATAATACTCCAGGGAGAAGCTAGTCCAGTCCCTGAACTCTCTCTTTACCCCGCCCTTTATAGGGTCTGAACCCAGCGGGAGTAGAGAGAGTCCAGCACCACTTGCATGCGCATGCAAGTGGTGCTGGACTCTCTTTTCCCGCTGGGTTCCAGTCCCTATGGGCGGGGGTAAGAGAGAGTTCAGGGACTGGACTAGGGAGAAGCCAGTGATACATGTATGTGCATTAGCACAGTGGATCTGGAAGTCTTATCAATCTGACCCATGCCAGTCACAAGTAATATAGTGTATTTTTGTTCTTTTTTTCTTCAGTTCCCCTGATGATCAGTCTCCTTACCAGCTGTGCAAGGCAAGAAAGTCAAGTGAACCCCCGCAAGATGAAAATTATTCTCTGTTCAACATGGAACTGTTGCGAAAATTTCAAAATGCGCGAAGCCCATCAAGCAGTCCATCTGGCAATATTGTGACGAGTGATTCTGGATTCGAGAGTCCTAAAAATTAGAACTTTCAAATCCAGAATTGCTCATCACAATAATTATTATTATTATTGGTCAATTTTATTGTTGTTGAGGAAGTCTCACAGTCAGTACTGTACCATGTTGCTAATTTTTGAAAAATCTTCATCTATAATCCTCAAGGATCTTGCGCTCTTGCAAAAGTGCTTCAGGACCCTGCCTGGTCCCTGTAAAGATCCTTTAAGTCCTAATGCCAGGTCCCGGTCCTTTAAGGATTTTTCAAGCGGCTGGTACAAAATGCAGGTCACAGGTCACGGAATTCACCCTAAGGCTTAAACCCTAATTACATTAGGGTTAGCCTTAGAGTAAATTCCGTGACCTGTGTTTTGTACCAGCCATTTTTCAAGATCTTCAAATCCTTAAAGGGACACTGTCCCGGCATATTTGCTCAAAACTCTTATAAATGCATGAAATGGTCCCTAAATCTATGAAATAACAATTTAATAAACTCTAACTAAATGATAAAAGCAATTTCTTCAAGAAATTCCATACTGCAACAAAATTTTGGCAAAATTTCAAAGATTTCCGAGTCAAATTTGAAACTTTGAAAACTGACATCCTGACGTTTTTTCAAAAATCCATATTGCAATCCATTTCCATCCTCGCTGTCGTTTGTCATCCTCACTTCCTAATGGGTTCCTGTCAGTTGTCGAGTGCTATTCTACAGAATCAAACCATTATTGTTCAACTTCCTATGATCTAGATATGTTTCTGAGCTTCTCCAAATCATGCTCAAATCAGGACAGTGTCCCTTTAATAGACTTAGTATAAAGATCTTTCAGGATCTTTTGATTTGTAATTATGGTATTTCAGTAAATGTTGTATGTGTTTAAAACGTTTTTTAATTATTAAAAAAACGTTTTGTCAAAAAAAAAAAAAAAAAAAAAAAAATTATGGTATTTCAGAATCCTCATGGATTTGATGAGGATCCTACCAGGATTTGATGAGGATTTTAGCAGGATCTTGAAGGTCATTGCATGAAGATCTTTGCTGAGAAAACGAAATATGCCGGAAGAATTGTAGGGACATGATGTTGAAGAGTTTTGACAAGATTTTGGAAAGAGATGCCAAAACAGTGGCGGGAACAGATGTTCTCAAAGGGGGGAGGGCACACAGTGAAAATGGGCCTTGTCTTTCTCAAAAAGGGGCATTTCCACTCTTTGGGCATTTCATGTTTCAACAAAAACAGGGGTCTCCCCAAGGTTTGTCAGTGGTTACATTTAACATATAAACAAATTATTATTCAGGCCGTTATTTATAGTATATAAGTTAGAATACTTGATAGTTTTTTTTTCTTTATCAAAAATAAAAAATATATAGACAGCAGGGTATTTTAGTTAGTAATTTTGGGGGCAGTTTTGCCAGTGGTTTATATTATGAGAGCATTTAGCCTATTCTCAACTTACTGTTACATCCAACAAATTAATCTAAGTTAAAAAATTATAATAATATAATTTCATTAATATTTTTTTGAAAATAAACAATTTTGCACACCATATAAACGTATTTTTAATGATTTTCTCTCAACACGCGCGATCCCCCACGCGTGGCTGCCGCGCCCACGCCACGCCCAATGAGAAACCGCTGTCAAAAATATTTTGTGAGCCTGCATGATAAACAACAAACATCGATCGGCGAGCAAAATGGATTGAATTATTTGTTTTATGTAAACCGCCTTTGATGCGATGTTTTCGCTACGAGTTTCACTCTCTAGATTTCTGCATTGCTTTTTACACGTCCTTTGCTTCACGGTGTTGATTTTGGGCGAAGTTGATAAGGCGTTTATCGATGTCATCACCCAAAATGAAGAAGGACAAGACAGCTCTTTCGCGAGCATAGTCGGCAAGTTCGCCAGAATTGGCGCTATAAAACAAGTGGAAGGAGAGTTAAAAGAGGTGAGGATACTCTTTGCAACGTGAATGTAATTAATCGCGACCTGTAAAGTCTGGCAGTTTAATTCATTCCTGACAAACGAGATATCTGGCAATGTATTTTAAAGAATCAAGTGAATGAACCGGGGAGGGGGATACTCTACAGACGTTTATAGGGTAGGGAGGTGCTGCCGGGCCGCTTACCCTGTTTAAGACAAGATTAAGGTTGTGTTCTACAGGGATCAACCGTTTTGGGTTTGTTGTGTTTTTTCGTGTTCTATTGGGGAAAAACGTTTGTTTGGTTATATAATATAAAATAATAATTATTATACATTTTGCTCACTATCTTTATTCTCATTGGCTGAGAGCATAAAGCTAATTCACGCTGGCATTGAAAACCATACCCTATTGTGTCGCTTGTCCATTACATGTTGTCTGCTGCTAATAATAATTGATGGACTGATGTTACAATAATTGAATTTTATAGATGGATACTTGTGAGCCAGAAGATTCTGATCAAGATCAGGATGAACCTCAGACGGATGAATTAGAAACACAAAGCTGGATTGGCGTGATACACATTCCTGTTCTAGAATATTACAATGCTCATGGCTCCAAGTCTTGTTCTGTTTTAGAAAGGGTTTGTGCATTAATTGAAGGGCATGCTGGAATAAGGGCATAATTAACAATATAATTCTATTGTCGTTATGCCCTTATTCCAGCACGCCCTTCAATTGCTTTACTGTTTTTGTCAAAATCAAACTTACAGTGTACATGAAGCCTGGGGACAAAGGCACCTGGGGTCGGTGGGGAGGGGCTGTTGCTACCCGGAAACTAGATATGGCCAGACATAAACGAGGCCTTCCAAGGGGTAAATGCGACACAACCCTGAATACTGGTGACACAGGAATTTCTAAACAGCAACAAGATTACGCTTCTAAAATGTGACAGCGACACAGTAAAAACGGTCGGGTCCACGGACCCAGTCCCGGCTTATTGTGAGAGGAGGGGGACATTGGGGTTCTGAACACCGCAATATCGCAAAAAAATCGCCAAATACCGCAATACATCCAATACCTTGTCAAAAATCGATAGAATACCGAGACCGCTATTCTGTTCGTTAAATTTCGCGCAAATATCAGCTTAGATTGTTAAAACGATCAAATTGTTATCACGTTTCATGTAATATATGACTAAAACTCGCGTGACGGATTAGAGGATCTTAGAGCTGTTTCGAAGTGTTTCCGAAACAACATGGAACTGGAAAAGGATGGAAAAAGGTCGTAAAGGCGTAAAACACTGGAGGATAGTTTTTAATACCGACCAAAATGCTAAAAAACCGAATCCCGCAGGTCTTGAGAATACCGCAATACCGCAATTTTAGATTAGAATTACCGAAATACCGCATGAAAAATTGTCCAATACCGGAAACCCCAATGTCCCCCTCTGAGAGAAAATAACGGCTCATCATTAGTAGGTGGTCCATGGAGCGGGACCACATGGTGGTCGATGGACCGAGTCCATGGGATGTCCATAGACCTCACCTGGGTCCATGTTTTGTATACGTCCCACTGGATCCTTGAAACCTTGACCAGGCAGCAGTTTTGGGGGAAATTTCCCTAGTATTGTTTGGGGGAGTCAAATTATTCCAGTATTTATTTGGGGTTTAGTTTACTGATTGGAAATTAACCTATATATTTTATTTTGCATTATCACTTTTTATTTCATAAAATTAGTTTAAACTTGTGTTAGAAACAGGGTACATAAATTCTGATATATTAATTTATGGTATTTGTGATGTAGAATTAATTGTGTTGTGTTTAGGTGAAGAAAGCAATGTTCCTTGGTGCTTCCGCAATAATTATCCTCACATTGAATCACAGGGTGTTTAGAAAGGTATGTATTAAAAACCCTTGGACATCAGTTTTAAAAAAACTGTAAGTTGTGCTCTGTCTGTGGGCAGTAAGTATATTATCAGCTTTTCTCAGAGCAGTAATAAGAGGATTTTGTGATGACCGAGTATCCAGCACATAAGGAAAATGTGTGGTTCCAGAAAATATCCATACCTCCCCCACAGAAGGTTTTTTGGGTTGAACCCCACCCCCCTGGAATTTCCAGTTTAACTTCATACTTTCCTTTTAAGACCCCCCCCCCCCCCCCCCCCCCTCGGAATTTCCAATGACCTTCCATGGGGTGGGTATGGATATTTTCTGGAACTGCACAATGCAAGTTTCACATGATTCATTAGTCTTGACTGGAATGAAAATTTATTTCAGGTCTGGGATCGCATAATTTTACCAAATTTAACCACTTTGTCAGAGATGGGGTAAATGAGAAAGTGTATTGGGGTAGACCCCAGCAGAGTACCCCACCAAAAATGTTTACTGAGTATTGCATATTGAGAATCCCTGCTAGTATGTTTTACCATGATTACATATCTGAGATCAGGCTCCTATAGAAAATCGGCGAGCAAAGTGAGCCAAGTCGCTGCCTGGGGCGGGAACCGAAGACGACGGAAGACGGTGTCATCTTCATTCCCGGCCCAGGCAGCGACTCGGCTCGCGATTTTCTTTTCCGTATTCGTTCCCACCCCAGGCAGCGACTCTGATCTCAGGCTATGATTACATACATTTTGTATCTTAATTTAATTGTCTCTTTTTCTAGCTTGACCTGGCTCAAATATTTTCAAGACCAATTATTATTGTAAATGGAACAGGCAATGTTTCTAAATTATTGGAAGTTCTCCAAAGGCAAGTTTACCACCAATCAAGTTACTAACTGTAAAGTTTTGCATAATATAATGACCCAACCCTTAAAAATAAACAACCCTTAAGTGGCAATGCTCTGAAAGTAGCAACAAGAAAGGACTGCTAAGTCTGAAAGAAACAGAATGTTACATTAGTTAAAGTTATCAACTTTTTGGCTATAAAGGAACTCCCAAGGATTTTTTGTAAAATTTCTAAGAAGTATTTTGTTTTATTCTCATTGTAGCAATTGCATTTTACCAATAAAATTATCTTTAAGAAAATACTCTTTTAGCCCGGATCAAACAAGAACAACTTCAAGAGTTCAAACTCTCACTCCCATTATTTTGGCCTAAAGCTCTCATGTGCTCTCTCATGGGCTCTCATTGAATTTGAACCTGCTCAATTTTTTCTTAAGAGTCGTCTAGAGTTTTCTCTCAATTGGCCTGGGCTGGCAATGGACTTTGACAGTCTTTCAGACAAATGTACAGAAAATGGAAAATGTAATTGCACACTGTCCAAATCTTGTCCCCAGAGCCTGCTATTCTTTTGGTCAGGACCAAGATCACAAGCTCTGGCCAGACCCGATTTTTCATCAAATCTGATTGGCTGATCAAACAAAGAGAAGAGAAAACAGGTACTCTGTGCAAGGACGTTTTTGTTGACAGTTTTATTGTCTTTGTATTTACAGTGGAAAGCAAAAACTGAGGGAAAGGTTTCCTATAACTCTTCCTTAGTTGAATTAAAGGTGAGTTGGCCATCGACCCCACAAACAATTTTTGAATTGCCAATTCCTTTTCCCTAGCTACGACTCACTACTCATTGCAGAACTAGACAGTGCCCCTTAATTAGTATTCGGCAGATATTTCATTATAAACTTCATTTACCGTAAAAGCTCTATTAAGCCCTGGGGGGCTTATTTATGATGTCAACTGATTAATTCAAAGCCATGATAATCTTGATCTCTCTTAGTTGCTTTCCACATTAACGTTGTGGGCTACCTGTGGTCGGCCCAGCGGATGGGAAGGAGTCGTCTGCCTTGGAAATCCTGAAAAGAGTACCGAGGTAAACTGATTAATAATAGCAGCTGTAGCTACACAGTTCTCCTCATCAGGTAACTAGGTGAACTGTCAAACGCCCCTTCATTTTATAGAGTAAAATATAGGTGCCGTATGTCTTTGTTGGGACGAAGAGGATTAAGGAGCGAAGTAACTAAATATATATATATATATATAAAGACATTTCAATGTTGAACCAGACCATTTGTGTTACCTCACGACACAATAAATAACAAATGATTTGACGAAATTTAAGCTGTAAAAAAAATAGAGCTAAGTACCTAGTTGGGGTCTAATAAAAATGGAGGTTTTGAAGAGGTAGTGATTCATTAGATAATACTCTAAAGCTTGTCTTTGTGGCTCAACTTTAAAACAAGATGAAAGAAGTTTGCTATCGGATTGATGTCCGGACTTCTCGGTGGAATATACAGACTACAAGCAGTGCCTCTCTCCCTTAGTCAATCGAGTGAAAAGTGAAAATAAAGTGAGAAGAAAAAGAATGGTTGTGCACCATCGCCGCCTGATTTCGCGTGGCCATTTTTCCCCTACTTACTTTATTTACTTCTCACTTGATTTACTAAGGCAATGAGGGACTGCTTATAGCCTATGAAATATACAGTTAATTTTACCCTTTTCAAGAACAATATACTTTTCTTACTGAAGCACAATTTTGGCTAAGATCACTATCTTGTATCCACAACCACGAGCTCCCCTTTTCCGCTTTGGCAAATGGCAAACTGTTAGCTTTACCGCTTTCCCTTGTGGCTCCACTTCCTTCTTTACTGCAGGATTGGACTTGTGGTAGAAACTGTCTCAGTCAAGATAAAAGTCAATATCTTCCGTCCAAATCTCTCTTTGTAGGGCTCTTCTTTATCCATTTTGACAATTGCTTGCATAAATCCTTTTCATATAGCCTGTTCCAGGCCTGTTTTGCATGGTCGTTCACCCTGCAGTAGCCCAGTGTAATAACAAGGAAGAAATATAGTCCAAAATTATTACTTAGCATATTGCACGGTCTTGTACATTAAAAAAATAACTAAAAAACATGTCAGCGTTGAACCGATATTGTGAAGACATTCCTGGTGTTTCTTTTTTATACCTTTAGGAAGTCAACCTCAGTTCACTGGCTCTTCAGTGTTCTTTGCATCAGTGTTGTTTTGTCTTTTAGTCTTTAAGGTAAGTTACACAATATGCCAAAGTTTTACTTGGCACTCACCAATGAGAGAACGCCTTTGGGTCTACTGAGGTAGCCTGCGAGTAGGCTCACAATTTGCGGAACGCGCGAGGGGCGAAAGCCGTGAAAACGAGCCGGATTCTTCTCCCGCTCCCGCCCAGACTCCTCGTTTTTGGGAACAGTGGGAACAGTGGTTCATCATGCAACACTTATTTGCGGGGCGATGCGTTGCGTTATAACCATAGGAACTGTTGCGAGCCGGACAGTGTATAGTCTCCTTTGCAGCCTTTATTTGGATGGTCACACAATGCCTGGCAATCCAAATAAGGGCTTTGAAGGAGAGTAGATACCTGAAATACTGGTTTGCGTAGGAAAATTATGACGAACTTTTACATAGTTCATGTATTTCTTTCTTGACTTCACAGACCCAGCTTAGCCAGTTTCTACATAACTATTGGATTTGTAAGAGAAGAGGTGAGGGTTCTTTTTCTGACAAAATATATTTGGGCGAGTCTCATATAAAAATCATGGGTGATCTTCGGAAATTTTTGTCTTGTGGGCGTGGCTCGAATTCATTTTCACTCCCAAAGAGGTACCAATTCTAAATTTATTCTGACATATTTGTTTTCAGCTAAAGGTACTGAATTAACTCTAACGGTGATCATTTTAGATTTAAACACCCTAAGTGGTACGAAGCCATGATTTAATAGGAACAGCGATCTCGATCACTCTGCCACTTTTATATGCACGTTTTCCCCCATCCCCCACACGAAGTTTCACTTTACCTTTTCTCTAAAATCTGGTTTTCTTTTCGTCTCTTTGCAGGAAATGCTAAGACAAGAGGCAGCTGAAGCCATAGCGAAACTAAAGATAAGGAAATACAGGAGAACAGTGAGAGGTTCGCCTTGCTCTACCAGCAAACACACTGAGCAGGAGAGGAGAGATTCAGAAGTGTGTGCTGTTTGTCTGGATGAGTTCCATAACAACCAGGTAAGAGTAATGATGAACAACAAGACCTTTCAGTTCCAAGATAGCTCGAGATGTCAATTCTCCTCACCAAATACCATAAATGTGTTTGCCATCCCTTTTATAGCGGAACTTCTTATTTAATATTAGTTTTGAGAATTTGATGATACTTCAAAGCAATATCCCTAGATAATGATTTTTCAGCCGAACTAAACCATCGGTCAAGTTTAGTTCGACTGCGACGCAATCTGAGTTTTATATAGCTCTTGTATGCCAACAGGGTGGCGCTGGAGCTATTGATTACTTTTAGTTTCATAGGCTTCCATATTTAGAACGGTTTTCTAATGACTGTCAGTGTATTACCAAAACCAAGTAATCACAGTTGCACGGATAGCCTGTAACGGAATGAACCAATCAGAATTCGAAACAATAACATGCAACTTGTACCAAGCGCAGGAAAAGATGCAACCGGCACCTGAAGCGCGGGAAAATGCGCAACTGCTATTGGTCGTGCGCCTGATTGGTTGAAAAACAGCATGTTTGCACATGATTGGTTATAGCCTGCAAAGCTGGCGGTTCTTTGATATCTTAACAATAATGGTGAAGCCACAAAAACGTTTTCGCTGCTTCGCCCCTATTTGTTTTCATTGCACGAGAAGAACCGCCATTTACGCAGACTAAGTGCTTAGAGCCTCTCAAGAGGTTTTTAACCAGTTACAGAGCTGAAAATAGTTGCCTTACTTTCTATTCCAGCTGGTGCGCACACTGCCGTGTGATCACGAGTTCCACTGTGAATGCGTGGATCGTTGGTTAATGGCGAAGAGGACCTGTCCATTGTGTAAAGGAAACATTATAGGTTAGGACTGTGTTCATATTCATCGCCAGGAATTGGCGGCTACTGTTCCTGTGCCATTTACGTATAGCTCCTTCCACACTAGTCTCCTTAGCTGGATAGCCCGCGTTATTTGGGTCATCACGCAACAATCCGTACATTACGAACATTTTCACATCCTATGTGGAATAGTTATACGATCCGTATAACGCGTTGTCAAAATCTTTCCGCGTTTTCATTACATTTTTTTATTTTTTTTTTTGTATTTTTTTATTTTATTAAATATTACTTAATTACAAAAAGGTTACAACACTGAGTTACACTGAATGACACAACGGCGCTATGCAACTCTACGCTAAAAAAAACTACACTACACAATACATTAGCCTAGACAACACACACTAAGCTACACTGTACGAACACCAAAACCTGCAGGAAAAACAAAATATTTGATACTCGAGGGCCGGAGATGGAATACCGAAATGGAACAGAAGTTGTTTTAGACGAGGAGTTATCGTGAGTTATCGTGACATTTAGAGTTTTTTGTGAATTCACCTGGTTGGACAACGAGAAGTGGAAACTCGCCGTGCTAGAGTATCGCCTTAATATTGTTAAATTTAAACATGTATGCAATTAATATATCATTTATTTATTAATTTCACGTTCACATTTGAACCAGCTTATTTTAGCTCCTGGGTGAGACGTGGGCAAATAAAGTATCCTATCCTAAAAGTATCCTATCCTAGTTGCGTACAAGCATTTATTGATACACACTTATTTCGCCATTTTTCTTTCAACAGAGAAACGTTCACGTTTGAACGCAGTTGACAAAATGGGAAGATTCGGCGTAAGCGAGACTTTGGAAAACGAAAGAGTCCATAGGCATTTAGGAACACCGCGGACGTCAACGACAGAGCGTTCCAGTCACAGACACTGTGCTACGTCATCAAACGCTGGTGACCTTCAAAAGGCTGTCTGTAGCGGAAACAAGTTTTGTCGCCGTGCAACACGGATATAAGAACTGCTGGCAACAGGAACTGAAGATAAACTGGGATTCTGACAGATGTGATTTTTTGGGAATTCCGTTGGAAATATTTGGTACTGAATTTGAAACATTCGTGTAATGGGGAAGGGGAACGGTTTTCGAACACTTTCATACATATTTACACGAAATATTGGCAAATACGGCAAGGGAATTGCTTGGTTGTATATTTTATAACTTATTGAACATGGTCTGCAGTAATTCACCTAATAAAGCAGTGAATTTTATGGATCTTTAGTCTTTACCCCTATATTTCAGTTTCACCCCAGACTCCTCACGGTCGGTTAAACCCGGAAGGGCGCGCAAAGCAAGACGGGACGAAATATTCCCCTTCTTCCCATAGCAGTCGCTCGCGTTTCTCACTCGTTTCCAGTTCGCTCTTACCAAAGCAAGTGTCCGTGGAAGAGGCAGTTTGTAATGTAGCCTTTTATTTCTCAAGAACGTTTAGCTATTCGTTTGTACAAATTTCAGTGACAGGTTCTCCAAAATTTGCTACTTGCGAAAAACTGCAAAAATGAACACTAGCACTTGAAGGTATACTCGATAGCTTTCATTTGAATGA
The DNA here is from genome assembly GCA_029204205.1 of Desmophyllum pertusum. Lineage (NCBI taxonomy): Eukaryota > Metazoa > Cnidaria > Anthozoa > Scleractinia > Caryophylliidae > Desmophyllum > Desmophyllum pertusum. The sequence continues at coordinate 372,568 of MU825873.1, read as the reverse complement.
TAACACTTTAGGACTCAAACGTTAAAGCCATCTTGTACGGCAAAACAAACAGTACCACATGTAAGTAGAGCAACAAATTTTAAGTAGCATACATGTAAGTAATCATAATGCTCAATAAAGTCTTTACTTACAACAACAAAACAAAAAAAAACAAAAACAGTACCACATGAAAGTACTGCTCAATAGCTTTCATTTGAATGTTGAATGGTCACACACTAGGGTTTCATCCACTTACTTAAAAGGACTGGTAGAACCACTCGATGGCTTTCACACACTAGGGTTTCATCCATAGACCTAAAACTGTTTCTTGAATAGGCCAATGCCGCTATAGCTCCTCAGCATTTGATGATTTCTCGACATATCATTGGAAACGTTTCCAATGACTTTCGAAAGTAAACGTGATTTTCTTTGGTTTTTCCAACCTTCCCGAAAAAGCTCACTGAAAAGTTACAAAACTGAAAACCGGGCCCAGGCGCAAAACCAAACCCAATCCTGATTTGGCTCAACGCGTACGACTTTTCCCGCGCTTGTCACCAGCTGTTTTTGTATCGCGTTCTGATTGGTTAATTAATATATCATTTGTAGCCGTGGGAACTGTCTGGCTGCTTATTTTGGTTTCTCTGTTTTGACCGTCATTATAAAAATACCGTCAGTGCTTTAGTTTGGCACTTCAATAACAACACGTCGATATCGCCGCAGCCTTACAAGCGATGTAGATTTGTCAGTTTGTCGTGCCCTTCAACAAACCCGTAAGACACTACCTCTTTGCCAACTAACGTCTTCCTCGTTCACCCGACAACGCTTACCCTTGATCCTCTTCGTTCCCCCTGCACCTTGCTTCCGCAATGCATTACTCCCTGCTCGTGTGCATAGTTAGTGGGCTCCTTTGTTGCGTTTTCAGCGAGTTCTAATCTGCGCAAACAGTACGTAATATACAAGCTAAAGTATCGAGAAAGATGTTAGAGTGCCTTTTCGGCTTAACCCGAGAAATAGTGACTACACTATTAGATACTATTATACACGAATTCCATTGTTTAGTTTTACTAAATGTTAGATGTTGTTTCATGGGTTAAAATAAAATCACTCTAACCAGTCAGTGACACAAGCGACTCGGGAAAAACAAAACGTCCGAGTTCTCCCAATAGGAGTCGAACATGTGACCTTCCACACACCGGTCGGACGCTCTTACCACTGAGCTATAGGAGACTCGTGGGAGCTACAATCTCGGACAAAATCCTTGAAACACGTAGGACCCACCGGCCCTCTCAATGTTGTTCAGTTCGTTGAGTTAAACAATTTAGCGGATCTAGCAACATTGAAAAGGGGAACGGGGTGCCAAAATAGAGAAGTGTTTCAAGGTTTTAGGCCGAGATTGTAGGCCATATAACTAAGCCTTGTATGGCCTATACGTGATAGAGCATCCGACCGGTGTGCGTAAGGTCATTATGGGGTTCGACTCCTGCTGGGAAAATAAGGAAATTTTTTTCCGAGTAGCTTGTGTCAGACTCACTGTCTGATTAACATATTTCTTATATTTCTACCACACTTAATAACATATACCATCATTTCTTTCTAAGGTAAGGCATTTTTATTCGTATATCTTTCGTATTTCTAGCTTCAAGAATATATTCCTCTCAGTAATTCACACAAATTGTAACATGTTTTAGCAGAAATAGGAACTGAACTACCTCAGAAGCCAATACCCTTTTGGGTTGCTACGAGGTACCTATGCGCCATTAATTTAATTGTTGTGTCATTCATCCCACACACATATCGTTTATAGCTCGTTCTTTTCGCTTGTTCTCCGACAATTTGTCATCCTGGAACAAGCTAATAAAACTGCAAGCAATTAAAATAAAAGCTCTTGTGCCCCGGGTGGCTTTTCTATGCTATAATTCCACTGATTGGAATCACACGGTTTGTTTTGTGCTCTCTTTTTGCCAATTTTTTTTATCAATTAATTGCCGGCTCGGCGCACTTTGATTTCTCAGCGTGTGATGCTGGTAAGCCTTTCGGCCTCCCTTGCCGCTAGTTGTTATCAGAGAAAAAAAAACGTTTTCCCTTCTAACTCACGCGCCATCGCCGCACTCAAACAAACCGATAGAAAACGGGAACTTTGTTGAGTGGAGTCTCTTCAAAGATTGTGATCTGAATAATCTGGACTGCAACGCATTTACCGACAGATGGAGCAGGTGGTCCTTCTAAATTGCTCGAGTTCGAACGGGAAGCACAAATAGCGGTGTTTGCCATTGATTTCAACAACATAAAACGGCCGACAATGTTTTTAATTACTCGCGGCTATTTCTAAAATAAACTGTTGTTGTTATGGCGGAGAATTAGACTGCATGCGGTCTCTTTCTTCTTGAGTTCCTTTCTGTCTGAATCTGATTCGAGACTGACCACGCGCGATTCTCGAGTTGTACGTCACGCTGGTACGACCCTGCGTGACCAGACGTTACGATATCTTTGCCGGGCGAAGCCACAGTCACAAATGTCACAGAAACGCAAATTTCAACCCCACAACTTCCAACTTTGTCAGAAGAACTTGAAGCGTAATGCGCAGACGTTTGTAAGAAAACGTTACAAAAAAATGCAGTGGCAAACCAAAATACGAGCCGATAAAGCTGGTGATAACAATTATTAAAATTATTCATGCATATTTGGCGTACAAAGCTTTTATAGTTTCCGAGGATTTCACAAATTTGAGACTGCAGCGGCAGTTTTGGCGGGAACAGCACGCGCGCCGTGCGTTTAACCGCGGTCAAGGACGAGGCAAACCGAGCCGCATACTCTGCAAAATCAGTTGACATCTACTGCCTGGGCCTACTTCGTCTAAGCTACATTGTAGTGTACACACTGTTGTTACTGCATTCGTTCCTTATTCACACAAACCACAAACGAAGCATTTTGTAGTAGCTGAGCACATTTTGTAGCGATGCATGACCTCATCGCTCAGTGCCCGCAGTGCATGGCTTACATCCGCGAAGCACTGGGTACTAGGTATTGCAACAGCTCTGTCTCCTCCGCAGAGTAAAGAAATCGTACAACGGGTAAAATCCCGGGGGGGGGGGGACTCCCATATAAAAGTGACTGGGGTGATCGTAGTACCTTTTAGGAGTTAAAATTTGTGTTTTGGTACCGCTTAGGGTGTTAAAATCTAAAATGACCGCTATTATAATTATTCTAGTACCTTTTAGAGTATTAAGCCGTAAAAAAATAGGATATGAACTAGTTTTGCTTTAGAATTGGTACCTCTTAGGGGTGAAAATGAATCGGAGCCACACCCACAACACAAGATTCTGGTATCTTTTAGGGTTCTTTTCAAAATTTTTGGCGATCAGCCCCGTCACTTTTATATGGGAGCCCCATATGGGGTAAAAGACGTTATGTCCGTCCTCAGTGCGCTTTCACTCCCAGAGCCAGAGTCAAACCTTGAGTCAATCACGATGTTGTTGTACCTTTTGATTCTGTCCGACTGAAACCCTAGTGTGTGACCATTCGAATGAAAGCTATGAGCACTGAGTACTTTCAAGTGGTACTGTTTTTGCAAAATGATAATCAAGATTCTTTCCTTTGTTCTTGGGAGTGTAATCTTTCCTTCTCCCTATTCTCAGCGCATCGATGACCAATTCAACCTTTTCACTGACTTCAATATTAACCGCTATGCAACAATTGAATACCAAATGTTAAGCATCTCGCTCGACCTCGCGCTCTACGTAGCTACTCCGGGAGCTAAGATGCCGCACTGAATAACCGGCGCTATTAACATCTCACGAATTGAAGTGTTTATAGTATCGAGTTAGGGCCTGGCTATAAACGCGGAAACATATATCTTTCGGAAGCCAAAAAAAACTGCTATTCACGCATTCTCGCGCGGCGACTTAATTCCGCCGAAACATTATGTTTCCGAAACAACATTTCTGAAACAATGTTGCATTTGCTTCCAAAACATATTTTGTTACCACAGCGAGCCGGGTTTTCGTGACAAAAACTTCCTCGTTTAGCCATTCCTATAAGAGTTGCCCGAGGCGCCGCCATTCCGACGAAATAATGACGTGTTTTGAATGAAGTGTTTCCTTGTGGGCCACATTTTGGATGCTTTAATTTTCGCAACGTTTGTGTGATATTGCTTACCAACGAGTCTTACAATCATGCCGCGACACTTTAATTCACGTTTTTCATTTACTCAGAGAAATTCAGCTTGATCGAGCAGCACTGGCCGCGGCCGCCGCGGTCATTGTGTTGCGTTCTTGGGCAAGACACTTAACTCTCACAGTGCCTCTCTCCACCCAGGAGTATAAATGGGTACCGGTCGACAAAATGCTGGGGGGTAAACCTGCGATGGACTAGCATCCCATCCAGGAGTAGTAGCAATACTCCTAGTCGGCTTCATGCTACAAAACCGGGATAAGCTCCAGCAGTGTGAGGGACTGTGGGCAATTGTTGGCCCGAGTGCGGCTTTACCTACCTATTTCAAAATACTCAGCGATCGAATCTGAAACTGCTTAGCGCGGGGAATAAGTAGCCACTATTAAATGACTTGAACTTGCTGAGGCCAGATTATGGAGCACCGGTATGCTGACTGAAGATGCTATATGCGCCCTCTGATTAGTCCAATACTGAACTGATAAGCCTTCTCAGGACCTAATGGCTCAACATGCCGGCCCTAACTCCGGTCAGTTAATTCTCAAGCGACTAGGGGTATTGCTACTCCCCCTGGACTGCTGGATGGGATGCTAGTCCATCGCAGGTTATCCCACCCCAGCATTTTTAACTTGTCAGGTTGCCCTAACAAATCGCCTGTATACGTACCCATTTATACTTCTGGTGCCCAAGAACACAACACAAAACCTCAACCCTGAACTCTCGAGTCCAACGCGCTAACAGTTACCACGCCTCCTTGTCAACAGCTGTTAGTGACTATTGTACCAGTAAACCACATGGATATTGCATTTTTGTTTTCATAAAACAGCAATATAACACGTATTATATGGTTTATCGGTTCAATAAACCACGCGGGATGTTGAAGAAAGAGGCGGCTTTCTCTCATAAACAGAACGAATGAATAAACGCGGCCGAACTTTATTATAGTGTCAATAAACACATAGCAGTCCGTCGAGCGCGCGAGAAGCCAAATAAAGCAAGAGGGGAAAAAACGCCGCGCGCTCTCTGTACAGTCAACTCTCGTCCTCGGAACGTAGTTTGGAGTCCGTAATAGTGAGAGTCCACAGTCAATAGCGGAAGTCATTTTCAGTCAAACCTCTAGAGCTTTCGCCAGGTGGAGGGATGGATTTTGTTCGTAATAGCGGATGTCCGTAATAACGGGGTGTCTGTAAGGCGAGAGTTGACTGTATTTCGCTTTTCGCTCGACGGGTTAAGCCGGGGACAGAGGGTCGACGGGCTAAGCGGGAAAGAGGGGCTGCTCACAGTCTAATCAATGGGCGTTTAGCTATTGCACTGAACAGGAAGCCTAGCAGCAAGCTTTAGATAGAGCAGAGTAAAACTGCTAGGCTCTTCAGTGAACATGCAGCAGCAGTTAACTTGATTCGATTGATCAAGAATGGCTACTGATTTTTACTGTCCCAAGAGTGATCAAGTCAATATCTCATTTCTCTTCAGTACAATTTCAATACATAGTCTTTAGACGGGTAAACAGCTGGCAAACACCTTGTCTCAGTTCAGATGGTCCTACTTGCTGTCAAAGAACCCACATCACTATATTCTATAAAAGAGTATAGGAGGCGTACATGGATTTATCAGGTTGGTTGCGGGTGGGGTGAGACCAGTAATGGACTGATAGCGGCTGCCATATGCGCCTTTACATGCTCACGTCCGATCTCAACCATGAGTTCAATTCTAAAGCGCATTTGAACATATGCATATACACATGGAAAATGCTCTCTATAAATTCATTTATACCATTAAATTATAAAGGACTCCAAACTCCAGCTTCTGATCGGTCAATGATAGCGATAAAAAGCTCGATTTTAAGCTGAGAAACAATAAAATGAGGGTTTTCGAAGACTCAAATCTAGGGTTCAGTTTTGAACGAAAGAATGACCAAGTTTGTGCGAAACAAAGAATTTCCAAGTTTGTGCGAAACTTGTGCGAAACAAACTTGGAAATACACCAGGAACATCAGGAAATCCTGCACGGGGTTTTGATGTGTTTTTATCATTTTCCGCAAAAATAACAACACGGCAATCAAGAGATATGGTTAGTTGAAACAGAATCTAACAGAGTCGTTAAACGATGTTTTATTGCCGAGCATAGCCGGTGAGTTGCACTAGTTGAGCGTTATTTTAATGCGAAAACGTTTCGGTAAATTCAAAAAGAACATCGCCCTACAACAGCATTCTACAGGTTGAACCAAACCGCGCGGGTAGAAGTGAATGAACACTACACAAAGCGACTCCTTCATAGAACAGCCCGCTCACCAGCTTGGAGAGTAATTGCGTCTTTTAAAATGTAATTCAAAAGATAACTGAAGTCATTAAAATTGCATAAGCTCGATTCAATAGCTTTTACCACCCTTTCAAGAAATAACAAGCGACAGGAGCGGACAAAAGGTAATAAAGCTGTTTCGTGCGCGTAGCCCGGCGAAAAAAAGCAGCTTGAAACCACAACATGAATTTAGAGCAACGATTTTTGATGAGACTTTGCACTGTTTGTTTAACGAAGGAAGGCAATCAGGCGGTCTAGACGATGTAAGCTCTGCCGAAAGGAAACGCTTGGGAAACGAGCGTCACTTTAAGAAATTTATGGTAAAATCATTCACCATTTTTGATGAATTAAACACGCATTCTGCTCGCGCGCCTTCTCTAGTAATTTAATTTCTAAATAGTCTTTCTTTCTTTTTTTTAAATTCCATCCATGCAGCACTGTTATTTTGCAAATAAAACACAAACAAACGCATCTCGAAGTCAGTTCGCTTTTCCTAACAATTTATTAATTCTCTGCTATTTTAATCCAGCGGAAAACGCCAAAAACGGGTAAATATCGGTACCCTTTGTAGAGCGCACTCCAAATCGATAACACGCTCAGTCTTAAGATAATGAGTTGTTTGGTGCGCTATAAAGTTTCCTTCATTTTCCATTTCAGTCTGTGCCCATCTGAGTGTTTGCGGAGAAAAACGCGCAAAAGAACAAACAACTTAAAGCCGCTTGTGGGGAAGTCTGATGCCAATATATCAAACCCTGAGCAATTTTTACAACTTTTAAACCACACGGACAACTTCCTTTACGAAGTCACGTAGGATTAAAAACAACCTTTTTGCCATTTGCTCGCCCAAGCTGCCAAACTAATTTATTTTACAAAATCGCTCAATTTTGAAGAGCTAACACGACTGGACAGCGTTATTGGATAAAACGCAAAGCTCAGGAACTCGAGACACCGCGGCGCTGTTCCGCTCAACAATTTTAATAAACTTTAAAATGCATAAATTCGGCGCTTTTCTTTTGCCATATCATATGTTACGCGCACGATTCACTTCCACTTTCGCTGGAAGAGCGCAGCGAAATTTAATTTCACGTCAACTGGACAAGCTGTCGCGCAGATTGCATCATTAAATTTGACGCACTTTAAAAACCTGTTCAACAGAACTGGCATTTGCGCGACGTTCTCAGGCAAATGAACATATTTGCATTCGTCTTGTCATACTCTAGAGCACCGTGACCATATGATACTCAGTTTTAAAAAGGCCTTTTTAAAATTGAATAACCTGTTTGCTGACATTATTTTTTCCGCGTGCGGAGATGAATTCGCGCGCAGTTTAATTTTCCGCAACCATTCAGAGGCAATGTTCCGCGTGATTTGGGGCACAATTTTTCGAGGCAAGTGAGCTCAATTACAGTATTTACACGGAAGCTCACTTTTAGAGAGAGGGAGAGTTGAATATTTTTGTCCAATCACCGAGCAACAACATAGGAAAACACCAGGGAAAACACCGTGGAACCGCCTCGTGCCCCCTTAAAAACCTACTCGGATGGCTAATGTGCCACATGTCGCGCTACAAATGGTCGATTAAACATGTTAAAAGCTGTTGGTTTGAGTCGCTAGGCAATAAATTGGCCGAATGAATATTTAGTGAATCGTCCGTCGCCGCCGTGTGTATTTATTCAAGATTTTTCGATAGTATTTCTTCCACTCTGGCCCTCGGGGTTTCATTCACTCGCAACCATCGACGAATCGCGTCTTGACAGAAGCGCTCAGCACACATTATAGCTTGAAATTTCGGCTCGGATCGGACCGTGTCCAGGTTAATTTGGTCGTCGGCAATAATGTTATTTTCCTAGCGTTTATTAGGGCTATTGCGGTGAAACAAAGTTTCAATTAACGACGGCTATTCAACAGCATGCGGCTCGGTTCAATTATGTTTCCCTGAGCATTATTGGAGCGGCCCACAGCAAAGGGACATTGAGCCATGAAATATTAAAATGCCTCTATGGGTGAAGCGTCAAGGAAAAAATATACGGTATATACAGATGTATATAAGAACTATTGCCTGGCTTCATAAATTTTAAGAAAAACTGACAGCTTCGAAAAAGGTGATCCGGAATTGTAAGACATTAATCTCTCTTCCGAGAACGTTATTTTGAATGTTTATTTGTATAAATTGAAACGCGAACAACAAGAAGCAGCAGAGTTTCGTGTGCGCGCGCTCTCGAAATTTTGTAAAACGCGTACAATCCGCTTAGGACGAATATTGATATTTTAATAACCTCCCTTGCCTATATAATAAAAGACACAAGAACAATATAAATCGCCAAACACCGCGAAACTACACAGCACAATGATACGGCTGAGCGCGGCAAAGGTTATAAGCTGGTCGGTCCGTTTTCAAGAGCGATCTCGTCGTTTTTTTCGGATTATTTAATTAGCATTGCAATAAAAAACGCACAAAGAAGGCAGATAAATGAGAGCTTTCCAAGCTCCGCCTTTGCAGCTTTTAATATTTCGCGCTCGGCCCCTTTGTTGAACAGCGGTTCGCTTTCAACTGGTTAAGCGAGTCACTAGATTGAGGCACTTTTGAGTTTGGACTAATGGACACATTTGCTCAGGCAATTTAGCTGAGCCAGCGGAATGAGGGCGTCCGATGCACTTTGTTTTTCGGCAAAAGTTAAGTTAATCCACCAGGCCAGACATTAATGATTTTTTAATTATTTTTTGACAGATTAAATGATTGATAGACAGAGGCGGTCCCTGTGGCGGTCATCTTGAGCGGCGCGCAAGGAACAATAACAAAAAAAGCACACGAGTAATATTCAACTGTGCTCATAAACAACAGCTACCCCAAAGGAATCACCTCCTTTAGCGGAGCTGCGGTCGGGAGACAGTTTAATAACCTGCTCGCTCACGGCAATGCTGAGCCGACAATCGCGCTGATTTCGACTCGACTCATCTGCAGTTACTCGCGTTTTACCCTGGATTTGCGATGAAATTTTACTCGGCGCTCGCTTGGTCGCTGCTTGCGCTGTGTTTTCACGCGTGGCTGAGTGTCACACTCGCGCTCGAGAAAGCTCTTGTGGAAGTAGTGATCTATGAACACTCGTCTGGAGGAGATTATACAACTTACACTTATGAACTAGAAGGCACGTTTTCGAACGCGGGAGCAGCCACAAGCGCTGAAGGGGACATACTAGAGGTAAGCCAGCTCTTTCTTGCTTTCCGCTACTACTGTACTACACACCGCGCTGAAGACACGACCGAAGTATGAACAAATTCCTGCTGCGATCAGCCTCTAGAGCTCTGCGGTTTCAGGTTATCTCGTTTCGCTTCGGACAACTCGTGCTCTTTAAAATATTCCATTTTTGCGTGCGATCTTCCATGGACTTCGAGCGAGTATTTTTGATTTGTTTACCCAGTGCCGGTCAAAAACCCGCATGCATGACATATTGGAGTGCGACGCTTCACTAGTTGTTGGCTCGATTTAATGAGCACAACGATCGCTTTCAATGAAAGCCCCGGCATTGGCCTTGCCGTAATTATAATTACACTCAAGTGCTGTCACGAGAGCGAGCCGTTTTTTGTCCGCGATCGGACTCACTTAATTCTCGCCTTTGTTGAAATGCTAGCGCATATATTCTACTAGTGTTCATTTCACTTCGCGAGGATTTGTAATACTCGTGGTTTCGTTCGATTTTCCGCGATCGCGCTCTAGATCGTAAGATCGTAAGCAGTTCTTTTATCGCTCAAGCTAATTCCCTTCTTTCGTTTCTCGCAATTGAGAGGACGCAATCTATTGTGTTTATTTCTGAAAAACACGAGCGCCGCTCCTACGCGTAGGAGCCCCATTGTGGACGTGACTGCACTTCGCTCAGCCTGTAATCAATTACCTTGTACGTTTCCAAATCGCATTGTGTTGGTTTCCGACTTTGGAGCGGCGGAATGTTTTGGTTTCGCGTACGCGCGCTCTAGGATTTGACGGGGCTTTGCTGTATCGTTTGCTCGAATGAACAGCTTTAAGTATTCCTCTTAAACACGCCAATGTTTCTAAAGGAAGAGGTCGATAGGTCACCGGTGTGTACTCTCAGTAAGATTTGTCGAAACGGCATTTATTTGCGTGCCGGAAATACGAAGCCTTTTGAGTTCAAGGGCGCGCTTGCTTCACGAGACAGGAATTGAATGGGGCTAATTTTCACCTCCAAAGTGCTTCCTCTTTTCTTCGCAAAACACAAGCGGCCTCGCAACCCCCTCATCATTTTAATTCCTCCAACAATGAATGGACTAGCTAATAGCAGCAGCGAGATTCTTTTCATTCGCGCGGGTTCCGCTCGAATCTCAAATCGAAATTCCGTCTGTCCTTTGTAAAACTGCGATCAAAGCTTCTCGAAATACTTGACCCGCGTGTATTCAAACCCGGCCGAGGTCTAGAACGCCATCTATTATCGTTTCGTGGATGAGTTTATGGCTGTTCCGGGATGACAGATACGATCTTCAATGGCCAAATAGCCTGCGTGCTCGACCGAGATAAAGCCTTGTTGCTTACACAACAGACCAGTCCAGGGATTACTGATCTTTTACTAATGTTTATAGAGGAAACCAATCTTTGGAATCTCCGAAGCCGAACAAGGACCGCTGCCGCGATTTAATTTCCTGAATCATAAAACTTCAGGTTCCGCGAGCACAAAGGCTCGAAAGAAATTAATTTATCTTTGAAAACTGGCGATCCTTTGCGTCTTTATATAATTCTAGTTATTGCGCGCCTAGTATTCTTATATGGTGATGATTAGATTTTGTTGTTCGCTTCGCGAACAAAAGAGGGGCTTTACGTTAAAACCGCAAAACGCAGAAACGTGACAGAAAATGTGCCTTTCACGTCATTAAAGTAAACGAAAGCGGCATCGAGTGCATGCGACTTCCATTCGCCACACGAAGAGTATAATAAGTTTGGCTAGCTCTGTGTTTATTCGCCGAGGGACTGCTCTCACAATACTTACAATTACAATTGAGGCTCAAAACAAAGCTGTTATTGCCGCTAGCTCAGGATAATTAAAGGAGCGAGAAGGTTTTGAATTAAAACGAAGACAATACAATCATTTAGCGTTTAGATCGCCATTGTCGAGGCGGCGTTTTCATAGGAGACCCGTCAAGGGTTGATAATCTTTTATATCAATTCCCTCCACTTGCAAGCTCCTTTAAAAAAAAATTGCTCTCGAGTGACCAGCTAGTAGATTTGACACCCGAATAAAGTTATTGTTGTGAGAACGGGCCGAGAATCGAATCGAACGCGTGCTACCAGACAAGAAAGAAAACCTCTGGGCCCAGGGTAAACGCGTGCCGGTCGAGGATCAAACGCGAGCATATGGAAAATGGACTACAAACAGTTTGTTTTTCGGACGTTCACCAGTTGACGGCTTCACTATCGCTTTACATGTAATAAAACCGACAACAATTAGGTGTAAGTACTAAAGTATGGCACCGTCGGACTTTTTTTTATCTTTGTGAATTTATACACGTAGCGAGGGACGTATGAAAACCTTCCTTTCCAACGGGCTGATGATCGAAATTTTATAGTTCCTTCATTGTTGTGGAAACATTAATGTTGTTTATCGAACAAAACTTTCATAGTTCAACTCATTTATTCATCTCATTTTAAAATAGAAATCAAGGAAATATTTTCTTTCTTCTTTTTATAACTTTTTGTTCTATTACAATATTGTGAAATGTAAGTACCACTTAATATTTTTGTAAAGTCTCTTTTGGTGTTTTTCTCTCTTGTTTTGCGCTAGACAATTCACCGAGTGAATAAGCGAAAAAACACGTGTGTAATGTGTCCGCTAATAGTGGCTTGGGGCGCTTGGCGCACTGTAAAACAAGCTAAATGGCCCCTTGCTCTTCGCATCGGAACCGCTCTCTCTGTGGTCGGGGTTTTATCGCATCGCCACAATCATTTCCGCGTACAAATGTGCCATAATATTTCGGCAAGCGAAAACATCTTTTTTTCAAGAGCTTTATCTCTAGACTAAACTTTGTGGGGAAGACGGGCTGATTGCTCCGGCTAATTACACTAATGGTTTTTTCCAGAGCGCTTCCAAAGACTCCTTTACAAACGTGATTTCGGTTTTCCGAGACGTTTTCCTTCTAAGAAGATTAACTCAATCACTTCGGGTGATGTATTGATAGCAGGAAAAACAATAACATTGCTTATCAGCGCCCAGAACAACAACGAGTATCACGGAGACCTTTTGTCCACGGCGAAGTTATTTTAAAAAGAGTTGTTTTTCCTCGCTTACAGGGAAGGGAATTTAAGAGTTTGCATCGCGGAGTTTCACAGCTGGACAAAGCGTTTTTCTAGAATTCTTAGAAAGATTGAAATGCCAGTTTTCGTATTTATAGTCTAAGAGCTCTACAAATAATTACATGGTATATCGCTATAATTGCTCGAGGGGGCTTTATTTTGAAAACAATCTATCAAGAAAGGATTTTGTTTAAGTAGCCATGTAATAACCACTTGAGTTGTATATATACTGGCGGGGCGAAAACGAAAAATTCGATCGCGATGTTTTCACCAAAAACTGTGTTATTTCGTAATAGCCACTTTTGCAGTTCAATTAATCCCAAAGGACAAGCAATTGTCTGCCATCGTCCTCTCAACATTTCCTGCCCTCCTGAACAAATTAAAATTGACCTCAAAATTGTAGGCAAGTGCGAAGCGACCGATTCGCGCGAATGACTTTGTAATTAAATCGATCTCGTTGCGGTCTTCAAGTGTTTCGTCCAAAAATCGAAAATCTACGTCGCATAGAACTCGATTTTTCTCAATACTGGGTGTTTTGTAATTTGAGCCGTTTTGAGAGAAAGCGGCATGTTTTTTTTGTTCTCTTCGTTAAAATCTTTATTAAGTTCTTATGGCTTGTTGTGTAAACATTGTTCGCGATATGTTTGTGTAGCCGAGGGGCCTGATTTATTACGAATGTCATTTATTCAATTTTGAGATTACTATTGTGCGCGCGAGTTCTTTCGAACTCTCCAGACTTGTGAGCTGCCCATTTTGGTAAAAAAAAAAAAACTTTAAAACTTCACAAAACAGTCAAAGCTTTCACAAGACAGTGGCTTAGCGCTCAGTGAAAACTTCATTATTAATAAACCTTTCTTCTAAATTCGGTTTTCCTTTGATTATTACCTTTGTAATTTTGCGCCACTGTTGTGCGAGGTAGGGAGGATGTTTGCGCTCGAAATGAAAACGAAATTCCGACCACCCCCTTTTTATGAAGTTTCAGTCCTTGATTTAAACTATATAACACTGTTTTTCATTTCTTCAGCTATAAAAATAGACGGCCAAATTAGTTTCGCGATTAACTCAAAAGCAATCCATAAAAAGGAATTTATTCTCTCAATAACAGTGAATTTGGCATCTTTTGTTTTGATGCGTGAAAACAACTTTTATTTAATTTAGGGAGAAAAAAATTGAATCTAAAAATAAAACTGAAACTACATGCTTCTGGCAATGAAGTTACCATTGACATTTTAAGTGGAATCAATACAAGATGATAATTTTATACTGGAAGCGCTAGTCTAAATAGAAAATAAACAATGTAATACGCTTCAAAATAAGGGAGACAAAACAAATTATTTGGCTACCAATGTTTGAAAATTTCCAGAAATTTTTCCTTCACTTTCCAAAAAAAAAATCTTCATTTTAGGACTTCAGTGACATGCATTTTCTTTCTAGTACAATATTTATTTATAATTGATCATTACAAGGTTAACTGCACTAGACTTGAATTTTTGTGATTAACAAGAATTGTAGGGCATATTTGAACGCCGTTAAAAAGCACAAAATTTTCAAAAATTTGCACATTTTTGAGGAAATAAAACAAAATCCAAACTGTAAACAATTGTTACTGTTACCTGATAGAAAGATATAATATTTTTTTGTTCTGGTCCCAGGTTACACAATTTTTCCCCTATGATATTCTCTTTTAAAACTGAAGTTATACAAGATACATTTGTATTGCTTTTGCATTCAGATGAGTGAAGATGCATGTGTGACTAACATGTGCGCAGATAAACTTTTGTAAAGAACTGCTCATATCTTGTATATGCCATTGGCAAAGTGATAGCTGTCCTAAACTTCCTCTAAGCAAGGGATAGCCTGCGAGCAGGCTCTCATTTGTGCGATGAGCGCGGAGTGCGATCGTGATCCTTAGTATTGCGTGACGTTCGAGTGCGGAGCGCGAGGGATCATCGCGCGAATGAGAGCCTGCTCACAGGCTAAGCAAGGGATAGATAAAATGTATCAACCCCCTCTCTCTGTCTAACATAATCATGATAGCTTTATAGAAGGAAAACATTTTTTTTCTGGATCATTTCTCTAACAGATTCACCCACTTTGGGCTATGCAATACATCAGATGATGGTGATCTATATGAATATGGCTGGGTCGGCGTGGTCAAACTTACGCCGCCAGATGATCTCAATGAGCCGTGCTTTACGCTCCTGGAAAAGGTAAGATAAAATGAAGAACTGACGGCGCAACCGAACTATGTTGACTTTTAGAACATTTTTTTTTTTTGCGTTGCTCAAATTTATCTGATTTTTGGCATGCGGCCTTCAATTTATTAAAAAAACGTTGCCCTATACTTTTTCCCCGATTTGGCCCAATAATTTTGCAGAAAATTCCATAGACTGTACAGACAGTTTTTTTTTTTTCAAATGTTTTTACTGCGAGTCGGTCATTCCCCAACCTCAATCAATCCAATGTTGTCTTTGTTAATAACTAAAGCTTTCCTACGTCGGTCGTTTCAGAGGATTATAATATTATTAACTGCCCTGTAAATACAGTAATATTTAGCATATACATGTATTAAAACGTTCTCCTACTTACATGAATGAAGTTGAGTACTTTTTATATATATCCCATATCTTTTCAAACTCAAATATGTCTTTAACTGACCGCAAAAACATTTACAGTATCCAATATGGCAATATAGAATTTAAGAAATTTAACTACAAAACAACTTATATATATAACTTATTTTTAATTACACAATCCAGTCATTTATTTACCTTAATCACTCCTTGGATAAACATCCATGTTTTCCCAAGCTGAGCAAAGAGCACAATCAATTCCATATTAGTCCCATCACCTGGAAGATAAAAATGTAATTAAGGGTGTGTCCTGAAGTAGTTACAAATCCAGGTTAATGTCCACCCTTGCCCCTAGGATGTGGGCGTTACCGCGATCATGTTACACCAGTATCAACTTACCTGGAAGGGGAACATTACCCCAATGTAATGGGAAAAACATCATGGATAAATTACAGATTTATGTAAACCATATGTGTACGCAAAACAATCAAAAGTGTAAATGCGTCTTAGTTGAAAACATCCCTTGCCCCACCTACTAATGAGCCACTTAAGTTGTTTTCCTGTTGTAATGATCTATTAAAAAAATAAATATAGATTGTGCAAGGGATACATGTCGATATTTTCTTAGTCTGTTCTGTTCACAAACCTTCTATGGTCCAGTACGAGCGAAATAAGGGCTGCTGGGGATTTAACGAACGCTCACTCCGCTCGCTGAACTATAAAAAAGAAAATGGTTGTGGACATGCAGCTGACTAATATTTTCTATCCACAAATACCTTGCACAAAGTAATAAAAGTAATTACTGTAGAATAATTATTATCAAAAGAATGGGTTGCACATTGTTCTCATACAGTCCCATTTTTTAATTCAACATTATTTTAGGAATATCAACAATCTTGGACAAAACTAGTTGACACAAGGAGACACTCATGTCCAGTCATGTGTACAACACATTTTTCTAAAATCTCTTAGTTCACATTAGAGGGCAAACATATTTTTTATCTCCTCTCCCCCTGTTCAATGCCCGGGTCAATGTTGTTTTCTGAGAGCTGCCAATTCATCCTGCATCTTTTTCACACCAGATCAACATTGCTATGAGAGGGAGGGGGGGGGGGGGGGGGGGTGGGTGGGGGTGAGTAAGCTACTGACCTTGCAATTTTTTTTGGAATTGGTAAAAAATTAGTTTAGTGTCTCAAGAGTTTTGTCCAGGATTTAAGGGACAAATTTTTAAGTGCCTGCGTGCTTTGTTCTACAGGTCAAAAGAGCAATGCAGCGTGGAGCAACAGCCATTATATTTGATATCACAGATCATCCCGAGGCAGCAACGGAGGTAAATAACAAGAAAAATAGACATTTAATTATTTCTTTACTGAACAAAAACTTTAAATTATGTCCCTTTCGGTCTCTAAAGTGCAAATATGGATACTTTTTTTTTTCTACTGGTTGTCATAGTTTCTGATAACTTGATTATACATCAAGACAATCAATCCTCTAGTTGATGATTTTCTATATTCTCATCACCTGTCTGCTTGATAATGTATTGATATTGTAAGGAGAAATAAGATGTTCAACATCAGACAAAGTTAACAAATGGTTGTGAGTAACAGAGTAAGTAGCTCACTTTCTTCAAAATCGATAATTATCAATCAAGTAAGATTTGAACTGTGTCCACATGCAGCTACTGTACCTACTTCACCATTTGAGCAAAAATACACTTCTCCTTTCTTTTCCACCACTCTCGCTCTCTCTCCTTCCCACACCTCGCTCAAAATACATTGCCAAGCAGAAGAACAACAATATATAAAGATATAAAAGATTTATTTTTTTTCCTGGAGATTAAAGGGCAAACTCTGGATATTGCGCATACGACAGTGAAAATTTACATTATGTGGCATGGTTGTTTTTAAAAGTCTCAAGAACTCAGGAACTGATCGGGGGAACTGATGTTTTTATAGAATCAAATCTGAAAGGTCTTGATATCTTCATGCACATGGATCCCCTTTGTGCACAGTTGGAAAAACAGTCACATGTTGCCCTATATCTGCACCAAGCCTGACAATTGAGGCTTCAAATCATAAATCAATATACGGCCTGCTTGGTAAAAGTGGAAGTGTCAACTGACTCAGCAATCTTCTGGTATTTACATGTACAGGCTAGGACTCATAAAAAACATCTTGCTTGGGTTAACAAGATGACAAATCGTAAATAACACATCAACAGATGTTTAAGCTGTTAACCCATGGATATGATGGTACACACCCTAGAACAGATTAATTAAATTGGAAGTGGTTTACAGTTTCAGGGCATATATCCATTTCCTGCTAACAAATTACTAGAGGCTTTCTAATTGAATAAACAGCTATACAGTAGTTTGGTGTGCATTGTTTGGCAGTATTTCGAAACTCGAAATTTTTTAAAACAATATAAAAAAATTATGGAAGTTTACATAACAACAAGAAATAAAGTACTGTTGCTTGTACAAGAAAGGCTTCTCAGTGGCAATCTTTTTGATCTTTGCAATAATTTGTCCATTAGGCGCCCCTCTGTGATCAAGTCATAGACACTATAGCTGAGTCAAATTTTCACTGTTTTTTTCAAGAATTGCAGAAGACTTAAGGAATTAAGTTGTTTGTATTTCAGAGCACTGTAAGATGGGCACAGTGGCACCCTTATAGTTGTTTTATGTTTTTATTCTGTAGACTTTCCACCCTCTTTACTACCGGGTACCTGCCCCCCTTCCCCCCCCCCCCCCCCCCCCCCCCCACCCAAAAGAAATTTACAGTACTCAAGAGTCTACAGTTGAAGGGCAAACTGTTGATTCATAAGCAGGGGGGCTAGCAGCGAGGCCTGGGACCTAGTATACGTGATTGCACATTTAAGAAATTTGGCCGAGCGAGACTAAATACTGGTTTGTTTAAAATAAACATGGCGGACGATGGCGGGCATGACGTGCGTTTGTGTTCGTTCAGAAATTTTGGCGATTCCTCGTTCAAACATCTATGGGAACGATTCGGTCGCTGTTTAAGGGGGGATTTACCTGAATTTCAATGAAATTTTAAGAGGTTTAAAGAAGGGATAGAAAGGAAAAAAATTTTTTTTTGGAACACCAACAGACAGTTGATACCCACGCGGGTGCTCTTGCGTGGGTATCAACTGTCGTCAATTGTCAATCTACTAATTTTTAACTTCAAATTCTAATTTTAAAACTACATTAAATCTTCAATATTTCTTATTTCCCTAAATTTTACAACTCCTTTGAGGAAAAACTATTTCCTCCCCAAAAATACCCCAAAATCACCCAAAAATTTACAAAAACCCCATAACATAGATTCATGGGATGAGTGGAGAGTTTTTTGGATTGCTTGAAACGCGAACGAGATATTTCCATTAAACCCATGTTAAGTGGCGGACAAATGGCATTCAGGTAGAATCCCGCCTTTAACTGAACTTTGGTCATTGTGGACACCATGGATGAAAATTCCACAGCAAACTCCCGTAGAGGTACGTTTCTCGAATGATTGACAGATTTCTTTACTTGTGCGATCATGTATAGCGGAAAAGCAGCAAGATCAAAGGGCACTGCCTGCCCCCCCCCCCCCCCCCCCCTGTTCATAAGCATCAAACTTCTCATGAACTGTCAGGAGTGGTGTGACTGTGGTTAGTGGTTCACAACAGGCCTCAGTGCAGTTACAAGAAACTTTTCACATATTTGACCACATTTATGTTGTTTGTTTTTAGTTAAATGCTGCAACTGATCAGATTGCAAGACCTGTGGTGTTAATAGATGGAAAAGATGCCAAGAAGTTGATGAACATTGTGAAAAAGTAAGACAAATATTTTAATACCTTATATAATAATTATAATTAAAGGCCTCTTGTCATAATGCGTCGCATGGTGCGACAAGGATTGATGATGATGATGATTATGATGATTATGACAAAAACTACCATGATAATTATAATAAATTTTAAACTTGCTGAGGTATAGGATCAACTTTTAAAGGCCCATTTTCATCCTGCATACATCCTCGTGTCGAGGTACAATAATTTTTTCTTATATGAGAGTTCTCTTGACACATTCAAAGGCTTACGAACACTGATTTTAAATAATATTCAAGTTACTGAAGCTATTGATTCATTTTATCTCGAGTGTCCGAAGAAACATATATTCACATTGGGAAAAGGCTACTGGACCAATCAGATCACATGTTGGACAATGGAGATTTTTCCATAACAAAAAGAAACGGCCACATAGCAGACTGTAAATGTTTTTATCAATCTTCTCTTTTTCTTTTCAGCTGTAATATTATATAAAAATAAAATTAAAATCAAAAATAAAATAAAAAATATCTCGCATAATTTTTATTAATGATTTTTACTTAGAAGACAGTAATCTTAATTTTTTATTTTCTCAACAGCCAAAAAGTTTCCAGAGCAAGAATTCAGTACAGTGTTGCAGGCTACACTCCCCAGGTATGTCTTAACAATTTTTTTTTTCAAGTAAATTGTGTGGTTCCAGAAAATATCTATACTCACCCCAAGGACAGTCATATTGGAAATTCCAAGGGGGAGGGGGGGTCTCAAAAGCCAAAATTTTCAAAAAGTTAGTATGGAGCTGGACTGGAATTTTCAGGGGGGGGGGGGGGGGGGGGGTTCAAACCAAAAAACCTTCCATGTGGGGAAGTATGGATATTTTCTGGAACCACACATTATATGAAGGGTGGTGATAATGTGCTAATATTAATGCAGCTTTGATTGAAATAGGTCTCACTACAAAATTATTATAATTTGGGTTTCTGGCAATAAAATTGGATTCAAAGAAGGAACAATTCAGCATTTAAAAAAAAAATGGAATTTACAAATTATTTTTTTGTTTGATGGAATAAAAGTAAAATTACTAGTTCATAATCACTAATCGCAACTTAACCCAATCTTTAATAACCACGAATGCTCCTTTTCAACTAATTTGCAGCTACACGCAGAGGCGGATCCAGGATTTTTGAATGTTAGCAAATATTATTTTTTATTGCTATTTTATTTTAGCTAAAAACAGCATCAATTTTACACCTGCCAATTTTTTTTTGGCAGATTTTTGCGGTGGCAAGCCACCTACTGTTACCACAGTTTATTTTATATCCTTTTCTTGTTCTTTTTCAGAGAGCCTCCAATGAATATTTTGACATGGTTATCTTCATGACATTTTTCATTTTGGTATCTATCATCTGTTTCATCTTACTGCTAAAGGTGAGGCTTTTTTATTATTTGTCTAATTTTTAATCAATTTAGACAAGCTTCAGGTCTACAGTTGACTATTCCAATGGTGAAGGTAAAGCCGCACTCGAGCCAAACTGGCCCTCACTGCCGGAGCTTAAGTCGACTAGGAGTATTGCTACTCCCCTGGATGGGATGCTAGTCCATCGCAGATTACCCCCCAGCATTTTGTCGTTGGTACCCATTTATACTCCTGGGTGGAGAGAGGAAGTGTGAGAGTAAAGTGACTTGCCAAAGAACACAACACAATGACCCAGGCCAGGGCTCGAACCCGGACCACTCGATCTGGAGTCCAACGCGCTAACCATTAGACCACTGCGTCTCCAGAAAGAAGGACTATTTCAATAGCTATCCGCTAAAAGTTGGTTAAAACCCTTCCTCATCTTAGTTTACCAAGTGAACAATAAGATGTGAGATGCAGTTTTTCTACCAGAAACAAATCTCTTTAAAACAACACTGACTGGGTTTTGTATAGACATTAACTGAGGATTCATTGTGCTGATGGCTCCATCACACAGTGGATACAAACATTTAAAAATATGTTATCTGTCCTCTGACCCATTCATTAACAAGTTAATTTTTTTTCTAGATTAAATGGAGACAGAAGCAGAAAGAGGTAAGAATCATAGCACTACCTTTTTGAATTGTAAATGCAAAGCTTCTCTCTCCCAACAACTACTTATTTCTTGCTCATGATGAAAAACAGTTTTTTGAAGATTCATTTTCAATATATATGCCATTTTTAGGTGGACCAGAATTTGTGCCTTTATTTCCTATATCTAGACTATGCCCACCGCAATTTAGTACCCATCTAATAGATTGATAAAAATAACTGTTTTAATTTATGTCTTGACATTTTCTTGACGTAGTCATCTCTCACAAGAATGGCTTTACATGCATTATCAAGAATGGAGACTAGGAAATACCAGAGTGGGTCGTCAGATTCATCAAGTACAAGAGAAGAAAATGGCAATATTAGTGACACTGAGAGCACACTGTCAACACAGTCTGATGGAATCAATTCCAAGTGTGTTATATGCTTAGAGAAATTTAAAGACGGCCAGGTAATTACATGTTCCTTTTTCTCATAAATGTGTGGTCCCAGAAACTAACCATACCTCATACCCACCCCATGGAAAGGTCATTG
The DNA here is from genome assembly GCA_029204205.1 of Desmophyllum pertusum. Lineage (NCBI taxonomy): Eukaryota > Metazoa > Cnidaria > Anthozoa > Scleractinia > Caryophylliidae > Desmophyllum > Desmophyllum pertusum. The sequence goes on along the minus strand of MU825873.1, from coordinate 350,839 downwards.
GAAATTCCAAAGGAGAGGCTGGGTCTCAAAAGTCAAAATTTCCAGGGGGGTGGGGCTCAAACCAAAAACCTACAAATGTACCATGGGGGGTATGGATATTTTCTGGAACCGCACAATTTAAGTGTGCGTAGACTCACAGTTCAAGGCTTTTGTTAGCTTTAGTGGTCCACACAAAACAAGGTGTCAATGTATTAATTTATCACCCTGACAGCAGATTTAGGGTTTGGAAAAGGTTAGGGTTACCTTGATTACCATAGTGATTTAATTGAGCACCTTCCTTCCAATAAGTGAAATGCCCCCCACTCCCTCCCTCCACAAGTGTCTCTATTCCAATCAGCACCACTTTTGTAATAAATGCGCTCTATTCTGCTAAGTCATGATAAGTGCGCTTTATATGCTCCCATCTTCCAATATTAGTGCCCAGAGTAAGCTTATATTGAGTTTAGTTTAGTTTTGAGTTGAGAACAACTTGATTTTGTTCATAGTTTAGATTTAAGCTTAATTTCCATATAATATTTAGCTTATATTCTTTGGGTTTATATCTGCACATGTACTGCTAAAAGTCAAGTTATTTAAATTGATGTATATGGTATTTATGTTCTGCTGCTATTTCCTAACTCTATCCTAACTTATTTTCTAGGACGTTAGAATAGTTCCCTGCCGGCACGAGTTTCACAAAGACTGTGTGGATCCGTGGCTGTTATCAAATTATACATGCCCCTTGTGCATGCTCAATATAGTAGGTAAGGGATAAATATCTTAAATTTACGTTTATATCATTGTAAATTGCACGTAAAAAACATTTTAGACTTACTTTTCCTCAATCGAAATGACAAGTGTGCAGTCCGCCATCTTTGAATTCTGACACGAATAAAGAGGCCTTCCTATTGGCTAGTTTTTCCTCCAATGCGCAGCAATGTTTCTCCGACTGACTAATAACGCTCGAAACGTCCGCTGTTAAAAAAAACTTTCGGACGATTTTTTGGGACGTTTTTTTCTTGAAACTTCGGAAGTAACACTCTGAGACGATAAACGTGTATAAAATAATGTTAAATTTATTGAACACAGTTCCGTTTAGACAGTTCAGTTTGAACGCAGCAAAACTACGCGACATTTCCCTGCTAGCAGTCTACTTTTACGTTACCCGCCTCAAAGTAACGTAAAAGTAAGACTCTGTTAGCAGGGAAACGCGACATATATGCTTTGAGCAAAAACAGAACAAAACAAAGTGATGTTCGATGTTGCTCCAACAAATTTCAAAACTCGCAATGTCTTACATTGTAAATTTGTTATCCTAGCGAATGGAGTCACACCGGCTTGTCGAGCGTTTTCATAAGCATGAGCCTTCCTTGTTGTAAAAAATGCTTAAAATTGCAGTAATTTGCACATTTACCTAAATAATACATAATCGAAAATGTTCGGACTGTGTTTTGTTCGGACGGAAAAATTTTCGGACATTTTTTTCGTCCGAAAGTTTATTCGTCCGAAAATTTTTGACATTAAAGTACCTTGCTCTCTGATCTGCGCGTGTTTTCACTGCGTTAATATTGCTAACTTTTCCTGTGTTCTTTTTAGAGAGGAAGGTACAACAAATAAACCAAGAAGAGCTCGTCACTGGTTTACAAGACGTTGTGGAAGATGTCTCTCTAATACGGATAGCGTAAATTCATCAATGAGTAGCATAGGCGCAATACATGCCAGAAAACTCCAACACATAATTCAACGCAAAATTTATCCAGTGGTGCGAATGGCAATGAAAGCAATACGCAGTCCTCCACTGTTATCGACTTATCCTCTTCGCAAGGACATTTAGAGGGTGATAATATACATTTGCAAGAACTTAGAACGAACTGTGAAAATCATACTTCAACAGCGTCTCTCAAGAGTATTAGTTCGCAAGGTTATATGTCACCATACGAGGAGAGAAAAAGTTTCACCCACCAGGTTGTGGTAGTGGCTCCAATTACAGGTAAGGGACTGTGCAATAATTACCAGGAGGGGGGGGGGCATAAAATAAAATCAAAGCAAGGAGAGGGGGGGGCTCTAGGTAAAATAAGTCACTTAAGAGGGGGGGGAGGGGGCTTAACATTTTATTTCAAGTACATATTACATTAGCGAATCCATACCTATTTATAAGGTGGGAAGGCTAGCTAGCCTTCACCAAATCACCAGACCTGAAAATAACACACATGCTCTTTTCCTTTTGCTATGGCTCTGTTTGTATATTGCTACGGAGGTGATGTTTGTTCCAGATGTCCAACAATTTAACATGTAGTAGGAGCTAGCTCTTCTTTCTGTTATAAGATTTTAATCCAAAGGTGTAGAGAAAATGCAGGGTACTTGTATAAAGGTGTGTGTATACTGTGGGGGGGGGGGGGGGGGGGGGTCGTACATAATTTTTGACTGATTAGAGGGGGGGCAATAACTAAATTCATTCCTTTAGGAGGGGGGGTATTACCTAATATTTTCCTACATGAAGGCCCATTTTCCAACCCCCCCCCCCCCCCCCCCCCCGCCCTCCTGATAATTATTGCACAGTCCCTAAGTTACTTTTAATTTCCGTTTTTATTGTGTTCAGCCCGGGCCAAACGAGAGAAAACTCTCGACGACTCTCAAGAAAAATTTGGACAGGTTCAATTCGATGAGAGCATACGGAAGTCGACGAGAGTGCTTGAGAGCTTCAGGCCGAACTAGCGCGAGAGCCAACCTCGTTCCCAGGGTCTCTCATCTTCCCGCCCCCTGGAGCGCCTCCAGGGGGCGGAAGATGAGAGACCCTGGGAACGAGGTTGAGCGAGAGCGTGAACTCTTATTATTTCTCGTTCTAGTTTGGCCCGTGCTTTATATTAACATTCCCACAAGACCCACACTTATAAAATCGTAATAAAGCGATGGATGATTTTTTGGTGACCATCTTAAATTTCTCAGAACACCTTTCCCAAACTGCAGCGAGAATATTATACACAGGACAATCGAACCACATGCGGTTGTGACCTCCAGTAGGGGAACTTACAGGTCCTAAGGTGTCCCATTGCGGGACGGTCCTGTGGCGCATTATAAACTGAAAGATGGCATAAAATAACGTTAGTCCCTATTAATCTAGGAATACTGAACATGCTGTGAATCGTGTAATTCTTGCCGTTTCGGCGCAGCTGAATCCTCCATAAACTTGAATGAATGTGCAAATGGATATTTTGAGCTTGCAGTATTATAATGCATTTCTAAGATGTCTGTAAGTAATTATATTTGTCCTTTCTCCTTAGCTGACATGCTGGATGTGTCGCAGGAAGACATAGTTTGACCCACTTCTCTGATCGTACGTGCAGCGAAAACAGGACAAGTTAGCTGTGCTTTTTTAACAAAGAGGAAAGAAAATTTATTAGCAAAACGCTTATTTGTAAATATTAACAGAGTACTCTTGGACTATAAATCTATTTTCGGAGTTCTTTTTTTCTGATCCAGCTTATTTAATAGATTTAACATTGACGAATTCGAATTGCCTGTATGGAAAGAAATAAAAGTTATCTTTTGCTTTAATGTGCTTGTTTTCGTGTGCGCGCGTGACTGTTCTCTCTTCCGCAGCCGTTACCTGGAAGAAGCGTTGCGTAACGACCCAAATAACGCTCGCGAAGGAAGTCTGTCTCTACAAGCCTAGTGGCTAAGTTTCCATAGCATGAAGTTACTAGGAGTATCGCTACTCCCCTGGATGGGATGTTAGTCCATTGCAGGTAGCCCCCCAGCATTTTTGTCAGGTTGCCCTGACAATTCACCTGTACCCATTTACTCCTGGGTGGAGAGAGGCACTGTGAGAGTAAAGTGTCGTGCCCCAAAACACAACACAATGATCCCGGCCACCATTAGGCCACCGCGCCTCCCACCGCGAAGGAAACTAGTGCATTTTTGCACATCAGGGTCCATAACCTACGCTTTCAAATGAGGCCAGGGGCAAAACCTCAGTTTAATGTGAAAATGCGTTTGATTTACATGAAAATGAACATGTGAGTAAACTCCCTTTTTCTTGCACCAGAGATAAAAGTCTGCCGGAAATGTCTTATTGTTACTGCCGGAATTGCTTTCCATCTTATGCAGCTCCCATTTACTGTTTTCCTCTAGTATCTCCATACAGTGCAGCCTAGTCCCTAGTCGTTCTCTTTCTCTCTCGAGCGAGCGCGAGGTACACGTAAGGACCTGGGAACGGCTGTGCCATTCGGTGACGTCATGAAATTTCGCGCCAAATCGAGTAAGCGGGAAGGGAACGCCTGGGCACTAGGCTGCATACAGTGATTATAGAGTAGCCTGTTCCAGGCGTTCGGTTAGTGGGAAGCCGCGCGAAGAATGGTAAAAAGACGAAAGGGACTAGCATGGACGAGGGAGGCGACTCTTCCGAGAGAACCAAGCTTTCACGCCCCGATCGGCGCTCTCTCGAAAAGCAAACGATTGCCACGCAAGCTACTCGCAGCTTCGTCATCCCGGGTGGGGGAACTCCCATATAAAAGTGACGGGGTGATCGTCTGAAATTTTGAAAAGAACCCCTAAAAGATACCAGAATGTCGTTTCGTGGGTGTGGCTCAAATTCATTTTCACCCCTAAGAGGTACCAATTCTAACGACAAAACTAGTACCTGACATACTTTTGTTCCGGCTAATGCCCTCAAAGGTACCGGAATAACTCTAACAGTAGTCATTTTAGAATTCAACAGCCTAAGCAGTACCAAACCACGAATTTTAACCCCTTACAGCTACAACGATCACCCCTGTCACTTTTATATGGGAGTCCACCCCCCCCCCCCCGGGGGGGGGGGGGTTCGTCATCCCAAGAAACACCGCCAGATTGAAGTTCATTAATTTCAATTATTTACATATTTAGACCATTATTACATTAAAATCACACTTACCATTAAAAGTCAACAAACGTTAGCGGACTTTCAAACCTTGACGTTTTAAACTCCTGGTCCTGTTCGACCATTGATTAACACTAATCTCGGATTTTTAACCTTGGTTTTTATTTCCTATAGGGTAGTTTTCAATTGAGTGTCGTAAATCCAAAAGCAATTGTAATGACCAATCACATCAAACGTGAACAACGAAACGAACCAATGGGAACTCGAAGCAAATACAAGTTTTGGTTTTGCATCTGATTGGTAGAGTAGGTGGAGGGAGTTTTTTAAGGAAGATCGAAGGGGACTCTGCTCGCAGGGTAGTAGTAAGCAAAACCAAAGTAATTCCGGATTACTTTCGACACTCAATTGAAAACCGTTCTCTGCTAATTTTAAGTTTTGAATTTTAAGTACAGTAGACGTTAATCTTGGATTAACATTAATCACGCTTTGAGCAATCGGGCCCAGGTATTTTTGCAGCAGTGACTAACCAAATATCAAAGATCCTCTGCAACAAAGGTGCAAATAAAGAAACAAAAATCCAAACAGAAATTAAACAGAGATGGGCCAAATTAATTTCAAACGTGTATCCTTTAACACCATATTTCCTTGCACCACCAAATAAACTTCCTTCTTTTTCACTGTTGTGTATTAAATAATTACAATTTACGCGAGAAAATATGTTATAACTACACCAGTTACGTTCGTTTTAATTTACCTAATTAAATTTATTGCTTTTACACATCGCAGTCGAACCTCAACTAGTGGCCACCGCTCTCTATAACGGGATTTGTTTGTCCCGATCATGCGCCGATCCATACACTTTACTCTCATCGAAACCTCCCTACAACGGCCAGGATTATTCGTCCGTATCGTGCGCGGGTCTATACACTTTACCGCTTATTGAAACCTGCAGTTAACTGTGCCCCAGTGTGGCCGTTGAAGAGAGGTTCGACTGTAAACATTCAGTTATTTAACCAGCTGTGGTTTTTCATTTTTTTACTCATGAACCGAACGATCCGCAATTGATAGTTCATGCTGTCTCTACAATCAGCAGGCTCGTGTTCAAGTTTCTGTCTCGTAAAGTACATCTTTGTCGCTGAAAGTCTCTCGAAGTAGCGACCACCTCGCAACAATTCATAGCTATTTCAATTCTTATGGAAAGTCGTACTACAAAGGCAGGGATGCATAGCACACACTGGAACCGATGAATCGGCACCCGAGTCTCATATCCTCGCAAGTCCACCGTCAATCGATAATCCTTCGGCGGAGTTTCGGAGATTGTTTTCGTTGTTCATCGGAGCCATGCCGTATTCATCCAAGCGCGTATATGAACATGAGTATAATGCATATCGAGATGACGCTGGCTAATATGATCGAGTCTCGTCTTTTCCTGACGTTTATACGCTGAATTAAACTGTTCAATGCAGGAAAACGATCTGTAAAACACATCAAGGAAAACAACAAAAACAAGCACCATAAAAACTGACAAGTACAGTACAGCTCCCGTGAGCGGACACCTTCGGAAGCAGGAAAAGTGTCCGCAACTGCACCTGGCCGCTAACGGGAATGTGCACATACAGAGTTTGTATGAGCTAGAGTTCAAATGGGGTTTTGTCAAGGCGGCCGTAAGTAGAGCTGTCCGCTTACAAGAGTGTCCACTCAGAGAGCTTCGACTGTAATTGGACTGAGTGGAGTACAGATTCAGGTAGTAATCGGGCGAGTATAAATACACGAGGTTCCAATTACCAATGAATCATGGACTGTTCACAGTCCCCTATTTTCCCGTGTTGTTGTAGAGGTCGATCGTAGAGTTCGCGGTGCCGCCATCTTGGTTTCTCATGGCGAGCAAAAGCTGGGGAGAGAACAAAATGCCTATGGGGACGGGCGTTGGGGGCGGACGCCTCGCCGCGCCCCCGTACCCAGGGGAGTTTTGTCTTCTCCCCAGTTTTCGCTCCACGATCGATCGTGATCAGCGCAAAAAAATAGAGGGACTGTTCACAGCCTAATGAATCATATCAATAAGGAGTTGTAATCGGACACTCACGTGATCACGCTCCAATTACGCGCCAAAAAATAGGCGCGCGGCGAACCAATCAGAAACGAGAATTTTGTTATTGATATGAAACAGCATAACAGTGAGGGAAGTAGTTTTTTTTCCACCAGTTGTTTCAGCGGCGTGAACCAGCAGGCAAAAACATTGACGAGCCGCCATGTTCAGTGTTTCAGGTCAATAACCCGACAAGATCGGCTACCTGACCCGACAAATTAGTAGAGAACGTCAGATGATTTGGTGAAGTCCACGTCTATTGATTTGTCGCAATTCCTCATTGGCACCTTGCTTTTAAAACTTATATGGAACCCTGCATGTTGATCGTCGATCCGCCATCTTGAATGTCGTGCCGAGCGAGCGAAGCCTGGGGTTAAGTGTATATATTCAAGATGGCGGATCAACGATCAGATCTGTTCAGTCTACAGTCGAAGCTCTCGTTGCGACCACTCTCGTAAGCGACCAAGCTCTAGTTACGACCACCATGTGAAACCCCGTTTGAATTGTCACTCAAACTCTGTAATTAAAAGCTCTCATAAACGACCGCTCCCGGCAACCGTAAGCGACTGCGACCACTTTTGGGAATTACCAACTGGTCGTTTCCTTTGCTTTTTATGCTCTCGTAAGCGACCACTTGTTGTGCTACACATTTAGGAGACATTGAATTATTTGTAATCATCTGAATAAGAGAAGTTTTCAATCTCTGTGGATGCTGGACCTGTACATTTACTTTCGTACATTTCGTAAGTGGCCAGCCTGTGTTGTTTCCGCGCGTGGTCACTTACGACAGCCCATTCTCGTAAGCGACCAGCTCTAGTTGCGACCACTTTTTCGAATTCCCGAGGTGGTCGCTTACGAGAGCTTTGACTGTATTTTTGACGTTGTAAATACAAATAATAACAGGAAGTGCTCCAACTGAATTGTTGAAAGGATACTAGTGACAGCACTAAGCCGGCTGGTCACTCCGTGGAGAACACCTCGCTGACTTTGAAGATTTTCTTTTGTGGCCAGTGCAACCCTACAATTGACAAAACAATAATCGCAATGAGACTGAATAAAGACATGAGCTCCTTTGGGTGTAGACCACGCAACACGCGGCGCGCGCCACTCGTAAATCGCGCGTTCGCCTCACGGACTTTAGCGAAAAATAGAGACTGCTCGCAGTCTACTTAGGGTGCTAACTCAAACTGTTACATTAATTCTATGATATTTCCTTTACACTGCTCATTGTATATTAAAATAAACGGGTGGACTAAAATGTTCTTTACTAAATTTCAGCCTGAGGTATGTTCTTAAAGGAGCTACGTCACGGTTGGCACATCTTGACAAAATTGGCCAATTTTTTCAAGTTCGCCATTCACAATCCGTCTTAATCTTCTCCATCCTCAACCATCATTGTTCCTGTTTGGCGCATTATTACCTCTTTAGTGTTTTTCTACCTTAGTAAACTATTATTTTGAGGCTTTCTACAGTTTGAAGGTGATTTTGCACTTCGCAAAAATAACTTAAAATATCGTGACATAGCTCCTTTAACATGTTCTTAAGTTTTAGCCCTTTTCAGCCTCGACGTTCTTGTGAAAATGGTTCTTATAAAAAAGAGAGTGTCATCGATAGGAGATGTAAAGAGACCTGTGACATAAACGTCCAGTTGGGATCAAAAACCCTTAGTTTAGGAGAGAGTAATTGGCTTCTTTAGGACATAGCTGGTGCTGAACTGTTTTGATATTGATTCCACAAACACACACTGACACAGCACCGACATGTTGTTTGAAGTTTTCGCCTGGTGCTAACAAGAAATGTCCACGCTTTCGCCCTCCTCGTGTAGTCATCTTTAGCACCTACGCCCCGTGCTTGAGTGAAAGCTTTGAAAAGGTGTCAAGCTCTTACAGTTCAATAACAGCAGACGTGCGATGCAACAAGCGGTGGTTTTCGCGACCGCGCTTTCCTTGGTCGTAAAATGTAGCGCCGTTGAGTCGTGCGAGGAGGCTGGCCAGAGACTCGGCCATGACGACATTGACAATCGTTTCACAGACCTTCTTCACGGGTTAGACCTTGCGCTGAACGAGTTCAACGACGAGAATGGCGCCTTGTTTAAGTTCGTTTTCCTGCCCGCCACCATCGACGCTACGCGCACCGTGGCAGGAGGAAACAAATTTTGCGTGCGCGTTGAGATTGCGCCGTCTTCGTGCCGAAACACGGTGGAGAATTTGAACAAGAGGATCGACAAGTGCCCCGTGAATTTCAGCGACCAGAACGCGATTGGTCAAACCTTGTGGTGTCATATTGAAATTTTGTCGCGGCCGTGGTTAAGCAACATTCAAGTCCAGAAGAGAGATTGCCATGGACTATAGCAGAAATCTAGTGTCTTGATTGATTCAAAGCGAAGCGGAAGTGCACACACCGCCAATACACGTGGCATTGTTGTCCGTTTGAGATGACGGTTTTTTAAGACTATTTTTTTTTTTAACGAACTCTTTTTATTACGTTGTGCTGCAATTTGTATTATTTCGTGCAGCGAACGAATTGATGGCATTCAGTTTACGAACGATTTAGTTTTTCAGTATTGAAACAATGTTATTTATTAGTAGATTAGTAGCAATATTACTCACTGGTTTTATCTCATTCAACGTGCGAATCATCTCGAGCGAAAATCACGTTTTCTCGCGTGTTACCGTGAGGTACCTAACGATTTGCGTCAAAGAAAACAATTAAAACTGACACTGATTCTCTTGTTTTCTCAGTTGATTGGCGTTACTTGTGGTTCATGAATTACTTATGGAGACGTGATAGGCCTTGAAAAGTTCTTTTCTTTTTCCCGTTAACTATGGCTAATCGGCTTTCGAACAACCGAGCCCCTTATACGTTTAGTCTCCGAGTAGTCAGTGCTGTTGTGATAGACCCTTCCACGTTTTTTTCCAACTTTTGATATTGGCCAGTTAGCAAAAATCTATCGACAGTGATGGAAAGAGCACCTTGAAATGAGTAAATTGGCCAAATTTTAGATTCATATCTTGTAAAATCGAAAAGATATAGTTCCGCAAAGTCGCTTTTACAGACGTTTGTATGCTAGGGGCACAAACTTGCCTCCCAGCATACAAACGTCTGTAAAATTTCCCGACATTGTAGAACCATGTTTACGCTATTTTGCAAGATATCACTCTCAAATGTGGCCATTTTACTAATTTCAATGTGCTCTTTCCAGCAGTGTCGATAGATTTTTGCTAACTGGACAATATCAAAAGTTGATATTGTTGTTCCACATTCCGTCGAGTAAAAAATACGTATTCCAAAACTCTAATAAGGAAAAAACCCACAGCGACAAACGGATGAGAAGTGCCGGGTCTTTTGTAAACCTGGATCAGTGAAATACTTCAGAAAATACAGAGATCAAGTATCACGTTTTTTTTCTTTTCCGCGAACTGTAAAATCCTACATTTGTGGTCTGCCGTTTTTCACGAAAGTAAGTAGTTTAGCGTTTGTTGTGAAAGTGAGAATTATTTTCACTTTTTTTCTCTCTGATGGATTTATTTCATAATTCGAGGGAAAGTAAACAGCAGAATCAACAGCAACCTGTTGTTACGTCTCTCTAATAAGCAATATAAACGGCAGGCAGGCTGATACTTACGGCATGGAGAAGAAAATTCGGAAACGAGATAATAAAAAAACAAACAGTTAAATATAGATATACAAATTTGTATAGGTGATGTGTGTCTCTGATGAATGGCTAACGCTCGAAACTTCAGCTGGTTTAAAACCTTACAAGGGCGGTGAACTGAGCTTGAAGTTGTCAATTCTTAGTTCAAAACTGACAAACTATTTTTACTAAAGGTGCTACCGTGTGGCACTAATTTTTAGCGGTTCTAATTTTTGCGGGGTTTTGTGTGGGCTTACTACACGAAGTGTAATCCCACACAAAGTCACGAGCAAAAAAATGGATTTGATTGTCTGTTTGACTGTCTACATGAATTAGACGCCTGGCCAACACATTGTCTGCAAGAGGAATGGTGGGTACAAGTACTTATCACCGGCAAAACATTCTTGGCTTACATGTACTCTATCGCAAAATTTTCATCTGTGTTACAGCAAACTGTTAGGGCCGCTTATTTATTTACTAGTGGTAATCATAGATTATTGAAATGCGTTTGAATAGTTATCTATCTCGTCCTGGGTCCAGTTGTTCATAGAATGGATTGTGTTACTATTTTGATAAATCCCTATCTAACGGATAAAACATGTTTTTTTTTATACAACCCCTATCCCCCACCCCGGGCTATGCAAGGTTTTATTAGGTATTTTTTTGTCTCATATACCCTGTGTGTTCACCCCCCCCCCCCCCCCCCCCCCCCCCCCCCCCCCTCCCGGGAAAAAAATCCCTCTGGTCACGCCAGTTGTGATTCTCACTTCCATCAGTTCAGATTTTGAACTCCGTCGCTGATTCGTTTTCCGAGTGAAGCAGATCTGTCATTTGTTTACTGAACGATCTATTAAACCGGTTTCCTGACGTTCAAAAAAATTCAATAATTGCGCGTTGTCACTAAAATTTGGGATAGCATTTGGAGATGTCGTTCAGTTTGCTTTTAAATTCCTGGATCTGCGAATTCTAGAAATGAAACTTGTTCATGTGCATCGCGATGGCGTTTAACCGTTCAACCTCGTCTCCAGGGCCTTTACTGGAAAACCTCGTTCCCAGGGCCTTTACCAGGAAGCCCCTGCAAAAAAGTTGGGGGGGCTAATCGAGTACCACAAACATAAATGTCGATTTTCTTCGCATGTTGACAGGATTAGTGTGCGTTCTCCTAACGTCGAACGCAATGAAGCCAATGGACTGCAGATAGAGTCTAAAGTGAAGAAGTGATTCTCACAGTTGTGTTTTCAATTTAAGAAATTGCTAAAAACTAAAAGTAAAACTTACCCAATCACGTCATCTGCCATCCGATCAGAACTAAAAAGGCAAGGAAAGAACTTTCATTGATATACCATAAAAAAGTCCAGTTATAAGCTCCCCACAAAGGTTATTAGCCCATCAGTCTGGTGACCAAAAGTATTCCAGCTATAGCCCCCTACCCACTGATATAAACCCCCCCCCCCCCCCCTGATACAAGCTGTTTCACTGTTACACAAAATTTTAAATCAACACTCCTCTGAGTGGTTTGCAAAAGATTTCTGCTCAATCATACCTTATATGGAAGTGTTTGATTTTACCGCAAGTGAAACACTTTCCATACTGTATAAGGTATGACATGTATGATTGATGGAAATCTTTTGCAACAGCTCAGAGGAATTTTGATTTAAAAGGTTGCATAACAGTGAAATTGGCGGTAAATGATCTGCGATTTTTACTGGCATAGGCTCGATTTCCATCGCTCTCTTTGGGGAGGAGTGGGCTCATTTTCCCAAACAGCGAATGGTAATCAAGTCTACAGTTGAACCTTTCCACAACGGCCGACCCTGGCGCAGAATTATCTGGCCGTTGTAGAGAGGTGGCCGTTGTAGGGAGGTTTCAATAAGAGTAAAGAGTGTATGAAAAAAAAAAATAAGAGTGTATGGATCGGCTCACGGTCGGGACGAAAAATCCTGGCTGTTGTAGAGAGTTGGCCATTAGTGGAGGTTCGACTGAAATACCAGTGTTGAATTCCAAAAGTAGCGAGGATCTTTACTTTTCTCAAATCACAACTGTCGGGTGGTGACTACTTACAGGGATAGTCAAAAACTTGTCAAAGTTCATTTTCTGACTGTTTCTTGGAATTAAGAAATAAAAAATGGTGCACATGTTTACATAGGATGCAGACACAGGAGACAGTTTGGGACAAATTTTCTTGAGTGTTTGCATCAGGTTATGTAAACAAGAAGTGGCCGACAAAGTATAATGATACTTCATAACCATGTTTATACAGCCTCAGGAAAAATGACTACTCAACCAATCGGAGCATGTGTTACATGATCAAAATTCTATAAAAATACTTCCACCATTTATCAACAAATACACTAAAAGAAACTTGTAACATGTTTTCACTTTTTTTCACTTGAGAAGGGAAGGTCTCTACTTTCACATGGGCACTATTTTCGGACTCCACCATGGAGGGGTCATTACTTTTGAGAATTACTAAAGGTTACTTTACGTCCCTGTTATGTTGTTATGTCTACGTTTACCTTGGTAACCATGCAATTCTGTGTGGCTACCGAGAAGACTCAAGCTTTTATTTTGAAACTTTTTTTCTCTCTTTCTATTACCAAATAAAGAACTTAGCCAAAGCCAAACAAAATCGGCAAACCTACTTTCTTATATGTTCATTCTCTTTTAGGTACAGGTCTGTCCTTCTATTCATTCCAGTCTTGTAAGCACTAAGGTAAGAAAAAATAAAACATATTGTAAAGAACAGCTCCTTACCCATGTATATACTCTCAGGGCTGTCATTAGGTTTTGAACCACCTGTTGGTTTTAATGTTTCACCTTTATAATATAACAGTTACCATCAGCCATAACATCAAGTCAAAATCAAATGAACGCAGCCATAACAGGTGTTACGGGTTACGGCCCTAAATGACAGCCCTGAGTTACTCTTTCAAAAGATGACTGATTTAGCAACTTACTTGATATCTCTATGAACGGATCCCAGTAAATCCTCTCTGTCTCTGAAGGCTTGGATGTTGGCCTAAGAATAACATTATTCAGTCAGTGACACAAGATACTCGGAAAAATGTTCCGAGTTCTCCCAACAGGAGTTGAACGTATGACCTTCTGTGCACCGGTCGGATGCTCTACCACTGAGCTACTGGAGACTTGTGGGAGCTTAGGCCATACAACTAGGTTCACATGTGACAAACATCCCACATTCTGCTAGGACTAGATTTATCTATGAGTGAGAATGTGTTGGAAATAAATGGTGGTATATCTTAACATTGTTCATTAGACATCTCTCTTGGGCAACCAGTTTTTTGAACACCTAAGCAAGGTTGTGCTCTAGAAAAATGTGCTCTAAGAAAAATTGCAACCTTATAAGCTAGGGTGCCCGGCAGTCAAGGTTGGTGGCCCAAAAGAAAAAAAAAAAGAAAAAAAGAATTAATTAATTAATAAATAATTGACTGATTGATTGATTAATTAATTAAAATCAATTAACCCACAAACAAAAATATATTTTTAAAATAAATGAAAGAAAAGAAAGGGGCGTAAAATTTTTTGGGCGCCTCCTTATAAACAGGTCCAGATAGGCCTTCAGTTTGGTTCTTTGTAACACTTTGTCATAGTATATAGTATACCAAAGAAAGTTTTTTAGTTATAAACTGATTGAAAAACATAGAAAAACGCTGTCTTTTTTCCTTCTATCCTTTGGATAATTTATTCTTTAATTGGACTTTTCATGTATACTACATGAAGCCATGTATACTACATGAAGCATAAGAATTGAGAAGACTTTTTGTGGACACTACATGAAGTGTAAAGCACGTGTTAGATCGTACAATCGGACTCAACGATATTTTGACTTCACCGATGGATTTAACATTCTGAATTGAGCCATTTTGCCTTGTAAACTTCAATACAACACAACAAAACAAAGAGAGAAAGGAAATTTATTGTGTGACTGTTTTCATAGCTAAGTTGAAACTGAAAAGGAGGTTGCCCGGCTGGGTGACTCGGTAAGTTTTTCTTGTCGCCCGAAGGCAAATGTTAGTCGCCTCAGGCGACCGGGCACCGTTAGAGCACAGCCTTGCCTAAGAGAGTTATCTGAAATATTCAAGCCAAAAACTCCATACTGATGGTGTGCACTACCAAGATATATAGAGACACTACACAGATCTCTGTAGTGTACGTCATCAGTGTGGAATTGCTCAGCTTGATGATCAGAAAGTGGCACCCGTGCAATGGATAAGAGATATCTGATTACTCCGTAAGACGTGACAGTTCTCCATAAACTCTAATAATCATTTGCAGATGGCAGACGGTGCAGAATGCTGTGCAATTTTTGAAGAGGAAGGAATTCATTACAGGCCTACTCACTGTCAAAGTCTTTAGAAAGGGGAGGTTCCACAAAGTTTCTTTCTTATATCAGGTTGCTGTCGTGGGTGACCATTGCAAAATTACGAAAATATTGGGTACTGTGTCAAATTCTCTGTAATGCCCACTTGCCAGTCACATAAAGCCAGACATTAATCTAATCAACATAATCAAGTTTTCATTTTGAATACCGTGTATTAAACTCTTCATTTGAAGAGTGGAATTTTGAAACGATGGATGAAATCAAAATTCCATATTTATTCAGTGCTTTCAATAAGACCCGGCTCCTGCCGGAGCTCCGGCGGGTGCTCTCTTGCGAATCGCCGGCTATATTTTCTCTACGATTTAGATTATAAATTAAAAGATTAAAGTTCAAAAACAATATTTATCTTGTCTTGTTTGGCTTTCATTGCAGTCATATTGCTCCATCTTTTCGCTTTGCTGTAAAAATATCATCTCTCGACTTCAGTAAACTTGAAAATGGCTGCCGTGTTTAAATCGCCCCATAATGTATTGGGAACCTTGCATTAGTTGCGTTAATTTAGAGTTTGTGGTAAGATTGTTCTTTCAACCTAGCCTGGCAACTAAAAATTTGCATTTGGGGACTTTTTTTTTTCCCCAAAAAAATTAATAAATAAATAGAAATGTTAACATTTTTTTTAACTTTTATTTTGGCTCAGCATCATCGAAAACGCGTCTAAGAGACTTCCATTTTTCACAACTTTCTGGGGGACATGCCCCCATACCCCCTAGATTGGGGGCCTTCAGCCCCTTAACTCATTGCCGTTCACCCAAAAACAGTGAAATTTGATACTAGTTGATTGTTTATTTATTTTCTCAACAGCCATTTACAATTGCATGGAAAGCTATATCTCTTTTGAAAGGGTAGCAGTGTTCCCACTAGTTTTGGAAAACAGGAGTCCCAAGGATCCCCAGTTCCAGTAATTGGGGGTCCTTTCTATTTTTTAAGGGTCCCCTAAGGAGAAAGGCATTTTAAGTGATATACACATCATGTAATATTACATGAAGTATGACCGCTGACCATCAATGAGCCGAGAGTTGTTCGCTCGTTCGCGTGATTATCATTGTGATTCTTGCTTCGTTTTCGCGTTTGCAGCCAAATTTTCATAGTTTCCAGCTTGGAGAGGTAATAAAAAGGTAAAGGAAACTAGTGAAACTTTAACATTGTTTCTTATGTGTGTTTTGTATCTTGAAAAATCTTATTTATCTCAAGAGTAGACCAAACTATGAAAACACTCGAAATTTTGAGCGCTGATTTATGTGCGTCCCTGGGACGTACTGTGGCTAAAAACTGTGCGTCCTTTTTATTTTTTGTGCGTCAGATACGCACAGTTGTGCGTTAATGGGAACACTGGGGTAGTAAATAAACTTTCTGGAAAATATTTTTTTCCCAAAGAAACCCATAATATATTAATTAGTTAATTATTAACTAGCATAAATTAATATTAATAGCCGCAAAATTTGGACAAAAAAGCAACTTATTTCAAAATGATGACTGGTTATAAGGAAAAGTTAAAAGCAAAAATGTTACTTGTTATATTGGCAACATATCCTGAAAATTTGGCTGAAAATGGTAAGTATAGAATAAATTAGTATTTTTTAGTTTGGTATCAAATTTCTAATTTATGCAGGAATTTGACCCGAAACATTGTGTCAACACTCCACTCGAAATTTATCTCTGTCGTTCCATAAGAACGTTTTGTCCTCTCCCTTTACTGAAATATGAATCCTAACATGTATTCAAAGCATCAAACAAGGTTTTCAAATGTAAAAAGCGAATCAAAATATAATTTCAGTTGCATTTGCGTTCGTTCGATCGATCGATGTAATATTTCGTAACACTTATCTTGGTTCGTCGCTCAATTTTCGAGCTCCAGATGCAATTAAATTTCCTCACTGCTTGGCATCCCTTCTGGATCACTTTCCTCGTCCAAAACTCTTGCTAAAACGTCCTCAACAACGCCTGTAACGGATTGCGAACGCTTCACAAATTGCGGCCATGTGTTACATCAGAAGGCTTTTCTGAAAAAGCCGTCATATAAGACCAACTAGGGTATACCTGTTCAAACTTGCTGGGAGAATGGGTTAGAGTATTCCCAGTCCACCTTGAAAAAATGTGGGAAATCGGCCAAAAGACAATTTTTTACGAATTTTTTTCCCTATCGTTCGATTATGAACGATATTCTTCGTGCATCAACGGCAATGAGTTAACAATCACTCCAGCAGGTGCTCACATGAAACAGCCACCTACTTGAAATCTTATTGAAAGCACTGTTATTGGATTGAGTGTTCAGTGCCAGATTCTGATCTCTGATCAATAGAAGGGCGTGGTGGAAAAAGGGCATTATGACAATATAATTATATTGTCGTAATGCTCTTTTCCACCACGCTCTTCTTTATTTTTTGTATTTTTTAAAAAGTATTCTAAGGATTGAAAATGGTTTCTCTCCATGTTCTTTATAGGTTCCATGTTCATGTTTTAATAATTAAGTTACACAATATTATTCATATAAAAATTAAAAATGTCACCTTTGTCTTTGAAAACTCATGTGAGTAGCCCTGTAAGATGTCTCTGTGTCTCTGGAGCGTGTGGAGCTGTGTCGCATTAGGCTGACCCAAGTTGAATCCTGACGTGTATTCAGCCATTGAGTCATTGACTTCTGTCAACTGAAATCAAGACATATTATGATGTTTCTCAACCTTTTTATTATTTTTCAACAAAATCAAAACAGGGCCATGATATGTACATCTTATTAACCAAGTGTGAGGGCTGTACTGGAAGAATATCGGCCCTACATGTAAGTCTTGACAGTATGGATCAAGCACGGTGAGGTCCGTACAGAAAAGACCAGGATGATATTCTCCCAGGATGATATTCTCCCAGTATGGACCCAAACAAGCTTGGTAATAAGAGACTTTTTACACGACTTTGTGCATAAAAGTAGCTGTGGAAATTAAACCATACCAACGAAAGAAACTTAATCCAGTCCAATACTTAGAAAATATCGGGCCGGCAATAAAGCATTCTGATTGGCTGATTTTAATTATTGGCCCTCTAAACTGTCTTGTGTAATCAAAAGCACTTATTGCCTCAGCTATATTAGTATGGAAAATATGTGGCTTTGGCTACACAAGTGAAGAGGAGTGGGAGGGGGGGAGGGGGTTGATAGAAGGGGAGAGGGGGGTATAAATGTTTAGTAAAAATATCAATACCCAGGCAAATATTCAAACGATATTCACTAAAAGACAAGAAATAAAACTAATAAAACAATCTAACAGATTATAAGTAAATATCAAGATTTTTTCTTCTTGCTGACTAAGTTTCAATTCGCTTCTGGTGAACTGAAGACATTATTTTGGCAACGTCACCTTTAATTTTTTATGGGTTAATTATTATTCATATCAAATGATACTATTTCATAATGGAATGAATAATAAAAGAAAATAGTAGATACATTACTAAAAAGCCAAAGAAATCGTTCGTTAAGGTGATAAAACTAACCTTCGACAAAAGTTGCTCAATTTCTAGTCCCATGGTTTCGAAAGTCGTTCACTCGACGAACTGTTCAAAAGCGGCGATGTATCCGAACTACAAGAAAAATAGACACAGACAGTCAACTGATCATATCTTGAGTCATCGAAGTCCACTCTAGTCATCTCAAAGACATTTACCTCTCTTTAAAGCCATTGTGATGGCTGTAATTCGTTCCTAACTTGCTGAAAGACACAAGCTTCAGATCGATTTCGTTTTCAAGTTGTCTTGCTTTCTTCCTCAATTCTACCAAGAAAAGCACAGAAATTTCACATCAAAATGAAGGATTTATCGAATGAAATATCGAAGAATAGATACGCTTCAGAGATAGAAGAAAAGATCGAAGGATTTAAGAGAAAAACACGAACCTTCCCATTGAGTTGGAGTTATTGAGGAAGCCATGTTTTCTGCATCATCGATCATAACTGTGACTCGCATTGCATCTTGGTAGGTGATACGTATACATTTTGCGGTTAGCCGCTGTGCGTACTGCTCCTCCCGAACTGCGGACATGCTCGTTTTTAGCCAATCAAAACTCTCCATTTATCCACGGTTCGAAATTTGAATGCGAAGTTCCATGAGAATTTTGTTACCTTTCTTGATCAGCTGTGTTTACTGCCCTCATTCACTGATCGAAGGGTGTAAAATATGAGGGTGAGTATCTTATAAACATATGTTACACGAACTGTAAGAATCGGTGAATCGATTACTGCGCTGGCAACTCGCGAATGTCCCAGTCACCTTCGCTAGTTTGCAGTACATGTAGTTGTTAAATATTTCGAATTCTGTAAATTTATTGTGATTGTTTTCTGTTGTTTTTCTCGGTCGATCGCTTAGGCTATAAGCATAAATTAAGCTTTAAGCTTATATTATTTTATTTCATGGCTGCAAGATCTATAACTAAGCTTATAAGCAGAGGTATATATATATAAAGCTAAATACGATATTTGAGAGACCTTGAAAGATACAATATAAGCTTAATATGTAGATTTCACTCAATTTTAATAGGAGATCGAATGTTCTCTAACTTGATCTATTTCAATAATATTCACCTTCAGGTTTTAGAAAATACAAGTGTAAATAAGCCAGAGGTAGAGAGGAGGAAGGAAGTTTCACGTGAAGACTTTTGTCATAAACAACAAAAGGAAGGAAGACCCGATCTCCAAGACACTGATGATTTGACATCACTGAGTCTTTTGAATGAAGAAACAGGTTTGAATATTTTACAGTAACCTCTGCTGGTAGATAGAGTATTAAAAGTCAACTTCTTCTAAAGCGGACATGCTCAGGAGCAGTATTGCTGACTGTCTGCCTTCCTAACTAAAGGGGCCGATTACATGAGCCGGGCTGACACGGTTTAGCCGGGCTGGCTTGGGTTGCCGAGATTACTTTTAGCCCGGTATTACATGAGCCGAGCCAGCCCGGGGTGAGCTCAATTTTTTCATGTTTACGAAGAGATGGCAGCAGTATGCATGAGTAGTGTTGTACTCGCTGTCCTCTTGCTGACCTGGTAAGCCAGATTGGGCCGGTGACGTGATTACATGGAAAATTTTCAGCCTGGTTAGCTGGGATCCGGCATCGCGATACCTGGATCCTGGCTAATGGTAAACCAGGCTGGCCCGGTTGTTATGTAACTGCCAAGTTGATTTTGTTGCGTTTAACAGAGGTGCCGAGATCTCGGCAAAAACCGGGCCAGCCTGGCTCATCAGGCCCTAAGAATGAGTTTTTGCAAAGTTTCCTATGTGAACAATAATAAATATTATTATTAATCCTTCCCTGCTATCAGAGTCGCAAGTCAATAGGCGAGCCTATTGACAGTGTATCAAAGCCTGAGTTTGTGTATCTTGACCTTGCCTTTGATAAGCATGAATCAAAATGTAGAGTGAAAAATGTTTGAAACACTTGTCCTGTATCTACTTGATTGCAGTGCTCCAGGTGATAGAAGCTCGTTTTCAAGCCGGAACATTCTACTCATGGGCAGGTATGTCATACTCTACTGGTACACTGTACCAATAATCAAAATGTATCCACATAATAAAGAAGGGGGATCTAGGAAGTCAGGGAGGGAATTACGGAAGCCGATAAGGGACAATCCAAATATATTTTCCAAATCCGTAAAATATTTTTCAAATCCGTAAAATTATTTTAAATCGCAAAGTTTTTTGCAAATCACTGTTGAAGAGTTTGCCAAATCTAAAAAAAAATTTCAAATCCTAATAAGATTGTTAAATCCAAAAATAACTTTTTACAAATCCGAAATTAGTTTGCAATCCAAGAAATCGTCGTCAAATCCAGAAAAATATTTGGAAATCGGAAAAAATAAACTTTAAAACAAGGAACGGGGAATGGAAGAACGGGAACGGGGAATGGGAACGGGGAATTTTTTAGAGCAAGATGTACTCGTGAGAGTAAAACCATATACAGTAGAATCCCGATCTCTAGAAAAAAAATCGGGGGAGTTTGAAATATGGGAGATAAAAATTACAGTGAAAACGGACTATTGGTTCGAGTTAGCGAGGTTTTGGAAATCGATGGGTTCGAGAAATCGGGATTCCACTGTTGTGGCAAGACTGGCGTCAGAACAAAAGTGGTCAGTACTACGAATATCGAGACGAGATCAGATAAAAGACAGAACACTCAATTGAATTGATGCAAGAAACAGGAAGAAAATTAGCAAAGTATATATCTCTTCTCCAAATGCAATAGCCTCTTGGAAGCTACAGTACTCTCTGACGAAATTGGACCAAGAAAAATATTATATCCGTGATCAAAACAAAGCAAAGCATCGGAATTACGGAGGAGGGTGAAAGCCTGACGTACAGACCGGAAACCAACATGACCTCGCTAGAGGGAAGAGCCTGAGCACAGTCGAAGGCTTGAAAGTCGTCCTCATAATACAACATATACTTCAAATTAATATTGCCCGTTAGTAGTATATATAAGGGGGGTACTGGCTCACTTCCCCACCCCCGGTGGGCCCCCAGCCATTGCTCAGCCACATTGCCTGTACGCCCCGGCGTACGCGAACTTGGCCCAGTAAGCTAAGCGGCCCCGGCGTACATGACCTCCTGCTACCCGGGCCCCAGCCCTCCCCGGCCCGGCGTACATGGCCCCGCTGCCCTTCCCCCATTGGCTGGCCCACCCCCTCGCCGGCCCACACCCCAGGCCCCAGCCCCTGCCATGGGCCATGGGTTATATCCGCCCGGCAACAAGGCGACTATGGATGACCTCATAGAAGAGATGCCTGTAGAGTATTAAGAGCTCGAGTCCCCAGCGCTACCACCCGTGGCCCCAGCAGTGAGCCCCTATCCACTCCAGGGGGACAATCCGCGTGTGATATTACCGAAGCAATCAAAGCTAAAATCCGTGAGCGCGTTGCCATGGGATAGAAAGCAATAAATGCCCACATCTACGGGCCGCCCCTGTATATGCATGGCGGGAGCGAATCGTCCGTGCATATGCATGTACATTGTGCCCCATCGGCCTGGAGTGTGGGCCTGGAGTGTGCCTGAGGCGGCAAATGTGTTGAGCGCTACTATAGGGTAGGCGCTTGGCACGACGTTGAAAACTTTGCCCTCTGTGACGAGGAGTACGTGGTCCCCGCGACTTGCGCACTTTGGCGAGGATGAGTGAGTGAGTGAGAGATCGATGCCCAGCTCAGGCCAGCGGGAACCGTGGCTACTTGGAGACCCAGGCCAGCAAGAACTGCGGCCACTTGGAGGTCCCAGGCCTCCGCCCCACCCCAGGGTCTACTGGCGTTAGCGCCCGCCGGAGCTAGGCATGGCAGGGTGTGTCTTATGTCCCACTTTTTGTGTTTGCGTGGTTCCGCGGTCCAGTAGGTTCGAGAAAACGTCGCTGCGATCGTGTTGTTCTACACGCCCTCTTCGAAAGACATGAAGACTATATTCGAAAGTTAGGCTGGAGAGCTTTCCGCGAATGCCCAGTGGGGAAAGAACTCCTATCAAACTAGAAGTACTCTCGCCTTGTGTTCAGCCTCCGGTACACTTATGACATCCTATTAGACTCTTGCTGTTTCACCTGAGACAGCAGCCATGTCAAATGCGCACCAACTGTTAGAAGACACGCTCTTCGAAGGCGGGAAGACAGCCCCTGCTGGAACGGCAGCCGCTGCCCCCGCTACCACCGCCGGGACGGCTACAGCTATCGGAAACATCATCTTTGAAGCAGCGGCTACCGGAATTGAATAGCCTGCGAATACAGCCGCCTTCCATCGCGCTCCGCTTGCAGCGCGATGGAAGGCGACTGTATTCGCAGGCCACCACCGGAACGGCGCGGACGATCCCAGAGAGCAGTTGGTTATCCTGGTTGCCACAGGCTTAAAGGGAAAGAATTCATCGACGTCCGCCGCTTAACCCACGGCGATGTCCAACGCTTGATCGAGGAAGTGGTGGAAAAAGTACTATAAGAGGTACCAAGCTGCTCTCGCCAGTCGGGTAACAGGAGACTCTCGTCAATAACTTCCTCAAACTCGTCTGCCAAAGCAGTGGCTATAGCCGTTCCAATCGACAGCGATAAGTCTCTTCACAAGGACCTGAAAGAAAGACTACATCATTCAAAGAAGTTGTGCTCTGCTGCTGGCTTGCTCTCTCTCAAGTTCGGGCGGCTAATAGCCGTAGCTAGTGGCCTAACCACGTTGTTCCCGCAGACCCAGCTGACCCCGCAGCTGGAAAAAGCTGCCACTTGTGAAGTTGATAGCAGCGGGGCAAGTTCTTGAGCAAGTTCTTCAGCAATTAAAAATATAAAGGCCATAATCCACCTGTAAGCCGTGCCGGCTCTGTGGTGTTGGAGTAAAATCTGCTAAATTCACGCTATTCACGCTTCCTGTTTCTTGCATCAATTCAATTGAGTGTTCTGGTCTTTTATCTGATCTCGTCTCGATATTCGTAGTACTGACCACTTTGTTCTGACGCCAGTCTTGCCACAACAGTGGAATCCCGATTTCTCGAAACCCTCGATTTCCAAAACCTCGCTAACTCGAACCAATAGTCGTTTTCACTGTAATTTTATCTCCCATATTTCAAACTCCCCCGATTTTTTTTAGAGATCGGGATTCTACTGTATATGGTTTTACTCTCACAAGTACATCTTGCTCTAAAAAATTCCCCGTTCCCATTCCCCGTTCCCGTTCTTCCATTCCCCGTTCCTTGTTTTAAAGTTTATTTTTTCCGATTTCCAAAATATTTTTCTGGATTTGACGACGATTCTTGGATTGCAAACTAATTTCGGATTTGTAAAAAGTTATTTTTGGATTTAACAATCTTATTAGGATTTGTAATAATTTTTTAGATTTGGCAAACTCTTCAACAGTGATTTGCAAAAACATTGCGATTTAAAATAATTTTACGGATTTGAAAAATATTTTACGGATTTGGAAAATATATTTGGATTGTCCCTTATCGGCTTCCGTAGGGAATGAAGACCTTGCCCCTCTAACTACTTGAGAAAGAAAAAGCCCACCTCCAGCCCATGAAAAAGGTTTATCTTCACTTTAGCTCCCCCCCCCCACCCCCACTCCCATCCCCTCCTTTGAACACCTCTGGATCTGCCACTGTTATGGGAGGGGAGGTGTCCACTAAGTGAAGGTCCCCCCCTCAAAATCAGTATATTTGATTTTTGCAACATTATACACTAATTATTATTATTGTATTATTAGAGTATAAAATTAGTACATATATATGATTGACCTGGCTTGCAGGTGTTCCTCTTATTGCTGTCAATCCATTCAAAGTGTAGCCGAACTTTACGATGACAAGATGGTTGAGAAATACAAGAGTGACAGTTCAGTGGAATTCAAGGTTTGAAAAGCAATATTCTTTAGAACTTACTTCACCATGAAATCACCATTATTATTAAGGATATAAATAGTTTCTTTATCTTATTTTGGTTTTGGGATAACAATACCAGTGACGGAGCTAGGGGAGGGGCTGGACCTGCCAGCTCTCTCCCTCCCCCCCCACCCACCCCCAAAAAGGATGGAAAATTTTTCGGGCCTCCACCTTATAAACAGGTATGGATCCTCCACTAAATACCACCAGTCAAATACATTCAGTATCCTCAGCATGCCTTTGTGACATCATGTCACATTAGTCACGCAATCTTCTACAGAGAACGGCTCTTGGATTTTTCATGTTTTATATTTATATCCCGCTGTAGGAGCATCCTCCTCATATATTTGCTGTTGGTCAAAAAGCCTTCTGTGACCTTAAAAGAGATCTGGAAACAAGAAACCAGTCCATCATTGTCAGCGGGGAAAGTGGAGCAGGAAAGGTCAGTATAGGAAGGGGTGGGGGATGTTCAAGTGAAGTTCCTTTGAAGTTAAAACATCTTTCATTATTTTTAGACATGGACAACACGCAGTCTAATGCATTTCATTACTGACTTGACGGAAACGAGGTAGGAGGTCCAGCCTCATTCCCAGGGTCTCTCTTCTTCTTTTGGCGGGAAGAAAAGAGAGACCCTGGGAATGAGGTTGGTAGGAGGTCTACAATAATTTACCATGTGGATAATTTGTCGTCTTATCCACAGTCACTCAACACTCGTGACAAGCCCTTTGTCACACAATTAACTCTGGTTTGTGTCCAAAACACTAACACTCAATTTATTTTTTCTTTGTTCAGGACAGAGGAGGCCGCTAACGTGAACAGGAATCGAGCAAAGGATACTTGATTCCAATCCGATTCTGGAAGCGTTTGGAAATGCTCAGACAGTCCGTAACAAAAACAGTAGTCGATTTGGAAAATACATCCAACTTCAATTTGATCGGTGAGCATTTTGACGTTGCTTTGTTCCCCATTTCTCAAGAAAAGAATTGCGAATTCCGGCAGCTGAAATAGCTTGAAATGAACTGCTGCTGCCAGGGTTAAATCCGACAGAACGATAGCCTAAACTACGAGTGGTCTCTCATTTTTTTCTGAATGTGCCAGGAGCGAACGCGGTCGCGAGAATCGTTTGTGGGCGTGGCGACCACGCGAATGTCCCCGTTCGCGAATTCCGTTTTGCTTACATTCGGGAGAATTAGCGACAGAGCGACAGCTACGATAGGCGGATAGCCACCGCCTATGCACTCCCCTTGGCAGGGTCTGGAGAGGTAATATGGCGGACGTTGTTGTAAGGCACACCGGATCACAGAATAAAGGTGTTGTCAATGGAGAGGGGCTTATCAAGCCTTCAACAACAAAAAACATCTCGGACTTTCCGATCCGTTGATGGGACGAAACAATCATCATTCCCGGTTCTAAGCCTTGCACTTACACAACTTCGTAAGGGTTTAGGGTGGAGTGGACTTATATCCGGGGAGGCATATAATTGGTATAAACAACGTTCGGCTTATAACCGGGAATTTACGATATACACTAGACTTGCCCACGATTCGAGCTCAGTGCTGTTACAACGCCGAAGGTGACAGAACTGAAAACCGAGGGGAAGCGCGGAGCGCGAGTCCCAGACCAGAAACGAAGTGAAGGACTTTGAGAAAGTCTTGATATACACTTTTCTTCTCAGGAGCCAAAAGATTGTTGGTGCTACTATCAACACTTACCTGTTGGAGAAGACCAGAGTTGTACATCAGGCAGAGGGAGAAAGAAAATTTCACATTTTTGACCAGGTAGTACACTAGTACTAACATCTCTGTCTCTTTGATAGCATCTTGATATATACCGAAAGTACAAGCCAAGCTTCGAGGCTTGAAAACTGCGGGGTCGGTTTTATTATGAAAACTAGCATGTTTTGTTGTACACTTCCGTCATTATTTGGTCAGTTTTAAAAGCAGAATCCGCGCTTTTCATACCAACCATAAAATAAAGATTAAAGATTCTATTCTATACCACACCACCGTGCGCCGATCCACACACTTTACTCTTATTGAAACCTCCCTATAACGACCACCTCTCTACAACGGCCAGCCAGGATTTTTCGTCCCGATCGTGCGCCGGACCATACACTTTACTCTTATTGAAACCTCCTTACACTGTCTCAAGGTGGCCGTTGTACATAGAGAGGCTCAACTGTATGTACACCACCCACCTCCTTTTGCACAACAACAACATTCTCTTCACATACACTATCCAAAATTTAGTGAAGTGAAGTGAACTAGGTAAATATACAGAAAGAAATATCGTGATATTTAAAAAAAAAAATTTATTCCATTCAGGTCAAGTTTCATAAAATAGTGATTGAAAACCTTGTCTCACTTGCTTTAGATAACGTCTGAAGAATGCCACAAAGCAGCTACTGCGAGAAACGAAGAAACGTCCTCTGCTGGTAAGAATAAAAATTTCGAGCTGCGCTTTCGTGAAAACTAAAATATCTCCATGAACACTGTCGTGTTATCAAGCAGACACACTATATATTAACTTGAAGTACAGTCGAAGCTCCCGTAAGTGGACACCCTCGGGAAGCAGAAAAAGTGTCCGCAACTGGAGCTGGCCGCTTACATGCTTACGGGAATGGGTAAAATATAGAGTCAGTTCAGTTGTATGAGCTAGAGTTCAATCAGGGTTTGTCAAGGTGGCCGTAAGTAGAGCTGTCCACTTACTAGAGTGTCCGATCCGCTCAGAGAGCTTCGACCGTAGCTTCTTTTGTTTGCGCAAAAATTTTGCTTCAATTCTTTCTGAAAGGAAACTAGCCTGAGTTGGAGTGAGAAAACAGAGGCCTCTCGACGTACGACCACTTCATCATTCCGCGAGAAAAGTGTGCAGACAATCAAGTTCAATTTAGAGCTTACTCTTTCAGTGGTGCTAGCTCAAGATTCCATGACTAGTTCAAAAGAAACTCTCGCTGGCAATGAAACAAGGAAAGTTTGAAACGTTACTTTATTGCTGGGTTAATACATCCTCGGACACCCAGCAAGCAGAGATAATCCGGGTAAAACAGGCGAAATCGGTGCGCGCGAAAGTTTCGCCCGTTTCATCTTTCTCTTGCATCTACCCCTCAGTCTCCAAGGATAATGAAGCTTCACTGATCTTCTAGCCTTTAAGAAGAAGTAAATATTATGGTCTTTTGATATAAAATGCATGTTTTGATATTTTTTTGTTACTAACTGTAAATAAAGGTAAAGTCTTCACGATCCTAGTGGCCCACTGCCGTATTGCTACTCCCCTTGGATTTGGATTGGCTGCTAGTCCCTCAGCATTTTGTCGCCGGTACCCATTTATACTCCTAGATGGAGAAAGGCACTGTGAGAGTACAGTTCCTTTCCCAAGAAACTGTAAATAAAGGGGCATAATGATATATTTTTTTGTAGCTCTTGAAGCAACAAGGCAAGCTTTGAGGAACGTCGGAATCGTCAATCAACTGCAGGGCGAAATATTTAAGGTGTAACAAACTCTCCTTTTCTTTTGATTTGTTGTTCATCGTCATCAGTCCGATTTGATTTGTTGTACTCACTCCATTTTCCACATTGTGTTATCCTCTTTCTCTTCTAAAGCTGCCCCTCCTCGTTTCAGGTTCTCAATGGTATTCTCAAACTTTGTAATATTCATATCTCGGATCCGAATTCATCAACGAGAGAAACTTGCACCATTCAAGATGTTCAAGGTTAGTAACCCGTGATCTCCGTTAAGGAAAATACTTCCTCCTCCTCCTCCTACAAGCAAAAACTGACTCTAATATATCTCAACAGTTTTAATTTGTCCAAAATTGAATAGGTATCTAAACAAATAAAAGCTCGCTAAAAAGAAAACCCTCACCCTTGTTGTCTCATAATTGCTGCTGTCAAGTTGCCTCAACTTCTTCTAAGGCGGACAACTCCCTAAGACATGCCCGGTGGTATCCGTTTAAGAGTTGACTACTCTCATCGTTTTCGTTTCAGAGGTCTGTGAATTACTGGGAACTGAAGCCGAGCCGCTAAAGCAATGCTTGTCGTTACGACGAATCACAACGGGCTCAACTGGCGAACAGTTTATGAAGCCATGTTCAACACCAGAATGTGTGGAGAGAAGAGATTGCATGGCCAAACTGATCTACTCAAGGTATAAGAGCTTAGAGCCAAGAGAAAAAAATAATAATCCATTCTCGATGAATTTCAGTATTTTGATGTGAAGGAAACGTTATAGAAGAACGAGATGACATCTTCTTTTCAGCGAGGAAATTTCTAAGTTGGACGGGAATTTATATTGAAGAAGAAAGCGAGAAATACAAGTACTGGGACCGCGCGCATTTCAAACGGTTCTTTTTCGTACGTCAACGTCGTGTAACACGCCTGCAGCTAAAACACCACTGATACTAACATCCTGTTTTTTTTATTCGTTTGTACTTTTTGCTTTTGTAGATTGTTCGAATGGATTGTTGACTTTATAAACGCGTCTATCAGAGCACCGTCAGACTCAAAGTATTCATTTATAGGTAAGAGTTAGACGTTATAAAACGTGCCTTTGTGGCATGTTCGGCGCCATACGCAAGCTGATTTTGTGGTGGTTCTCAACCTTCATTCAAGGGTTTTTCTTCTGGTTTAATACGTTATACCTCCACAAAAACCGATCACTTCTACCTTCCCGTTTGATCCAGGAGGTAGAACCCCTGAGGATACAAGCCCTCGAATTGACTGGGCACACCCTGTTCTCAGTCTCCGTCAACTGAGGGCCTGTTTACGAGAAGTCTTCTCGTTTGCTCGTTTGGCTTGAAACTTTCGTGTGCTCTCGGAGACTCTCATCGAATTTGAACCTGCTCAAAATTTTCTTTGGAGTCGTTGAGAGTTTTCTCTCGTTTGGCCCGAGGTGATGAAAGTCGCTGAGGTAATATATCAAACACGAGAGACGATGTTTCATCCAATTTCCAAACACCGAGAAGGAGAGTTGAAAATACGACGCGCAGCGGAGTATTTTTGACGAAATTCGAGTGTTTGGAAATCGGATGAAACACCGTCTAAGTATTTGATATATCTTCTCAATCGAAACTAAAACTAAAGAGTAAACGGAGAATTAAAATCCTAAAAACCTATACTAATTAAGATCAGGTATCAAACCATGATTCCCTTTGTTTTGAAATAGTAGTGTGGACCCGACCAATTACCCCGACACTCTTACAAGCAATGCTTGATGCCATGTGAAAAGGACAGCAAACATTACTCAAACCTTTGCTTTCAGGTCTTCTCGACATTTACGGCTTCGAAAACTTCCACTTCAACAGCTTGGAGCAGTTATGTATAAACTACGCCAACGAAAAACTGCAGCAACATTTCGTGTATTATTTTATGAAGAGGCAACAGGTGCGTGACTTCCTTTATATTTGTAACTAAACATGACTGTCAGTTCAAACAAACACAAGCGTCCATCACCTGTAACGCAACGCAAACTCTATTTCCTAGGTCCGCAATTCGTGCAAACTAAACTGATGGTTCCTTATAATTTACGTTTCAGGAGGAGTATCAAAAGGAGGGTATTGACTGGTCCTTTCAAGATTTTGTTGATAATCGCCCATGTTTGGATCTCATCGAGGGGAGGACAAGTGTCTTTTCACTAATGAACGAGGTAATGAAATAAAATCGCCAATCTTGGTTATATCAGCGAAAGTGTGTTGTAAAACCAATGGTTTTAATAAATTGCTCTTTCGTTCTGTTCCAGGAGTGCCGTTTGAAAAGAGAACTAGACACGAAATCTTTCAGCACTCGCCTGGAGACGTCATTAGCTCAAAACAGCCATTTCTCCTGTCCGCGTTTTAGGAGTGAAAATCACGAGTTCAGCATATATCACTTTGCTGAGAGCGTGTCTTACCAAGTGGAAGGACTCGTCAAGAAAAACAAGGTCAGATTTTTGTCATTGAATTTACTACAGATAATAAACTGTGGTTGAACACCCAGCTAGGGAAACAAATACGTTTTTTTGGTGAATCAGTTTGCAGAAGCACTCGAGGGTTTTTTTCTTCAATCAGAAAATAACGCGAGCACTCGATTACGGAAGATGTCATGTTCCAGGACTCAGTCAATTCTCACTGAAGGATTCTGGCTAGCCTGCGTAGGAGGCGCTGGAGTATAGTAATATAGAGCAGTCGGCCGGTTTTTGGCAAATCTTCGTTGAAGTACTCGAAGAGTTTCCGAATCATTTTATCCAATCAAAAACTAGCCGAGAACTCACGAGTACCCCGAAAGCAATCACGTGAGCAAATACGTCATGTTGCTTAGCAACTTCGGGAAGAAAACCGAAGAAAGAAAAATCCCGTCTCCGCGGAGGCGGGATTTCGTCATCAACTGATAATTTGATTCAAGAGCTCTTTCAAACGAAAACGAACCATATTCAGGACACAGGCACTAAACGAGCGGTAAGTTGATTTTGCTTGTGTCACGAGGTTTAGTTAGCATTTTTACCATTGAATTATGTGATGATGCCAATAGAGCGGTTTTCAATAATCCGGAATTGCTTTGGTTTTGGCTTTACTATGCCCGGATTGGTTTTAAAAAACTCACGCCACCTATCTCAACCAATCAGATGCAAAACCAATCGCGACTTGGTCACGTGCGTTTTCCCGCGCTTGGCGCCGGTTACCTGTTTACTTCGAGTTCTCATTGGTTCATTGTGTTGTTTACGTTTGTTGTGATTGGCTATTAATTGTGATTTTCACTGTTTCTTAAACAAAGTAGCAATGCAGAACCAAAGCGAACGAAAAAGCCAGTGAACAACGCGCCAACCGCGTTATTCTTCAAACCACAGTGAATGACACGACTGTATATTCAAAACTTTTTTCTTCTTTTTTACTAGGATGGAGAGTCGAGTTTCAAGGATAGCGGTAAACACCGGCAGACTACAGTTACTGTTGCTCACAAATTCAAGGTACTTGTGCAAGTTTTGTCACGCGAGAGGGGAGGGTGTGGCGCTGAAGTGGGGGGATGAGGTCAGTGCGTAAAATCTTGCTGCGTTGGATAGACAAGGGTTTTGCATCCCTCAATATTGCTTCCTTATCCTGCTCTCAAAAACTTCAGAACAAAACTTTATATTTCAAATCGGCACCTTGGCCCCTCATGGGATCAACGAACGCTTCTTGTTTAATTAATTTACTTATTCATGCATCCTCCGTTACCATGCTTCCTCCAATCACGGAATTCTCTAGTTTTTAAACACACACGCAATCCACAATCCTTCATTCTGCTCCGACGAAGGGCTAACGCTCGAAACTTCAGCTTTCAAAATTTGCTACGGTGGTTAATTTACCTTATCGACTAAGTTTTTTTATAAAATGCGTACTTGTTTCCTTTTACTCAGGTCTCACTCGATAGTCTGATGTCCACGCTCCGCTCTACAAATGTTCACTACATTCGTTGCATCAAACCGAACTCCAACTGTCAACCTGGAGTATTCAACAAGAAACAGGTACCTCGTTCAGTTATGTTCAGTTACTTCAGCACCATACTAGATACCAATCGCTTCTTAACAAAATAATTTTCATTAGATTGCATTGAATCAAGTTAAGGCTTACACTTCCCGGAATCCCCCGCGACCTTGCTAATTTATTCTCAGTACTTCAATAACCTATCGATGATTAGCAGGAAGTGAAAACGAGTCTGCTTCAGCGCATGGTCACGGCAAAAAAACTTGGACAAAGTTAAATGTATTACGGACCTGATTGAGAAGTCCGCATAGCTATGCACGATGCACATCCGCCAACACAAGAACGCAACTAGCGATACTGATATAGTCGTTTTCTCATTACTCTCCCTGTCTCGTGGAATAAGCATGAGAGGCAGGTGAAGAAACGGACGGGAAACGAGCGCGAAGCATGAAAAGGGACTGCGAGGCGCGATTCTAAGGGGATTAGGGAGATCCTCTTTTCAAATCCTCTCGTGGTCGCGTTTCGCTGTCGTTGTCATTATTGTGAATGCATTTCTTGGGTGCCCGTCCCGTTTTCCCTTTCTTTTCTCCCGTTCCTGCGACCGCCACGCACGCAGCGACTGAATTACACCGTGTCCCCCCTGAAATTGTTGCGATGCGGAAGCATTCTCGACCCCAGATCTCGCTTTTCTTGACGATGCGCAAAAGAGAAGAGCTCTGGGGTCGAGATTGATGCGGAAGTAGAATTGTTTACTTTTTCAGCGCGCACTGAACAATTTTAACGAGTGTCCACTATCATCTGCAACATTGCGCGCACTGGCGAGGCAAAACTAATAGTCTATTCCTGCCTTTTGACTATCCAGTCTCTAACCCAAACACAACAATCTGTTTTCTTATTTCGACTTTTCTTCTCTGTCAGCAAAAGTGCTAAACATTTGCGGTTTATTCTACGTCATTGTAAACATCAAACTTTGCTTACTGCGTCAGCAATATTGCGCAAAATCTTGCAGCGTGTGGCCGCGTCGACTAAACGTTTTGCGTGCAATGTTGCAGCGTATGTCCAGGTCTTCAGAGAGGTACTGATACAGGGTAATGGTCTCCTGACTGATACTGTTACTGATCAAGCGTACAATCATGTAGTTATCTTATGTTTCCATGACAATAGGTAATGGCTCAGTTGAATGCGTGCGGCGTGGTAGAGACAATTCGAATCAGCGCTGCTGGATATCCAATCAGGTGAGAGGAAAGTATACAGAGCTGTTAAAAAGGTGGTACACCTAGCCTGTGGGGAGGAGGCGGATGTACACAGGCTATGGTATACCATATTAGCAAAGCTAAGGCGCCGTTTACACGAACAGTTTCATTTGTAACCGTATCGTTTTGTATACGGTTACGCCTTCCGTTTACACGGCGGCGATGTATAACCCCATTTACCGTGTACTTTTGAAAACGCACTCCAAAGTGGAGCGTTTTCAAAACGATACGGCTACAAGTGTCATGTAAACGAGGGTAACCCTGAAAACGATTTATTTTTGGCGCGAAAAAAGTGAACGCAGCGCTTGGCTTTATAATGTTGAATAAAATCGTGTCCAGAACCCAGCTGACAGAATATGCCGGCCATGACGTAACAGCACCGAAAACGGAAAATCGTTTCGTGTAAACGCTTTGTTTCCGTGTACTTTTGAACACGGTTACGAAATCATGTAACCGTGTAGATTTGAAACCGCGTTCGTGTAAACTGGGCCTAAGTAAACTAAGTACACGACAACAACCATTAACCAACATTTTCACTTCCAGGCTCTCCCACCACGAATTTCTCAAACGATACAGCCTCGCTTTAAAGCATCTCAACCCGGTGACGCGCAGTCACGTGACTTTACCCCAGGCCCGCTCGCCGAAGAAGGCGGACGCTTCAACTCGAGTTCCCGCCGTGGAACGACTGAAGCGTCGTTCTCGCCGACGGCACCGAAGTAGCTACGACCACACGAGACACATTTGTCAGTCAATCATGGAAGTTGTCCAGATTGACAGTGATGAAGGAAAGGAAAATATCCATGCAAAAGACAGCGAAATTGGTGTGAAAATCGGAAGGACAAAGATTTTTCTCCGAGAAGAAGCGGTACGTTCATCACCGTCAGAATTAACTCGTCCCAGGGTCTTCTCGGGCGTTCAACGGGAAATGGTCTTAGCTTTGAACGCCCGAGAGGACCCTGGAAACGAGGTTGTGTTCAAGTATCATAGATTTAAAGGAGCTACGTAATGATATTTTAAGTCAATTTTGTGAAGCGCAAAATCACCTTCAAATTGAAGAAAGCCCAAAATAATAGTTTACTAAGATAGACAAATACCAAAGAGGTAATAAGAAACCATACAGGAACAAGGATAGCCTGTTCCAGGCTCTCGGATAAACTCTCTCCCAGACTACCTTCGCGCGGCCGTTCGCCTTTTCGCTTCGTCCCCACTATCCGAGAGCCTGGAACAGGCTAGAACAAGGATGGTTGAGGATGACGGAAGAAGATTAAGACGGATTGCGGCCAATTTTTTCAAGATGCGCCATCCGTGACGTAGCTCCTTTAAAGCATTCTCACTGAAAGCTGTCCCACCTTAATTATTTTTATTGTTACAAATACTCTTTAGTATTGGCTCATCGGTACGATTCGCTTCCATGAATAGAGGGGAGGGTGCGGATGTACACAGGCTAGAAAACGTTGAAACGGCAGCTGAAATAAAGTGGTTTGGGTTTTAAAACAATTTTGCAGTGCATTTCCATGAAGCTTTGGCTTGCTTTGTCGTTTTTAGATGGAACGGTTGGAGCAAGTTCGAAACAAATGTCTCACCAAATCAGTACTGACTATACAGAACTGCTGGAGACGCCATAAGAGGCGAATTACAAGGAAGAGGATTGCTGCGGCTGTGACAATCCAGTCAGGTAAAGTATATTTTTCTGTTTTTTGATGAACACGCTTTGCTCTTGCTTCCAAAGTCTAGTTACAAAATGTCGGGAGTACGTTGGAGTCCGGATCGAGAATTCCTGGTTCGAGTCCCAAGATTCCCTATAAATGGTACTGGCGAATTGTTGGGTCAGCCTGACACAATGCTGGGGTGGGGGGATCTGCGATTGACTAGCGTTCCATCCAGGGGGAGAAGCTTCATGCTACGAAAACCGTTGTTAACCCTTTCACTCCCAAGAGAGCTATTAAAGTTCAAAACTGAGGAAAAAATCTTGAATTTCATTTTGCAAAATTGTCAAAAACAAACAGCATCACTTGAAAGTACTGCTCAATAGCTTTCATATGAATGTCACATACCAGGGTTTCATCCACAGACTGAAAAGTTGGAACCACATTGACTGAAGGTTTGACTCTGGGAGTGAAAGGCTTAACGCTTATTTTATGTCATATCACTCTTCTACTACTCAAAAATGAAATCCACTGCAGAAAACAACTGCCTGGTTATTCAAACGCGAGGTTTGTTTGACCATTCCCAAACATAACGGCCTCACAAAAAGTTTTCTTTTTTTCTTATAGTTTGGCGAGGATGCCGGGCCAGGATGAATTTCCGCAGAATTCAAGAAGCAGCGAAGGTCATTCAATGCTACACAAGACGCTATTTTACATTGAAGCGACTCAAGGAAGAATACCTTGAAAATTAAACAGCGACACGTCGACGTTAGAATTCAACAAGGAAACATTACCAGAAGACGATCCAGTGCTGACAGAAAACGCTCTTAAACACTTCCAATCTTCGCCACTGCCTGGACATATTTCACTTGTGGAAACTACAAGTCGCCGCCACTTTGGATTCCTTTCACGTTTAGCCTCATGTGCGGTAGGGTCGTGGTTTGATCCACTGAATACGAAACCCGACGAATTTACACCGCAAAATTATTTTTCGGCGCCTTACAATAGACAAATTACATTCAGTTTGAGCAGAAGGCATGTAGCAAGTCCTCTGGCCATGTTGATGTGTAATTTCAATCACGCAAAACGTCAACCGCGGTCTGACAATGCGGGCAAACAGAGCTTCACGATACAGCCGGTCAATATATCGTCCGATATTATATCGCGGAGAGACATTGAAAAGGTAACATGTTTTAGTTTTACGAGTCTTTTTTCAGTATGAGTAGTACATAAGCTTTTAGTAGTGAGTACGCATATATCTGCCAACAGGTCCTCCTTTTCACTTATGAATCAGAAAGCACTCCCTCTTTTATTTTCCCTTCTTTCACCTTTGGGAAATTGGCGGTGGGTGGAGGAGGGGGGAGAAAGGGAGACTAAGTTATTATGTCACCGGAGCTTGCGACAGCAGCCAAAAAGTAAGTGTTATGGAGTTTC
This sequence comes from Desmophyllum pertusum, assembly GCA_029204205.1. Classification (NCBI taxonomy): domain Eukaryota; kingdom Metazoa; phylum Cnidaria; class Anthozoa; order Scleractinia; family Caryophylliidae; genus Desmophyllum; species Desmophyllum pertusum. The sequence goes on along the minus strand of MU825873.1, from coordinate 314,759 downwards.
AAGACAACTTTCGAAAAGTAATTGGGAATTTGTGTTAGCTGAACTCGATAATCTGAGCAAACGTGTTGCCGGGTTTTTATTTCTTTCCAGCCTAGTACCCAGGCGTTCCCTTCCCGCTTACTCGATTTGGCGCGAAATTTCATGATGTCTGGCCGGCACGCAAACCCGTTCCCAGGTCCTTACAGTGTACTTCGCGCTCGCTCGAGAGAGAAAGAGAACGACTAGGGACTAGGCTGATTTCTTTCCTTTTTCAACCAATCAGGATCATTTTCCCGCACCTGGCACCGGCTAAATGTTTTTACGTCGAGTTCTGATTGGTTCACTGGGTTTGATGTGATTTGCCAAGGAAATCTGTGATTGACTAGCGTCCCATCCAGGGGGAGTAGCAATTCTCCTAGTCGGAAAGCCTATGGGGTTGAGGGGGGTTGTGTCTTACTACATTTGCAGGATATCTCCCAGGTTAATCAAAGCAAAACCACACGTTGATAGCTATTACAGTTGAATCTCGCTTTTCGAACTCGGTTATCTCGAAAACCCCGCTATCTCGAACTCAAACCCATTCCCCTTGCCCTTGTTTTTCAATCATTTACTATCAGCTATTCTGAACTGTTTTCCGTTCCCCTTGAGTGTTCGAGATAGCGGGATTCAACTGTACGTGCGGTGCAGTGGAAACGAGAAACACGGCTTTGTAAAATAATGTCTTTCTTGCAGGTACCAGTAGCGTTTCACTGCAAAGGTACCCCTCTACCTCACGCCAACACAAGACCACATCCGGGAACCCCAACCAACACGGTAATAACCTTGATAAGTATACGTCATAGCTATATTTAGAATGCGAATACAGGAGTGGCTGCACGTCGCCACATGTTTGTCGTTAACCGTACTCAGGCGCAACCTCGTTCCCAGGGTCTCTCTTCTTCCCGCCAAAAGCGACGAATTGGCGGGAAGAAGAGAGACCCTGGGAACGAGGTTGACTCAGGCGCTAAAACTGTTATCGACATTAAAATTTATTTCCTTACGATCACATTCCTTTTGTAATATCCTCTTATAAATGTGACCAATTTGTGGCTTCATATAACCGTTTTAATTCTCCTTTTCAGGGATTAGCCAGCATCAGTGACATGGATTGTGAGCGACAGTGAGGCAACTTTCTCAGCACGCTGTTGTTATTCAAAACGATGCACAATAAAGTTCGCAAGAAATTGAAATGGAGGACAGCATTATTGATAAAACTTTAGAACAGCATTAGTTTCCTTCAGTCGACGTTTTATAGACATGGGGTGGGAAAATAGACATCTTAGGTCTAAGTCTAAGAAGGGTTAAAGGGGTTCGTAGTTAATATTTATATAGCACATTTTCTAGACGTATATGTTCAAATGCTGCCTCGTCCCCAGTCGCTCGCAAGCACGCCCTGTTCTCAATTATCCCCGCCGCGCTGTGGGCGCGGGGAACGTCATCCCCACTCTCGCGCTCGTTCCAAGCTCCCTCGCGCTTCGCGCTCTTGCGAAAAGCCTGTGGAGGAGGCAGTGTTCAAATGCGTTTTACAATTCAAGTCAAGGGTGAGATCGGACGTCAGCATGTAACGTCCTAGTAAATAATCTCACTGAAAATATTATGAAGTACCCAGGAGTATCATAAAAAGGAGAGGGAAATTTAAAGAATGCTAGTTGTTAAAATTGGGTTGGACAAAAATATAATAAAAAGTTTTGATAAATAATAGATAAAACTTTTAAACGTTAATATTAAAATTCAAAATGTACTCCAAGCAAACCTCGTTAAATAGGTCATTTCCGGGTTGCCTTCTGCCTCTGTTTCAAAACGAGTCCAAGTGCGAAACCTTTCATATGAAAATGTGTTTGATTTGCATTTGAATGAACTTATGAGTAAAACTCATTGTCAAATGAAAGGTTTCGCACTTGGACTCGTTTTGAAACAGAGGCTAAAAGGAACTCGAAATGGCTTATTAACAAAGGGAGAACATTCAGTTGTGGTTGAATTAAATAATTGAATCGAATAATCTAGACAAGTCAGTCTCGTATTCATAAAACATCATTTTATTAAATGTTGAATTCATCTGATTATTTTGTGTCATGATTGATTTCATCTTGTCATCTTTTGTTTCTTTTTCGACTGTGCCTCGTCGTAAGCCTTTCTTTTGGTCTCAAGTTTTCGTACCTAAACAGAAACAAAAAATTGGAATTTAAAGCTAGGCAACGCTGCAGGATTTTCAGTTTCATAAACAAGTTGCACAATACATAAAACATTGCCAAGTGTAACAGCAATAAACCTTCAGTGCACAATGCAATATCTCTTGTGCAATTTGTCTTGCAACTCTCTCTTCTCGCGCTCAATTAGTTCGTCCCTCACTTGAGATAAGTCCGAGATTCCACCCGAAAATTTTTCATACTGATGATGTATCGGATTGGTTGGTTGGTTTTAATTTTCGCGCGCAAGTAATAACCAATCAGAGACCCTATACGGATCTCTGTAGAAGAAAGAAAGAAAGCCAGCCAGCCAAGCTACATCATCAGTATACATTTTTTCCGGTCGAATCTCAGACGTATCTCGAAAAAGATTGAGGCGCGAAGAGAAACTTCTGTTCACTAAGGCTAAAATTAACCACCGTTCAGTAACGTTTCGAGCGTTAGTGTAACATAATATATCCGTTTTCCCACTCTGTTGCACGATGCTACCGGAAGTTTGAACCTCACCAACCTTTTCATGCAACAGTTCTATTGTATGGTCTTCGTGCAACATTGTGCACCGGATCATGCGCGTCACCAATTTCCCTCCACTTTAACTCTTATAATAACTTCACTTGTCCACAGACAGGTCTTGATAAAAGGTTAACCCAATTTATTTATTTTACTTAAAAAAAAAAGCTATAAAAATCGTTGAGTACTTTACCTCAGATCTCTTTTTCTTCTTGGAGTGCATAATTCGGTCGTACAGTCGTTTGTCTTTCTTTTTCATCGCCATTATCGCCAAGTTCTTTTCCTCTTTGCTTAGTTCTTCACCTGGCGTCCCTGGAACAGACACAAAAAAGGTTGAAACGACGAACACGCTATTTACCCGGTTTTACTTAGCGTTCTCTAACGCGAACTTACATCTCTTGCGCAACAGAAGCGCCAATCTCGTACCCAGACCGTTTCGATTTTCATATTTTTTTTGGCTTTATGCAGAGTTATTGACCAAACAAACCTCGACATACGATCAACCCTTGGATGACTCTCACCCGGATTGGGGGGGTCAAGGGGGTAAAATGTTGGTTTGGTACTGATTGGTATCTTAAGCCGAAAAAAACGTGGAAGGAATTTTAGAATTGGTACCCCTAAGGGGTGAAAAAAAAAAAAAAAGCACAAACGAGATTCTGGTGGGCTCTCTCACCTTCCTCTTCCTCCTCCATCTCGCTGTCCGTTCCTTCCTCTCTTTGTTCTTCCAGCATGGCTTGTCTCTCAGGAGGAACATAATCCCCCTCCTCCTCTTGAACAAATGGTGACAGGTGCGGGGGTAGCTCGACCCCTGGGAAGTAATCCTCGACAGGGAGAAGCTTGCAGCGATTCACACAGTCAAACAGCCACTGGGGTTGCACGTAATACCTGAAAGACGAATTAACCCTTTCACTCCCAGAATCAAGCATCAAGTCAATTTATTGTGTTTCTAACTTTTGAGTCTGTGGATGAAACCCTAGTGTGTGACCATTCAAATGAAAGCTATTGAGCAGTACTTTCATGTGGTACTGTTTGTTTTTCCATATCTTGCAAAATAAAATTTGACGTTTTTTCAATTTTGAGCTTTGACACTCTTGGGCGTTGTCTCCGCGTATTTGCTCAAAACTGTTATAATTACTGGAAAACTTCCCCTCGTTTACTGAATAAAGACTTCTAGTAGAGAGCAATTTCATCTAAGAAATCCATGTTGGATCATGTTGTAACAAGCAAAACTTTGTCCATGTTGTAATCCATTTCCATCCCAGGCAAATAATTTGCCTTCTTTTTTACTGTACCATGGGACATTTGAACAGCTCGATTGTCCCCACTGTGGATCAATTTCCTTTTTTTTTAAATCAAAATGTCAATGCCCAAGGGATGGGCATTGTTTGAATTGACTTAAACATTAAGACCGGTTTGTCACAGAATTGCCTACAATAGCAATGACAAAATCCACCGATTCGTTACTTACCTGGATAGATATCTGTGTCCCTGAACTGGCCTGTCCACAATCTGATGTGTTATTGATTCACAGCTCTCATCAAACGTAGCTCCTATGGCATCTGTACTGTGCCAAGAAACTTCCCCTCCAAAACACCTGGCAACAACAACAACAACAACTTGGTCTGTATCAAACTTGACCTTGAGGCCAACTTCAAATCAATAACCACCAAATATTTTTATTGCTTGGTCAATCAGTGTTTGACATGAAGGGGAAAAGACACAAAAGTTTACATTGTTTTAAAGTGAGAAAGCTATTATTCTGTCAGTGACACAAGCTACTTGGGAACAATTCCCAGTTCCCCCAACAGGAGTCGAACCTATGACCTTCGCACACCGATCCGACGCTCTGCCACTGAGCTACAAGAGACTTGTGGGAGACTCGTGTTTTAAGATCAATTTCAAAAAAATATATTTATAGTCCTTCATGTGCACCTAATATTTTGTACCAATTACAGGGCTGCAAAATAACAGTCGGTCATCGGACAAAATTTGCCAATGTCCGATGAAAATACCAACTTTGGTCAGACACTAATGTCTGGACAATTTTTTTTGCCTTCCAACGCAAACGCTAATGAGTTTTATTCTAAACGCAAACTACATGTAGTTTACTCTGCGATGACAATGCATTAAATTAGCAGGTTCGCTTATCAAGCAGTACTGTATGATGTCCGACCTCATTTTTGTTTTGTCCGACCAAAATGGTGACTTAGTCGGACACATGTCCTTTCAAGAAAAAAAAATTATTTGCAGCCCTGTTGGCACACCGGTCGGACGCTCTACCACTGAACTACAAGAGACTTGTGGGAGACTCGTGTTTTAAGATCAATTTCAAAAATCTATTTATAGTCCTTCATGTGTACCTAATATTTTGTACCAATTAACACTAAAGAAGTGGATGACATACCTGATAACAAATACAAGAATCTCTCTTGGGACCTCTCTAGAAAGAAACACCTTGCAATCTGAAAATAAGGTTTTTAGTTTCTCCATTTCTTGAAGCTCCTTCTTGCTTGCCTCCTGTGCTTTGGCGTCCTCACTCTGTTCAAAAAATCAATCCACATATTTAAACACAGCGGTTTTACCTCACACACTCCATGGGAAGTTGTATTTTGTAATAAAAGTGGATTTTGATACGGTTAAACCTCTGTACAACGATTACCCTGGCCAGAATTAACAGGCCGTTGTACAGTACAGAGGTGGCCATTTTTGATACAGTTTAAAAACCTCTTTCCTTGGGGCAGAATTAACTGGCTGTTTTAGGGAGGCTTCAGTAAGAGTAAAGTGCATGGATGCCGCTTGACGAATGGACAGGACGAAAAATCCTGGCAGTTATAGAGGTGGCTGTTAGTGGAGGTTACAGCCTGGCATGGAGATAATTAAGGTTAAGGTAAAGGAAGGTTAGGGGAGGTTTGAGTGTATTCATTTAGTCCACATTTTTGCTAGTTTCACAACTCAGGGTAGCATAATAATATGCATCTGTAGATAGACTTCTATAATTTTTGCAAATGCTTGTCTACAGAAAAAAACAAAAAGTTAAATCTCCCATAGACAATGCAGCTGAAATAACTTACATCAGGATCAACTGGAAATTCATCCACTTCAACATCATCATCTTGAACTGTGGACAAAATTTACATAGAAATAAGATTAACTTTCCTTGTAAGTTACAACACAATATATGTCAGTGTGCTTACTGTACCTGTGACTGCCAAGTTTTGATTTAAAGCAGACAGAACCTGAAGACAAACAACATGATATGTTAGAGTCGATTTTTCATGGTACGCCCCTAATATTTCCTGTGAAATAATCCCTTACCTCATCTTCTAGTTCTGATTCTTCACAATAGCCTACACTGTTTGCATTATTGTATTCACCAGCAAGCTGCAAATCAGGAAAAATACCATGGCATAAATCAGAGTTTTGGCTAAAAGTTTTGGCTCAAACTACATATTTACAGCCTGCCAGTCAAAGGACACACAACCAGATATGATGCCTGAGATCAAACAATGAAAGGGGAGCAGGGATGGTGTGGTGGAGAGAGTGCTTGCCTCCCACCAATGTGGCCCGGGTTCGATTCTGGTTGGGAGTCATATGTGCCAGGTTGAGTTTGTTGTTGGTTCTCATCCCTGCTCTGAGGGTTTTTCTCCGGGTACTCTCACTGGTTTTCCTCCCTCCACGAAAACCAACATTTCTAAATTCCAATTCGATCAGGGATCTGAGGGTCTGTCTGTTGTAATTTTAAGTTTTATTCATAACAATAAATGGTGATGGTACAGTGGAGCCTCGATATAACGATACTCGATATAACGATGTTCCCGGTATAACGATCAACATTTGACAGCCCGGCAAATGTTACAGTAAATGTATGGAGAAAACTCCCGATATAACGATACAACGATATTCCCGATATAACAATCACAATCTGGCAGCCCAAACGTAAAATTTACCCTGATATAACGATAAAAATCAATCATCGCGTGATGAATCAAAGGCACTATGTGCCAACTCGTGAATGGAAAAGTAAAGAAATTAATTAACATAGAAATATGCAGTAGTACCGGGTAAATGTAAGTTGACAGTCTCGTCCTCGATGTTTTTGAGAATCGAGTTTCGAGTTTTGAGTCTCGATTTATTCCTCGAAACAGAACAATAAGATTCCGCGCGGCATTCACGCAAGCCGGTGTATTTCGTATTCACGTCCAAATCAGTGTTGGTCGGGAGGAAACTCAAACGAAAAGTCTTTAATCGTACTCATCGGATATTCGATAATCCCCGGGCGATAATCGCCAACTTTATGGGCCGAATATTTTTAAAAACAAGGTTTACACAGGGTTTAACAAAAACCATGGCCTAATACGATTTTAAACTGACTGGCCAACCTAAATGTATATATTTAAGCTCATAACCGTACAGTAAACGTTAACCCTGTTTAGAAGGTGTATATAAACACAGACTAAAAAAACATTTAGCGACTTAGACTGACCTGCTTATAAGTTGATTTAGACCTCATTAACTAACTTTTTAGACGTTGTTTAAATATTCGGCCAATATGTTCGAACTGGTTTGAGTTTTATTTTAAAGCATGTTGCTGTTCGTGAAATAAAATATTTCAATCATTTCAAAACATTCTGATCTTGTTTGTGTAGTCTGTGCTTCGCACGCACAATATAAAATTAATTGTATATGTAAACATTCATTCGTCTTCAGTTCTGTCATACACGAAACTCTTGGAAAGAAAAATACTTCAGTTATCTATGAAGTTGTAATTCTTGGACTAAAATTAGCTACAGTTAAATTATCAAAAATGGGTTTGCTCTCCTATTAAAAAAAACATGAAAATGACAGGTAAATCTTAGTTTTTTGTCCCCCGTCACGCAACGCTTCCCCGACAGTCGTTCCGATAATAATATTTTACAATTATTTCAACCATTCATGCAACTAAAATAACATACATAGCTAAGAGGTATTTACAACAAACGATGCGAGTCCATTCGCCAGCGCCAAGGACTGGGGGGTGAGCCAAAAAACACTGTCGAGCGTCTAAATAGATCCATGAATAGAAAAGATGAACATAGCCACTGAAACCAGTCCTTTGGTGAGTAAATCAAGCCACTTTCAGCTCAAAACAACAGCAACTCGGTGTCCTCGGCGAATCTCATTTGAGCCCGCGATAGTCATTCATTCGTCCAGCGGAGCAAAAGTACAGGGCCTCTGTCGCTCCGTGGGTGTCCCCCGTGAGTCAAAAAAGGAATCTTTCGTATCGAAGGTCGCGAGATCGAATCCCGGTGGAGGCACGTTTCCCCCCCCCCCCCCCCCCCCCCGCAAGTATGAGAAACACAGGTACTAATATCAGTTCGCTTTAAATATATAGGCTGGATAAAAGCATTGAAGGGTTTTTATAGTTCAGACGCAAACAAAAGAAAATATCATAGAATTCCATAGTGGTACAAAAGAAAATATAGAATGATTCAGATAAATTAGATTTTATTCATCCACTTGGTATAAAGAAGATACAACATTTAACATACTTTAAGTGTTTTCCTAAGTCTTGAAGTCCGCAGCTTGGTTTTTAAAAGTTTCGACAGCTTGAGTCTTCATCAGAGCTTGAATCGATCGAAGAACGCACTTCAAACGTGACTCACTTTTAATATTCTAAATGTCTCCTCTTTGGGCGGTCGAGTATTATTTAGGGTTATTTCTTTCAATTTCGAACTCCAAAAAGGTGTCTAATTGTAATTGTAGGAGTGAAAATACCGTGTTGAAAAATAGAAGAGATCCGCGCCAGACGCCATTTTGTTTACTGATAATGCATAAATTACCGCACTACGCATACATTATTGTTTACAACTTTTGGCCATCGACCGAGGGATCGAGCGAGTGAAATTTGTCCGCTATGCGCTATAACTTCGTTCATGCTAAGCATTCACTCGTTAAAAAGGAGGCTTAACACTTGAAAAGATATGACAATACTCCCGGGCAATACTTTTCCTCTATAATTTAGTTCTCATTGCATAAGGACTTTTTTTTTAGGTGATCTGTATATAGGGCTAACCTCAAGATCTACCTGTTCAAATATTTTTATCTTTTAATTATATTTGAATAAAGTATTATTATTGTAACGTGTCTGTCAACAGCTTGTTAAGATAGGGATTTATACAGTACACGAAAAATCAATTATTAACAATACCCGATATAACGATATTTTTGGCTCTTTTCCCGAAAAATCGTTATTCGTTATCACGATTTCCCGATATAACGATCTAATTTGGTCAGTCCCTTGGCACATCGTTATATCAAGGTTCCACTGTAGTGAGAAGATGACAGTAATTCACTTCCAATTTATTCTTTCAATAAAATACAACCCATCGTTTCCCGCAACTCACCTTTGGAGGATAGTTTAAGTTCAACGTGTTGTACAATTTGAAATTCACAAATCCTATCATGGTCGTGTAGAACTCCACAAAAGTAAGCATCACTCTAAAGTCAACATCAGATGGAGGCTGTGAGAAAAGAAACAAAATTAACTTTACCTATCAAGGACTTGTAAGTACAATAATATTGATCTCTGTACATGTACTTGGATTACTGAAAGATAACTTTGTAAATTATGACTAAAGGATTCTTACTGACGGACGGACGGACGGACGGACGCTATTTATAATTTTTACATTTAAAACACTAATTTCATTTTGAGCTAAACTTTGCAGCCTTTTGTAGCTTTTTCCTTTGCAGATTGTGGAATCTTGTCTTCCCACTGCCGTTAATGAAGTGGGCAGCATGTGGCATGCATGCATGAATGACATCACTTCTACAGGTACATGTATAAATCTCTAGATACAGTATGATGTCACAATATTGCAAATTTGATGCTTGCATGACATAGCTGCATGCTCTCAGCCAATGAGAATAGAGATAGTGAGCAATAAATTTTTGTTACCTCTTGACAAAACTGATATGGTACAATCCATGTCACTGGCTGGTCGTGGATTTCAGCTTGAAAATACACTCCTTTTATTGAAAGGAAAACCTATAAACACAAATAAGGAAATCTTGAGTCAACAATACACGTCAGGTAAATTAAGGAACTTCTGCAATGATTGGATTGTCATTAAATTGCGAACAAAACAAAATCCAAAGAGCGCTAGTAACAAGAATTATAATTGATTATTAAAAATCTTGAACAACTGCATAGAAAAATTATATATATTATTAAGAACCAATCGACTAACCTTTCTCAGTGACTTTGAAGCAATGATATAGTGTTGAAATTCAACTGCAACAAAACATTAAATCAAAAGGTTACACTCCCACAAGCCGAGTACATCCTTTATATAAATATTTACCATAAGCCTAAGAAGAAAGAGTCATTTTCTCCACTTTGTATTTGAACACATGTACCAAGCCAGTTTGGCAGAGCAAAGGAAATTTCTATGCACTGTAAACACAAAGGCCCTTGATCATCTGCCATTGTCTGGTCATAAAATGGACCATGCATAGTGCGCTCACTAGCAGTCCAAAAGTTTACAACTTGTCAGCTTGATACTAATTTAGTACCAATGTTGTTCCCTAATAGCTGTTATTACAGATGTCAGGCGGTTTGACATGCAAACGAGGCGAAAGGGTCAACCTGGCATAGTCTGTGTCACATCCGTCATCTCCCCCTCCAGGAAAAATCGGCGAGAGAGGACGTTTTTTTTTAGGGGAGGAGGCGGATGTACACAGGCTAATCTGGCATTGTATTGACCCATTAGCCTTGTTTGCATACTTTTGAAAACAAAAGAATATTTGGCTGCAGGCTCAACTGTAATAACAGCTATTGATGGATTGTTTACACCGATAATTTCAATAGCTGCATACCTGATAATCTTTTACACTGTTTTACGACATCGGCCTGTTAAAGATGCAAAACTAAGATAATAAAGGTTTAGACCTTTTAATTATCAGTAGTACAAAGACCACATTAAAATACAGTAAGTAATAATTTACATGTACACTACCTGTATTTTATCAGTCTGTGGCATTGTTGAAAATAAGACCAGCATAGATAGAGCATCATCTAAATCTCTAACAGCATCGATAAAAGTTGGGAACCTGAAAATTGCAAGGCAGTGTAAGTTATATAATTTATCATTAGAGACAGTATTGTGACCATACGAAAAATAATAACATTGAGATGAAAAACTAGTATACATGTATGTCTTCTTCTATCTGTTTTATTTCTCATTCTTTACTACTCCTTTCGAATAAAACACAAACTAAAGTTCAAAGCCCAACTAACAATATTGCGTTTTTCACTGCTGTCAATCATAATAATGATGATAACCAATGCCGGACCCAGAAAAAGGAACCAAAGAAAATGGATCAAAATCTACCAATCACAAGCCATGGACGTGACCTTTTAAGTCCAATGAAGTGAACTTTTGTGAATTTCCTGAGACGTCTACTAAAATGATTGACAGCAACAAAAAACACAACCATTAAAGGGCACTGTCCTCATTTTTAGCATGATTTTGGGAAGCTCAGAAACATATCTAGATCATAGGAAGTTGAACAATAATGGTTTGATTCTGTAGAATAACACTCGACAAATGACAGGAACCCATTAGGAAGTGAGGATGACGAACGACAGCGAGGATGGAAATGGATTGCAATATGGATTTTGAAAAAACGTCAGGATGTCAGTTTTCAAAGTTTCAAATTTGGCTTGGAAATCTTTGAAATTTTGCAAAACTTTTGTTGCAGTATGGAATTTCTGAAGAAATTGCTTTTTATCATTTAGTTAGAGTTTATTAAGTTCTCATTTCATAGATTTAGGACCATTTCATGCATTTATAACAGTTTTGAGCAAATACACCGGGACAGTGTCCCTTTAAGGAGAGTTTGCATGTTATTGCACAGAAAAAAACAGTGCATACAATCATACCTTTCTTTAAGAATATGATCAAGTCTGTAAACTGGTTTGTTGTCTTCTAGTCTTTGAGCGGTTCCTGGTTCTTCTTTGGCGATAGCTTTCTTTAGCTTCCTAAGAAAAACCTTGAACTCCCTAAACTTGTTTAGCACTGGCTCATGTGCGAGGTACTGAATGTCCTTGATATAGTAGTATGTCTTGTTTGCCGTACTTCCTTTGTTGACTTTCTTCTTGTTCTTTGGTTCAACTGGGTACACACCCTTCAAAATGCACAGTCGTCTAAAAAAATAACAAAATAAAATTTGACTTTTATTTATTATACAGAGACATTGGAAATAATTATTTATTTATTGTAATACCATGTATACTGTCTTGTACAATGGAACCCTGTTAATCTGACCACCAACGTGCCACCAAAATCTGGTCGAAATAATAACTTACAGAACTTAATTTCAGGACAAAGGAAAGTGGTTGTATTAACGAGGTGGTCATAAGTTGGGGTTCGACTGTATCTGCACTGAATGACTTGAAGGGCATGTTATGCATATTTATAATCCATCAAAAATTTTCTCGCGCACGATTGGTCTAAACACGTCACGTGACGCAGCCAAAACTGGGGAATATCCAGATGATATTCCCCAAGTGATATTCCCCAGTTTTGCATTTCACGTTCGCAGGTTCAGTTTTCGTCTCAAATAAATTGCTAAATTAAATAAAACTGATTGTTTTGAACAAACTAGAAATATTTTTGAATGCCAACAGAATTATTTTGATGTTTAACAGCTTGGCCGACCGAGATCTTCCACGGCAACAGAGCGGCCTTGTGAAAAAATATTTGAAGGATAATAACTACAATAGCCTCCATTTGGCTTCAAAATATGCTCAGATATTTGTCCTTGGACATTATCTGTTCCTCGAAGCTCACAGTTTTCCTCGAGCTTCGCTCTCGGAAAACTGTTCGCTTCTCGAACAGATAATGTCCGCAGACAAATATCCAAGCATATTTCCTCGCCAAATGGAGGCTATTGTTTATATATGCTGATTTCTCGAGTATGATTACCGACAGAATTGGACGACACGGAGTCCTGTTACATAACAGATAAGTTTGTTTTTCGATATTAATGCATGCAAATGACACATACTGAGCAATAATATTATTACTAAGGAATGATGTGTACACTGTCCTCGGGCATGCTAATAACCAATCAGATTTGAGAATTTTGTTATAGTTTTGATTAATATTCTAATTTGACTCCAAGCCTTAATTTGGGGGAAAAAAGACTGGCTGTTAGAAGTCAGAGTAATTTCTTGTTATATTCCCTCGAGTCTCAGAACAAAGTAAGAATTTCAGTGATCTGCTGAACCACTAGACCCAGCATAGTCTAAGTCAATCGAACGAATCCGAACCAAAAATCAATCGAACTCAATCGAACTCAATCGTTCGATTGTTTTGCGATTGGTTTGGCAATCGAACACAATCGAACGGAACTTTTGGATGAGTGAAAGATTCACGAAAACGGACGAGGTCAGCTAGGGTATTTGCAGCATGAATTGGTGTCTGTGCTTTGGCCTTTGACCAACAAAGTTGAGTTAGTTCTATATTACAAAATCAAAATAATAGAATCGATTCAGTTCGATTGGTTCGATTCAGTTCGATTGGTTCGGTTCAGTTCGATTGGTTCGATTGAGTTCGGTAATCGAATCGACATGAATCTTTCACAGACACTGACGGCGAAAGAGCACTCGTGATTGCCTTTAACAACCACGTCATGGATTGTTAGTTTGAACGACATCTTGACTAGGTACTCGTGTTTGAAATTAGAGCCCACACAACTTATTTGAACGCAATGCCATGCCCTGTTTGAAACCGGTTTGGAATGTCAAAGCGCAAGCCAATGAAAAGTTCGATCAATCCAGAGTTCGATTATGTTCGATTAAAGAAACGTTCGATTGTGTTCGATGGGAAAAATATATCAATCCAGTGATTTTGATTATGTTCGATGAAAGAAGTGTTCGATTATCGAACGTTCGATTGTGTTCGATGGGAAAAATATATCAATCCAGTGATTTTGATTATGTTCGATTAAAGAAGTGTTCGATTGTGTTCGATTGGCAACATTTTGGGTGAGTTCGATTGTGTTCGATTGCCGAACCCAATCGAAATCAATCGAACGATTGAGTTCGATTGGGTTCGATTACCGAATGTTCGATTGACTACGCCGGGACTAGAAAATCCAGAAGGGGTCACTGCATAGGGTTGTTCATGGTACGTAATGGTGTTGAATGTGGGAGTGGGGGGGGGGGGGGGGGGGGGGTAACTACACAAAGGGGGCTCAGAAGAGAAGAAGTTTTCAGAAATAGATATATTTTTTGAACTTATAAAACAGCTCCTGTTTTTCTGACTTTTTATAAAATCTAAGCTCACATCACTGGTAGCTGGGATTTTAAGTTGGTTTGATGGACGGCGTGCATGGACACCAGGGCTTTAAAACAAGAACTGTGATAACACAAACAATCGTTTTATGAACAGCGCAAGCCTTAAAAGCTTTAGTCTGTAGAAGGAAAACTTAAAATACTTTTAATACTGAAGAGTAAGTTTATGATTATCAAAAACATTCACCTGAAATCCGGCAAGCTAAGCTGCAATTTCTTTAGGGCTTGATTTCTTGAAATATAGTTGGTTGCCGCCCCGCTTTCTCCCTGTAAATAATACCAAAAGTAGCTCTCTTCATTATATTTCACCAGATGTTAGAAACAGACTGGAAAAAGCGTCAAAATTTACCTTTTTCTTTTGTTTCCCATCGTGTTTTCCTCGCTAAAATGCCTCCACGTGAAAATGTTGTGAAAGTCGCAGCTCGCAAAGCTTTCTGGGATTGCGCCTGGTCGATTTCTGCTTTCCTCAAAAAAATGGCGGGCAACAGCAATATTGGCGACAAGTTCCTTTCTCCTGCGTATTTTCAGGTTGCACGTCCTAAAATCCCTTCAAAGAAAGCGGACGCGGCTGCTACGAAACTTCTACCTCCGTCTGAATATAATGCAGTGAAAGATCAAGGCGAAGAGAGTGCGAGAGCTCTAGCTGAAATCAACAAGTTACAGAATGAAAACAAACAACTGCGAGTGCAACTTGAGAGATCTAAACAGGAGGAATTGCGCCTTGAAGGGGAGATTCGAAAGAGCAGACTTCTGGTGCAGAAAGGCCGGGTGGACGACGCGCTCGATCTGAAACGAATGGCTGAACTTCAAGAAGAAAATTTTCGCTGCAATCGAGGTCAGAAAGCTCGGAGGTTTGACTGCTAAACTGAAAACAGATCTTAAAGAAATGAAAGGTAACTTTGAAACAGACCTTGAAAGAACTGAAGCCGAGCTAGAGAAGGCGAATTCGATTATCAAAGAGCTTAAAGCTGAGTTGAGACAAAAGGAGGAAGTATTCGAGAGGGAATTGGAGAGTTTGGAGAAACGCTCCAGAAAACAAATGTCTCTTGTCAAGAATTTAAAAGGTGAAATAAAAAACGCAGAGGAGCAAGTGAAGATTGACAGAAAAGGGTTTGAGGATGTGCTCAGTAAGAATGAATATGACAAATATGAGCAAGTTAAACTTTGCAGAAAAGTTTGAATGCTTGTGAAGCAAAGTATTCAAAGAGTTGCAAGAAATGAGTGATGAAATGTCAAGAAGAGAACTGATTCAGGCAGAGGCGACAATCAATCTGACTGCTACAGAAGAAGAGCTAAATAACTTAAAAGATGATTGATAGCGAAAGAAAAAGAGTATTCAACGATAATAAATGAGCATCAAGAAAAAATTCAATCCAGTCAATTCGATTTTGATAAAACCCTCACAGAACTAAGTAGTAAACTAGAAGAACAGATGATTTCACATCAAAGAGAGGTTCAGAATCTGACAGGTGAATAAATAAACTACATGTAGCTTGCGAGCAGGCTCACATTTGGGCCCATGTGCAAGCAGTGAAAGCTATGAGAATCACATGTGAGTCACTTTTTCGCTGGCTTGCTTCGCATCACGGCTCATGCACGATTCTCGCGGCTTTCACAGCTCGCACATGAGCCCCCAAAGTGGGCCTGCCTGCACAGGCTATAAATAAACAATCATTTCAAATCAATAAATCTCCTGCATTAGTCATCTGTGCCAGGGTACATTCCATGCACATCCTATGGCGAATTGTCAGGGCAACCTGACAAAAAATGGGTTACCTGCGATGGACTGGCATCCTACCCAGGGGAGTAAAAAGATTGGGGCAACATAAAATATAAAGAGGCAAAAATATGAATTACCTCTTCTTGTAAACTTTTGTTTGTAGCAATTTCACTTTAATAATAAATATATTTTACCAGCAGGCAACCTCACCCTGAGGTGTTTTTCAGGACGGTTCTGATTATCTACCTGTAATGTTTCTAGTTGGTGCAGAAGTAACCATCTTGCATGTTCTTATATCTTGGCATTGCTAGGAAAGCTTCGGAGGAAAGATGAAGAACTGAAAGCCCAGAGCTCAGTTGTTGATCAACTGAGAGCTTACATTGGAGAGAATCTTCCAAACACACAGATGGAGAAACTTCAAAAGAGAATGAAGTAGCCAAGCAAAACATGTCCAGCTTGTTACAGGAAAATGACAATTTAAGATCCACGGTAGAACTCCTCAATGTCAGACTGTCATCCATTAATGAAATCCTCTCCATTCAAGAGAAAGAATTGATGAAGTTTCAAAGCAAATTTACCAAGGATGCCGGCAACAAACAAGATGGATTGCTTACAAAGTGGAGAGAAAAGGTGTTTGCCTTGTTGGTTCAATTAAAATCACAGGAGATTATCCACGAGAAGGAAGAAAGAAAGGAGAGGGCTCAGGTGAGTGTTTCAGTAATTATTATTTACATGCATGTACCTGTATGTACGGCAGGCATGATGGAATGACTCAGGAGCACTGCGAGAGCAGAAGCTAGGACAGGGTGGTCTGGAAGCAGAATGTTGCGGCCTTATGTGCCTACTGGCGAGAGGAGCGATGATAATGTGGTAACTTATATGATAGACCGAAAGACCACAAAATAATATACCATTTGAAAGGTATTGTTTGGGGTATGTCTGCACCCCAACGGACATACAGGAAGTCACAGATTAGATTGAAGAGTGTCCAAAATAATTAAAAAGAAAAACGTTCAAAAAATATCTTATTCCAGGGCATTGGTCTGTTTCCAAAAAAGTTGCCATCCTTTATTTTCAATCAATGTTTTTGAAGCCAGTTCAACAGTGGCCGCACTGTAAAATGTTGCAGTTAAGGGGAATTTTGATGCAGACTTATGAAATAATATTTTTAGGTGAAACATTTGATGAAAGAGTGGAGGAATCCCAGCAAGAAGTAGCCATGTTGATGCACACCTTAGCCGACAAAAAGCTGAACAGCAAATTGAAGTCAATAGAAGCCATGCTTTACAAAGGCAGCTTGAGATGAGTCGGCAAGATGAGAAAAGGCTCAAGTCCTTTGTTGCAGATTTTCAAATGTCCGCTTGCAGTCTGCAGGACATCGCTCGAACTACAGAATCTTTTGTGGAGCATGTTAGTTTGCAGATGGAGGAAGCCTTCAAGAAACTTGCCGTATTTTCTCAGCGTGTTAGTTTTGCATCTGGACGAGTAAAATTTCTTCAAGGTCAGTATTATTATCCTCCATATTTTGGCTTTTCTAGAGATACAAAAATATGAACAGAAAATTTCATGAGCTGTGTGGCACTTGCTAGAGACAAACTAAATTTAGATTAAATAAAATATGTGCCATTTATTTATTTGGTGAAAGTCTAAACGTTTCGTGCATAGCCCTTCATCAGTGGATGTTCGTTTGTGCAAATGACCAGGCCAAACAAATGAACATCCACTTATTAATTAGGGCTAAGCCCAAAATGTCTGGACTCTCAACAAATATGTCAATGACATCGCTTGAGAATGAGCACAAAGGGGAAGCAGGGGCTTATAGGAAGGAAAAAATAGAAAGTTTGGATACTGCCTTTTCATGTGCCCCCACTGTTATGCTGATTTATTTTGGGAACTTCATTATTAATAGTGCTTAATTGAAATCAATGTAACGCTCAACTACAATAAGTTATTACCAAAATTTTGTTAAATAAAGTTCATGCCTGTTACTTAACAACTTTTCTTAACTTAACTTTTCTCAAATCCAATTGTCTGCAACATGTAGGACTAATAACTCATCGTGAGATGCAGTTGAGAAATGAACTGTCTGAAGCAGTTACCAAAGGTGCAGAAAATGTGCAAACAACAGCTGACGGTATGTACAAAACAACAATAAATAAATATTGCAAAGTACTGTTTACAAACTTTACATTGAGTCTTCACAGCCACGCGAATAACATCATGGGGAATCTGACCAATCAGTTTCAAGGACCATCAAGTGACGAGAAACTTATCACTTGACTCCGAAGATGACTTCTGGTCAGGTTGTTGAAATGTCAGTCTTCAAAAGAGTCACTAAGTGAACTGTCCTTTCCAGAACTACCCTCACCTGGACGAACGCATGTCTAGATCAACTATGTCGTAGTTTGATTAAATTAAAAATTAATAATAATTATTAAAAGGTAAAAGCAACAGGAGAAGTCTCCAATCGGGACAGCCAAAAGGTGGCCGCGGCTGCTTGATAGGGGTTTTTATTTATAATTTTATTATATTATTAATACTGACAATTGTTTCGGGACTTTCATTGATAACTGGCTACTTAACAGGGGGTGGCCACTTAATATTTTTCTAGATCTGTGTGCCTTTTACATTTTCAGGGAATGTCGCAGTTGAGCCAGAGGTAGGTCTGTCACCTGAACAACTAGCATCAGAAGTCAAGCAGCTAACAAGAGAAAGGGACCATCTGTTGGCACAGGCCAGGAAGGATTCCGAGGCTTTAGAAAGAAAAGAGATTGTAGTCAAGGCTCAGTATGAGGAGCAATTAAAAGAATCTGCCATCAAAATATCACAGGTGAAGTTTTGTTGAACTTATGAAAAAACTGATCAGAAATGTTCTCAAAATTTGTGTAAAAAACCCCTTTAATAATTTTTAGGTGTACTCCAAACATGCATATTGGATCAAGCTTATCATTAAATTTAATAATTAATATTTATAATGAAGTGCCAATGTCACGCATACTTGGATTGGTTTAAACAGCATGCTTTGTGAGAGTACAAAACATGGAGTTCATGAATGCTCACACCATCAGCCAGTTTGTTTGGAAATAAAAGCAAATTTGTGAGAAAAATCATTGATAGATTTTTTATCATTAAACAAATAAGAAAGCCTAAACTGTGCTCTGTTCTGTTTTAAAGTACTCATCAGGAAGCCACGAGAGTACTCAAGAAGTAGGGAGAAACACTCACCTATTAGCTCATGTTTCCTCCAGTGACCTACGCTTCTTTCGTGCTGTCGCTGCTTCCTGCATGCTTTATAACAGAACAGAGCACAGTTGAGGCTTTTACTTTTATTAAATAATTACTAACAACTTTTCTGCAGTTGGAGTCGCTCTTGAAGGATGAACGAGAACGAGGTGCTGTTGTTAGTGACAAGTTAGAGACTGCCGAAGTTGAATTGTCAGAGAGATTGGAGACAATAGAAGCACTGAAAACAGAAATGGCTAAACACGAGGATGTGGCTGAAAAGAGTAAGTGCTTGCACATGATTCACTTCGTTTACTTTTAATGTTACAATCAAAACTCAATTAATGAACTTCAACTTAATAAGAGCTGTTTGCAGAGTACATGTGAGCAACAACAAAGTTTGTCCCAAAAAGTTTGAAAGTAAGCTGAAAATTTCCAAAAATTGACCAATAGCTAGTTATGTACAGGTGTGATCTCCAACGAAAGTTTGTACATGTATTATTCCCAAAACAACACTTGTTTGGGTAATGTCACGATCTCTATCAAAATTAAGAAATAAAGCACGGGTACCTGGCTGTACCAAAGTAGAGGCTATTCTGACAATTTGAAGTCACAACAAAAATTATTTAATATTTAATCCGTCTTAATACCATAATGTTGTGACTTCAAATAGCAATAATTGCTATTTGAAGTCACATTGTTATTGTGTTCAAGATAAAACCAAGACCCCAGTGACTGCACTTAATATCATTTATGATATAAGATGTGAAGTAACGCTACTGTATTGTCTGACAGGGCCGATTTAGATAGTACGATTTTTGCTTATGACTATCACATGCAGCATGCTTTCAGCACAAAACACGCTTATGATTGTTGCGTGAAGTTGTGTGCATACCATATAAATGGGCCCCAAATTTCATACTGTCTAAATTGGCCCTGCGAGCCCAGGAACCAGACAAATTGGCTGTCCAATTAATTTATTATGCACACCCTTCATTACAAAAAAACTATTGCCATTCTACAAAAAAGTAATTAATACATCCAAGATCAAATCCAAACTGCACCGTCTTTCATTTTGGAGTTATAAGAAACATTCCTTTCTTTGCATGTAGCTTTAGATAAAGTTTTGCAAGCAGAGCAAGCAAGATACACAGGAGAATTTGCAAAACTCGAGAAGCAATTTAATGACATTCGCCGTGAACACCACAAAGCAGTTGTGGTCCTTCGACAAGCAGAGCGGCAAGTTGAACGGGAGAAGGACAAGTCAGCAGAGCAACTGTCTCTTCAACAGAAAGAATACGAAATGAAACTGGAGAAAAGTCGGTCACAACTGCGGCACACAGAGAAAGAAAGAACATGCTCATGGCTACAGTGCGGCAGGAGGGCTTCAAGGTTCCCAGACTCAGGCCAAAGGAACTTTCAGGTTAGGTCACAGGGTTCGTACTCTTTTTCAGGAATGATTTTTCAGGACTCCCATAGATTTTAGGTTCCAATTATTGCACAAGCTAATTGTTCTTCGACACATTCTTTTTTGCATTTGTGAGAATTTCCTTCGCCTGACCATTCTTTATTACCAGGGCCTGCTAAAAACACATCACTCGTTGTCCAGTCCTGGCAAAAATTCCTGATCTTTCCAGGATTTCAGGGACCACTACAAACCGTGGGGCATAAACATCTGGGTGCGAGCTTCCGCACGCATGTTTGCTTTTTCAAGCAATTGGGGGTTAATAGAGTTATCAGGATTCTAATGTTAGTTATAATAAGTAGTACACAAATTCCTTAAATTGCCTTTTTAATTTTTTCTATAGATGTGGGGAAAGAAGAGGAGAAAGAAAACAGAGACCAAGTTCCTTTGGAAGAGAAGAGGCCAATAAAAACCAGTAGAAGCAAAGGTAAACAACACAAAGCAGAGAAATCAAGTCTCCAATCCGATCCAAGAGTTTCCTCTACTTCTGTGCAAAATGGAAGACAGGAAATCCAAGCAACAGAAGGTGCAACTAATGAAGACATGAACCTAATGCAGATGACATCTGTTTTGAAAGATCTACAGTCTCTATCAAGTGCTCTCTTGACTTTGGACAAAGAGAGCGAAGACTCTCAACATTCTTTATAAACTAAATACAGTCTATTCTCCTATAAGCAGACATCTTTGGGACCAGAATAAATGGCTGTGAAGTAGAGGTGGTAAAAATGTTAGTGTTTGTGCGTGCCTGGACTAATAAATTGTACACTTACGGGGACAAGGGGTCAATAGAGGGGATGGGAAGTGTACAGGAGGTGGGAAAAGAGAGAGTGACGGTAACCAGGAAAAGAGGCAGGAGCTAATAAGGAAGGCACGGGAACCCAGACAAAGTTTTACAAGCATGTCCCAGTTTTCCCGCTAGATCAGACTTGTAGATATATGCACTCTCAGTTTGTTCATTCAAATACAATTTCTTTGTTGCTGTTGTCAGGTGTTTGTTTGAAATGCATTATGGGAAATCGTTCTACTGGCAGTTATTTCCATTAACAGATCTAGACCAACTAAGTAATGCAAACACACTGCGTTGTAACCTTTTATTAGCAGATAGTTCTTTGACATCCTCTACAAGCTCAAGATATCAAATACATCTCTTTGAAAGGGTTAAACATCTATTTTTTCTGCAACAGTTTCCACTATCTTTTCCGCCATTGGTGTTGCAGAGTTTGGATTTTGCCCAGTCACCACTCTGTCAGAGGCGCAAACGTTAGCCTGCCAATTGGCTGCTTTGTTAAATGTTGCTCCGTGTTCCTTGAGCCTGGTTTCCAGGAGGAAGGGCATGGGCTTCACCAAACCAACAGCTTCCTCTTCGTCATTAGTAAAACCCGTCACCGTCTTCCCTTTTACCAGGTATTCGCCCATTTGATAGCTTGGTGTCTACGATACCTGTAGAGGAGTATGGAGAGTGGTAAATAGTTTTAAAAGGTGTGTGTGGAAAAAACGCCCCAAGTGACTTTTTGGTTATTTCTTGATTATTGAGTTCTGGGATTTAATGTTGTTATTCTTGAAATTACATTTTATAAAATAAACAAGATAATACGCACGCTCTGATTGGCTCAAAACCATTTACCATAACTCTATGGAAACATAAAGAAAATTGCCTTGTGCTTTTATTTCATAAAAACAATAGAAAACATTTTCCCTGTGTTAACATAGAGTTATGGTAACACTCATGAAAGTTTGGGAGAACTCGAAATATTATTGCGGTGGAAACAGCATTTCTCGTTCTCCTAAACTTCACTCATGTTACCATCACTCTATGGAAACATGGAAAACGTTTTCTACAAGATAAAATGTTGGTATATCCATAATATTACGGGGTTTTTCTTAGACAGCAACCAGATCAAAGTGTGCAAATTTCTGGGAGGTATTTTTATGCTGCTTACATGTACGTTCAGTTACTTGCAATGGATGTTTTATTTCACACTAACAATTTTTGAACAAATTTCTTGTGATTCCGTACAAACTATTTGATTCCAAAACGATGTTTGAATAAAATTTATTGTTTGACCCATTTCAGTATATTAAAATTCTAACCAAGTGGCTCAGACGCTTGAGGAATAAAACAAAGAAATCATGTTAAGTGAAGAAATGATCCTCGTTATCGCAGTTGTGTTTGCAATTTAAGCAATCACAAAGAAGCCTGAAAAAGATGCAGGGATTCAACGGGATGAACCCATGCCCTCCGCATTACCAGTGCAATCCTCAGACTACCAACTGAGCTATGAAGCTGGTCACATATTGGGAGCAAGGTCATTTGTGGGTTCAATTATTGTTCCTCTATTTTTCCGCCTCCCCATAGGCTTCCCGCCCCCTTCACTATCAGGTTCCCACCCCTGCCCCCACCCCACAGGCTTGGCAACACAAATTTTGTCACATACCAGCGGGTCCATGGCAAACTGCCGAAGCAATCCCTCCCTTTTCATAAATTGCTGCCACAGCTTTTTCCAAGGCTTTACACTGTGGTAAATCAAACATCGGACCATGTCCTCCAGCACAAAAGATGACATCGAACTTGGCAGGATCAACAGAGTCAATAGTAGCGGTGTTATCAACAGCCTTCATTGCGTCACTGTCAGCTAGGAATGCTTTGCAGATTGGCTCCTCCTCAAAAGCGGTGACACTGCCTGGATCCTAATTGAATAGAAAAAGGCAGCTAACTTCTGTTTACTTACCCTTTCACTCTCAGAGTCAAACCTTGAGTCAATAAATGTGGTTGTATTTTTCGAGTCGGTGGATGAAACCTTAGTGTGTGACCATTCAAATGAAAGCTATTGAGCAGTACTTTCAAATGGTGCTGTTTGTTTTTGACAATTTTGCAAAATGAAATTCAAGATTTTTTGAGTCAAGATTTTTTACTTAGTTTTGAATTTAGCACTCTTGGGAGTGAAAGGGTTAAAGCGTTAGCCCTGGTGAAACATTCCCAACATTTTGATCCAGAATCTTCCAACATTTTTTCTTGCGACATATTTCAAGCCATTTTACTCAGCTTTTCAAACCGAAGAGAATGCAAATTATGTCATATTCTATATAGACTGCAAAACAGTCGTATTTTTTGCGTTGGTCTGTCAAACGAATGCACGCGGTCTTCTAACGGTCTTCGCACCTTGTGACCAGCGATTTAGAGAAAAAACGACTGTTTTGCAGTCTATATTCTATACGTCCCAAAATGCAATTATACAGCACTATGCAAGCAGTGATAGCGGTCATTGTCGAGAAAAAAAAATAGAAAGATGATCAGCAATTTCTATTCAATCTTTTAGCACATTCGATATTTTCTATCTGACCACAATAATTTGTAAATCATCGCTTCAATCTCTTAAATCATCATTTCATGAATGGTAATCTTCACAACTTCATTTTAACCTGCGATCAGGCAAATTTTTCTGCGCTCTCATTTTAATACTCTTTCATTTTGGTCCGGAAATATCCATAGAGAGGCTCAAGATTGGGGAAGACTGAGATGGCGAACTTGAAATTTTTTTTTAAGATACCCAATCTGTGATGTGGCCTTACCAGTGGAGCTTTTCCTCCCTTTGGACTGACAAGTGTCATGCTGTAGCCTGCCTTCTTGAACACATGGTATGGATGAGCCAATTCTGGTAAATACCAGCCAGTTTTTTTCCCAGTGTCTCCCAGGTCTTCATGACTGGTGAGAACTATTAAAACTGCAACCATGTTTCTCTAAATGATGTCTGTCACTGAACTGAAAGTGTAATGAAGACAGAAAAAGAGAATAAGTTCTATGGTTTGGGACAATATTATTATGAGGTAACATAGTCTGCGGGAGGCACCGTGGTCTAATGGTTAGTGCACTGGACCCTGGATAGAGTGGTCCGGGTCCAGCACTGGCTGTGGTCCCGGGGAGGGGTACTCCTCAAAATTTGTAGCGGGGGTGTGCTACCCGCTTCTTTAAACCCTTACCCATTTTGACACCAAAATATGCGATTTTCCCTGATCTATACCCTATTTCAGACAAGCAGACAAAAAAAAAACCAATTTGAGACCAAAATGTTCAAAATCTATACTCGTTTTCAGACCAGGGGCAGCACATGGCTTATTATTAGGGGAGTTACCCCCTTCCCTCCTTCCCCCAGGGCTGGAGTCACTGTGATGTGTTATTGGACAAGACACTTAACTCTCACAGTAAAGTGCCTCTCTCTACCCAGAAATGGGTACCAGAGAACTGACAAATGCTGGGGGGGGGGGGGGGGGGGGGGTGTAACCTGCAATGGACTACATGTAGCATCCCATCCAGGAGGAGTAGCATGACTCCTATATAGTTACCTCATGCTAGGAACCCAGCTCACTGGGTCCAGTCGTGAAATTTTGCAAGTATTCGGGGTGCTTATGTTCAGATCTTAGCCTAGTATACCCTCCTTTTCAAACTTAATTGGTTTGTCAACACATTCTTGAGTGACGAGGTAAAGGATTGTCTACATAGGGGGCTTAAATCCAAACTGATGGTACTGATAGGCCCTTAGCACCAAATTTTACTACATGTCAACCTAATTTTTCAAAAAGTCAGGTATAATTTGGCTAACTTCATTTGCATGTGTCGGAATGCTTTGTAGAATGAGGCCCCATGACACAATAGGCACTATTGTTATTCAATGAGATTCAAATAATTAAGTTACTCAATATTCTCGGTAATTAATTAATTTAATTTCAAGCAGTTCCTTTTGTTTTGATGCAGCCAGAAATGGCTTTTTGAGCAACATTGTTAGGCATTGATGTACTAACAGACCATAATTAATTAAAAATATATGTCTGGATCTATAAAATCAATGGTATTTTCATAACCCCAGACTGAATTATTTATAAGTGTGCAGGCTAATTAAATGAAATGAAATTTGTGTCAGTCATCCAGACCAAAAACAAAAGAGAACCATCAACTCAAACTGTCAATATTGTTCAATAAATACATTATTTATGCAAGTAATTTTGTGTGTCCTAAATCTACCCGTGATTGCTTGAAGGTCCTTGAAGGTCCTCCTTGAACATTACATACAAAATCTTACGTAATTTTAAAATACCTCATATGAAAACTTAATTTAAATGCATACAAAAAAATTTAAATTGGCTGCCATTTTTAAAAGGGTCTTGCTGCATTAATGTTGCAAATGTAAATCAACAACTAGGGCAGTTCACGCCCAACTTTCGCCAAGAACTAAAGTTCGAGTTTCGTTGAATACCGTATATATTGCAGAGACTATTCTGAGGGAATTGTAGCGCTATATAAATTGCAAACCGGAGTGAGCTTGCGATCGAAAACACGTACAATACAGCAAGCATTATCTGTTAAATATCACACCAGCAAGTATTTAAAACCTGTTAACAGCAAGAATTACCTGTTGATATCTTGCAGTGTAGGTCACGCGATCAACGTTTGCAGGTTCGAACCTCTCCGAATCAAGGAATAGAACTGTAGTTAACTGTGGCGGTCAGGGAGTTTATGTTGTGCACCGTTTGAAAACTCGTCTCCCATTGGTCGTTAACCAATAGCATTTATGGTAATTAATGTTTAATCTAATTTCACACATAACAGTTCGGGATGACTAAGCAGATTCTAGCATCACTGTGCACGCAGCCTGAAATGATTTGTTTTCCACAGACCAATAATTAAAATTGTTCCCAATTATTAAATTTCTGCACAGTCGGTGAGGTGTGGTGGCCGAGTATGACTCGTTATTAATTTTAAATTTAAAAATAAAAGCACGTGAAACTTGCTTCCTCGCAGACTTTCTTTTGACTCGTCACGCAATCTCTCCTCAAAGAAAGCCTCGTTCCCAGGGTCTCTCATCTCCCCACCACAGAGGCGCTGCGTAAAAGATTTCGTGACAGACAAAGTTTGCTGGTACATTTCAACATAGTTAATAAGGGAAATGGTTATGAAGCCCGGCAAACTTCAAAGGAGCAAACAAAGAGGTCAAGATTTATGTTGGAAGGTCCATGACCGTGCACATCTTTTGTTTTGCGCTCATACACTTTGCCGGGCTTCATAACCATTTCCCTCTATTAACTACTATGATTTCAATCATCATTAAGAAGTTGAAAAAAATATTTTATTAGCAGCCATCGCTATGGGAATCCAAAGTTAACAGAAAAACCCATTGCATCGAGAGTCGACTTCTTTGAGCGACGAAGTCGCGAGACGCAAAACGGACTTTGAGAAAGTAGTAAAGTAAAACCTTTATTTGACTTCGAATTACAGATAACAAAAAATTATGTAATATAAAAATAAGAATGAAAGTCTACATTGAGAGCTGTTACCATCCCCCGGGAATACCCCGGGGATTTGTAAGGCTCTGTGTTCCGGTGGCGGGGATTTTGTTCAACAACGTGTTGCCCCGGGGGTGGGGAGCGGGGACAACTTGACCGATCGCCAGATCCGATGCGGTTGCCGATCAGTATTTGAAGACTTTGTTTGAAGGTAATAACTTTTGTTGCTTTTCCGTTGCCTGAAGGAACGTCTTTCAAAGCAATACTATCCATTAGAACTTTCATCCAGCGTTTTCAGTGATACACTGATGTTACGTTATTTAAAAATGTTTTTTAACTTAATAATTTGTGTTGCTTTTCCGTTGCCCGGGGGCGGGGAATTTGTAATTTCTGGCGGCCCTGGCCTGGGGCGGGGAATTTGTGGTCCACGAAAAAAAAAATCCCCGGGGATCGGCCGGGGGGCGGTAACAGCTGAAATTGGTCCCTGTAACGGTTTTGCCTAATATTTAAAATTTAAAACGTTTCAGAGATATGAAAACTGACAAGTAAGGTTTTCTTGGAGAAAATGAACAGAAACCAACACTGGAACATTTTCAGTGAGAATAATATTTAATTTCAAGCAATCAAGTCTGGTGTAAAGGCTTCAGCAAATGCCTGGTAGAGGTAGAGATCTTTGAAGAGTTTCTTTTTAGCTTGAAGTCCCCTTCTAAATGTTGAGGTGCTTAAACCTGAGGGGATAGATGTTGAAAATGTGATCAGAACACAGGAGGACGAGCTTGAACCCTGCAAGCATTCCCAGCTACTATGCAGTGCGGAAAACGTGTCCTACTCTCCTATAAGTGCAAGCCAAGGTATACATTGCCTGCTGCATTCACACATTATTTCATCTACTGGCAACTCAAGAGTACTTCACTCAAGGAAGATGAAATTATTCAGGTTGGGAGGAGCAGGCGGGGGATAAAATATATGAGCAGTACCAAGTGAGTGTGACTTCATTCATACCTTAAGTCTGTGTCAAACGAGAATGAGAGTTGTTGAGAGTTAGAAGGATGAGATTGCACAGGAGTTTTCTTCAACCCTCATCAGCCCAGGCCAAACGAGAGAAAACTCTCGACAACTCTCACAAAACAAATTGGGCAGGTTCAAATTAAATGAGAGTGCACAAGTGTCGACGATAGTCGCCAAGAGCGCGAAAGAGTTTCAGGTCAAATAAGAGTGAGAGTTTGAACTCTTGTCAACTCTTGTTTGCATTTGATCTGGGCTTTATGTTACCACGTGATAAATTTTACAGTTATATTAAGAATGTGGTTGCTACCGTAATAACGAACATCACTAGGTTAAACATCTAGAGCTTTTACACTAAGGCTAATCACTGTGCCACACTCACCTTCAGTTAGAAGATCAACATGTGATGGTCGTGTTAGTGTGAGCCTGTCGTATGTTAATTTTACAACAACACTTTTATCCTGGCCCTCTACTTCCTGAAAATCAATTTCACATCGTTTGGTCAAAACACATCATATTCCAAGGACAATATAGTAATTCTCCTTATTATTATCCATAATTTCCTATTATCTCCTCAGGAGAATCTGGATTTTGGTCAAGATACGTTTCCTGGGTGATCAAGTATGTGATTCTCAAGACCATCCTACTCTGATTTGTTAAATTGCTAAAAAAGCGAGTGTGAGGCACAAGGGGCTCCCCATCCCCTCCTGTTCTTGCTTTGCATTCACCCTCGCTTTACTAGCGTGAACAGTCAAGAAAGTAATAACTGCTGCAGAACGAAACTAGACTAATGGTTGGTGTGTTTGGTACAAGAGATAGAGCTGCCTGGGTTCAAGCAGGCGTGGCTAGTGTCCTTATGACCAATTTATGGCTGCACATGGGACGTTGTGGGAGGTATGATCTAATGGCTAGTTCATTGAACTTTGGATCAAGAAGCCTGGCAGCAGCGAAGCGTTTATAGTGCTGTTGCTTTTTGAACCTTCAATATTGGCTCTTCCTATCATATTAAAGCCAAAAATCTCAGCTCTTCCTATCATTGTAAAGCACATATCCCGGCTCTGCCGATCATTGTAAAGCAATAAATGCCGGCTCTTTCTATCACTGTGAAGCAAAAATGTTGGCTCTTCCGATCATTGTAAAGCAATAAATGCCGGCTCTTCTTATCATTGTAAAACAGAATTCGCCAAATGATGGTTGTTCCCTCTGGAGTATAAATTTGTTTGGCTAAGCTGAAAAAATGCTGAGAGATTAACTCTAACCCTAATCCCGACTACAGCTCACTTGCACCTGTTTGACAAGTAATTGCTACCATAACTGTATGTTAAATTTTTTGCAAGCCCAGCACTGAAATACTTTGTACCTTTGATTTCAACTGGACAAAATCATGTGCAGGACTGCAAGATATTTCCCCTTCCAATTTGTCTCCGTGTTGTTCTTGACAAAGGTGAACCTAAAAATCACAATGCTTTATACTTAGTCATTTGAACCATAGCACCTGAGTTCCTATCTGTAAAGACCGGCCAATCGACCGACTGCCAACCAACCTGCTTACAAATATAGATGGTCTTCAACAAGAACGGTTCTCAAAACTGAAAGATGGCTTATTAGAGCTCCTTTTAAAGGAACTACTTAAAAATTGTAAGGATGATGGCTACAAATAGATTACAAACTCAGAAAGAAGTACATTTCTACATTACTTTATAACATTCACCAATTCTTTTTTCTTTATTTACCTGCTCTCTTCTTGCCACAAATGCATTGAGGTGCTCAGAGATGACCATAAAGAACTTCTAAAATGATAAAATACAACTCATCTTAACACTGTGAATTACATTTTGTGCAAAAATTAGAAGGA
Organism: Desmophyllum pertusum; assembly: GCA_029204205.1. Lineage (NCBI taxonomy): Eukaryota > Metazoa > Cnidaria > Anthozoa > Scleractinia > Caryophylliidae > Desmophyllum > Desmophyllum pertusum. The sequence goes on along the minus strand of MU825873.1, from coordinate 285,161 downwards.
TTATATCAAACATTAATGGCAAGGAAGTCAATGGCTTTTTAAGCAAAGTCCCAGTGGTGAGCGCACTCGCCTTCCACCATGTCACCAGGGTTTGAATCTCGGACAAATTGAGGACAAGAGAAAGACTGCTCAGAGTAAAAATATTCATAATTTAAAATTTATTTACAAAGCTACCTTGATGTCACTGTTCAAGTACTGCTGGCTAATTGTGTCAATGGGAATAAAGTAAGGTACAGTGTGCTTGTGAATCTAAGGAAAATAAACAGAGATAGAGAATGACTGAATAATATTCAAAACATGTATCTAGCACCAAACTTACCATTTACCATCATTTCTTTCCATACATATTTCACATATTGACAAAACTAATCCTAGCAGTATGAAGGTAGCTTTTACGAGTTCAGCGGTATTGTCTGCCCGGGGGCTTCCATATAAAAGTGATGGGGGTGATTGTTGTACCGTTTAAGAGTTCTTTTCAAAATTTCCGACGAGATCACCCTGTCCTTTTAAATGGGAGTTCCCCCCCCCCCCCCTCCCCCGGGAGTGTCTGACCGGTGTGTGGAAAGTTTGATTCCTGTTGGGAGAACTTGGAATAGCTTGTGCGGTGAGTGACACTGACTGAATATCTTTCTCTGTCAATAAATTTTCTTAATATGCAACATTTTATTGTGAATCACAGTCCATTAAAATTACAATAAAATTATTACAATAAGAAATACAATAAAATTACAATACATTAGCTAAAAACATAGCTTAAAAGAACTATCTAGACCATTCCTACAACAAGACCCATCATAATGTACAGCTGGGTATTTTTACGAGTCAGTTTTTATTTTTTCAAGCCCATGTCCAACAAGATATATTTATTTTCAATGTAGGAGAGGGCTTTAATCACCGGTGTCTTGTAGCACCTCTCTGTAGATACCATAGTATCGGTGACACACTGAAGATTCTTCTTGACTCACCTTTAAAGTAGTGTCTTTTAACTCCACTTCAACATAATATGGTTCGTGATATCTAGCTGTTGAGTGGAAAAATGTTTTAAAAAATAAACAAGTTACTATGCACACTGTGATTGCCATATTTATTTGAGAAAACTTTCTTTCCTTGTTTCCAAAGAATAATAAGGTTTGGAGAACTTGAAAAAGCTGAGTAAAAACACTTGCAAATTCCACAGCTTTCTCATTCTCTTTTCTTAGAGTTAGCGGGAGATTAGAGTTATGCAGAGTCAACTGTACTGTAATAAAAATATTATTTTAATTCCACAGTAACTGCTATTATGTACTTACAATTAAAAAATGTTTCACATCTAAAGCAAGTTCTTTTTGCTTCTTGGGATACAACTGAAATACCAGTCAGTCTGTAGGCATCGCAAAGATCAGCCAGCTGGAAGAAAAATATTTCAGCTATCAGAGGTCAGTAAGAAAGATGAACAACTCCAGTGCCAGCAGCTTTGACGTTCACCACAAAAATAATGATCCTTGGGTTTCTCAAGAATTTTGGGATTTCTCTAGACTATCTGTTTTCAATTCTTCTACTCTAACTGTAAAGTATTTCAAAAGGAGGAAATAGTTTGAAGAATATTGATTTATTGTTTGTTGAATTAAATGGAAGCGTGATAGGGCACAGATAATAAGGTGGCAAACACAAACAATCAAATTACTTAGGAAGTAGAAGCCTATAGTGGCCTTGACTCTGGTTTCTGTAGCATGAAGTGGCTAGGATTAATTTGCTACTCCACCTGGACTGATGCTAGTCTGTCTAATTTATCTCCCAGCAATATTTTTGGGGTTCCCCAACAATTTTCCTGGGTGGAGACAGGCACTAGGATTTAAATAGTCCAACTCACTAACCATTAGGCCCCCATTATTTCCAAGAGTGCTCAGCATCTTTATAGATTGTCAATGTCAAGCCTGGGGGTTACTCCATCCCGGGGGGGGGGGTACTCCCTATAATGGACTATAACGGGAGGCTCCGCCGGAAAGGGGTCCTTTTTTAGGCTCGAGGTATGTGAAAGGGTAGGGATTTCACGAGTTGAAGTATATGAAAGGGTAGGGATTTCACGAGTTGAAGTATATGAAAGGGTACGGATTTCACGAGTAAATGATATTATTGTTTGGTTAACATCTCTACCGTAATGCTTGATGATTTCTGGTGATATATATTGTTCATTAAGTTCATTACAAGGGTATAGAAAAGGGATGCATTGCTTCTACTGTAGGTATGTGAAAGGGGTACCATTTTCATAATTTCTATGGAAGGTATATGAAAGGGGTACCATTTACTATGGAAGGTATATGAAAGGGGTACCTTTTCTGTGAAAAATGGTATATGAAAGGGTAAGGGGTTGGACCTCTGGGCGGAGCCTCCCCGTATAAACTTTTTTGAGTACCCCCCCCCCCCCCCCCCCCCCGGGACTCCCATATAATATACGGGGATATGCTGCCCAATAGGGTATGGGTTTTTGAGCTAGATTCATAAACAGGGTATGGGTTTTTGACTTAATCCTGTCATAGACAAGGTTACATGGGTGCCCTTCAGTTACCAGGAAATATTTCTCCCCAACATTTTCTGCAGGCCAGTTACCATCAGACTTTGCGTCCAACAAAAAACAATATTAATCTTGAGAACAGATCACTGTCCGGAATCAAATGCTCAAATAAATACCTACCTACATTTTTTAAATTCCTGTCATAAACAGGTAGGGGAAGCGCAAAATGTTTGTCATAAACAGGGTGAGGGGGGCATACCCCTACTTAAACTTGGGTTGAGTACCCCCTCCCCAGGATGTCAAGAAGGCAGATGAGAAGAATAAGCTTGGGCCTTTTTTGTAATTTCCCTACCTTTCTTTTATGTAACAATCTCACAGCTGTTAGGACAGTCTAAGGGAATAAATTCAAACTAATATTATGAACATTTCTACAATTTAAATGTTTCATTAAATTATTGAACACAGTAGACTAAAGTTACAATAGCCCTTTTCACGGTTAACCTGAAATATTTGCATAACAATACAGCTAAACATAGAAGCAAGGCAATTTCGGGCACAAGCTGTAAAACATCGTGATTTTCTTGAGCTCCTTAAACTATGTTAGCATAAAAATAGTTTTAAAACGGAGAAGAACTAAATATGCAACTATATTAATGAAAGTTTGCCGTTAAGATCGTAACCCAATCTCCCTGTTGCTTATGCGAGTCTACTCTTTATTAATAGAGAAAAGTCGTTTTACATTTTTTTCTAAAAACAACGTAAACTAAAAGAATTGTAGTTCTTCTACATTTTAAAACTTTTTTTATACTAAAAGAGTTGAAGGAGTTCAAGAAAACACGATGTTTTGCAGCTTGTGCCCGAAATTGCCTCGCTTCTATGTTCAAGTGTATTGTTATGCAAATATCGCAAGTTAACCGTGAAAAGGGCTATTTATTATTTTAATGTTTTTTCCTGAAACAATGGGCTCCTGCAGCCTGAAATAGTTAAATAAAACCAGATGTACCTGTTTTGAAGTGTCTGTATAATCTTTTTTTGATGACTGACCTGCAAAATTATATTTATTTATGATATGTACAGCAGATTTAAAATTATTGTTTCAATCTGTAGTTTTAATCTGTAGGTTTCAAAACTATCAAAAGTGCTTGTTAAATATTAACCAGAGTGGAAAGAGAAGTAAATTTGTAGGGAAGTTGTTAAATCATGATTATAATAATAATTATTAAATATTATATTTCAAATTTTATTAAAAAGATATTATTGTTAATAAATTCTTATGATTCTTGAGTAAAGTTAAATTTTATGCACTTTCAAATGTACCTTACCCCTATGATTAAAATATTCCTAATAACTTATTATTCATGTTTATAAACCTACCTATTTTCAAATACTCTTGCACAATCTCATGGGGACCATTCTTAAGCCTCTCACGGAGTTGATCTCTCTTTTCTCTTAACTGCTCCACTGACAGTTTTAGAGAGAAAAAAACTCAACATGTTTATTTACTAGCTACACTGAGCAGAGTATAATGCATCAATCAGCGGCTTCCCACAGGGAGCAACCCCCAGGGCACGAGATAGGTCCAGGATTGACCGCAAATGAGATGCACGCTCCTTGTGATAGACATCACAAAGTGTCCTCATTGATAAAAGTTCACCAAAACACACATAATTTTGTCAAATATGAAGTAATATGAAAATGACAAATAACCCAGTCATATATGAAGTATTTAAAAAACAATACCTGTGTTCAATCCTGGATATAAGTGCAGGGCACCCATGGGAACTCAAGGGCATTTGTCGAGATTGTCAGATGATTGTTTCCAGAGGGTGTGGGGGTTAAAGATCACTTTTGTTCACGGAGATTGCACCCAGGGCCCAGAATTGAACCTGGTGATTTGTAAGCTTATATATGAGATCAGCGTCTTGATGATTCCCCGATAAATATTCAATAATGAATAATGCATTGTTTTATCATATAGTATAACAGTATGGCTGCAGTAGATCTCAACAGCCTTTAGCCTTTGATGAATGGGGGGGGGGGGGGGGGGGGGGGCGACCGCTGATTGATGCACGAGATGATGCTATAAATTAAGTAATGATCCGGCTAAGAACTACTGTAAAGAACAATAGACGGGTGCATTGGGAGTCGTTATCTCCCGGCGCAAGAGGACGTGTTAATTGACCTAAAATGAGCTATCTCATTCGATAAACCGCTATTAGCGCGGAATTCAAATGAAGTAAAGAGAATTTTCAAAGCTTAGAACTTGAGCAGATCGCTGAATTTCACAGATTGTTTTTATTTTACAGCAATTGCTATGTACGCAAAGTATAAAGAAAATTGATTGTGCGGAACTATGCGTTTTAGTCAACGAAGACGCCGAATGCGATATTTTGTCTTGCGTTCGTCATAAACTTTGACAGGAAGCTCCTGACTTTGACAGTTTACCGTGGCATCACTTTGAACATATTTATAGCAAGCGCAGCACGATTGCGTAAATAAACTAGCGATTCTTCATGATGCAGAGATCGATCAAGCATTCTATTTTCTTCAAGCAAAGCCAAATCCATATTTTTCTCAACAGTCGATTGTGAATTAACGCACGCGCCGGCGGCATGAGCCAAGGAAATGGCAAAACGCGGATTCTTCAACAAAAACAATGACAAAAGCGAAACATATTTGAGTCATTGGGACATCACGGGCAGGGAGAAAACAGAAAAGAATAATAATTTGTCCGTAGTGAAATCAAATCCATGCGCCACAATCGTTTGAACACTTTCACTGGAGCAATCAGACAGGCTACCACCAAAATTGTAATGCAGAAACTGGTTCAAAATCACCCACGAAAGAATGTTCTGTCATCTCTTCCAAAACTATAGCTTTATTGCACATGCAAGCTTTCATGAATCTCTGTTCACCGAAATATCTCTAAGCGAAACAGAATAATATTTGGTCACCTCACCTCGACGTGAAGTCTCTTCCGACCTGACCCTTCAGTATCGATTCTGTTTGCACAAGCAACACAATTTTTTCTCTTCGATCATTGTGCTTTCTGTCCTTCTTGTCACCGCAGAAGGTGTTGATATGCAGATCGCTCGCTGTATCGAGGACCCACGTGGATCGCTAAATCCCCATTCCGAATGGAAAGGACAGCAACAGACATCCACAAATGGCATAATATACTACTAAATACTAGTACAAACTATATACATTTCTAAATTTTGAAAAAAGACGCACGATTGCTAGGAAGCAAGCCTTGAAATACTGACTCAATGAAAATACAAGATGGCGGATGCTGACCTTTCGATCCCGTTACCATGGTTCCGCACATTCGACTTAGTTGAAATTTGCGTGACAGATAGAACAATAGCTTTACTCCATATATAGATCATAACAATGGTCTTAATGAATATTTTACGACCATTTTTTAGCTATTTTCATATTTCAGCCAATCACGAAGCCGGATTTTAATTACTTAATTGGAAACAGACACCAGATGTCTCCCTGCTGCGTTGCGCTTCGCCCCTTTCCTTCTTATACGGACTACTACTTAACAATAACATTGACGACCTTGAATAACATTGTTTACATTCCCTACCTTTACTTTGCAAATCAACAAGCTCGACGTTATCTTGTTTGGCACCTTCGTTTTCAGCATTTCGTCTGGAAAACCATGATATTATAAAGAAACACAAGCTTACATAAATGCCTTTAGCTTACATAATAAGCTCATATGCTGCACAAGTAAGCTGTCAGTTTCTATAAAACATAGCTTATACAGAGTCGATGCAACTACGTGGAAATAACATCACAGATATACAACAGGCTTCAATTCCGTTAAGCAATTGTTCTAATGCTTGTTCCCGTTAAATTTCAATACCTGTCAGCTCTTTCTTGTAGTCTTTGAAGGTCGTATAATGCACCTTCTTGTTCAAGTTTAGCCGCCATGTTTGTTTGTTCCTTGCTGTCGTTCCCAGACTCGCTCGGATTGATCTTCGCGCGCTTTTCTAAAGTCATTCCCAGTCTTCTCCGGTTCTCGGTCGATTTCGTCAAAAATCGGTCCGCAAAGCGTACTTTGTGTGCTTATGGATTGCATCGCGAACGGAATGTATTACACTGCACAAAAATCAAACCCATTTCGCTTGTTTATACAGTCATGATGTCGTACATGCCTCATTCGAGAAAATGATATGGGACTCGCGCTTCGCGCTCAGTTCCAGTTTGCTCGCGGCTACAACGATTCCAGTTCGCTCGCGACTTCAACGATCTGAGAAAATAGAGAGGCTGTGAACGAACAGTCTACTTTGTTGATACAATTATGAATACATCATTGTTGAGGTTGCCGGGGGATAAGGAAACCCTTTCGGGATTTTACAAGAGCCGCCCCCAATTATTAGTTAATCAGGTTCTGATTCAGATTGGAAACAGTTCATACAGGAATCCCGGCATTCCATACTCTTCAAGATGACCTCTGATATGACATCTTGTTGGTGATCACCAGGACCAACTCGTAAACACTCGTAAACTCTCGTAAACACACAAAATCGTATTTCAGGTGATGCAACTGTGACCTTACTTCGTGTAAGCCCACACAAAAGACGCTCTGGGGAGAAGACCAAAACAGTCGGGAGGAACAAGTGCAGTTTTTTTTTCAAGTCTTTGTTGAAGCACTCGAAGAGTTTCCGATTGTTATTATCCAATCAAAAAACAGCGCGAGCACTCACGAGTAGTCTGAAAATTGTCACGCCAGCATAGCGTAATGAGACGGCTTTGAAATAACACTTTGCCCTAGTTCTTCTCCTGGCGGTTTTGTCGAGTGTTCGGCCGAGTAAGGGCACGGGGTGAGTCACCTCAAACAAACAAACACGAACGAATAGTGGTAAAGTGTGGCGTCACAAATTTTCAAATTAGTTTTATCAAGCCTCAAAATCCCATCATCAGATAAAAATTGCTGCTGTATGATCAGCCACAAAATTTCAACTCGTTAGCACGAATAGAACAGAAGATATAGAGGTTCAAAGTTTGGTACCGTCCCACACAAACCTCTCGCCGGTTCTAAACTGAAAATTTAATTTTTGGCAAGTGGACGTTTTTTGGCGTGCTTCCTCCGAATAGCTGATCAAATTTCATAATTTCGCAAATTTAATTTTTGTGACGTCATAACTTTAGTACTCTATTATGAACCGGACTCGGCCCTTGGCCCAAGTCGCCCGGTTAAAAATATTTACACAGGAAAAATACAAAATATTTTCGTTTTTATTTGGCATAAGATGTACAAGCATCTTGATTGATGAAAATACCTTTAAATACGAATTTCTCTAAAAAGTCTTTAATGACATGATTAATAAAATGAATGTACCCCGATCCGTATATAATATTCTCAAACATCTGTACGAAATAACGTCTGAAAAAGTTTCTAAAGTTAGGGCATTATTTTATTTGTAAAGCTAACATGAGATAATGATTAATTTTGTTTTGATATATTTTGATATACAAAGCATTTATTTAAACTTTTATACAAATCTTTCTAAGCTACACTAAAACGTACAATATGCGCGCTAACTGCATTAACTACATCGCTCTCAGTAGCGCTGTGATTGGTTCATAAAATTCGTGCAACATGCTCTAGCCAATCAGAACGAAGATGCGTTCTTCTCGACCAATCAGGTGCAGACTTTGACCGCCATTCCCGCGCTCGCCACCGGTTATACGCTTACAGGGTTTTTTTTTTCTTACGTAGAGCCCTGATTGGCTAATTCACTTTTTGCGAGGCACCGCGATGAATTTAGCGTTGCAAAACTGAATTATCGCGTACACCCCGAGTCAATTAGCGCGGTTTTCAACGTCTAAAGCCATGATCTGCCCACAATATTTGCTAACTACAGCTATCCCTAACTAATAGAAAAGTTCTTTATCCCATGCCTCGGCTACAAATGATAGTGCAAAGGTCGCAGTTTTTTCATCCCCTTCGTTTCCTCTACAAAGCCAAGGTGAATGAGGGTAAATTTTAGTTACGAGAGGCACTGGTGATTTTCTATTATTAAAAAATTTATCTACACTTTTTTCTGTCTTAATAATTTATTTACTTTGAATGTCACCGAACGGTTTAGTTCAGTAGCGTATCGTCTCGGGATGACACTTGGCAAGGCCTCCTGTGCAGCCGTTGAAAATGTATAGTAAATGCTACGCTACAGTCTGGGTGCAGGAATAACGTGTCGGTTTTGCCAAAACCTTCGTAGAAGTACTCGAAGTGTTTCCGAGTATTATTATCCAATCAAAAAGTATCGCGCATACTCGCGAGTACTACGAAGGCTGTCACGTCATCATCACGTCATAAGGTTACGTCATGTTGCTTGGCAACGTCTCGGACGAAAAACCGCGGGCTCAGTCACTTCTCACAAAGGAGATTTCTTAGAACAAACTAATCACCAACGATAATATTGTCTTTATGTGGCATCAAATTCTCCTAACTAGTACCATATAACTGTATGAAGATCAGTATGGAGAACTTGTGCATTGATACTAGCTAAATACTACCTTTCTGTTCTACCTAACAGCTATACGACATCTTGTCCTTGTGCTTCTTTATAATTCATCCCACAACTGATACATAACACTTCAGTCCATCGGGTCAGTGGTAATCTTCAGAAACGCAGATTCTACTTCATTGCTTAGCACCATTCCTCTGGTTCACTATGGAAGAACAAAACAAAACTAAGAAAAGCGCGTTCACACACGTCTGCAAAACGCTTTAACTGACTTATGTGCGCTATATTAGGTTAAAAAGGTTTACTATGTACCAATCCAATAGATTGGTGCGGACAAGTGGCTCATCAGTGCTGGTAGGTAAGGTAAAGCCACACTCGGGCAGAACTGGCCCACACTTCCGGAGCTTATCCTGGTTTCCGTAGCATGAAGCAGACTAGGATTATTGCTACTCCCCCTGGGTGGGATGCTAGTCCATCGCAGGTTACCCCCAGTATTTCTTCAGGTTTCCCTAACACCGGTACCCATTTAAAGGAGCTATGTCACGATATTTTAAGTCATTTGTGCAAAAGTGCAAAATCACCTTCAAATTGAAGAAGGCCTCAAAATAATAGTTTACTAAGGTAGAAAAACACCAAAGAGGCGATAATAAACGAAACAGGAACAAGGATGGTTGAGGATGGAGAAGATTAAGACGGATTGCGAATGGTAAACTTGAAAAATTGGCCAATTTTTTCAAGATTCACCATCCGTGACGTAGCTCCTTTAAACCCCTTGGTGGAGAAAAGCACTATGAGAGTAAAGTCTCCTGCCTGGCCGGTGTTATTGTGTTGTGTTCTTGGGGCTCGAGCCCGGACCACTTGATCCGGAGTCCAACGCGTTAACCATTAGACCATCGCGTCTTTCACATCAGTGCCGGTGCTTAGTAATCTCGTACCCAGATCACCCTCTGCCACTTTTCAGTGTCAGACAGAGTAGGATCTGGGTACGAGATTAGGTGCTTAGCAGTATTGCTACTCCTCTAGCATTTTGTCAGCTTTCCCTAACCGTTTGCCGGTACCCTCCTGAGTGGAGAGAGGCACTATGAGAGTAGTGTCTTGCCCAAGAACACAACACAATGACCTTAGCCAGGAACTCGACCCTGGACCTCTCGACCTGGACCTCTCGATCCGGAGGCCTGCGCAGTAACCTCGTCTCACACTTAAAACCATTGTCTGAATTGTCATCATACCTTGAGGCAAGCGAGCTGTTTATAACGTTCAACAGCGAGGGGTCTCGGTCCTTGAGCATGGTCAGTAGCTGGTCTAGGTACAGTCTGTTTTGTTCCTGTTCCTCAAGCTTAGCTTCCATGTCTTTCACTGCTTCGGTCTGCACATACACACAAACAAAATCAAACAAACTTGGATTAATTAAATTAAGTTAAGCCTCCGAGTTGAAGAATATCGTTCGTTATAAGCGGGGACTTCGTTATAAAGGGGTTTATTATATCGGGGTTGCACTGTAGTAAAATAAATGTGTCTATTATTATCACGCATTCATACAGTTCACCGCGAAAACTCCTCTCGGATCTTTTGTTTTGCATGTTCAGGTAACTAATTTCAAAACATTACAGGCTATAATTTGTTTTAGAACATAACAGCCTAGTAGTGTCTGTCTGTCTGTCTGTCTGTCTGTCTGTCTGTCTGTCTGTCTGTCTGTATTTACAGTCTGTAGAAAGTCGGACAGTATATATATTTACTTACCAAAGTGTTTATCTTGTTTTCAGAATCCTTTAGCTTTTTGTCTTTCTGTCGGGCAATAGTCTCTGCGGTGTTCACTTGTTTGGTTAAATACTAAAAAGAAGAAAATAAACAATAATAATGAATTAAAACGACATGGAAGTGTGCAGCGACCAAGTTAACAGATGTCTCTCTTCGTGTGCTCAATTCTTCCTCTCCTCGAGAGAAATCTGAGATTCGACCTGAAGAATTCCATACTGATTACATAGCTCTACAGAGATCCGTGTAGTGTCTGTGATTGGATGTTGTTCGTGTAAAAGCCGATTTAGACGGTACGATTTTGTCGCATGCGACATGCTCACGACAAGCCTACATCCTCGTTCCCAGAGCTCCTCGTTTTTTTTCTTTGCGCCGGAAACGAGTAGCCCTGGTCGCAAGGAAAAAAATCGATTTTTTTCATTGGCTGATAAAAAATGAATGCGCAACACGAATTAATGAATGGATGTCCGGAATTTTCGGACATCCGGTAACGGCTGAGACCAGAGCCTCCGTTTCGCCAACCACGTGACCAAAAGAAACAGAGGATCTGGGAACGAGAATGACAAGCCTACGACACTAATTGTGTCGTGTAAATCAAACCTACAACTCGCTTACGATTATCGTGTACGACACGAAAAATGTCGTAGGATTTTGAAATAAGTTTTAAACCTTGGGACATGTCGTAGCCACAGAAAAATTGCAAAACTAAAATTCACTTTCACGTACAAGCGTCTAACGGCAAACGGCAAAAGTGGGATTTTTGTCGTTCGCGGAAAAAACAAACGTGACCATTAATCTATCTATTAAGCACCTTGTTCTACGGCAAACGTTAGATGCCTGTTGATTCTGTTTACTTTTCCTCGAATTATGAAATAAAAACAATTGAAAATAATTCACGCGTTCACAACAAACACTAAACTACTCACATTCGCGAAAAAACGGCAAACGGCGAACGGCAGACTGCAAAACCCGGGACTTTTGCCCTTCGCGATATTGATAGCCCTAACTTATACATGACGCGCATAGTTTCATACTTACACTCTCCACATCACGAAGCTCTTTGTATTTCTGTTTAAAGGACTCATTCTCCCTCCCTTCAGCCGCCAGTTTGGCAACAGCCAACTTCAGTTCATCAATTTCTTTCGTCCTTTCCACCAGGAAGATGTTCTCAAGCTTCAAATCTTCAACCTCCTTTGCGCTGTTGTTGTTATCCGCTCTATCCAGGCTCTCCGCGTTCTTTCCGCGTTCTTCCAGCTCCGCTACCCTCTCGAGCAAGAGCTGTTTCTCTGCTGCGAAGTCTTCGAGCTTCTTCTGGAAATGATCGACTTCATCTTGGCTCTGTGTTTCCATGTCACGCATCTGTGCGGTCAATTTAATGATATTTGTCTTCATTTCCTCTCCGTCTTTACACTTAGCTGCCAATGTAAGATTTTCCTTTCTCAGGTTTTCAACTTCATCGGTGCCATTTCTATCAAAGTCTTTTCTGCCATGTTGTAACTCCTTCAGCTTTGCGCCCAACTCTTTCTTCTCTGCTGTGCTTTTATCAAGATCTTTTCGCAGTAACTCCCCCTCGTCGGCTTTGTGAGAAAGTTCTTGATTATCCTGCTTCAATTTCTCTATTTGACCGACTTCAACCAGCAATTCGTTGTGTTTTTCTTGCAGTGCTTCAAGTTTTAAGGCAAGCTCGTTTTGGCTAGAGTCGGACTCGCCATTCAAAACCCTTAGCTTCTCTAATTCTTTCTCTTGCAATTCAAACGCATCGCTCAACTGTCTCAAATTCTCCAGTTCTTTCTCGTTGGAGGAAAGTTCGTTGTTTCGAGCGTAAAGTCTTTCGATTTCGCGATCCCGCATGGAGATTTCATTGTCGAACTTTGCCTCAAGCTCCTCGGTTCTTTGTCGCAGTGCTTCATTTTGTTGTCGAAGCTCTTCCAGCGCCCGTTCTGGCTCGTCATTACTTGTCCGTTCACCGAGCTCTTTGTCTCGTCTCTTGAGATCCTCATTTTCCCGCCGCAAGCTTTCAATTTCGTCTTCTCTCTCACTCAGCGTGTCACTTCGTAACCGCAGTTCCTGGAGCTCTTCTTCCTTAGCCACAAGTTCTTGTCGAACCACATCCAACTCCTGCGAAGCGATCGCCTCGGATTCTTCGTCGATGACGTGGTCTAGTTCGTTCAATCCATCCATCAAATCCTCGCTGATTTCTTCCACGATTTCGTCTCCCTCGATTTCGTCTCCCTCGCCTATGGCGGGGGCCAACTCTAACTCGTCCTCGTCTCGAACCGAGGACACCTCTGAGTTGATGCCTGGCTCTTGAGAGATGTCCTCCGCGACATCCGTCGTCCTAAAACAAACAAATAAAACAAATTAGTAGACTGCGAGGAGTCTTTCTTTTCCGTCATAGATATAGCGTAAGACCCGTCCCGCGCTTATTTCAATCCCGTCCCGCGCTTATTTCAATCCCGTCCCGCGCTTATTTCAATACCGTCCTGCGCTTATTTCAATCCCGTCCAGCGCTTATTTCCATCCCCCAGGAGCGAAACATCTGAGCTTCCACCCAAAAATTCCATACTTATGACGTAGTTCTACAGAGCGTCTCTAATTGGTTGTTAATCGCGCGCGAAAATTCATAACCTCACATTACATTTTCCGGTCGTGACAGAAGAATTCGTTCGTTATAAGTGGGAAATTCGTCCACTCAGTTATATCGGGGTGTTATATACGTGATAGAGTCTTTAGAAAAGGCCGGTTGTAGTAAGTTTGTCAGATCGGAGTTTGTTACACACGACAAAAAGTCTAGTCAATGTCTTTTTAAGTCCATTCCTTTGTATCCAAGTTTAATGGTACTTTTAACGTATATAACGACCCCCACGTCAATGTCTTTAGAAATAGCTTGTCCCACTAAGTTTGTTCCTTATAGCCGAGTGCGCTACATCAAAGTCATGAATCCTTAAAAGGTTTTACTAACCAGCCATCTAAAGGATCTTTATTCATATCGTCATCTTTGACTTCAGTTGGTCGTCTACAAAGTCTGAACACGTGATCAGGTGCGCTCCAGGCCATTTGCAGTCTCAGGGGACACACGTGATCAGCTACTTCTTCTCTGTCATCTGTACAAGGTGAAATATAAGGAAGGAAGATTAAAAGAGCTACGTTCATAATCCGTCTCAATCTTCCCCAATCTTGACCATCCTTGTTCCACTTTGGTTTATTGTTATTCTGTTTGCATTTTTCCACGACGATGGTAAACTATTAGTTTGAGGTTTCCTTCGATTTGAAGGCAATTTTGTACATGGTAAAAAAATTACTTGATAGTCCAATCCGGAATTGCTTTAGTTTTGCTTTATCGTGTTCTGTTATTGGTTCAAAAACCTCGCGCGTCTGCCGTCAATTAACCATCAGATGCAAAACCAAACTGAACCAATCGCAACTCGGCCACTCGCGCGTTTTTCAGCGTTTTTCAGCGCTTGGCGCCTTGGCGACGGTTCTTTTAGTTGTTTACAAATGTGGCGATTGGCCATTGTAATTGAATTGGTTCTGGTTTTACAACAGTTATTGAAAACTGCTCTCGCTTCCTTTGCATGAATTACCCATCAGTAGACCGTTAACTCCAGTCTCACCTTCATTTTCCTCAGAAACCTCCACCAAGTAGTACTCACTAACATCACCAGGCAAGTCAAACTTCTTGAATATCAGGACCAGCGCTTCTGAACAAGGAGTCTTGGATGACAGGGGGATGGAGCGATAGTCTAAGTCGTCTTCGTATCTCTCCAGTTCAAACAACATCTGCACAAAATAGTCAACAAGTTAAGTTAGTAAACTAATATTTATCATAGAGCGATTTTCAATTAAGTGTCGAAAGTAATCGCTGAATTGCTTTGGTTTTGCTTTACGTGCTCTGTGATTGGTTTAAAAACTCGCACCACCAACTCAACCAATCAAATCAAAACCAAAACCAATCGCGACTTGGTCACACGCGTTTTCCCGCGCTTGGCGGCAGCTACATGTACGTGTATTTGCTTTGAGTTTTCATTGTTGTTTCGCTTGTTGTGATTGGCCATTGTGATTGCTTTGGTTTTGGTTTCACGACACTCAATTGTAATCCGCTCTAATCACAACCTGGGCCTCTGAAAAGGGAAACCACATATCGTAATGATTCGATTCCACTTTGGGATCTCGAGGGAGGGCTCTTAATGGAATGAGGGCGTTTATTAGTTTTATGCTTATTAGTCTTATTAGGGTTACCTGCAATGAATTAGAGCCCCATCCAGGGGAGTAGCATGTTATGGAAACTGGAGTTAAGCGCCGGCCTGATAGACCACCTAAGCCTGTAGACAACCTTAACTTAACCAAACCAATTGGAAGCGGGCACTTATATTATCATTCTGCTTTAAACTGGAGTGCTTATCAATGACAATTAGGTAGTTATGGGAAGGAGGGCACTTATAATGGTTTCCATGTGACTGCGATCATTGCGATCGTTGCCATCATATGGAAACCACTCTTGCGATCGTTGCGCAAGGTAAGGCGGTTGCAGCCCTACTGTTGGTGAAAGTGGTAAACATCCCCTCCGTCTGCTGCCTGACAGACCACTCGTTTTACTTCCTCAGCTCTTACCTTGATAACTCCTTCATCTCTACACCTCAACTCAAAGCGCTGCTTGTCAGGATCGGCCCAGCGGCACTGATACAACAGCGGGCAGTCAGCTTCACTGAGATCATGATGAGTAGCTGATAGGAAAAGAGTGCGATCAACATCTTATTTCTCCTTACAATATCAAAACGTTTGATGTACAACCAAATTCTCTAAACGTATTTTGAGCTCGACTGTAAAGATTAGGTTTAGCATATCTCATTGGTGATCAGGCTTTTAGCCAGGCGGCCGTCTGGCCGTCCAACGGACGGCCACTTGTCAGAAAGAGGAGATTTTCGACGGCCAGTTTTGGGAGGAAATTTACGAATTTCTGCGCTTACTGTAACAAAACGTGTGTACGTAATTAAAAAAACTTACATTCCTTTCTGCTGTCAAGAGTTGTTTTAGTCTTCTTAGCATGATTTCCTTCTCTATTTACGTAATTTTAGTGAGTTTTCTCACCGTTTTCTTCGCACAAACGAGCAAAGCAATTTCACAAGCAAAGCCGCTGTTCAAAAACATTGACTCACCAATTCGCCCCAGGGCCCAGGCTACTTTGCCGGGAGCTAAAAATTTATCTGCACGTGGGCGAGCAGAATGAGTCAAAGATCACTTCTGAAGACGTGGACTACGAGGCAGCTCGAGTGATTTTCGACCGCCAACCGCGACGAATATAAATATGAAGTCAGAGTTGTAAATGAACGTAAATAATAACTACACAACAACACATGTATAAATTAAAGTTCTTTATTTCTAAAAATATTCAAATATGTTGCGTTTCTGAGAAGACTGGCACTAGTGTACCACAATACAGTTCGACGCTTTACCGATTACCGTTCTTTCGTGTATTTAAAGTTTGTCAGTTTTTTAACTTCAAATTTCAATCACTGTTTATACCAAATGGAGTTTCTGCACAATTCAACAAGGGTAATGTCAGGTAAGGATATTTTTGTCGAATTATAAAGGAAAAACAGCGTTTCAACAGCTTCATTGAAAGACATTTACAGCTGCTCACAATCGCGGAAATCGCGTCTACGAGGCTTCAATTTTTCAAAATTTCCTGGGGGGCATGCCCCCAGACCCCCCTAGAAAAATGGGGCCTTCGGCCCCAACAGGAATTTTGGACGCCCACTTTATAAATCCTGGCTAAAAGCCTGTTGGTGATAACAAGTTATATACGATTGCAGTTCACAAACATTCATTTTACATGTACACACTCCCTTTTCGGTGCTTGGAGATCAGATAAAACACACTCTCCCGTTTGATATATTACTTGAATACAATTCACTCTGGAAAGGCCAAACAAGACAACGACTTTACACATTCACAAACATAATTTTTTAGCATACAGTACTAGAAATAAATTATTAAAATAAAATTTCAAAAGGTATACCTCCTTTTCCTAGTCCCATTTCACAAACATAAAACCTCCGCGGATCATGGACTACTTCATATTTCTCAAACACAAGTTTAATGATCTCAGCGCTTGTAGTTGTCATGTTCACCATGAAGCTACAATAATGCATTTCTTCCGAGAGAGCCGTAGGCCACATCCTGATTAATCCCTGGGGACCAGCTTGCAGGAGGTACTGCATGGCAGGGTTGAGCTTTTTTGACGTCGATGATGATGATGAGTGAAATAACTTTGTCAACTTTGACGATCCTGAACCCAGGGACAAGCTGTCGAGCAGTTTTGACACCCTGTGGTTTGGAAACATGAAAGGTTAACCCTTTAAGCCCCATATAGTCAATATACAAATTCTCCTTACCGGTTCTATACATTTCCTATACTACTAGTAGGGAGAATTTGTTTAAAATTCATAACAATTTCTCTTTGATGATCACTAACTTAATTCTCACAACCTTTTCTCATGACTGTGTATTGATACTGTGAGGAGAAATGTGATCCTGATCACTCTTGGGGCTTAAAGGGTTAAATGAGCTATGTCATAATATTTTGAGTCATTTCTGCGATGTGCAAAGTCGTGTTCAAATTGAAGAAAGCCTCAAAATAATAATTTAGTACAGTAGAAAAACACCAAAGAAACCAAACAGGAACAAGGATAGTTGAGGATGAATGAAGATCAAGATGGATTGCAAACGACGAACTTGAAAAATTTAGGCTAAATTTTTCAAGATGCACAAACCGTGACGTAGCTCCGTTTATTACTAGAACTGTACATTATAAAATTGTAGTTACTAAGCTTGCACTTATGTCCAGGATTGAACACAGGTATTGTTTTTTAAATACTTCATATATGACTGGGTTATTTATCATTTTCATATTACTTCATATTTGACAAAACTATGTGTGTTTTGGTGAACTTTTATCAATGAGGACACTTTGTGATGCCTATCCTTATTTTCTCTTAGTTTATTCAATTATTTTGTAATTCATATATTGCAATATAATAGAATCATTAAATCCCTAACCACGACGACTTCCTGATTCAATTATGATTTTGATTATTACCTTTTGAATCTCCACTACAGTAGAAAGCTCTATGAAGTAACAAAATGTCTATGCTGCTATTATTCAATAATTACCTTTTGTGTTTCTTCTGCTTATTTGCATGTTTTTCACTTTTAGCTGCCTTTTCTCCTGACTTGTCCTTCTCTTTAGATGTTTTGCTATGTTTCTTTGTTTTCCCTCCCTTGCTTTTTGATTCATGGCCCTATATAACACAAGTTATTATCAGATAAATGGCCAATTAACTTTAAGGCGGGACTTAACCTGAATGCCATTTTTCCGCCACTTAACATGGGTTTAATTCTTGTTCATGTTTCAAGCAATCCAAAAACTCTATGCTCATCTCATGAATCTATGTTAGGGGTGTTTTGTAAATTTTTGGGTGATTTTTGCGTATGTTTTGGAGGAAATAGTTTTTCTCAAAGGATATGTAAAAATTTGGGAAATAAGAAATATTGAAGATTTAATGTAGTTTTAAAATTAGAATTTGAAGTTAAAAATTAGTAGATGGACACCTCGATAAGCGAAGGGTTAGGGTTAGGGTTAGGGTTACCCCATGCGGGAGCACCCGCGTGGGTATCAACTGTCTGTTGGTGTTCCAAAAATCATTTTCTTTCTTCTTAAAATTTCATTGAAATTTAGGTTAAGTCCCACCTTAATCACAGCTAAGCAATGTAACAACTTTCCTACACAAGCTACAATCTTGGCCAAAACTAGTTGAGACAAGGAGAACTGAGAACATCTTGCGGATACGACACACTTTAAAAAAATATCTTCACACCAGAACAACATTGATATGGGGGAGGGTGATTGAATGACTAAGCTACTAATACTTGCAATAGTGGAATTGGTAAATATTTTCAAGATTGCACTGTAAAATGTAGATTGACAAAGTTTCAGAGGGAAAACTCAAGCTGGAAATACGTCTGCATTTACAGGCTACCATCTCCTCTGCCATTTTTTAGCTCTTTTCCTGCTTCATGTATTACATTGTACCCAGGGTGGCTATTGATTCAGACTAAGATATATTTTTCCCCTGCACATGGAATTCTGTTCACTACAAAACAGACCCCAAAAGGGAATTATTCAAACTTACATCAAGATTTCTACCCAAGGTGTCCGACTTGTGCGCTGACTTTGACCACGTGGGAGGAGGGGGTGGGGGAGGCATGGCCAAATCGTGAGAATGATCGTCACTGCCTCCTGTCATACTGCTGGACAGGGACACAGTTTCTGAAGCCATGTGGAATCCCATCTCACTGTCACGCGGCGATGAAGAACCCGTGGAAGATGTCAACCCAAGCTCGGCTTGGAATGCGGGAGATCGCAGAGCATTGAGGACAGCCATGATTTTCATCTTCTCCTGCTCAGAGGCGGACTGCAGAGCACCTGTAGGAATTATTCATTATAGATTCTTAACACTCATCCAGCTCTTGCAGAATGTTTTGTAGTTAGTAGTCAGCAGAACAGGAGTAGTGGACAGCAAGGGCCATGTCCACTTGCCTGCTGGCAGGGGCAGGGAGGGGAGGGGGGGATGGATGGAGGGAGGGGAGGCGAGGGGGAGGGTCTAGTGTGAAGTAAACAGTAAATAATCAACTGTACGCAGCAAAGTTGTTGGCTACCTACATGTACATATTTTGAGGTGGGAGACGTTGTGACCTAATGGTTAGCGCATCGGACTCCAGATTGAGCAGTCCGGATTCGAGCGCTGGCCAGGGTCACGGTGATGTGTTCTTGAGCAAGACAGTTAAACTCTCACAGTGCCTTTCTCCACCCAGGAGTATAAATGGGTACTGGCTCGAACTGTTAGGGAAACCTAACAAAATGCTGGGGGGGGGGGGGGTAACCTCATGGACTAGCATCTCACCCAGGGGGAGTAGCTGCAATACTCCTGGTCAGCTTCATGCTAAGGAAACCGGGATAAGCTCTGCCAGTGTGGCCCTGAATGGCTTTACCTACACATTTTGAGAGGGCTGGTCTTCATGCAGTGCACATCAAAACACCTTTGATACAACAATCAAAGGTAGTGTCAACTGCCGTAGAGGCTGGCTTTGACTGGGGTAATGTTGAGTAAGCCTAGATGCCAAACAAGAACAAGAGTTGACAAGAGTTCATATAGCCTCTCATGCACTGTTGGCACTCTCATTAAATTTGAACCTGCTCAAATTATCCTTGAGAGTGGTCCAGAGTTTTCTCTCATTTGGACTGGACTGATGATAGTAGCTGACCTTACCTTGGATCTCCATCTCAAACATGTCCTCTTCTTCAGGGTGAAAACGCCGATAAATCTCTGACAGTATAACTTCACGCTCATCAGGGGAATCGATGCCAATCTCCTCTGGAATAAAATAATGTAAAACAAACATTAACAAAAACAATATTGTTGCATAGTGTACCAAACAGAAATCTAACCAAGTACACAAAAAGTTAACACTTTCCCAGGGGGACGGGGAGGGGGAGGGGGGGAATCCCATGTGAAAGGGGCAAAGATGCTTGTCAGAAAATTACATATTGATAACTTAAAACACCTACCAAGTAACTGGAAATTGATGTTTTTCAACACTTTTCCATCAACATGGTGCTCTGTGTGAAAAGGAATAAAAGAAACAAGAACAAATTAATATTTTACTCTCAGTAACTGACTACAAAAATACAAACAATTAATTTTTTTTTTAAATGCAGAGAAGGATTCTTCCAAAAAGTGCCTGAACACCATACCATAGGCGTAAAATTTGTAATAAAATATATAAGTTACACTGTACATTGTAAACGTACATGTAGGCAAGAACCTCGAATTTAAAGACAAAAAAAAGAAGTCAAATTAGTTTCAAAACCATTATTTAACAGTTAGCTTCATTTTAGATCAAATTAACCATATTTTGCATAACACATTATCATTTGCTGTTATGATACGTGAACTTTACCAACAAAACCAAAACTTCAAGATGAACAACAGTCATTCAAGGTTTTTGTTCTTAGACAAAAAATTAACTGACTTGCAGTTGTTTCTTTAGATCGTAAGCTTCAGAGCGATACATACTAGCTTTTTATAATATTGCTTCTCGACTTGAATTTTAATTTTTATCATTAGCACTTGAACGGCTTTTTTAATTTTGTGTGAAGGTTTAATGCAGTTAAAATGTAATTTTAAACGGAGTTAACAACAAGAGCGCCAGTGATCACCTGGAAGTCAGCGGTATTTGGCATGTGCGCATGTGCTATGATTCCATGTGCTCTCAGAGTTGAGCGTGTTTTAGCGTTTGTGTTGTGGCGGGCGTTCTTCTAGGTCTTCTAGCGTGTTCTAGGCCTCAGCGTTTTTCCCCTCCCCTCCCCCCTTTTTTTTCCACTGCTTCGGCAGTGTGACGGGTGCCTGTTTCCCTGGCGTGGGGGCTCATGGCTGGGTTGCCAGGATTTGCCAGCCATGGGGGCGGTTCTCCATCTACGAGCTGGCTGCCAAAAGTGGAAGCTCCTGGATGTCCCAGTCACCCAACCTCCACTTAAGCGATACGGTTGTTAACAGTAAATACCACCTTTAATTAAAAGTTAAACAACAAACATTGCATAATAAAACAAACCTCTGAACTCTGGTGTAAAATGTCCTAATCCAATGAAGTCCAGCCAGTCCACACAATCATCTTCAGTCCACACTTCTAGAGCAAGGTTGTGAAATCTTTTATCATCTATTGTCTAAAATCACAACAGATAATTATTTTATTAAAAACCTTTACCTCTAAAAAATTTAACATTTCCACTTGGCAAAAAAAACCTAACAGTATCACGTGAAATTATACTGCTCAATAGCTTCATTTGAATGGTCACACACTAGGGTTTCATCCAGACTGAAAAGTTAGAACACTGTGCAACATAATAACAGTACCACATGAAAATACTGCTCAATAGCTTTCATTTGAATGGTCACACACTAGGGTTTCATCCAGACTGAAAAGTTAGAACACCTTGTGCAACACAATAAACAGTACCACATAAAAGTACTGCTCAATAGCTTTCATTCAAATGGTCACACACTAGGGTTTCTGATCCACAGATAGAACCAACATGTACATTAGCAGCACATGTACCACATGAAAGTATTGCTCAATAGCTTTAATTTGAATGTCTACCGAATTTCCTGTACATTGACTCTACAGACTAAAAAATAAATTGAACCACAATTCAAGGTTTGACAACACCTTTTCAGTTTAAATAAATGTAACTTGATGATCGATCAGTGCTCAATAAAGAATAATACAAAGCTCTATAATTCTCGAGTTACTTTACCTGCTTCTCCAACAGCGAAGGAGGAATGACAGGAGAAGGTGAGTCAACTTCATAACTGTTCTCCATTATAAGTAATTCTTCTAGTTCTTCTTTTCCTTCTCCCTCATCAGAGCTAAAAAATAATCATGACCACAGACTTTACCATGGATGCGAGTCACTCAAATTAAATGATAAAAGGTCGGATCTGTCCCAAAAATTATTGTGAAAATTCCAGGTAAAATTTTATTCCCAAAACAGCACTTGTTGGAGTTCTCACGTTTACTCTCATCCAGGAGTATAAATGGGTACCAGCGACAAAGGGGTAACCTGCAATGGACTAGCATCCCATGCAAGGGGAGTAGCAATACTCCTAGTTGGCTTCATGCTACAGAAACCGGAAATAAGTGCCGACATGTACGCTCTGTAAAGGCTGTAGTGTTTTTAATGGCTGTTTCTTCATTCTCGTCCCCAGAGGCCACAATCCTTTTGGTCAGCACCAAGAGAATCAGGACCGCTGGCAGGAACCAATTTGTTGAACATGCACAGAGTACTCGTTCTATATTCTCAACTAATCAGATTTGTCAGATTTGACGGGAAGTCCGAGATTCACGGACTTCCGGTGTTGGGTCCCGATTCTTGGTGCTAACCAAAAGGATCGTGGCCTCTGGGGACAAGAATGCTGTTTCTCTGTTATGAACTTGCTCATGTGTAGCAACCGATCTGAGACACTACATACTACACGGATCTCTGTTGAGCTACATGTACGTCATCAGTATATAATTTTTCGGATCAAATCTCAGACGTCTCTTGAGCAGGGAAAGAATTGAGCACACGAAAAGAGACGTCTGTTTAGTAAGGCTAAAACATAACCAGTGTTCACCAACCTGCCGCCTAAGTTCACATTAGGAGACGCATTAGTTGGGACAGTTGTGGTCTCTGATCCCCTGCCCCTCTCAATGTTGGTTTGCAACATTTAATAACAAAATAGCACGAAACAACATTGAGAGGGGGAAGGGACAACAGGATCGGAATGAGTATATGAACTTATGAACCTAGTAAATGACCTTGCTCACCACGAGTCTCCCTGTAGCTCAGTGGTTAGAGCATCCGACCGGTGTGCAGAAGGTCGTGGGTTCGACTCCCATTGGGAACTCTTTTTTTTTTCTTTGTCCCACGCTTGTGACAAACTGAAATAACATCTTTCTCAGGAACGGGAATATGTTCATTTTTATAAAGTGTCCCAACTACAGAACTGGTAATCTTGTCTCAGAATGTAGACTCTGCTCATGGAGGCAAAGTAGTTTCCTTTCTCCTTATAATGGAAATCTAACTGTTTAGCTAAAGGAAGTCGGTAACAGTATTATTTGATAGTACTTTAGAAAGAAAACAGATTTAATATTCAACATAAAATGTCAATAACATAACAAAATGTAAATTGATAACAATACCTGGCAAACATCGGAGGGGGTTCAAATAGCATTTCATCGCTCTCTTCCGAATCAGACACCTCAGTGATAATTTGCAACGGCTGGTCGATCAATCCATCTTCATCTTGTTCAGGGTCTTCAATAATTCCTTTGTAACAAGAAACATGACAAGGCACATTAATTTACAAAATAACACTTTCATGCAGTAGTGATTGATGAACTCTGATCACTCTTTGAAACTCCGAGTTGGAAGTGACTAATATCATAATATATATAAATTATACATATTAGACAATCAAGAAAACAATCATAGAAAACTAGCAAAGAGGAATGGTTCTTTTAAAAATTAAAATTAACAGCACAATAAGAGGATGGAAATAGTTTCAAAGACAAAAAGATAATAATATAATTATTAATTTTTTATTACTATAAATAATTCAAACTCTTCATATGAATGCCTTGAGGTTCTTACTAGTTAGTCAGAAAGTTTGATAATGCTTAGTCATGTGCTGTCATGATATTTATGTGAATATATTGCCAAATTTTTAAGCAAGCCCATCAGATAGATGACAAGTACATACATACTGCAAGTTTAAGACACTTGACGTACAAGATTTATCCAACATTTGCTGGAAAGCCAGTGTTTACAACAACTTTTACAAGCACTATAATCAGACAGTGTTATCTGTTACCACTCAAATATGATATAAAATTAGGATGTTTGTGCTTGTTTCCCATGTGTTATTTACAATCTAATGTGACAAATCATAAGGTAAAACGTCATGTTTAAGCACATTCAAAAACACACATTCCGTCACCTACGTCGAATACTGTAATATCTCCATGCACGTTGAACATGACGCCTTTTACTACAATATAATGTCAGAGTAAAATGTTGTACAAGTATTTCAAGGACATGAAAAAGGTGCCAAGGCAGAAATTATTTTTTTGGTATATGATTTGCTTTTTAATAGACGTGAATTTGACTTAAAAAATATTTACTGTGTGGTTACTTAATCAGCACTCGGTCAACAAACTTCCATGTTCCTCTATGGACATTGGTAACTCTCAGAAAACAAACATTAAAACCACCAAGTCTGTGATCAGAGTGAACACAATATTCATCTTAGCCCTTTCACAAGTTCCCAAGAGTGCCCAACTCAAAATTGAAAAAATCCCAAATTTATATGTCACTGGGAGATTACTACTGGAAAACAAATGCTACCACATGAAAGTACTGCTCAATAGCTTTCATTTGAATGGTCACACACTAGGGTTTGATCCGCAGACTCGCAACTGAAGTAAGAACCACATTAAATGACTTGGGAGTGAAATATTACACTGGAAGAGAAAGGATAGATAGATAGGATTTTATACTCTTAGTAGAACTGAGTTATAACTAGCTGTGAATATTTTGAATATTACGATGATGGCGTTCCAATCCCATGTTGATGAAATTAACATGTCCAATCACCAAATTGGAATGTCACTAGATTCTGTGGCCTTCAATATAAGCATGAGTATCACAAACCTTCAGAAGGATCCATTTTTCACAGTGAAATGAGAAACCAAAATGTTTCCACAAACAGCACAACTGGAACTTGCCGATCAATTCTTGGCAAATTTCTCACGCTAATATCTACCTAAAGTACGCTTTCCCACAGGAAGGGACAGTGAATAGATGCACCATGAGCAATACAGGGGTGTACGTTTCACTTTTTAATGTGGCAATAAAAATAATGATTAATTGGGAGCAGTAATGTGTCATCTTCTTTTGAACATGATTTCCAAATTTAACGTTCCTTAAAATAACTTTATAACCGAGAACTTTTCAAATTGCATGCTAAACTAATCAAATGATGACGCAGATAAGAAAAAAAATGTGCGCAGGACTTCTTGAATACTAGATTGTCTACTATGAGAGGAGTTCAATTGGCACTTACCAACTTCAACCTCTATTCGGAAGTGAAGAGGCCGTTCCACAACTTCTAATATAAGCATGTTCAAAATCTTCAAGTTCTTCTAAAGATTTTTCTCAAGACGAACAAACATCGCAAGACACAGAGTGCAGTTCCTCTTTACAACAGGAATTTAAAATCCCATGAAATTCAAACATAACGCAAAAAAGTTATGGGAATTAAGGGTTGCGGTTTTACTCTTGGTCAATATTTTAAATCTTAACTGCCTTGAATTCTTTAGAACACAAGTTCCAACTGCAGTAAAGTTGAATTTCTTTACAATTATCAAAATTAAGTAACTGTTAAATTCAATTTTGACCTACAATGGAAAAATATTAAAGGGAAATTAACTACTTACATATTTTACTTTACTTTAATTGTGTGTGACTGAGTAACTTCAGTGACATTATTATGATATTGACCCAATATTACAACAATGCAAATATCAGTTATGTCTGTTATGGTGCATTATTAAAATTTTATAAAAGCTCCAATATAAATCAATTAGCTTAAAGGGCTAATATTAGAATTCATTCATGAATAAAGAACGTTTTACTATTTCATGTTGAAAAAATAGCAACAATCAGTGCTTTCATGATATTAGAGCTCAGTTGAAACAAAGATCCGTTTTTGTCCAAGGACCACACAAGGATCTGATAAAAATAACTTCAATCTCTTTGTCACATACATGTCAAATTCAACAGAAGTTTGAAGGTGAACACTAGTCATTCAAGTGGAACACACATTGTATAGAACTGCAATGCAAAAATGGCCAACATTTTAACACGGCTTGTAAGAAAAACCTGAGGTATGTTTATTTTAAGACTTCAAACAGAAAATAGACAACCCAAGAAGTATTTTTTTAATTATTTTCATTTGCCAAAACACTCTAAATTGCAGAATACATGTAAAACTACAGTAAGAACATGACTTGAGCCTCTCTCTACAAGAGCCAGTCCTAGGGGCAGAAACTTGCCATTGTAGAGTCATGGCCGTTGCAGACCTGTACAGTAGGTTTCAGAAACATAGAGAGGTGATTGTTATAGAGAGATGGCTATAAGGGGACGTTTTACTGTCGTTATAATTTTATTAGTACATTTTGTAAAAACTCTTCATAATTATTTTTAATTAAAAGCATGTTTCAACAAGTTCCATACCCGGCCCATCAACCGTTTAAAAGTTTTAACATATAAAACATTTAATATACAGTAGCTCAGCAACATGAGTGACAGTTTGGAAGAACAAGAAATGCACAGCGCTCCAAGCTGCAACCATTTTGGTCACCATGGCGAGTGAAAACAAATTTGGCGACTACATTTTCCAAACAGGTCGCCAAATTGGCGACTAGGGTTGGCTGGACATTGAACAAATAATATTATTATTAAGTAGCCAAAGAAATGCAACCACAAGTTTAATTTCTCCAGTATACAATGTAACTATTTAATTATCTGCTCGTCTTTCTTTCTCATCTGTTTGCATATTAATACAAATCATTAGCTGTTCGTCGTAGCTACTCGTCTTTAAATTGTGGAGCTGTCATCTTGAAAGCCACAGTCGCATTCTCATTTACCATACCATATATAATATATTTACTGCATGTTTGCACTAACTTGCTTTTTTGCATTTTCTATCTTACATCCTTTTATTTACTTTCCTAGACTACAATAATTATTAAGACAGTTCAACAACGAAAAACTCTTGAATGTAAACAAGAACAACGGCACGAAATGTCCATTGAATGCAACATCGATTTCAATTGGCTCATGATGGTCAGCAGTATTACTTCATGTAATCTGACACAATGTGTCCTGTATTAAAAACGCTTTATTTTGGTGACCAAAATTTTCCAGTGGGGAACTTGTGGAGCTTGGAGCCCTGCTATAATAAAGTGTTTCCACAACTGTCTCAAGTTCTTCCAAACTTTCACAAGTGTTTCTATTTAGTAATTTAGACTGCAAGTTCGAGGATTCCATAGGCTGATAGTTACATGTTGTAGCGAGGGATGAAGCCCCGTACTAACTATCAAAATCGATAGAAATCGATAGAACCAAGAGTGTGTTTCCATAGAGTTATGGTGTAGGTAAAATGAGTGAGGTTTGGGAGAACGAGAAATGCTGTGGAAACACAAGCCACAGGCGAATGTTTCCACAGCAATTTTCGAGTTCTCCCAAACTTTCACGAGTGTTACCATAACTCTTTGGAAACACAGGGAAAACGTTTTCTATCGTTTTCATAAAATAAAAGCACAAAGCTATTTTCTATGTTTCTATAGAGTTATCATGGTAGATGGTTTCGAGCCAATCAGAGCATGCGTAGTATCTTGTTTATTTCATAAATGGGATTTTAAAACAAACAGGAACCACCTACCTTCAGCTTTCTCCACCTCCTCTCTTGCAGAATCATCAAAAGTAAGATCATCGTCCCTCAAGGTAATGTCCTCTACATCTTCCTCGTCAGAATATAGACCATAATCTCCAAGAACACCATCATCATCATCATCATCTTCAGCATGAAGACTGCCGTCAGACATGTAATCTATGTCAAGTGCTGCGCCCAAGGAAGTTGATATCATTTTTTTACCTTCGTCTGAAGTTTCTTCCGTGTCATATCCATCAATCAATGGGTCATTAATAACACCATCATATTCAATAACCACTTTTGGTAACGTCATTCCTGAACTTCCGTGTTGCTTTCCCGATCTACTATTGCTGTCATTGTAACTGTTGCTCGCAGTCTCACTAATTTTGCTCGTTGGGATCTTGTTTTCATTTAATAATTCACTTTGGTTTGAAGCTTGTATTTCTGAGCTAACAGACGTTACTTTGTTGTGACTTTCAATCTCCTTCACCTTTTCTGCGCTATAATTATTATTGTCATATTCAACAACCACAGTGGGTTTGGGATTTGTAGTCCTACTTACACCATACAAGTCTGATGAGCCAGATTTTTGTCTGGATTTGTCAATATTGCTAGAACTGTCAGTCACCGAAGAGTGCCCAGGAGCTTGTTTAAATTTACCTCCTGGTGGCACAAAACTATTTCTTTCAGTACTGTATTCTTTAGCGCTCCCTGATGAACTAAAAGGCTGACTTTTGATGTCACCTCCTTTATTATGATCCCTAGGTCGAGAATCAACAGACGTTTTTCCAGTTTGTGTACCGTGTAACCTCTCATAGGCTAGCTGGCTTGGATTTGAATGAACTACATCTACCGAAGAATTGATGTTCTCTTTCATGTTCTCAGACTCATCTGATTTCTCAGACTCATCTGTTAATGTGACTGGTTTGAATCGTCGGCGTTGAGCTGACAGAGTCTTCTCGACAGGTTTACGCTGCCTGGAATTGTAAGGTGTCTGGTATTTAGACAGTCGTGATGTAATGGCAGAATCTAAAGAAGACTGTCTGTCTGCGACACCACTTCCAATCTTCGGGATACCAGCTCCAATCTTTGGCATACCCGACGCAAAATTATTAATATCTTCAGAGGAAGTCCGTCCATACCCCTGCCACTTTGCTATCCTTGATGAAGAACTATAATTATTGTCTGAAATTGCCGTGTCTCTTAATTGCCTAGTTCTATTCAAACCATTAACTTCAATTGGATTTTTGATGGGATTATCCCGCAACTTTGTTGACAAATCCAAATTTGTTTTATCAGCTGCTTTAGTCGTTTTTTCAAACTCTCTGGCTTGGAATGATTGTTTTGCTTCTTCGTTTAACGTGTCGTTAGCTAAGGAACCTAAAAATATATCGTCGTCCTCTAGTGGAGGTGGTGATGAAGGGAGAGGTGGCGGATTAATAGTATTATTATGGTCGTGCTCTCCATCCACAAACGGGATCTTTGGGTCACTTAACATACGAGTTGCGTTACGATCAGATTTGTCTGCTATATCTCCACCATTTTCGTGATTTCGAGTTCTGTCAGGCTTTGGAAGAACTTCAGGACGATTTGCACGATTTTTATTCGCCATCCGAGGCGAGGGTCTCGATGGAGAGTCGAACTCTTGACTGGAAACCGATAATCCGACGTCATTAGAAAGTATGAGAGCAGGCGAAGGGTTCATCAATCTCTCTTTCAACGAGGTTATTCGTTCAGCTGGAGCATCCTTGTGATCTTTGATCGACGTTTGTGGATTATTATCTGCTTCATCTTCGAATTTTCTTCGCGCCAAAGGTGACGGCGATCTTCTGCCAGGACTACGAGGCCTTGTTTTCGTCAAATTCTGAAGTGTGTGTTCAGATTGTGGCGGCAGAAGAGACCCTCGCTCATCGAGTTTTCGCTCATCGAGTAAACTCGATGAATCGTTCAAGTTGTCTAATTTAGAGCCTCTTGCATTAGTCCGTGACACGTTGTTTGCCGAGCTAAAGCCACTAAAACCACCATCTCTTGCGCTGAATCCGAAGGTCTCTTCGTGTCCTTCGATAGACCAGGCAGCGCAAAAGCGCTTTGAGGCAGAGCTCTTTTAGCCATTTTGTACTAACAGTCGTGCAGTAATGCGAATAGTCGATAATGCCATTAGTAGATGGAGAGTAGAGTTTCAAAACAAGTATAAACTTTGGCGTGAGTAACGGCTTGCTACTCACTCAGCTGTCCTTTTCGATACATACATAATATGCATAATTTATGCAGATGTGTGGAATGCTGTTGTGAGCATGCCTTTGTCACGCAGTTTGATTGACACTAAAACGAAAACTGTAAACAAACGAACGATGAAGTCATCAAGCTCACAAAATTACTAACAAATCATGAAAGACACTCAAAACGTGAATGACGTTTTACAACAAGACTCCATAAACACTTTAAAAATAATAGTTGTTAAGCCAATGTTTTAGTGCCGAAAACAATGTCGAACAATGAACCTAGAGATTATAATCTCTGAGATCATGCTCCCCCGAGGAAAAAGCAATCACTCATGCATTTATCGCTTTCATTCAATTTCATTCATTCTTTTCTCCATATATTTCCTGAATTCTTCGCTTTCCACTTTTCTAACTCCTTCTCTGCCAAAATAGACAATGAACCATGTGAAGAAATAAAATAAAAAATTGAAAAATATAAATCCTCTGAAACAAACCGGACGTGACTGTATAAATCCCGTTATCTATAAGACAGGGCTTTTTATTCACAGAGGATCAAATGTATCGGCTAATCTTTGCTGGCGCAGTTTCAAAGCATTCTAGTGGTTAACTTCCCACTAAAAACACGACAGAATATATCAAATCTCCATGTCTTTCTAAAACAAATAGGTATTCGATGGGTACATGTGTACTGGCTCAGGCGCGAGTTGGAAGGGCGCGCACGAGAGAAAAGTCGCACGAGACGAGCAAAGGGCAACTAGCACCAGCCCAAAGAGCAACTAACAGAAGTCTTTCCATTAGTGTACCCCAGTACACATAAAAGCAAAGAGGGGTAGGGGAGTTTTATGGTTTGGGGGGTTTCACAAGGGGTTCGTTATAGTTAAACCTCCCGTAAGCGGACACCTCGGGACCAGAAAAAGTGTCCGATTAAGAGGTGTCCGCTTATGGGAGGTTAAAAATGTAGTGTTTGTACGAAGCTGGGAACAGACATACATATTTCAATACATAACTGTATTGAGCTCCCAAAGTGGGCTTTCGTTATATGTCTTACATGTCTTACGTTATATCGGAGGGTTCGTTATATTGGTTGTTTCATAACATCAGGGATTCGTTATATACGTAGAGGTTCGATTATATAGGGGTTTAGTTGCATCGGGGTTTCATTACATCGGAGGGCTGGGGAGCAGGTCGTTGTGAACAATGAACATGGCGTTATGAGAACGATATCTTGAGACTACTTTCTCCAAATGAGAGAAGAAATGGCGAATAGACCCATGGTACCATTTCAGGCCAAACGATTGCTAAACATGAGAAGGAGCATTCTGATTGATTCCCTGAGCGGTACAAATTTTGCAATGCGGACCGCTTCGCCGAATTGCTTTTCACAAACAGTGTTCAAAAGAAAACAGTTTGCTGTTTAGTTGGAATATTTTTCCTTCATGTCTGAAGGACCATTTAAGTCAAACGTTTACGAAAAGTGGCCTCACGCTAATCCAATAATATAGCAATGCATAGTTATAAAAAAAGCTTTACTGTTTAAAAAATCTGACAAATTCGAGAGGAATTGTATAAACGTCAAAGATCACCAAAGCGCCGTGGGATTCCTATGATTCAGGGAAGTTAACAACTTTCTCAAAATCATGCTAAAATCGAAATTCAACAAGGAGGAACGTGGACTAAAACGACGTCAACTTTCCCTTTCCAAAAAAAGAAAGAAAGAAAAAGAAAAACACACTCAACGTTCTTTGACAGGAAGAAAATTTAATTAAAAAAACAGCTTTAGAATTAGAATAGTGCGATGTGTAGTTCACTGTCTAGTTAATAGGTCACTGGATTTCAAAATACTGATCACGCCGAGTGAGCCCTGGGTACCAGAGGTTGTTCTCTGCGCGCTTTCGTAGCCTCTGATCACCTGCCAAAGAAAGCGCGGGAAAAAAGTCTGTCTGGCATCCGGGTTCATAAGTTGTCGCTATCTTTGAGTAAAGAGTCCTTGATTTGAGTCGTACTTCAAGGGTAAGCCTCGATCCCGTCCCCTATGGAAATGGAACAAAAAGGAGTTAAGGATATAGGCAAGGGAATCTTCTATCAATTCTCAATACTGAATTCCATACATTTCTTTTAAAGTTAGCTCTGAGAATTTGGTGTACATCAAGACTATCCCCTTGTTCAGTCCGGGGAACAAGTACCGGTTGATGGTGAAATCCCGCCTCCGAGACGGGACTGAGCCCGCGGTTTCGTCCTCGAAGTTGCTAAGCAACATGACGCATTTGCTGGCGCGCGATTGCTTTCGGAGTAAGTACTCGTGAGTGCTCGCGGTAGTTTCTGATTGGATAACAAGATTTGGAAACTCTTCAAGTGCTTCCACGAAAATTTGCCAAACTTTTTCCCTCGACTGACTCAATCGAGACCCTCGCAAATTGCCCGTTCCGAAGTTCAAAAAGGGACTGGGCACTAGTTTACCAATTGTCCAAATTACGTCATATTAAAAATTTAATCCCATCACCAAAAAGATCGCATGAAAATTAGTAAGTTTACCAAGATTGGTTATGTTACATTGCATAGTAACCAGGCTGTGAGCTGTCAAAGGTCGTCCAAATTCCATACAAACGTCTCTAATTCAGAGATGGCGTCCCCAAATCCATATAAAGTTTCTAATTTTTCTGAATTTTGAAAGCCTTCTACATGGTTGAAATCCAACGAAACAACCCCAAACTTGGTAAACCGACTAATTTTAATGTGATCTTTCTTGTGATGGGCTCCAATTTTTAATTAAATCAAAATTTAAAAACTCGTCCCCAATCTCCATTTGAACTTCGGAACGGGCAATTCAAAGGACGACAGTTCAACACTCACTTTTTAACACGAAGAAAGAACTTCTCGCGATCGAACGTTTCAGCGCCTTCCACATCGTTCAGGCAGCCACACTCCAAATAAATATCAAAACACATCTGAAAGATAACAACAACGGTCGGCAAGTTTAGCACGATGCGTGTGACATATTAATCTAGTAAATGACCTACAATCCTGGTCAAAAGCATGGGACACTTCACATTTTTGCCGTTAAATGACCTTTGTCGTCACCACTCCCACCTCCCCTCCCCCTCCCCCCCCCCCCCCCAAACAATGTTGAGCAAGCTTTTTACTCACCTGTAAACGGCGAAGCTGATTGGCTAAGAGATTTAAAGAGGAGTCGTGCGCGGTAAGTTCCGGGTAGAAAACATTCACTTCCGCTTCTATCGCCTGGAACCAGAAATTACAGTATTACTATAAATCAACAATCACACCGGAAATATAACTTTTTTCAGAATTCCGTGTAATAAGCAGTATCGTACGGAAGCCGATAAGGGTCACAAGTTGTCGCTTCCAAGTTGTCGCTTCCGAGTTGTCGCTTCCAACTTGTCGCTTCCGAGTTGTCGCTAACAAAGGAGGGACTTCTTGTAGTATAATGTGGAAGGGAGGGGGAGAGGGTGTGGGAGAACTTTACGAATCTCTAAGAGGTTAGTTATAGCAACACGAGCTTTTGAATTAACTTCCTCCCCCCGGAATATCTGCTTCCGAGTTGTCGCTTCCGAGTTGTCGCTTCCAAGTTGTCGCTTCCGAGTTGTCGCTTCCAAGTTGTCGCTTCCAAGTTGTCGCAAGAGAAGACTGGTAAAGAGTTAGTCGAAGATGGCAGCCAAGTTGGCGAAGTTCGCGTGTTTTTATGCGCGTTTTATTCTATGTATATGTTCGTTTGGAAATTGTACACTTCCTTCTCTTCCAGATAGTACTATTACAGGTACGTTGAGACATTTATCATCAAATTCCGTTCGTTAAAGGTGGCCCAATCGGATTTTTCAGTAACGATACCTTTCAACTTTGAGCAACTAGTGTACCACCATAAGCAATCCAACAGAAAATAAATCGTTACAGCTATACTAGAAAAAGATGAAAGTTTCAGATGAGGTAAGTTTTATCATCGAGCGTTTTATGAATACATGATGTATGGAATTTATCAAAATCGGAGTTACCATAGCAACTTGACATCAACGTCGTAAGCTGGGTCTTCGAGCTGGCATACTTGTCTTATATGAAAGCGTTTTCATCTCCCCGCAATTGTAAATTCCAATACATCATGTATTCATATAACGCTTGATGATAAAAGAAACCTCATCTGAAACTTTAATCTTTGTCTAGTACAGCTGTGACGATCTATTTTCTGTTGGATTGTCGTCACTGAAAAATCCGATTGGGCTACCTTATTAAACGAAACGAAATTTGATGATAAATGTTTCAACGTACCTGTAATAGTACTATCTGGAAGAGAAGGAAGTGTACAAATTCCAAACGAACATATACATAGAATAAAAAGCACATAAAAACACGCGAACTTCGCCAACTTGGCTGCCATCTTCGACTAACTCTTTACCAGTCTTCTCTTGCGACAACTCGGAAGCGACAACTCGGAAGCGACAACTCGGAAGCGACAACTCGGAAGCGACAACTTGGAAGCGACAACTCGGAAGCGACAACTTGGAAGCGACAACTCGGAAGCGACAACTTGGAAGCAGATATTCCGGGGGGAGGAAGTTAATTCAAAAGCTCGTGTGGCTATAACTAACCTCTTAGAGATTCGTAAAGTTCTCCCACACCCTCTCCCCCTCCCTTCCACATTATACTACAAGAAGTCCCTCCTTTGTTAGCGACAACTCGGAAGCGACAACTTGGAAGCGACAACTCGGAAGCGACAACTTGGAAGCGACAACTTGTGACCCTTATCGGCTTCCGTAGTATCGAGCCCAAGAAAAACCCTTCTGGGTAAACATAATCTCAGGGCGGTATTTCTACAAGAGTAATTTGCCGTTGCAACTATTCTCACTGGAGCCCTCGTGTACAAACGCCCCCTTAATCGCTAGAATTCAAGTTTATTATTATTCCCGTGCATTAATTGGGAGGGTTCGTTGTGCAAATCAGTTACTGGTTTTATATAAAAGGATGTTTTTATCCTGTTTATTCATCTTGTATTTATAGTTTTAGGATGGAGGGCCACTAGCTCGTCACTTGAGATACTGTTATGTGCACCCTCCCTAAATAAAGTTGATTATTATGATTATTATACGGCCACCAGATCCGCTTGGCGCCCCTCCTAGCCTCCCTCCTCCCCGCAGCGATGACTTCAGTTTTTCTGAGTTCTCGCTCCTTTCCGCCTCCGGGCTCGCTTCTTCCCATATCTTATTCCAGCTTGGGGCGTTTGGGAGTGACGGACACATTCTAAGTATTAATCTACAGTGTAGGCAATTCCCAGTGAGCAATATCTAATAAATATGTACGTTTATCCAGTCGCAGAGGGACGAGGAGAACTGGGGCATCACGTGACCAACCTCGTTCCCAGGGTTTTTCGTGTTCCCGCTACAGGGGACGAACAACAGAGACTGCGAACAAGACAGGCCTTCACTGCAGGCTTCCTAGGTGAATAACAAAACAAATCCATACCTTGGTGAAGCTGTCTCTTATCACAGTTTGTCCGCAAGTTACCGCAATTGAGAATAATGGCGGCGTTGTCGGATACTCCTGAGACAAGACTACTGATGCCTTGAGGTGAACTGCAAAAAGATGTATAAAATTAAACTGACTTCCGAAATATTCATTCTGTAAAACCTGCAAAATAATTAACTGGTCTTTGAGTCTCTTTGGTTTAATCTTAGTTAAACAGAAGTTTCTCTTTGTGTGCTCAATTCTTTCCTCGCTTGAGAGACGTCTGAAATTCGATTCGGTTGTTGCTCGGTTTTGAATTTAAGCGCGTAACTAACTAACAACCAGTTGGGATAACGAGACGGGACTGAGCCCGCGATTTTCGTCCCGAAGTTGCTAAGCAACATGACGTAACCTCATTGCGCTATGCTGGCGTGATAATTTTCGGAGTACTCGTGGGTGCTCGTGCTAGTTTTTGATTGGATAATAAGAATCGGAAACTCTTCGAGTGCTTCAACGAAGATTTGCCATAAACGGCATTTGTTCCCCTGACTGCATCAGAATGAAATTTCTCGGATCGAATCTCAATCCTAGAATCCTCATCTCGTCCTAACAGTTAGCAAAACATCCAAAACCTACCTTTGCTTCTCTCAAACACTGCTTGGAACAGCATGTCATTTTCTTCAATAAATCCTTCGTCAACAAGACGTTTCAACTCCGGTTTTTCCTGGAAACGAGACATTACATATCAGACCAACAGCATTATCATTAAATAATGCACAATTTCAAGAACTTTCAACTGATCAAAAATTCACACTAGAGACAATTTTCCATACCATAAATTCTTCAAATGTTGCTGGTTGCCATGAAGACAGTTTTGCCGATATCTTGCTCGGGAACATCTGAAGAGAATTCTTGTTTCCTGGAATCGTCAGACCCTCTGAAAATTGGTAAAATTAAAAACAATCGTCAACCAAGTGCCTGTTGCCCAGTTCATAATTTTTGCGCAAAAGTAACAACCAATCCGAGACACTACATAGATCTATGTAGAGCTACACCATCACTCTTATTCAGTGTGCAATTTCCGCCCTCTCCCCCAACAAATATACCACAACATAATGTAAATAGAGCACAGTTCAAAAGTTTCCTTGGCAGGCTGGTAGTTGTCGTTTTTCAAGCTAATTGGCCAAGTTTATTATTCATTTCGTAATCAATCTGATGAGTCTACATCAGAGTAAGCCATCCTTGTTCCTTTTTGGTTAATTATTACCTCTGGTGTTTTTCTATCTTAGGGCCTCCACAGACTAGAGAGATAGTTGTCGATCATAAAAAGTTGTCGATAACAAAAAAGCCAGTGTGTGAAGCTAGTTACCGATAACTAAGGCCCTTAGTTATCGATAACTAGCTTCACACACGTTTTTGTTATCGACAACTTTTTATGATCGACAACTAAACAGTTGTCAACAACTATCTCTCTAGTCTGTGGAGGCCCTTAGTAAACTATTATTTTGAGATTTCCTTCTATTTGAAAGTAATTTGCACATCGCCAAAATACGTACTAAACCAGAAGTTTTGAGGCCGCTGCCTCTTCCTCAGTGGTTACAATGCAACTTGATGCAATGCAACTTGATGCAATGCAATGAGTAACCACTGTAACCAGTAACCACTGAGGAAGAAGCAAAGGGATTTCACAACTGCATGTAATTGTAAAAATCGCTTAGGGTATCCACACATACCTAAAGAGGTGAGTTGCTGCTGGAGAGCAAGTCTGGCCAGGATTCTTGCTCTGACGGCTTTGATTGTTGCCTCCATGTGAGACAGACTGACTGATGATTTCGGCACAACTTCCTGTAACATAGAGGATGTGATGGATTGAGTTAAAATAATTATTATCGTTATTTTAAATACTACCTTATTACATGAAATCTTCGCGACACGTTAATTCAGTGACGTTATATGTTTGCTATAAATTAAATAATGTAGCTATAATATTAAAGGGACACTGTCCCGGCGTATTTGCTCAAAACTGTTATAAATGCATGAAATGGTCCCTAAATCTATGGAATAAGAACTTAATAAACTCTAACTAAATGATAAAAAGCAATTTCTTCGAGAAATTCCATACTGCAACAACATTTTTGCAAAATTTCAAAGATTTCCGAGCCAAATTTGAAACTTTGAAAAACTGACATCCTGACGTTTTTTCAAAAATCCATATTGCAATCCATTTCCATCCTCGCTGTCGTTTGTCATCCTCACTTCCTAATGGGTTCCTGTCATTTGTCGAGTGCTATTCTACAGAATTAAACCATTATTGTTCAACTTCCTATGATCTAGATATGTTTCTGAGCTTCCCAAAATCATGCTAAAATCAGGACAGTGTCCCTTTAAATACATATCCATCGCGACTTTTGTCAGACTTTATTTAGAATGATTTTCTTCCCCATTTAGTTGCTGTTGCACGCCGCACAATGGTCTTACGTATCGTATGAACGTTGTATTTCATGATTTTGAAACTGCATTAAAGTAGTTGAAATGGTAGGCCGTGTTGATTTTATCATTTTATTGCGATATACCGGTATACAAGTAAATATTTGATATAAACCAGTGCCGGATCCAGGGGGACGGTCGGGGGGATCCGGACCCCCCTATCAGACCTGAACGGTTTTTTTGCTTTCACCATTATTCATAGCAAAACCATCTCCAGGATCCACAAAATGCACTTTTCAGAGCCTGAAATCTCAAAAGTTTTCAGGGGGAGGCCCCCTAGGCTCGATTTCCGCCGCTCTCTCGAGTCCGGTCTTCGTTCCTCCCCGAGAAGAACGGCTGGACGCGTGAGCGAACAGCTGTGTCTGTGACGTAATCAAAAAAATTAATTTATGTAACGCTACTCCGGCTCGTGACATTCGTTTATTTTCCATTATCTCTTATATTTTCGAAAGAAAAAGATCTGATCTGAAATATTCCGCGAAGGATATTGACTTCTCGCCTTTATTGTGAAGCTATATGACTGAAAACCCGGGATGAAAAATATTACAAGATGTAACATGACCAGTCCGTGACAAGAAACAATGTTTTGATGCAATTTCGACAGAGACGTCGCGTTCTGGCACCACACGATTTTACATCAAATCCCAGATAAAATTCATCACACAAGTTTACTGACTGTTTTTTGTATTGTATAATACATGTTGAATGTCCAAATGGATCTCATTAGTTGCCTTGTGCGGTTGTAGTGGCTTAGCTTAGCTCCACGGCTTAGCGCGAACTTTCCGTGATGTATTTCCTTGGTGCGGATGAAAAATCCATCCTGTCGGTTGAATTTCAAAGACATCATGCCCATTAATTGATATTAACGATTCATATTGCATATATCTTCGAGAGTTTCAAGGCTAAATGTCTCTTGAAGACGATCGAACGCCGGCCTAAACAACTGCTTTGCATCCCGGTAAAAGATAATTTATGCCTGCTCGATTCGTGCAGGCACGTTTCTCATTGGTGGAAATTAACAATGCCAAGCTCACGACTCCAGCCGTGCCTTCGGGGGATGAGCGTGGGCTCATTTTCCCGAACAGCGGCTGGTAATCGAGCCTAGAGGCCCCCTAAACACCCCCAAACTGGAAGGAAGCCACTCCCATCCCCCCCCCCCCCTCCCATGCCAACCCTGCTACGCCGTGTGTAATAACCACTGCCGCCTACTTCCAAAAATTCTCCTACTTCACATTTTGGGGAAAACCCTGGGACCCCCCTTATCAAAAATTCCTGGATCCGCCCCTGCAAACGCTTGGATGAAATTGCAAAAAATAAGCGACGAAGATTTTAAAATTTCTGCAAAAATCACGAGATGTTGGGATTTACAAGAAATAAATTACCCATGTGTATTGGTTCTCCAACAGAACACAGCCTGAATATATTTAAAAGGGAAAGCATTGACTTAGCCTTACATGTAATTCCTCAGGCAAAAAGTCCAGTCCACAAATCCTCTGAGCCCACATATACGGCTTGCCCACTAGGCTGACAAAATATGCAAAAGTGGTAACTCTGAAAGGAGATAATCAAGTCAACACATTAGCCAGGGTTCCAGATAAGTTTGTAAAGGCAAGGCGTCGATGAGGAATTGCAATGGGTCAATAGATATGGGCCTCACCAAATTATCAGAAGTTTTTCATTAAATTTTCGGGTCAGATAGCCGACCATGTCAGGTTTTTGACCTGGGACTCCTCCCTTATCTGGAGCACTGATTAACAACATCTAAAACTAGTTTCTGTACAAATACAAGCAGAGAGAATGTAACTCAGTTTTGATAATACAGTCAACTCTCGCCTTGTGAACACCCTGATATTATGGATACTTGCTATTACAGACAAAAATCCGGCCTTCCTCCGGAAAAGCTATAGAAGTTTGACTGAAAATGACTCCCGCTATTGCGGACTCTCGCTATTATGGACTCCAAACTACGTCGCGAGGGTGTCTGCTGTAACGAGAGTTGATGATAACACTAAACACTAAAATGCAGTCATGAAGAAAAGCTTATTAATTTGAGTTTAAATCAAGTTTATGTATCTATGAATGTATGTATTGATTTTTCCTGCAAGAGGCAGAATGAATCAGTAGTTTTGCAGCAGTGACCGGGTTTCTTCTTTCCTACAAAATTAAACAATGTTTCCAAACCAACTACTTCACTTTTTCAGAATCCCATTTGAACTCAATCCAGTTGAACAAAGTTCAACAGCCTGGTGACAAGAATAAAGAATACCATCAAGGGTTATATATTGCTCCTTACCCAACTTGAGCAAGTTGATAGAGACTGGATGGGTTCGGCGCCTTGTCTCCGCCGTCATCAGGAAACAGATTGGTTAATAACGACTCAGGAGAGAGAAGCGCACTAAAAAACAAAATATATATATTCAGATGTTCGTTATTTTATCGCGGTCATGATAGCCATGAAATTGATATGTGTTTATATTGAGTCAGTGCTCCTGGCACTCGCCTAACACATACATGTATGGCGCTAGGACCCTGACAGGTCCCAGGGGTGCCTGTACCAGGGATCCATATTCGCAGTCGTCTGGTCGTCCGTGACGACCAAAACATCGTGTGGACGACCAAAATAACTTGAATACTCGTCCTTTGGACGAGTAAAATCTGAGTCCTTAATTTGCATATGAGTACCTTCCTTCTATTGATATCTCGTCCAACTGGAACTTTCAGAAAACAGAGACAAATTTGCAGCTTTCTTTCGCGATCGAATCATAATTTTGGGCGCCATGTTTGATAATGCGGTATTTTCATGAGTCACATGATCGCAGGCTCAATTTTCATGTTGTCAACCGCTGTTATTTCTCTGATGTATTGCAGCATTCAAACACGAAAATGTGGCTTGACAGCTGATCGTGTAAACAACATGTGGCGATATTTGGATGGCGTTATTGCCTCCAGCCAAGAAGAAAAAAAGTGAAAGTGAAGCTGGCGAAAAACAAGCGAAATATGAAAAGGAGGAACGACAGCGTGCCTTCCTACCTTCGTGGCAGAAAAACAGGCCCTGACTGAAATTTGTGCCTGCATTGCTATCATCGTCTGCCACATCGCAAACTGCTTCGGCTGGAGGCAATATGTTTTGCAAAATTTGCCAGTCAGCGTCCCAGTTAGACAGATCACTGGCCCAGAAAAAAATGTTTTTGTAGATGCCGGCTGCACTGTGACATCGCTTCGCCCATGAAGATCCACAAAGCGTCTTTCAAATCACTTAATAACGGTCGTGGCCGCCAAACGTCGTTGTTAACCTTCATGTACATTGTAGCGCGATGCATTATACGATGTTAATAAAAAACGCAAACGTTTTTAACATGTAGCCATTCTGTCGCCTTTTTTTTTACCAATAATTCTCTACTTTTGAAAGGGCAACCAAAATTTTGCCAGGGCAAGTATGTTTTTTGGAATACTTGCCCGGCTGACGACTTTGAGAAAAAACGAATATGGATCCCTGCTGTACGCCTATTAAAATCTTACCCATTAGGGCTCTGTCATAGGTTTTTGCCTACCCACTAGTGACATTTACAATATCAATGTTGCAGTGTTTCAGATCAGTTTTAAAGGCAAGATGTCAATGAGGAATTACAACAATATAGGCCTCACCACATCGTCATAAGTTTGGGTAGCTGCCCTTGTCGGGATTTTGACCTGAGACCCCTGTCTTATCTGGAACACTGATGTTGTACTATTACTCATTGCCCCAGCAAAATTATTTCTCCCATAACTCGTTACACTCAAGCCTGGTTCACACTTACAACGCAAGCAAAAGCGCAAGCAACATACGCAGACACAGAAATGTGTTGATCATCAGCAGCATTTGTCCTAACAAAATGCATTAATGATCAACACATTACTGCATCTGCATATGTATGTTGCTTGCACTTATCCTTGCATTGTAAGAATGAACCAGGCTTTACAGTGAAGTTGTTCAGCTACTATTAGAGCATGTTCTATCCAGGTACTGTAGCATTGTTAGTAGTAGCCCACTGCTTTTAGCAGTGAGACTACTATTTTTTTTTTTCCATTTTCAAAGGTACTTACCTATTGGCCAACACTGGTCCTGGTACTGCTTCATTTAAAGACAAAGATGGTGATACCACAACGGTGTTGAACGTCGGCAAAAAGGAAAACAACAATCAACTGTTGCTTTGTCTGGAAGAGAAAACGATAACACATTATGGGGCAGCCAATTTAAACAAAGTCAAAGTTAGACCTGTTAATAACTCAGGGTTGTCCCTAAGAAAAATGTCTGGCAGTTGTTGTATAAATTCAACACACTGGCAAATATAGGTGCTTCCATTCATTACCAAAGACACAATACACAGGCCAAAATTCAGCTGGCGATCTCCTCTTTCTCAGCCAGTAAATTTCACCGGCAGCCGGCGCTTAAGGACAACCCTAATAGCTGAATTGGGGTTTACCTGGGAATCTCTATAAACCATGACTAGGTGAATGCTAAATTTTTTTATTACTATATTATTTCACTTTTTTAGAGACACCTGTCCTATCTGACTGTGCATTTCTGGAAATGGTTATGAAGCCCGGCAAAGTTCTTTGTTATATGTTTTTGTTCGCTATTTTGGGGGTTGACCGTGCACAAAACCTGACAAAATACAATAGGTAGTTATGTGTTTTCAAGCAACTAACCAATAGAAACGTTGCGATTACGTAATTCATGCATAGTGTATGAGCTCAAAACAAAAGATGTGCACGGTCATGGACCTTCCAACCTAAATCTTGGCCTCTTTGTTTGCTCCTTTGAAGTTTGCCCGGCATCATAACCATTTCCCTCTATTAACTATGATTTCCGGACAGCAGTTGATATTGTGAACAATAGTTCCCACTAAAAAATGAGAAACACATATTTGAATTGCCCAATAATGCAAATGCGAATGCCTTTTGAACGTCATGTATGCCTGTATGTCATGAATGTTAAGAGTCAGTTGTGTTACTGTCATGGAGAATACCCATGAAATATCAGAGTAGGAATGTGTGCGCATGGTTTCCCTCGGGATTTCCCGGGTACATGTGCGAAAAGGTGTAGGAAGAACCACCATGTTTGTTGTTGTATCTTGAATCACTTTCACTGCATTTCATAACTAGACTACAGAAAGTGGTTTTCTGTGCTAATCCCACCCAGATAATGAAACTGTAGGGTGACAACAATGCTCTTTAGGCGTGTAATAACTAACCTTTACATCGAACTTGAATCAGAATTTGAAGTGGATGTTTCTTGAGCAACAGTTTTCTTTTCTCCTCCAAGCGAGCTTCTTCCTTCTTTCTCCTATGTTTGGACTGAATCCAGAAATGCAAAGAAATTGGAGCGACAAAAGTAGCTAGAACACTTGCAAAAAATTACATGAATACAGTTACTTTACACTTTAACTTCATTGTGACATGTTCTCACCCTTTTGTGTCCATCAGGGTTTTCCTGGTCTGAGTCGCTATCAATTTCTACAACAGATTAAAAACATTGCAAGTTATTTTACAAAAAATTAATCATGCTAAAAATAAGCAACAGTGGACATCTTAAAATAGCACTAGTTTCCCTTATCACATTCCCAACTATTAGCTCTGAATTCACTGTAATCCACGACACAAATTATGCAATTTATTCAGCATGCGGTGAGAACTAAATTTAATTACAACAATTTGTATTACATTATTTTACTACATGTATAGAGAATGACTAAAATGCGCAGAAAACAGATAACAAAACAAATAATGACAAGACGAAACAAACTAAAAATAATTATTTCTAATTCATGACTCAGTTGAGTAATTATGATAAAACCAGTATCTCTCCAGTGGAGTAAAGGGAACTATCCTCCTGCTGTCTCTCCATTAAACTCTGAACTTCTAAAGCATGTATTTACCTATTAGTAAGTGCTCTTATTACTACATATGACAAATGGTAAATATATCTTATTAACCAAGTGTGAGGGCCGTACTGGGAGAATATCGACCCTAGGTCTTGACAGTACAGATTGAGCACAGCGAGGTCCGTGCAGAAAAGACTGAAGGCCGATATTCTCCCAGTATGGTCCCAAGCAAGCTTGGTTAAACCACAACAATGTAAGTGAAAGTGAAGGAAAGTGAAGCAGTCATTTGGCAAACACACTTTTAGCTTCACTGCTGCTGCCGCTTGGAACAATCTCCCCAGAGATGTTAAGCAATCCATGTCAATCAACTTGTTTTGTCAAAAGCTCAACCATTGTAACTTTTAATTTTGATAATTTAGTTTAGATAGTTGGTATAAATACCGATAAGTTAGTTTAGAATTATTTAATAATAATTGTTTATAATTAGTTTTGTCTGATTTTAGGCTTAATATAATTTCTAGTTGAGGGCCATGGGTACATTATCTGTTGATCAATATTAAGTGTTACCCTCAATAAAAAATGTTTTAAAAAAAGGGAAAAAGAAGAAACTTTAACTGGTCCGATACTTAGAAAATACCAGACTGGCAAGAAAGCATTCTGATTGGCTGATTTTAGTTATTGGCCCTCTCAACTGTCTTAGTCGTGTAATAAAAACTAGTACCAGTGTAAGTTCTTGACACCCCTAGTTGAACACAAACC
Organism: Desmophyllum pertusum; assembly: GCA_029204205.1. Lineage (NCBI taxonomy): Eukaryota > Metazoa > Cnidaria > Anthozoa > Scleractinia > Caryophylliidae > Desmophyllum > Desmophyllum pertusum. The sequence continues at coordinate 240,554 of MU825873.1, read as the reverse complement.
TCTTGCTGCAGTTTTTGTCTCAATGGCAGCTTTTGCAATATCCAAATCACCCAGAATCTTTACTTCCAAATGACGATCACACGCCTCACTGTACGCTGAAGCCTGGACGTACAGAATATACAGAGGCTGGGGAAGATATCGGGCAGTTTCATGCTGTAACCGCTGAGCATCTAATGGCATGTTCATGTACTCCTGGACTGGTTGGGTGGCCTATGGGAAGAAAATGTAAAACATATTAGCCAGGGTACCGTAGATTTCCGAAAGTAACCCCCGTCCCCAAATTACATTATTTTTTACCCTTCTATTAAACGACGAAAGTAACGATTGCCCCAAAAGTAGGGGCCGTTACTTTCAGAATTCTACTTAGCCTGATAAACAGACGTCTCTCTTCATGTGAACACTCTATCCCTCATAAGCAAGGCATGTGAGATTTGACCCCCAAAAAATCCACGTCGATGAGGTACAGTAGCATTGCAGAGTTCTGTGTAGTGTTTCTGATTGGTTTTTATAGCTCGGTGATAAATTTTTGACAGTGAATAACATCCAATTGAGAGATATTTCACGGATCTTTGAATAGCTACATCATCATTGATGATGATCAGTATGGTATTTTTCGGTTGAATCTCAAATGACTTTCTCACAGAGATAAAGTGAGTGTGTAAAGACAGACATCTGTTTACACAGGCATGAGGCTAGGTACTCCTTGAAGTATCTCAGTCACTCAAGGTACTAAAATTGACTCGTTTTGTGTCAAAGAAAAAGTCCAGATTTGTTTCTTCAAGAGCAATAATTATTTACCTTCAAAATATTTTCTAGTCTTGGTTGTAAGCTGTCCAAGAATTCCTTCTTGGTGTGAATCTCTTTCATGAGTGTTTCTTTCTTTTCAAGAAATTGTTCTTTTTGTACAGCCAGCCTGAAACATAAAACAACATAAAAATGCATTGTGTTCACCATTAAGCAGCCCAAGAACAACTGGAGGCTGTCTACACAGTCAGACAAGGGTAATTTTCCACTGACTGAGTGAAACGAAATAAGCTACTAAGTGGAAAATGTTTTTCTCACACACCGCTGGGGTAAAGATCATGCAACACTAAAGGCTGGCAGTTGTTTTCACTGCTGTCCAAGACATAAGAGTCCTGAGAGGGTTGTCCAGTACACCCAATCTGATTTGTCTAAGGTAGCTGACGATTTGACTTACACACTTTAAGGATGGAAGTTCAGATTTGGCAGTTCATCAAGGCAATGTCTCATTGTTGATGATTTTCATTGTTTCTGTGACCAGTCTTCTTGACAATATATTGCGATTATAAGGAGAAATTAAATGTTGATCCCATTTCTGAGTTATAGGGTTAGTTTGACAGAGTACCTTTTTCTTTGTTCTAATTCCCAATCAAGTCTTGCCAACATTAGTTGATGAGAATCTTCCTTAGTGACATCCTTCAAAATAAATTTTAAAAACATTCTTCATAATGAATAAATTATTGTTCACTATCGGGGTGCAAAGAAAACAGATTTTCCAGGCCTTTGGGTAAGTTGGAGCCATTGTGTGCTAGCCTGAAGGCCTTTCTCATTGGCTTTACTTCATCTGCCAACTAAAAATGTCCAAAAAGTTACAATGGATAAAATGCACTAGCCCAAGTACAGAAAAATCCACTGGCCATGGGCTATCAGACAGCACTTTCTTTGCACTTTGACTATACAATGTACGGTATAAAGTGTGGTCTTTAATGCAATCAGTTACTCACAGAAAAAAAAAGGTTACTCACAGGTTTAGATATTTCTTTAGGAGCATCCTTGAAAAATTCAGCTTCTGGAACAAGCTCTATTTCTTCATCCTTTGACCTGAAGCAAGATAGGCCGCACACAAGCATTATTAATTTAATAAGTTTCCACAGAGCATGCATGGTGAAGTCAATAGCCCTTTTCACAGTTAACCTGAAATATTTGCATAACAATACAGCTAAACATAGAAGCGAGGCAATTTCGGGCACAAGCTGCAAAACATCGTGATTTTCTTGAGCTCCTTGAACTATGTTAGTATAAAAAATAGTTTTAAAACGGAGAGGAACTAAATATAGAACTCTTTATGTTAAAATTAGCCGTAAAGATCGTAACCCAATCTCCCTGTTGCTTATGCGAATCTACTATTTATTAATAGAGACAAGTCGTTTTACAATTTTTTTCTAAAAACAACGTAAACTAAAAGAATTGTAGTTCTTCTGCATTTTAAAACTGTTTTTATACTAAAAGAGTTGAAGGTGCTCAAGAAAAACACGATGTTTTGTAGCTTGTGCCCGAAATTGCCTCGCTTCTATGTTCAAGTGTATTGTTATGCAAACAAGTTAACCGTGAAAAGGGCTATTGATAAATAAAAAATAAAAGATATCATTGCATACTTTACTTACTTGAACTCGAGACATTTTGTAATTTCTTTTTTCAAGTGCATGACTTCATAAAGAAGGTTCTGTAATTGCAAGTGAAGACTATCCACCTTTTGCTTGGACTACAGGAAGAAAATAGAAAAGTGTCACAGTAGTGTGTACACAGCATAAATATTAAAATTAAAATGTTAGTTTGATAAGGTGTTCTGCTCAGGCATAATTTCTATGACTATGACTACATGAGCCCAGTGTTGTATTACACACATAATGCACAACTATAATATAATGTATTGTGCTGTTCCAGAAAATATCCATACCCCCGCCACAGAAGGGTTTTTTTGGTTTGAACCCCTCACCCCACCCCTGTAATTTCCAGTTTACAGTATGTAGCTTTATATTTTCCTTTTAAAAAGTTGGCTTTGAGGTCCCCCTCCTCCTCAGAATTTCCAATGACCTTCCTTGGGATGGATATCTTCTGGAAGGGCACATTGTACATCAGCAAAAGGAGCATAAAGTATATGCTCGACACTATTATGGAATTAAATGTGCTTGTTGTGTTTCACTAAACTCTCTGCTTTAATACCCAGGTTTTTTACCACACAAAAAAGTCAACAATGCATAGCTGAGTTGGCATTTTAGAAATTGTCATCTTCAGAAGCCGTGAAAATCCTAGGAGGATATAAATATCATGCACTTGACTAAGAAAACGTTGGCAGTAATCACTCTTAGTTATAATCCTTTTATAAATATTATGCCTGCAGCTACATGTAGTCTGATTCACAAACCTCTTGAGTTCTTTCTCTGGCTTTCTTACATCGCATGTGAGAAAGCCGGTTGAGCTTCTTCAAGATTGTAAACAGTAGGGTACACCTAATCCTGGACTCATTTGTGTCAGCATCCTGAATTTAACAAATCAACATTCACAGAAATTATTGTTGACCATGTCAAGTGCATGCCAACTTCTCCTGCGTTACCTGTTTATATATCCATTTACACTTAACCTGCGATCAGGCGTTCTTTTCCTTTTCTTTCTTTTCGCGGAGAACGAGAGCGCGGAGAGAGAGAGAGGAAAAGGAACGCCTGATACAATTATTTGCCGATTCGCTTTCCACCCACTTGTCAATGATCTGTCAAGCTGTCAATTTTCAAAATCTACGTTACAGTTCGTGACATTTGTACACTTGCCGTTCTCTTGAATTCGGTCTTCTGACCTTCTTTGCTTCAAGTGCATTTCTAACGGGCAAGATATGTTGTATTATGAGGAGGATTTGAAGTAGAATAGAGCCTTCGACTGTGTTTTTACCATCAATTTCATTCCGAAAACAGCACTGACTACGATTGCGTTACACGACACAAATTTGCATAATAACGTCCTAGACATGTCTAGTCAGTCGTTATGGTCGAATGATTCCATGATTCCGTTTAGAAATTTGAATCAAGTAACCATTTTTAAGCGGAAAGCTTCAGCCGTTTTGAATGTAAGATCTTTATATTAGCCTGCGTCGCAGACGGACTTGACCTCCGGTAATGTCCGTCTGCGAATTAGTGCACAAATCCTTGTTCTAGACCCCCAACGACGTACCAGGATCTGAGTACTGTCTGTGATTGGCCTTTACATAAAGCTATTGTTCATTAGCTATGATTTGGTTGTGATTGGCTAAGGGAATTTCACGCGAGCTAGGACCGGAAGCTAGCGGAAGGCGAGCCTAAAAATAGTACAGTATTAAAAAAATCACTGTAGATATAATGGAGTGCAGCTTTCGAAGCGGTTAGAGAAAGCTCAGTTTGAATTAACGGAGCTACTCCCAGAACAACGAGAAGCGATCCAATCTTTCTTCCAGGGGAAAAACGTGTTTATCAATTTACCCACAGGTTTTGGAAAGTCGTTGATCTTTCAGTGTCTCCTGATTGTCGCAGTCGCTGATATATGATCGAGTGTTCTTGTTGTGATTTCACCTTTACGATCGCTGATGGAGGACCAAGTTTATATATTTCAACAATAGGGGTATACTGGCGATTGCATGCTATCACGGACTTGGAAGACCCAGAAACTATTCAGCAGGTTTTAAATGGGAACTACCTTGTTCGGTTTGCCGAGTGTTTGCTGTCTAAACTAACGCGTTGTAAATATCTGTTTGCCCGACAGGAGACCAAACGTGACCTCTTAAAATTTGCTAAAGTGAACACAGTCGATGGCTCTAGAGCTATTCTACTTCAAAATCCTCCTCATAATACAACATATCTTGCCCGTTAGAAACACTCTTGAACGGCAAAGTAGGTTAGAAGACCGAATTCAATAGAGAACGGCAAATGTCACGAACTTCGAACAGGCCTGTCACGCCTTTTACCATAGCCAATCAGAATAAAGGGATTTCGAAAGGCCTTTCCGGTATTTCGTTACGTCGTTGGTGGTCTAGAACAAGGATTTGCGCACTAATTCGCAGACGGACATTACCGGCGGTCAAGTCCGTCTGCGACGCAGGCTATCTTTATATTGGCTTAGTAATGATTCAGAAGAGTCCTTCCCTTCGCAAAAGGCGGTAGCGGAGTGGGAAAGTAGAAGGCCTTTCTTGTACTTAAAATCGTGAGTGCACGCCGGATTGACAAAAGCCATATTAGGTACGCATGATTGACGGAAGTGTATTGCCAACTTCACAGTATTGTTTTTCGACCAATCAGGAAAACATTCAGAATCTGGATGTTCTACATGAGATCCGGCAAGTAATTGTATCAGGCCCTCCTCTCTTCGAGGAGGGCCTGATCGCAGGTTAATTTACACTGTAATAAAAAATTTCAAGGAAATATATACAGTTGAAGCTCCCATAAGTGGATGCATCGGGAAGCAGAAAAAGTGTCCGCAACTGGAGATGGCTGCTTTAATATGGGAATGTATAACTACAGAGTTTGTATGAGCTAGAGTTCAAATGGGGTTTTGTCAAGGTGGCCGTAAGTACATGTACATGTACAATGTAGAGCTGTCTGCTTACGAGTGTCCGCTCAGAGAGCTTGACTGTATAATATGGCAAAAGGGAAATGGTATAACAAACAGACCCTAGAGGATGTTTGGTAGGTACCAATCAACCAAATTTGGGTACAGATCCGAATAATTTCGCAAATAGGGGCACGCATATTCGGTAGTTTAAAAGATAATAATTATGAGTCAGTGGAACATCCTGTAGGTTACTTAGAGTCATGTTTATCCTTTATTATTTTATTTGTCATCATGTAATCATGTTCTGTAATCACTGGATTAAATGTTTTACCCGTAACAATACACTGTATATTGTTACATGTAGCTATTTCTTTGCAACTTACAGTATTATTATTTTTTTAAATATTATTCTTTGTGACAGTAACCATCAGCCGTAACCTCAAGTCAAAATCAAATGATCTCAACTGTAACAGGTGTTACTGGTTACAGCCCTTAATGACAGCCCTGTGTAATGGATATGTACAATGTAGTTTGCCTTATTAATATTATTACCCAGAATGCATTGTTTTCCAGGTTTATTAACACTATCCATATACAGTCAACTCTCTCTTAACGGACACCTCTACAAGACTGATACCTATATAAAACGGACTCCTGCTGTTGGTCCATGCGTGCATTTTTCAGTCATGTCATGTTACTGTATCTAAACTCTCTATAAGCCGGACACCTCTCTAAGATGGACAGTTGGTGCTGGTCCCGATGGTGTCGTCTTAGAGAGTGTTGACTGTAAACAGGAGAGCAGAGAATCAAATTGCTTTCCAATATGGGGATGGGGCTAATAACCATTTGGCAAGATGGCAAGAATATACGCGTTTTATCAAAATTGTGTAAAAATACTGTACTCTAATGGAAATCTCACCATAAGTTTTTCCCTCTGAATCTCCGCCACAAGCTTTCTGATTTCCTCAGTCCCTCTCTCAAACGAAGCAACATCAGTAGCAGCACTTCTTTTCTCCACTTCTATGTCCTCTAGGTTGGCGGCATGTTGGCCATCTGAAGATTTTATAGCATTACCATCTTTGATTGAAGAAGCAGATTTCGAACTGGTTGGAGGAGATTTCACCGCTTTCTTTTCCTGCGAAGGACTACCTGCATCTGAAGGAGTGCGTGTTCTCCTTCGCTTCATTTCGGACTCCAAAATTATCAAAAATTCGCAAGAAACCGGGTAAAATTTGAAGAAAAACTGCTAAAGTTTCAGCCATGCAGCCGCCATTTTTAATTTCCAACCACGCATAATCTCATTTGCAACACCGCTAACATGTCCTGTTTGTGTTGCTGTCTCGTATTGACCGTCCTGACCATATTTGGTCATTTTGGAGGTGTTGTTGTGTATTATGGGATAGCCGGGAGAGCATGACATCATTTATTTTCATTTCTTGTTCTGTTGACGTCCACACCTTCCACCTAAAATTTGGAAGAGGTATGCCGGATAATGTAGTCTTTTACGATTTATTCATGCATGAATCAACCTTAAACCGCCGTTGACAATGTTAACGAGGCTATAAGGACGCTGGTAGGCTACTTCTGTCGCGTTAACAGCTTTCTCTACCCTTGATTTCAGGACGCGGAGTGAGCCATCTTCCAGCTTCTGCAGGACAGCGCTTCGTGACGACCTCTTTTGCTATTTCTCGAAGCGTTTTCTTGGAACAATAGTTCACGAAATGGCTACGGTGAGAATTTCATAGATAACGCCAGGTTTGCGCCATGTTTTGAGGTATAAACTGATTCCAATTTCCGTGACAAGTCTTCCGATTTTCTATTTGTTAGGACGTCGAACAGCCTTCCAGCATGGTGTACGTACAAGCAAGTGAACTCTTCCCAAAGAAGACGCTCGCATCAGGTTAGTGGCAAGTTTCACGCTGTGCCAACATAATCCAAGGTGCAAAAAGACTCGACAAAGAGTTTGTTGTCGATCTGCGCTGAAGGTTTTACGAATTCACGAAGCTTGCGTTTTATGAAATTTGCAAATTTACGGTACGTGTGAATTTCTGCAATTTCGTCTAGACTTCATGAACGATCGAGAAGCTTATCAGGCTACTACGTTCCATCAACGATTTAATAAGCTTCAGTTTTATCTCAACGCTGTTACAAGGTTAACTTGCTTGGACCAGATTAAAACTCGTGACATTAATTTATTTCCCTTTCCATGAATTCAAACATCCTCTCAGCCGAACGTATAAACCTTCAGGATATTTAATTTGTTTTCCTGTAGAGTCATCAAACGTTTTGAATAATGTCAAAATTAATTGTCACCAATTACGATATTTGTATAAAGCATCACTCGGATTTTTGGGATGAAAGTGTTGATATTTTATTTAAATTGCGAATCTTGAATCTTCTCTTGTAAATAGAAGAAATTCAGTACCTGAATCAAACAATTATATATTAATTATGATAAGCTTTGATAATATTAAATTATTACCTTTGTTCAGTGGTCATTGTTTAGTTTCCTGTCAATCAATAGGGTTAAACGGTATTCCGAAATTGTGGGTGGCATGCTTTGCTTCAGCACTTTCCACTCAAGTACATAATGTACATGGTAAAATTAAAACAAATTCACTTCTAGGAGAGCAAACCACTTATAAAATGGCAAGGTGTGTTTGTATTCCCATCAGGAGTAATTAATTATTTAAAACAGCTAATCTGAAGATGGCAATGCACTTATAAATCAGGGCTAAAGAATTATTGGTACATTCCATTTTTTATTTGCACCCCCCCCCCGAGAAGCGGGAAATTGCGGGACCTCAGAAGTAATTGTCAAAGGTATCGACATTGAAAAACTAGGGTGTCAGGATCTGCCCTTCCATAAGGGGGAGTGGGGTGATGCGGTTAACAATGGAATTAGTTGATTGCCTGTAGCTTAATTTACATGCTACAATTTTTCGTCCTGATTTCTCTTTTATTGGTATAGCGCAAGGATGAAAATCAGCCCAATTTATAAAATCTGTTGCACTGCAACAAATTTTATAAATCTGGCCAATTTTTGTCTGCTCAGTCATTTTCTTAATCAAATCGGGCCGACAAATTGTAGCATGTAAATTAACCTAATAAGGGGGCTTTCGCTTCACCTTGCAATATACAAATTAACTTTATTATATGTAGGGGTTTCAAAAATAATTTTTGCGATTTTGTCTACTGATGACAAATAGTAGAGGTATGCAGATGTTCACGTCTACTTCCTCTGCCATTCTTCAAATCAAACAAAGGTTGGAATACCAGCAGGCTGGTGGCAACTGCGTGATTATGCTTTGGCTTAGCAAAAAAAAAATGAAACAAGACTAAGATGGTAGCGTCAGACAGAGGTCTGAAACAGAAGTGTCAGGAAGTTGTGGTGTCTGAGAGTTGCAGGAAATTGCTTTTTTTCAACGCAGGCAATTTGAGCAAATTCCTGTTTTTTTCCGAATAAAATTAATTTTGAGATATATATAGCCACCTACTTTGATTATCACTGACATTTTCCACCTGTAGCAGCTGATAAAAAAATATTTTGAAATAAATTAAGCTTCACATCTGTGCTGTATACTGCAGAGAAGACATGTATCCAGCAAACCTTAGAGTTACTGCTGTTGTATTATTATTAATAATATTATATTCCTTTTTCCACAGAAGAGGATTCTGCCCAAGTACCATTTCCTGAACTGTGTGGTGAAAGTGTTGAATATCTGGAGAGGACGTCTGAAGCCATTCTTGCCCTTTCTAACTTTCGTCTTTTATTCGCTTTAAGGATTCATTTGTGAATGTAAGTTTTACAACATTTCTCAAGACTACATTGTATTTGAACTCATTCAGTCCTAGTTCCAAAGTGTAAATCCTCCTTGTTTATTGCTATGAGAACAGGTCTTTTTATGTTAGTTCTGAGAAGGTTTTAGAACCAACAATGATAATAAAATTCAGGCTGCGCTTACAAATGTGGTAGCACTTCACTTCCAATATGGAATCACTAGTTTAATGTTAGTTCTGAGAAGCTTTTAGCCAGAAGGGTGTCCTGTGGACGCCCAATCCTGGAATAAAATGATGAAAAATGCAAATTTATGAGGGATCATGCCTCCAGGATGCCCACTTTTAAAATTCTCGCCAAAATCCTGGAATAGGGTTATACAACAAGACAACATTTTCTACCCTTTCCCTCAATAATTTTTCAATTAAACCTTCATTCAGACTGTGCAATATTATTTTGATCTGTACTACATTGTATTCTAATGTTGATACAAGTGACAGCAGAAGAAGAGCAAGGGCAAGCGCCTTCTAATTTTAGATTTCTCATTCATACCAACTATTTGCATCGTCATGGAAACTTGTGAAAATTATAATAGAAAACACTGATAAAGATTCAAGGATACGTTCAAACTACAGTACATGTTAATGTTGGATTGTCCATCTTTTACAGTGAAGATTGCCCTAGCATTACCACTCAACAAAGATTTGATTAATTTTTGACATCTTTTTGAAAACTTCTGATGACTTCCATTCAAACTAGCAAATCAAGTTCCAAGAATTGTGGGAGGCAGAGATGTCAATTATCAGAACGCGAACGTGGATCTTGACATCTCTGCCTCTCATAGTTCTTACATTTTGATTGGCCAGTTGAAACGAAGGCCATCAGAAAGTTGTCAAAAATTAATCAAAAACTTTGTAGAGTGGCAACGCTAGCCGGCCGCTCTTCACTGTAATGTTCCTATTCTCAGTTTTTGTTTTCATTTCATCGCAGATTCCTTTGCGTTTAATAGAGTCTGTAGAAATAAGGGATCTTTTCCTTATGGACATCAACTGTAAAGATGCGAGATCATTTAGGTGAGTATTGGACGTATTTACATCAAGAGGGTTCGTCACTGACTCTTTTCATTGTTATATAGACATTTCAGCTAGTGCTTTTAAAAGCCTTCATCATTAATGAAGATGAAACCGTTGTTTACACATTATTTGAAAAAACGTAGCTCGAGGCTTGTGCATGTGACCCCCCCAAAAAAAACGTTATTCTGTGAATCGCTCACGCTCGTGCGATGCACTTGTAGGTCTCTGGGATTATGATGTGATCATTCCCAGCATTTGGGTCTGTCGTAGAGTGCCAGGCTTCAAGAAAGAGTCGCTCGTGGTAATTGACCTCACGTCCAACAACGTTAGTCTTTGATCAAAACATACATGGAAACTGAAACTGGAAACTGTCGTAAAATTGTGATAACAAGCCCTGGACTTATTTTTGTCCAAAAGTCATTTTTGTTGGGCTTTGTTGTGCAACCAGCTTCATGAACGATTAATGACGGTCCTGGACATTCATTGATCCTAGATATCTTACATGTAGTTTATGTTTTCAATATTTGAAATTCACTGACATGAGATGTTGATGCTTTTCCCTTAGGATTTTATTTGACAACAATGAGCAGTGCGTGAATTGTCATCACCGTCTTACCCACTGCATCTCCCCTGTCTCGTACCTTCAAGAACTCTTTGCCTTTGCCTTCCATGCATGGTGCTTGGACTACAAGCAGTCTAACTTGATGGAAGAGGGAGAATTTGCCCACTTCTGCCAAAGAGGTAATTAAAAGTATACATAACATACAGATATCAGGCTGCAAATAATTTTTTTTCTTGAAAGGACATATGTCCGACTAAGTCACCATTTTGGTCGGACAAAACAAAAATGAGGTCGGACATCATATTACAGTACTGCTTGATAAGCGAACCTGCTAATCTAACGCGTTGTCAACACAGAGTAAACTAATTTGTGTTTAGAACAAAACGTGTTGCAACGCATTAATTAGCGTTGGAAGGCAAAAAAAAATGTCCGGACATTGGCAAATTTTGGTCGGCCATTGTCCGATGACCGACTGTTACTTGCAGCCCTGGACTGAGAATCTCCCTTTTAGTTAAGCCTGGTTTTGCAAACTAAGGGAAAATCCATGGACAACCAGGATTTTCATTGTTTCCTGACAGTCCCAGATGTTCCCAATGTTGGTGTCAATAGCTCGGTGTTGGCATCACTGTTAGTGATGATAAAGAAATATTAATATGTGGGAAAAAGTCAATTTGGTACTGAGCTAAGCATGTATCGGTTTGCTTGTGTGAACAACATATAAAGAGGTTATTCAGCGGAAAGTTGTGTAATACGGCTGGGTATTTATATGAGTCAGTTTTTATTTTTTCGAGCGAGAAAAAATAAACATTGACGAGTAAAAATGCCCAGCCGTATTACACAACTTTCCGCTGAATAAATTGTTTATTGTACGACATAATATCTTTCCTAAAATATAAGCTTTCAACAGTGTTTTCCGTAGTTCGCGGTCAGGGGGACTAAGACCCATGTAATACGGTCTCATATTTGCACTCGTTTTGGTGCGTATTCGCACTATAAAATGCTCGGTCGTATAATAATAGATACATGTATTATAAAACATGAAAAATTTATAGCTCAGCTGTTGTTTAGTTCTACAAAATAATTTTGTTATTGTTGTCTATGCAGATGCAATGCTATATTCATTCATGTCTGAGGCTAGAAGAATGGGTTTTGATAATCTTCATGATGCCTGGAGGATCACTGACATCAATTCTAACTTTGAGTGAGTTCAATGTTATTTTGGTGGTATAATTTTTTTATTGCATTCCAATCGAATTCATGACTCTGCTTGTTCTGTAAAACTTTTCTTCCTTCCTTCCTTCCTCCTTCCTTTCTTTCTTTCTTTTTCCCTCGGGAATTTTATCACCCTTGTAGACTCAGTGAAATAATAATTATTGTTTGCTTGTTGCAATGTTACTGTCTTTCAGGTTTTGCTCCACCTATCCCAAACTTCACATTGTGCCAGCCATGATCACAGACAAAGAAATGGAGGCTGTTGTAAAGTTTAGGACATCAGGAAGATTTCCTTCTGTAGTGTGGAGGTAAATTGGAACTGAAAAGCCCTTAGGGAGTTTACCAATAAATTATTAAATAGGAATTTTAATATTGAATACAGTTGAACCTCTGCAAAGGACACCTCTCTACAATGGCCTGGATTTTTTGTCCCATGTGCTGATCTCTACACGTTTCTCTTACTGAAACCTCCCTACAATTTATGGCCAGTTGATTCTGCCTGAGGGTGTCTGTTGTTGAGAGGTTCAGCTGTAGTTGCATTGGTCAACAGCACCTAATTTCAAGGTTAAATCAAAACAAAATGAGCTTTTTTCGAGTCTCTCCTCTCTTAAGTGAAGTGTTTCTTCCCTCAAGAAGTTAGTGTTCAAATCACTGGCAAGGTTCTTGACTCTAGAGACAAGAATCTCCAGTCGGGGAAACAAGTACCAGTTGAGTGCGAAATCCCGTCTCTGAGACTGGACTGAGCCCACGATTTTTGTTCAGAAGTTGCTAAGCAACATGACATATAACATATTGTCAGAGTACTCTTGAGTCCTCGCATTGTTTCCTGATTGGATAATGACAATAATTATTAGAAACTCTGAGTGCTTCAACAAAGATTTTCTGAAAATGGCACTTGTTCCCCCATCTGTCTCCTCTTGAGAGAAAATGGCAACTTATTTATACATCTTTACTTTAATTTGCCCCTTCACAGGCACATGACCAACGGAGCGGTAATAGCGCGCTGTAGTCAACCCGAGGTGGGCTGGCTTGGCTGGCGAAGTCAGGAGGATGAAAGCCTACTACATGCAATTGGTACAGCCTGTGCGTTGGACGACTCTGTGTCTGTTTCCCTTAAGAAGCAACTCCTGAAAGAGATGAGCCAGAAAAATTATCACAAGAATGGTCATACGGATGCCGCCATTCCTAATGGAGATGTAGTCCATGGCAGTAGTGATAACAGCAATGATGACGGTAAGGATGTGTCAGAGAGTGGTGGTGTGGAGCAACGCAAGGTTCTAGTAGTGGATGCCAGGGCCTACTCTGCCGCTGTGGTCAACAGGGCAAAAGGAGGAGGTTGCGAGTGTGAGGGTGAGTTGGTTTACTGTATTTGCCTTTGAATTGATAAAATTAATGCTTTTCTAAGGTGGTTGATTTGAATATAATCATTTTATTTTTGGTTCAAAGTTGCATTACAGACAAGTGAAAGCACTTAGTTTGTTGGTTTATTTTTATTATTATTATTGTTTTGTCTCCCAGAGTATTATCCAGGCTGTGAAGTGCTGTTCATGAACCTGGCAAACATTCACACTATTAGGAAGAGTTTCCATAGTCTGAGAACATTGTGCTCAGGTCCAAGAGATGCTCCTAAGTAAGTACTTACATGTATAGTGAAACAACTATTGTGATTTTTCTTTCTAATACAGTCAATGCTCTTTGAGTGGACACCCCTGTAAGCAGACAGCTCTACTTATGGCCGCCTTGACAAAAGCCCATTTGAACTCTAGCTCATACAAACTCTGCATTTACACATTCCCGTAAGCGGCCAGCTCCAGTTGCGGACATGTTTTCTGCCTCCCAAGGGTGTCCGCTTATGGGAGCTTTGACTATAACTTCATCTTGATCTTTACCAGTCAGCTGTGATGAATCTTTCTGACTATAATATAATTTGTGTTCCCTTTAGTTGGTGGTCCAGTCTGGAGAAGACAAACTGGCTTCATCATATTTCGCTGTTACTGAAGGCGACCAACATTGTGGTGAACGCCATTCACAAAGAGCAGAGACCTGTTGTGGTTCACTGCAGCGATGGATGGGACAGAACAACTCAGATTGTTGCCCTGGCTGAGCTGATGTTGGATCCTTACTATAGAACAATTGAGGTACATGTACACAAGAGAATAGCATCTGCTATTTTTTATGTCTTTAGTTGTAAACTACAGTTGTAGTCTGTTCCAATGCATATCCAGAAAATTGCATCCAAGACCAAATAGAGTACTAAAGTCATGACGTCACAAAAATTAAATTTGCGAAATTATGAAATTTGATAAGCTATTCAGAGGAAGCATGCCAAAAAAACGTCCACTTGCCAAAAATTAGCTCTCCATTGCAATTTGCGGCCGAGATATGGGCACTTAATCAGGTTTTAATTTCTCCATACAAACCCTTCTAATTATGTGTCTGTTCCTTCAGTTTAGAACAGGCACAAAATTAGAGGTTTGTATGGGACGGTACCAAATTTTGAACCTCTATATCTCGGCCGCAAATTTCAATGGAGACCTAATTTTTGGCAAGTGGACGTTTTTTGGCATGCTTCCTCTGAATAGCTGATCAAATTTCATAATTTCGAAAATTTGTGACGTCACACTTTACCACTCAATTGTAGCTTTTTATAACAAATTCTTCAAAAATTCCATTGGAAACTGTGATTCTGATTGACTATTACATGTACATGTACCATGGATTTCACTGTTACGTAACCGTTTGAATCAAAACTCCTCTGAGCGGTTTGCAAAAGATTTCTGTCAATCATACATGTCATCCCTCATTTGGAAGTGTTCGATTTTACCACGAGTAAACACCTTACAAGGTATGACATGTGTGATTGACAGAAATCTTTTGCAAACCGCTCAGAGGAGTTTTTATTTAAACGGTTGGTTGTTTTAGGGGGATTTTTTTTGGCATGTGAAAATTAACACAGGATTCCCCTGTTGTGTGAGAGATTTTCCTATAATAGCATAATTATTATAACATTTTTATTTTTCTTCCATGATAGGGATTCCAAGTATTGGTGACTCGTGAGTGGTTAGAGTTTGGCCATCGTTTTGCCGATAGGTGTGGTCATGGCAGAATCATGACGAAAATCAGAGATGCCCAGTGTTTCTTCAGTGGCTTGACTGTGTTCACCAGCTCACCAGGCAGTTTCCTTGTTCATTTGAGTTCAACGATACCTTTTTGGTAAGATGACATTTAGCAGTACACCGTTGATCATTAAATGATCAATGGTGTACAAGTTTCTTAAGAGTTACTTATCTCCCAATCCACTTACCGAGTTAGATAGTTGCAGCAATTACAGGATTCCTGAATAGCACATTGGATTCTGGATCAAGTGGTCTGGGTTTGAGCACTGGCTGGGGTCATTTGATTTGTGTTCTTGAGCAAACACTTTGCTCTCACAGTGCCTCACCACCTGGGCAACCTGACAAACTGCTGGGGGTTAACCTGCGATGGACTGGCATCCCCTGGAGTAGCAATACTCCTAGTTGCTTCACACTGCAGAAACCGGTATAATCCCCTGCGGTGTGGGCCACTTTGGGCCCAAGTGCAGACAGTAACGTTCTATAGGTCCTAAAAAGTCCTGAATGTGAATGAAAAATCTCTCTTTTGTAACTCTTTGCATCTAATTTTGAGAATTTCTGTGTGCCTTTTAACAGGTGAAGTTAGCCCAGCATGCATATTCCTGCCTGTTTGGAACTTTCCTCTGCAACAGTGAAAGTGAGCGTCTCAAGTCAAACATTCTCAAGCGCACATTCTCTGTGTGGTCTTTGTTGAAGCTAAGGAGGAAAGAGTTCAAAAATTATTTGTACTCCTCTACCTCTGAACAGGTAAGGTTTGAACAGTTGCTCGAAACAAAATATAATTTACAGCTGTTTCGAGAAAGGTTGTCCTACATAAGCATAAAAACTTATGCGACAATGCGAAAGGTAAATTATGGTAGTGCTAGTTCACCATTGCTTGATCGAAGTTCACGATGTTTCAGCCCGATGACAGGAGAAACCATGAATATATGTTTGCGTATACTAAAAGAAAAGAAAACAACAAAAGTGGGTTTGATGTATTCTGTAAAGGGCATTTATTAAAATTATATCCCAGACTACCTTTTGACATTGCTGCATACATGTTTACACTTCTTTTGGATGAACAAAATGTGAGTATCAATTCCCCACTCTATTTGTGCTTCCATAAGGTCATGGTTAGTCATATGCTTGTCATAGTCACTTTAAAGATTTAATTGGCTAACAAAAAATATTGGAAGATTCTAAGAAAGTACTAGCTACGGTCACTGCAAATAACTAAGTTACAGCATTGTCTTATCTACTAAGTGTGATCAATGGAGGATTTTACCTGGAGATTGTTCCAAGGAGGTAACTATTTATGTTGAGTATTGGTAGGACTTCACAATAATTATTGATAACTTGTTGTCTTTTTTGTCATAGGTTCTTCAGGCCTCCTGTCAGCCTCGTTGTCTACAGCTGTGGTCAGCTGTGTATCTTGCGTACCCCACGCCTTATTCTGATATTGCAATGGAGAATGGTGACACAAGTGACTACGGAGACTCGGTGAGCAGTGCTTGCATTACTCCCGTCTCTCCTGTGTTCCCAAGTGTTAACAAAAGTATCGACCAAGATGAAGAGGTCACGCAAACTTGCCACGTCACAACATCCAAGTCTGATGGAAACCTAATGTGCAAAGACTGTTTAAAAAACCAGCAGCAAGAAAATAAAATCAGTTGTCATAATAAACAATTTTGTAATTTAGATAGAGACTTTGAAATCTAAGAGTTGTCCTGAGTGTAGGACCCCATTTTCACAAAATGATTTGCCAGGCAGCACATCCACGCTAAATGACGTTGTTACAAGCAATTCGGTAGATTGCGATTCTAAAAGCTTGTATCTTAGCACTAAAGATTCTTGTGCGGCAAGTGTTGTCTCGTGCAAAGACAGTGTCAGTGAAATAGAAAGCAGTATGTCAAGTAGCACGGCTACAGTCATTCTCGACCCAAGCGAAGGAGACGATAGTGTTGACAATGAAACACCTTCCTCGTCTGAAAGTCTCTCAACTGATAATTCACTCAAGAGACACAAGGAGAATCTTTCGTCGGCCGAAGAGCCAAATTCAACTGGTGAGAAAATGTCCCAAGAAACTTGTGATTCCGAACATTTGACCATAAACAATTCTAACTGTAAAAAAAATGTACCTTGTGAAGAAGAAGGAACAGAGTGCATAGAAAACACTCTTCCACCCTCCAATTCTTCAAGTGATTCAACGCTTACTAGTAGCAGTGCTCAAGAAAAATCGCCT
Source organism: Desmophyllum pertusum (assembly GCA_029204205.1). Classification (NCBI taxonomy): domain Eukaryota; kingdom Metazoa; phylum Cnidaria; class Anthozoa; order Scleractinia; family Caryophylliidae; genus Desmophyllum; species Desmophyllum pertusum. Next base: position 223,279 of record MU825873.1, on the reverse strand, counting down.
AGTACGACGACGTTAAGACCCAGCTCATCAGAGCTATTTACTAGGTACCTGGATGTTGATGGATTGACACATGTTTCCGATCCAGTTCAGGATAGACTGCGACAAATTGAAATGGCGCACCAGGCTAAGGTAGAGTCACTACGGAGGCAGCTAATGGATGTGCAGAGGAGGCGGGCTGTAGCAGGAGAGGGAGGTGCATCTGGACGGACAAGTGATCTTGCTGATGAAGTGGTGTGTAGACAAAAGAAATATTTTGTTTTCACATGTTTTCATGAGTTGTCACATTTCTCTCCTGATAAAGGACAATCTAAAATGCTAAAATTAATGTTTACATGCCACCTGATTAGTATAATAAGTAAATAATTTTTACCACAAATGAAACGAGCATAGGAATTTAGTTGCTAAAAACTACACTAAGTTTGAAAGCAAAAGGATGAAAACCATCCTCGTTCCCAGAGCTTCTCTGTTTTTTTCTTTGCGGCCGGAAACGAGAGTAGCCCAGGTCGCAGGTAACGGTAACTGCTGAGACCAGAGCCTCCATTTCGCCGACCACGTGACCAAAAGAAACAAAGGATCTGGGAACAAGAATGGATGAAAACCTGCTTAAAAAACTAACTTTTACTGCAGCCATACAAACAATAATATATACGTTTCTATTTTGACTCACCCTATGGGCTCACCAAAATACTGCAAGACTCTTAAAAATAAACTACAATACTGCACGCTAAAACTTCTATAAGATATATTTATTTATTTTGTTCCTCTACTTTCCCTTTCAGTGCTCTTTGCCAGATTCAAATGTTAGTGGAGAGCAGCCTCCCCTCTCTCTTGGCAGTGCTGACGAGGGAAGCTGGATCCAAGTAGATGAGGATGAGGTCCAGCCCACACTCTGGGTTCCAGACCATGCTGCTACTAACTGTGCAAAGTGTGATACACAGTTTTGGATTGCCAATAGAAAACATCACTGCAGGTATCATTGGATTGGATTCTACTGTCGCTGATGTTTTGAATTTAGCAAGATCTCTTGAAGTCCACTGTGCCCCCATTTAGTGTTTCAAGATTTTTTATTTGTTTTTATTATTTTTTGTTAACATACATCACTGAATTGTGTTAACATACGTGTATATCACTGGCCTTTCTTTTGTTATGTTTTATAGGAACTGTGGTCTTGTATTTTGTGGAACATGCTCTGAAAATAGACTACCACTGCCCGAAGAACAGCTTTATGATCCGGTCAGAGTTTGTTTTGCCTGCTTTGAAAAGCTAGTAACCCTTCCAGGAGCGAGAGAATGGACAACGAAGGCACTGTGAAGTAGCAGGCTCATGTTGAGACTCCAGCCTCTTTTCACAGTTCACCCTTGTTCATGTGAATTGCTAGGAATGTTGTTTTGGCCATTGCTGACCCATTAGCAGTGACTGTGTAAATTAATCAAATTCAGCGCCCGGTTGGTCAAAGCACGATTAAGCTCACCCAGGATTAGCATGAATATTAATCTCAGATTTTAAAAAAATTAAATGAGGTTTTCCGTTTCTATTTTTTGATCTTCAGTTTTGACTTTGACAATGTCAAACTCTACAAAACATTACCAGTTGAAAACACTTTTATACAAGATAAATTAATATATTGATTAACTTTTAATCCTGGATTAGCAGTAATCAGCTTTCGAACAACCAGGCCCAGAGATAAAAGTAATTGTCCAAAGTTTAGGTTGTATTCTTCAAGTGTCAAACAGTTTGACTGTGTGACCCCTGTTGACAGCAGACTGTAGCAAATTTGTGTTGACTTAAGACGATTTGATATTTTCTCAGTTTAACTCTTTCAGTGGTGATCAGCATGTATTTTCTCCTTAAGTGTCAAGCATGCAGGTTGTGAGAATTCAGGAACTGGTCTGTCATCAAGGGTAAAAGTTCCTCAATATGTCAAATTCTCACAACTTACACAATAAGAAATGTATGGAGACCAGAAAGGTGAAATTCTATTCTGACACCAGGCTGGAAGAGAACCATTCACAAATTATTTGTCATCGAGATTTTTCTACCCAAATGCTTTATTTTCAATTATTGTGATGCTTCAAAAGCTTTCTGTCTTGTGCTACTCAATTGTCGTGGAAATCTATGATGTCACTCTCTGGCCGAGATCTGCCAGGGGCCTTGTCATGTTTTGACCAGCCTCAATTCCTAGCAGTTCAGATGAGCAAGTTGGTTTGAACCAAAATCTAGACCACGTTTGATTTTGATTTATAGGGCTCTTTTCACGAGGTTAAAAACGAAATATTTAGTTAATAATTATTTATGTTACAAAATTTTTTCTAATAGTACTAATGTCTAAATTGTGTACATACGTGAAATATATTTGTTCAAAACTGAAAACTGATTTTTCCAAATGTTTTTTGCCCCAGTATTTTTGTGTAGAACCTATTTTGACTAATATTGATTTGGTGTTCTTGTATAATAATTAGGTATTCTCAAAGAAAAAAGAAAAAAAAATCCATATTTGTTGGCAGTCTTGTCATGTTTTTGTGAAAAATAGTGATGGCTGGATTTTAATAAACTCCCCTCTCGATGGAAGTTATGTACAAAAAAGAAATGTTTTTCTTCCAATTAGATATTACAACAACTCTGTTTTTTAGCTGTTTATTCTACTAAGTAATTCTGTATTGTTTTGGTGTTAAATGGGTATAGGTTGGTCGGTCATCAGAATTAATTTTGTATTCTTCCCAATCGGTCGGGCAAACAAGTAGCCGTTCTTTTAGCGAATCTTTGCAGAAGCACTCGGTATGGTTTTCGACAATTATTATCCAATCAAAATAGCCAAAGTGTTGACGTCACCGTGACGCCATTAGGACACGTCATGTCGCTTAGCAACCTCTCTGGAAAAACCCGCGGGATTCCGACGGGAAATAATTTCCACGTATAGCTCCGAATTCAAAAAGCGGCTACTTGTTTTCCCGACTGCAAAGGTGCAATTTTTTTTGTACCTAAAATTTGTTGGCGAGATGGTGATGAAGCGCTTTTCCCGATGACTTGCTTTGTTTTGTGTTGCTGGTTGAGAAACCATTGCAGCATACTCTGACCAATCAGAGTGAAGAGATTGTTCAGCAGCCAATCAGGACAAAGCTTAGACCATTCGGGATTTGCCTCGCGCGGTTTTTTCCCGCGCTTTTCACTGGCTGCCAGTTGGGAGTTGTTATAGATTTGTTGAACTATTTTGTAGCTGTAGAAGATAGACTCTGTGTAAGTCTGAAATGCCATCATGGTCATCATGCTAAAATTGTTCTGCTGGTCACCGGGAATTCTTCTTTGCCAGACTCTATCAATCTTGGTAAATAAATTACAGCAAATGATTGTGCCAGCCTTAGGTTAATAAAAGTCACACTAAATGTGAAGATCATTGTCTCTTATCTCGTTGTACTATGACACCCTGACATATCAAAATCACGCTAAATTTCGAACGAAAAACCACCATGAGTGCGCTAAAACTATTAACACATTAATAAAGTTTATTATTATTATTATCGATTTTTCGAATGAAATTTAGCGTAGATTTTATGAGCCAGGTGGTAATTGTCCTTGAATCGCGTAGCACAACATGCAAGTGAAAAAGAAAATTAAAACATCTACGAGCTCGATCTTTGAACGTCAACGGGGCGCTAAGTTGACTACGACATTTGTTTTAGTAAAAACTTTCGAATGCAAAAATAGATTTTATGCAACTTCTAAATGCAAAGGCTGCAAATTTTTTAATCCTGAATGACAACGCGAGTGGTCTGTCACGAATGTTGTAATCTGATTGGCTACACTACTCGCTATCATAATTTTAAATTGTAATTGTACTGTATTTATTGTCACTGAAAAGCCCGTGAGGGGAGTGTCAAATAAGTATTGTATTGTATTGTATCTATGACGGAATAGTGAGTAGCGAAAAATTGCTGAAGTGTAGCAGCTGTCGGAAGCTTATAATTTCATTGGCCCCTGTGTGTAGCAGCTCTATTGTTGTTAGGGCTATTGACATTGTTTTTATTCAATGTCCTAAAAAATTGTTCGAGGCTTCAAAATTATCATTCCTCGGGTTTCTAACTGCCTCGTACCCAGGCGCCATTTTGTTATACGCGAGAGCTTTCGGAGTCGCAAGGGATTATGGGAAGGGCCGTGAAAAACACGAACCGGTTACGCCTTCCCTTGACCACGTACCCTTTGCGCTTCGCCGAAAGCTCCTGCCGCCGAAACTCCCGCGGCGCCTGAGTACGAGGCAGGGTTTCTAACGTTTTGAAGAAAAAAATATATAAAGCGCAAGCTATGTAATCGATACACTTGAAGAGAAAATATATAGCGCCAATGCTACAGAATTTACAGTTTTATCGCGAAGAAGAATCTGAATTTACAAACGACAATACGCTAACCATGTCGAGTTGTTGGGTAAACTCCCATCGATGGTAATTGAATGTTATTTCTAATTCTGGGCCGCTTCTATAGTATTAAAGTGAGCATCCTCGGAGACCCAGGGGCAGTTAGTGGGGGCGAGCGAAAAAAATCGACAACGAAAAAATATTTTCTTCTATTATTTTTGCCGATTTTTTCCCTCATCCCCACTAACTGCCTCTGGGTCTCCGAGGACTAAGTACTAGCCTCTTGCATGCAAATATGACCGAGAGAATCTCGATACAAGCTCTGTTGCTCAGTTCCCATGGTTACACAACATTGTAACGAGAATTAACCCCAGTTTTGTTTGCACCTGCAGCACAACAAATTTGTCCTATTTAATTAAAAAAACCGAATTTTGAGCCTCTTAATTTAGCTATTGTTCGTTTTTCTCGGCTTGGAACAAAATATCCACAAAACTCTCGATCCCAAAGTGGTAATTCTATAAATTTAAGTGAAAAAAAAAATTAATTTATATTTTAGCTTATGTTTTCTTTCCTGCATGGCTAGGGGAGATCTCTATTTCTTGTGAATGCTTTTGTTTGTACAGTGAATTCATTATCAACTATTCTTTTCACTCGAACTAATGAATTTGATTCTTGGCCATAATAACATATTGACTTCGTAGCACGAAACTGGTACGACCTAAACGGAGAACCCATGCAGTAAAAATAAGAATGTTAGTTGTGGTCTTTTAAAGAGTTTCTCGTGAATAAGTACACCTTGTATTTAAGAAAAAGCAGGCGGTCTGTGTAAATTAAACGATCAAATGCCAAAGTCACTTTAATTAAGCATTTGTGTATTCTCGAATCTTAGAACGAATCAACGGCGAAATGGCTATTCCGTTACAGCACACACCATTCATTCAATCATGGTGTCCTGTTGTTCCGTTGCTGGGGTTTTCAAACAAATATTCTGGCGACACTGTTGCCTTATTACAGATGCAAATTGCAGTTCCTTTCTCTAAAATATAAATAAATTTACAATTCAGCTTTAGCAATTAAACGGGTTTATGCGGGCTTTATTATCCACGTCGCAATTCACCACATTTTAAAATACAAGCCTGTTTTGACAAGAGTTAAATGGATTCCAAGATCCCAAATGGTAAGAGCTTTGTTATAGTTGATAAATGCAAAATCCTATGCTGTTAGCAGGCTTTGCGTGTAGCACATCCCTGTATATCTCTGACTGGTTGTGCTGTATTATGGTGATCGATACCGTAGCCGAGCGCGTCAAAATACAAAAGACAAGTAAAATGTACAAAAAAACACTAAAAAATGTATTGAAATCGCTTATTGTCATCCCCGATTTTTTCTGATCTGAACAAAAACAATCAAAACCCTATATAAGCGCAATGTTTTGGTAGCGTTGCGAGTTTCTAACTCATTCTAACAGATAATTTTTAGCGATAAATAATGGAGCTTTCACGCAAGGAGTTGTCAATCTACAAGAGTCCTTCTCATAAACGCATGGGCGGATTAATATATTCTTCTTAAATTATTTAATTAAAATAAAACTGAGAGAAAGGATGTACAGCAACAACAGATAATATTATTTCCACAAATTTATCGAGATATTTCTTCTTAATTTATTGCTGTATAGAAACTGCATACAGCTCTGCATGCGTGCGGTCAAGGGGACTAGGACGAGTGCAAAATAAATGGATGGTAATGGAGATAGGAAAACTATTTTGTTGTATGTTAACGCACTCAAAACGTGAGAAATTATACCTTATTTAAAACAGTCGGATAATCCAACTGTTTTAAAATAAGGTATAATTTCTTGCAGAATACCTGGGCAGTTTTTGACCACCTTATTTGCATGTACCAGCTTGTATTTTCTAGAGACATAAATCCATCACAACGGCGTGGTCGTTGTTCTCAAATAGCTAAAGACATTCGAATAGAAAAATAAGGAAAATCATTATGAGTTCTCTATTGTTCCGTCCTTGGAAGGGGGAGTGGATATTTGGGTTGCGAATGCATGTATTGTATGGACTACCGACAATCGCGCGGCAGAAAATGCCACAAGCTGTATAATTTCGTTATCAAGCTCATTAATAATTCACGAAGGAAAAAACCCCCAGGGAAATGGCTGTTTTAAATCGTCCTGATATTGTACCCGGTTCACACCAACTGTACTAAACAGGTTGAAGTCACAAGTTGAAGTAAGCTTTCATTATGGGAACTATCGTGATCAATTTAAAATACACCTCAATAAGCAACTACATTTGTACAGCCGAAGCTCTCTGAGCGGACACGGCTCGTAAGTGGACAGGTTTACTTACGGCCGCCTTGAAAAACCCCGTTTGAAATCTAGCTCATACAAACTCTATATATTTTAGTTTTATAGAGGCTTTTCACAGACCCTTATAGCGTGCCAAATTAAGCTATGATGAATATCAAAAGTTTGAAAAACCATATACACAACAGTTAACACATTTGAGCTACCGGCCCTGTTAAGGTGGGTGACTGTATGTCTGACCACATGTCGGGACCATCGCGCGCGCGTTATTTTGTGAGCCTATGTCGCCTTTGCCAAGTATGATACAAAGGTCTGTAAAGGCCGTCTTTCCAGCCTTTAACAATACACGAAGCTTCACACCGTTGGTCAACCTCGTTTCCAGGGCCTCTCTTCTTCCTTCCCCTAACCGTTGGTAATTGTTTACAGCCTCGTTCCCAGGGTCTCTCTTCTTCCCGCCAAAAGCATCAGCCTTTGGCGGGAAGAAGAGAGACCCTGGGAACGAGGTTGAATTGTTTATTGATTATGCGTACTCCTACACTTTTACACAGGACGTCCAGTTCGCACAGAAGATGTGCCTCGACGCCGAAGAAGCAGCTCGAATCCTGGGGTAAGTTAGAAACCCTAAGGATATAAAGAAAACCCCAAGGATATAAAGAAAACCCTAGGGGTATAAAGAAAATCCTAGATTTATCTACTGGCCCCAGACGTATAATTGTTCTTATCCAATTTAGGAAGGAAGTGGGGTTGACAGGAAAGTTGAATAAATACGTTTATATTTATTTCTTGGTTTACGTCACTTTGTATCTACAAAAAGGGTCCAGAAGAGTGGATATAAATCTCATTTTCCCAGCCCAATTTTTGCCCAAATCCCAGTCTCCCAACCTAATGCTTGTACAATTCCCTTTCCCAGCAGCAAAATTGGTGCCTCAAATCCCAGTCCCAGTGACCCAAATCCCATATTCCCAGTAAAAAATAGAGGCAATTTTACCCCTTCAGGATCCTCTACAAAGCAAATAGCCAGACGAAAATCCTTTGTCCCAGTAGTTAAACATGTTCATGCTTGTACTAGAATCTGCAAATCGACGCCCATCCGCAAGCAGCCGAACCAGTCACGAAGAACTCCGGCGTCCGTCCGCAAGCAGCCGAATCAGTCACGAAGAACAGCGACGTCCGTCCGAAAGCAGACGAATCAGTCACGAAGAACTGCGACGTCCGTCCGCAAGCAGCCGAATCAGTCACGAGGAACTGCGACGTCCGTCCGAAAGCAGCCGAATCAGTCACGAGGAACTGCGACGTCCGTCCGCAAGCAGCCGAATCAGTCACGAGGAACTGCGACGTCCGTCCGAAAGCAGTCGAATCAGTCACGAAGAACTGCGGCGTCCGTCCGAAAGCAGCCGAATCAGTCACGAAGAACAGAGCATAAGACGAAGATCAGAAGGTGTGTAATATACGCATGCGCTACCTAAATCGGCTGGGCGTGCGTGTGCAGGGCGCGGCATTCTCGTTCCCAGATCCTCCGTTCTTTTGGTCACGTGGTCAACGTCACATTTAAAAAAAAAACCGCGTAGCTCTGGGGACGAGAATGAGGGCGCGGCGGGTAAATAGTTAATGTGTTGGACTCCAGATAAAGACTTCCTATGTTATTGGACAAGACACGCACATAACTGTCACATGCAGTGCGGTTGTTCAAAGGATGGATAACGCTAACCACCGGATAAATCGCTCAGTAATCGACATGGTTTTGTTAACACTTATCCACTGGATAGTGACTGATTTTTACGGTGGAGGTGGATAGCGATATCCCTTTGAACAACCAGGCCCTAGTGTACCGGCAAACGGAAGTACCTGGAAAGTTAACGTTGCTGTGACAACCTGACCAAAATGCCGAATGACAACTTGCGATGGACTAGAATCCCATACAGGAAGGGGGGGGGGGGGGGGGGGGGGGGGGGGGGTTGAGGAGGGTAAGATGTTCAATATACCTAGTCACTTTATGCTATAGAGATGGAATTGATGAACTATAATGGGGCAGTTTGTGTTTATGCATCTACTTTTTAACTTGGTCTTCCTAAAAATACTGAGATAATTTGGCAGTCATTTCCAAAACAGAGGCGCATTTCAGTCCGTTCGAGCTGTTTCAAGCTCTTTCAATTTCCAGTGAGGCAGTCTTGTTGAAAGTGTGACCCCATTCTAGTCCCTCTGTTAACATTGCGACCCCATTATGGTCAATCCAGTCGCGAAAATGCGACCCCATCCAGCGGCACATCCCCAGTAGCCTCCTACTAGCGAGTACCCTCCCCGGTTCCAGTCAGTCTTTCTCCGCCGGCCAAAGTAAATTATAAGTTTAATATCGCCTATACTATGCAAACACAGCTTCCATTTCTTTTGCATAAATTCGCTTGAACGAGAGAGATTTCTTGAATTAAAAAAACAAACATAGATGTGAGACGTGAATGTTAGATCTCTCATTGGCTTTTCAGTAATAGGGTTTTCAAACAAACACTAAAGCATGACAAATAGACCTGATAAAATGCCAGAGAAAAACGGATCTCGCCGGCAGGTTACCGAACACTATGATCATATCATACTGAATATGTTTGATTAAATTAAATAGACCAACTTAAAGCGCAAATGTCAAAGTCGCGATTAGAACTCGCATATTTAATATTCAATTGCAAATAGCGCTTTCTGGTATTAATATCGAGCAGATCAGCTCGAGTTAGTCTCGTCATGTCCGCGGAAAAACTGCCAGCAAACATCCAGAAACCAAAACATTCTCGGTCAATGGGGCGGGAAACGCACAGCCCAGCTGGAAAATCTAAACGAAGTGCTAAGCCGCAGGATAGACAGGCAGCCCATGCAAGTAAGTTAATTTCTACGTTGCGGATTATGATCGCAAGATGGCTGCGTTTTTATACGAGTTTGACTGTACGCGCGACATCCATTGTTGTGGAATATCTGTACTATAAGGAAGCAATCATTTGACTTGATGAACAGAAAAAAATATATTTTATTAGCCTGCGAAGACTAAACTAAAATCTAAAAAGAACTTGATGTCAATAATATTTACCACGCGTAAATTCATCTGATCGAAAATCGAATCTATTGTAAGGTTACTAACTTAAAAATATCGGCAATAGAAATTGCACAATTTGATCCGTTTTCTGCCGGTAGTTACCTAAAACGTTATGCGCAGTAAAGAAAATTTAATCCGAATTTTTAAAAATTGATAAACTTGGTCTCGACACTGTTACTTGTTTGTTAAACGAAATCAGCGGGTTTTTTTTTTCGGAATTTCGCAAAGGGTGACAGCTGTCCTTGGGCTAGTTTTCAATTTATACTTCAAATGTCGCTGTTTAATTCCGTATTCTTCGCGATTTTTTTTATGCCACAGGAAAAAACACACATTTAATTTTAAAGTTATCAATGCCGAGGTCTTTTCCAAAATACAATACGAACGAAAAACGCATTGAGAATAAATGGAGTTTAATTCTAAACAGAACAATATCACCCTTAGGTAAATTAAGAATTTGTTCTTTGAAAAATTCACTGCTAATGGTTTCTAAAATAATTTGCATTTTTAGCGCAGATAGGATACTTAATTATTATCGTCAAATATAATACTGCGTTTAACTAAACAGTCCACGCAGAGTTAATTCTTTTTAAACAAAATTATGTTTTAGGAAGAGAAAATAATTGTCAGAAATATAATGGAAATTTACATCTTTTTTTTTTTTTTTTTTTGCAATTGATATCGATATAACGAGCAGGTCCTATATATCGAACCTCTCGATTTAATCACACTGAAAGAAATAAACTCATTTACATTTGGCACTCAGCGAATTTAAATACATATCTTGTTACCTGTTTTCAAATTGAGTTGTCGATGCAAAAGGTCGAAACTGAGAGCGAGCAGTTTAATTGTTTTAGAAAAACCCAGTAGCTGATCTATTAAACAATAGAATATCGATAAAAACTGACTTATTGACGGCCGGTTTTGTTTATACCAAATAGAAAACGTTTTCCGTGTTTCCATAGAGTTGTGGTAACACGAGTGAAGTTTGGGAGAACGAGAAATACTGTGGAAACAGGAGCCGCAGGCGAGTGTTTCCACAGCAATTTCGAGGGAAAACGTTTTATATTGTTTTTATGAAATAACAGCACGAAGCAATTTTCTATGTTTCCATAGAATTATGGTAAATGGTTTTGAGCCAATCAGAGCGCGCGTAGTATCTTGTTTATTTTACAAAAAAGGGAATGTTTCACGGTTCGCTGCTTTGTAATTTTCAAAACAGACGACTGATCAAGACTTCTCCTAGAGGATAGAACACTTTTATGTCATGAAAAAAAAACCCAGCTTTCTGTGTTAGTCATCAATCTCTCTATCATCGGAAACAAAACTGTCAGACAAATTGCCATGCATTATTAAAAATGCGGTATTTAGCATGATTTCAATTTTGGCATTTACGACCTTCACATTAGATATTGACTCGCTCTACTTGTACTCATCATTAACACTAAGGAAGGGCAGCCTTTTCATGACAATCGGTTTTAATAAATTTTCTTTTTCATTTTACGAGTCTTTGACAGCTAACACCGCCCCCGCGACGTGTTAAGTTCGACAACCTGTATTGTTTCCAGCCAGGGTTAATCCAAATTCGACAATCGCAAATAAACCATACCAAAAACAGTCATATATTTGTAAGACGCGGGCAAATAATGGGCCTCCGAGTGCAATAACAGCAGATGTTCCTGTAAGGTATTTTGCAATTTGCGAAATATTCCGTTCAATGCGCTACTGATAAAATTTTAGGCACTGAGTTTTTATAGCACATCAGTATTACCTGCGCCGTTCTGCCAAGTTAAAACTGGTTGGAAAATGTTCAACGCATCAACAGCGAACGGTAAGTCTGAAATGTTTTCCAATACTACAAACGCTGATACGTGCGCGTAAAATTGCATAGTGGCTTTAGTAGCAGAATGTCAAATTTCAAATTTGTACTACAGAAAATAGTCTTTGCTGTATCGATTATTAAGTCGAGACTGTCGATACTAAGCATTAAATCGACACCACAATTATGTCGAATAGTGCAATGTTGTATTTCGAGCGTGGAAAAAAAATATAATAATTTCTGTCATTTTGACAACAATGGCGTGGAGCCATATGATAAAAGTTCAAATTGGAAACTGGCTAAATGATTGCAGTTTTGATGTTTGTATTGATGACTTTTGGAGATGATTTTACGTCGGTAACTTTGATCATTATACTAACAGTACATAAATTCATATATACAACAAATTGAGTTTTCGAGCATTTCCAAAAGAGACATATATGACTATATATCATATATGAGGATATACGAGGAGGACTTTATTGACTTTGTTATCCAAATTAAGCAGATCTGCATGACACGGGGTTTTTAATAAAATTTCTGAGAGAAAAATTACAGTTATGAAGTTTCTCTTTGCTTTGGAAATTTATATCCTGCTGTTTAGAACAATACTCAGAATCACCTTCTTCGATAACTGACTGAGAGAGAAGTTGCTAAGCAACACATGACGTACACTCACTGCGTCATGCTGACGTGACAAGTTTCGGAGTACTCGTGAGTACTCGCGATATTTTCTGATTGGATAATAAGCATCGGAAATTCTTCGAGCGCTTCTACGAAGGTTTGCCGGAAACAGCGCTTTTTCTCCCGGCTGGAGAATGGGCCCGGGTTCATTAATAATGCACGGTTTTAATTTTAGTTTTTTTAATCACCCGTTCTAGTTTCAGCTCATACATTTATTTAATAATTCTGCTGTTGTTTACCTGTATTTTCACTTTCAAGCGAATGGTAGAGCATCGCGGACGTTTACTCATTAATTATTCAAACTTTCTTTTCAATCTTGTCTGGATACAGTCGCTTTCAATTAAACACCGATCGTCAATAACAGGACTTAGCTATAAGCCATCCATACCGGGATTGACTTTTCTGTTTCTGAAGTAACCTAGAAATAACGGTCCACAGAAGAAAATGTCAAGCAAAGCTCTTGCGAATTCCATGTCGGGACGTGCCACAAATCGTCGGCGAAAGAAAACAGGTACCCGGAGTCCGTTATAATTTGTCAACTGCACCGGTAGAATTAGTCTAATTTCTTCAAGTAAATCGCGTTTAAAATTTAAATCTCCCAGTAAAATATTTCTAAAAATAACCCTGGATTTGTTAAGCGGTTAAAGTCAGCTATAAATTGCTATAAATTAGTCTAAATTGCCCCGCGTTATGTATGGAAATACGGTATCATTTTATTTCAGTAAAAATGACAGATGAGCGTATTTGATTCTCAATCCAATTTGAAAAGGGTTGTAAGTCGGCTGTTAGTTTAGAATGGGTTTTACTCCAGTAACCAGGAACCACAAATGTGGTCAGTCTTTGACTGATAAAGTCTAAAACTGAGATGTGCCAAGGAAACCGACGTATATCCTTTTTAAACAGATGCGATATTTACTAACTTTAATTCGTCCTAAACCATCTGATTAGTCAAAAGTTAAGTTGGCAACTAATAAACACATTTTTTATCCGCTTCGTGTATCAAATTTTAGTTATCAATTTATAGTTGAACCGAGTGTGGCTAAGGGTCCGATCGTTTGAGCGATAGGTTTTTTAGAGTAAGTAGATTAAATTTCACTAAATTACTGAAACTACTTAAAAATCACGCTAGAGCTGGTTTGTTTACAATACGTTCGTTTTTTGTACATTTGGCTGTTACTTTTCAATGTTATTACTCTCCATTGAACTAGAAAAAACCCCGCATTTTAGCTATTTATCGGCAAAATTTTCTTACTTAACTAAAGTATGCGAGTGCTCGTTAATCGACAGAGGACGAATGTACAAGCCCTTAGGAATATTTATTTTTTAAACAATATATTTAAACTCAGAACAGCTGTCATATTATAATTATACATGCTAATCTCAGGTGACCTGCTCTCGCACCTCACACCAAAAGAATTAAATGGCATCATGCTTACTATTTACGCAGGGCCCCTATGGATACCAGCCTAGAGCTGAACGGGCCACCCTGCCTAAATAAAGATTTACCTTACCTTACCTTCCTGGGTGTTAGCTAGTTTTTTTTTTCTTGCGCACGTGGGGTAGCCTTGACATAGCAGGGTATAAACAACTAATGAGAAAAATACTTATTTATTCAAGATTAAAATATAAACTGAAATTTTCGCGCGCTCTGATTGGTTAAAAACCATGTTTTATCAGAGTATAAAACATAGAAAAGCGTGTTTTATCGTTTCGCGCGCGTAAATCTATATTTTAAAGCACATAAAGAAGCCAAAACCATGTATTATACTGTCATAAAACACTCCGGAAATTTGAGAACACTCGAGAAATTAGAAAACACTCGCCTGCGGCTAGTGTTTTCTAAATTTCTCTCGTGTCCTCAAATTCCCGTCGTGTTTATGACGGTGTAATACATGGCTTTGGCTTCGTTATTTGTTAAAAAAAAGTAAATAAAGAGAAGAAAATAAGCCGAATTCTCGGTTTTCACTGTCACGCCATAAATAAAAAAAATCGAAACCGTTCAATGAATGAAGTCAAGGAATTGACATGTCATAGATAATGAATAAATAAGGAATCAGTCCAAGTCTCAGGTCTGTGCGGTATTCCGTACTCGAGTTATTTGTCAAAATGTTCCACACAAATTTATAGAGCTCAGTATGGAAACGCCATGTTGGAGTCCCTCTGAGGGGCTCCAACATGGCCGCCGGAAATAGGAAAAAACATCTGGAGTTCACTTTTGCCAGAAAGGAGGTTTTTTTCTCTTGTGAACTTTCGAATATTTAGATAAATATTTCTCCTTAAACTTAAATTGTTTAGAATGCTGAAAATCACCCGAAGAGTCATGTTTTAGATACGGAACAGCTCTGTCACGGCCGTCCTGCTGATGTCACGTACGATGAAAACTCGGAAATTTAAACCGTTCTATTTTCAAAAGGAAGCATGAGATCGAGCTAAGAAATTGTGAAAATATATATATTTAGGTAATCTTTCCTTTAATGTAGGTAAAAATTCTGTAGGCCTCGCGGTTTTGAATTTTAGAATTTGATGACGTCACGTGAAGTAGAATATCTACCAGGCGTTCCTTTGACTCTCCCCAATCCCCTCTCAATTTCTCTTCCAGATCGAAGAGGCAAGAGAGAAACAGTCTATCTCGGGATGTTCAAGGCAAAAATTCTAGTTTTGGGACCTTGTGAGGTAATTTCGTCGATTGAAAAGCTATTTTGTCTTGTTTTAGCACTAGATATTTTAAAGTAGCCGTACGGTTTTAAAAATAGACAGAAAATGAGGTTGAAATGACGTTATAATGAGTGTCCACACAACATTGGAGGGATTTTCGTTTACAATCGAGAACTCAAGCTGCCTTCTTTTTTTCACAGAGTGGTAAAACTGTTATTTCGAATTTCCTCTCTGATGCTACTGAAACTTCAGGCGGAGAGTACCATCCAACACAAGGTGTCAGGTAAATCAAGATTGTACAAATTTGCAAATATTTCGCAGCTTGCATGTATCCATTGAATGTTTGCATGTTCACATGGAAACCGTGAGCTTATTTTGCGGTCGATTTCACTATCTGTACACTTTTAATACTTGGAACGTTTTTTTTCTGACAGAATACTAGAGTTTGAATGTAATGGAATAGAAATATCGCCTGGTAAAACAGCCAACTGTGAGGTAGAGTTGTGGGATTGCAGTGGGAATCACAAGTGAGTCAAGAAGGTTTCTATTCTTTATACAAAGCAATTTATTATTGGTTAAGGATGAGGTGTTTGACATCCAAAATACAGTCAACTCTCTCTAAGATGGACACCATTGGGACCGGCACCAACTGTCCCTTCTTAGAGAGGTGTCCGGCTTATAGAGGTGTCCATCTTATAGAGGTGTCCGTTAATTAAGGGAGAGTTGACTGCAATCAAGTATCAGCTGATGTTGAAGGCTGAGACTGATAACACTTACCAAGACCTTGATTATTGGATTATTACTTCAGGGCCGCAACACAATGTATAATGTCTCGCTACTTTCGTGGGCTCGCTACTTTCGGGGGGGCTCGCTTCTTTCGGGGGCTCGCTACTTTCGGGATTTATTAGCAGCCAGAAAGTTTCGTTACTTTTGGGGAGTCGCTACTTTCGGGGAGTCGTTTCTTTCGGAACTTTACGGTAGTAATAATAGTTTTCTCTTTATTTTGGTGTCAAGTTGGACAGTACTGTCCACAAGCATTTTGTTTTAATGGCATGGGGACACTGTCAGGGCTGCAAACCTCTGGAAGGGGTGGCGAATGGTCTTAAAAAAATACGGGTCTTGCACAATTTTAATTGAATTTCATGGGTCTCGCAGTCTTGTTTTTTAAGCGGTTCTGTTAAGGGGCGACCCATTTAACTTCTGAGGGGGGGGGGGGGGGATGGAGGATTTGGTATAGGCAAGAATTTTTTTTTAAACCCTTTCATGCTGCAGGATTTTTTTTTTCTCGGGGCATTTGTGTGCATGATATTTTTTTCTCCATGTAACATGCTGCAGGATATTTTTTTTGTGTGTGTGTATGGGGTACGGAGGAAAAGTCGCCTTTCCGTTGTGACTGACCTTTGATCGCCATCTCGTTGCTTTTTAATACGTTCAGTAATAATACATATGTATCAGGGGCGTAGCCAGCCCTTTTTTCCCTTTAAGCCCAATATGATCATAATAGAGAGCTCTGAAACGAGCGCCAAAGGCGCGAGCTTCTAGGGGGGTTCTTGGGGCATGCTCCCCCGGAAAATTTTGAAATCTAGAGGCTCGGAAATGCTATTTTCAGCATTCTCCACGAGATATTTCGTCAAAAAATTGATCTTGATCAAGTGTAAAATGACAGGTATTTTTAGTGCTTTCAGCAATATTTCCGAGGTTTTGTTAACTTGATACATTGTACATAAAAAACGTGATACACATATTCCGGCCATAGTACAAGAAACAACGTTTTACTAAAGCTTGACGTGTGCAGTAAGGAATTTTTGCACAAGGACCAAATCTGGTAAAGAATTGTTTATTTTTCAAAATCAACACGTTGATAAAGGTGGGGATTCACTATTGAAATTATAGTGAGCAAAGAATCAGTAGAAGAAATTACGGCCGGTTTCGGTTCCTGAAAAAAAAAATCAGGGAAATTCCTGTTAAGGACGTTCGCGCCCATTGCTAGTCCGCATCCTTACCTTTTACCTTCCTTACCCAAATGCCTTTTGGTATACCCTGTTCCAGACCAAAATGCTCAAAAACCATACCCTGTCCAGCGGCACGTACCTATTTAGTGTTTATAAGGGAGTACCCCCCCCCCCCCCCCCCCCGCCACCATCTTGGATTTGACAAAACTGTAGACTGGTACTGTGTAACCACAGCTATAATAATAATTATTAATGTACAGAAAAAGCTATCTGAAGAAGGGAGATGCAAAAATTATTGTAGTTCTAGTTCCCCTCTTGCCCAAATACAGATGCTATTAAAATTTCAACTGCCTGCAGCAGCTGAAGATGAAGTTGAAGTCAGCCCATCATGTAGTGTCTTGCAGGAATTTTTTTTCGGCCCACTGAACGTGTATGAATTTTTTTTCCATCAGTGGTCGTGTGCACGAATTTTTTTTTGAACAAGTTTGCTTGCAGGATATTTTTTTTTTCAAAATCCTCCATCCCCCCCTTCAGAAATTAAATGGGTCGCCCCTAAGTTTCGGGCTCACAGAGAAAAACGCTAGTCTCGTTATCTCGCAAAGTCTAGAATTTACATTTACCATTTGCCACCCCTTCTGGAGATCTGAAATCTGGAGACTTCTTCAGTTGTGACTGCCTAATTCTCATGGACTACCTCGCTACCAAGTATTTTTTTGTGCTTGCTTGAAAAGGTAATTTGTACCCAAACAGCACATTGTCCAATGCCAACTAACTGTGATAGTTATTGATATTGGTACATCTTAAAAAAACAGTTTTGAAATAAAATTATAAAATAAATGTATAATTTCCCCTGAGAACATGGTTGCCTCTTCTGTGAATCCTTTATTGAAACACTAATAAAACTCACTCTGTTTTTTATTGTGTCCATCTAAGGTTTTCTACTTGCTGGGCAGCTTTCCAAAAAGAGACAAATGGAGTTTTAATCATCTACAATCCCGACCAAGCAAACCATGATAAGGAACTAGAGACTTGGTAAGAAAAGACTGTGTATTTCTCTTTTCACTGACTTGAGGAATGTTTTGCATCTAGAAAAGATACAGTCAGGTTTACATAACCTCAGGTGAAGTTATGTTAGCCTGCGTCGCAGACGAATTCAACCGTTAAATCCATCTGCGAACCAGTGCCAAAATCCTTGTTCCAAAGGCCAATCCCAGATGAGTACATGTATATAATCTGGTTCTTTGTTGGGGGTCCTGAACATGGATTTTGGCACTGGTTTGCAGACGGATTTAACGGTTGAATTCGTCTGCGACGCAGGCTAACATAATTTCACCTGAGACAAACACAAAAGCGAGTTTGGTAGAACATGGCGAGAGTTTGCACAAGTCCTTTCATGTTCGCTCTCAGCGTTTGCATCAGGTTATGTCAACAAGAAGCAGCTTTGTATTTTTTTCTTAAAAGTGAAATAATTGTAACTGGTAACAGCTACATTAAGTATTATTTTACTGTTTTGTTTCTGTTCAAAGGTACACCCAATTTGTACAAGGGCAAGGGCTCAAGGACTCACAATGCATACTGTTTGCTCATCGTAGGCCATCGGCTGCGGATATGACAAGAAACACAACTACGTAAGATGCTTGTTGTTTGTAATATTTGTTCCCCTTTCTGTGGGGAGGCCCAGTGACGTAATGGTTAATGTGTTGGACTCTGAATCGTGAGGTCAACATCCTTTTTCTGTGTTCTTGGGGAAGACCAGGGGGGGCTAGCAGTGAGGCCTGGGACCTAGTATACATGATTGCACATTTAAGAAATTTGGCCGAGCAAGACTAAGTACTGGTTTGTTTAAAATAAACATGGCGGACGATGGCGGACATGACGTGCGTTTGTGTTCGTTCAGAAATATTTTGGCAATTCCACGTTCAAACATCTATGGGAACGATTTGGTCGCTGTTTAACTGAACTTTGGTCATTTTGGGACACCATGGATGAAAATTCCACAGCAAACTTCCGTAGAGGTACGTTTCTCGAATGATTGACAGATTTCTTTACTTGTGCGATCATGTATAGCAGAAAAGCGGCAAGATCAAAGGGCGCTGCCTGCCCCCCCCTGGGGAAGACACCAAATCTGCAAATTGCTGGGGAAACCTGACAAAATGCTGGGGGTGATCTGTGATGGACTAACATCCCATACGGGGGAGGGGGGAGAGTAGTAATACTCCTAGACGCTTCATGCTACAGAAACCAGAGTTAGGCACCGGCACTGATGAGCTTTCTGGCTCCTCTTCCTCCAATCCTTAGGAACAGACTTTATCTTTCAGTAGGGCCCTGCCAGGATAAAATCTCCCAGGGGACGGCCTGAACACCTACATTTTACAGTGTTCTTCAACAACTAAACTATCTGGGTAGGGTGAATTGGGGGGGGGGGGGGGGGGAGTCTACGGGAGGCGGGGGGAGAGAGGGGCGGGAAGAAGCAGGATTCTCAAGGTGGCAGGAACTGGGAGAAATATTTTTCAATCCGGGAGTACATGGTACAGGATAGGGAAGCAGGCAGTTCAGACCCCCCCCCCCCCCCCCCCCCCCCCCCTGGGCGAGGCCCTAAGTGACAGAGAAATCAGGCATGGTTTAAAAGTACAAAAATGTAACACAAAATAATATACATTCAATGGACCCAGAAAATGTGAAAATTACACTATTTTTTCCCACACAGCCTCGGTACTGTCCAGAGTGACCTGTGTACAAACAAACCTGGACGAAGAACCAGAAGCGGTCAGAGATGAATTTCACAATTTCCTGGCAAAGGTCATCAGTAACTGGACTGACAAACGAGATCAGGAGGAACTAAGTATAATGAACACATGACGCAAACAACTATTGCTGATTCCAGTTTGAAGAGCCGCAATATTTATCTCATGTATATATTTAAAGGGGCTGCGTCATGTTGATTTTGGTGATTCTGTTACTTCAAGAGAGCGTGATCTAAGAGAAGGATTCCCGTGCCCCATGATATTTTTGAAATCTATTAATAATTTTGCGCCATGCTGTGAAAGTTATTTTTATTTCCTTCTGATCGAGGCTCTAACATCACCTTACTCAAATTGACCAATCAGGTAGTGCTCTTAAAATAGCTCAGCTATGGACTGAAAGTTAAAAATAGTTTTCAAAAAATTATCATTGGAAGAGACCCATGTATGGCGAAATGCTTCTCTTAGATCATCCTCACTTGGTTACATACAAACTGCCCAGGTGGAACTCCCTATTGGACACTGACTAAGCGAGAATTTTGGTCAAAATTCTGAAGCTTGCTTTACTGTTAAATTCATTTAATTGATCTTGTGACTATCAGATCAGGGTTCTTGTAAATAAGTGCCAGAGACTGTAAATAACTTTTGGTTTGTATTTGTCAAGATTTAAATATTATTAAACATGATTTTTAAAGTTTTTATCTGCTGTGCACTTTCATTTGTCTTGTTTCCAGTTTTTTCTAATAATCTAAAGGAGATATTTGAATTAATTAAGTGCAGAATCACCTTCAAATTGAAGGAAACCATAAAATAATAGTTTAATAAGGTAGAAAAAATAACAAAGAGCTAATAATAATCCAAAAAGGAACAAGGATGGCTGAGGATGGAGAAGATTAAGATGGATTGTGAACGGCGAACTTGAAAAAAATGGCCAATATTTTCAAGATGCGCCATCCGTGACGTAGCTCCTTTGAAGGTCAATACACACGACAGGACTTGTTCCCAGACTGGTCTCCGATTTTTGTCAGAAAATCTAGTCACTGGGACCAAAATCTGCGACTTGCCCCATGAATTCAAACTGGATTAAATCGAAGGTCCCGGGGACTTATCCTCTCAAATTGTGTTTGTCTTGCCCTCCTTGTGTGAACTGTTTGTGGGACAAGTCCCTGCGACCAAATAAGAAAATAAAGCAATCAAAGACCAAACCAGACTGTCCCTGTAACAAGTCCCCTCATGTGTATGCTCAAGGAACTTGTCCTTGGGACACAGTCTTGTTACAAGTCCCTGCAACCAGCTCTCCTGTGGAAACATATGTGAGGGATTTGTCCCAGCAAGTTTCCTTGTATGTAGCCTGCGTAGCTGGCGGTCTTTTTGGCGCGCGAAGGCTAGAGTCTGGGGCGGGAGGCTACGCAGGCTACCTTGTGTTCATTTACTTGGCTACCTTGTGTTCATACAGGCTACCTTGTGTTCATTTGTGATTGGTTGGTCTGTCATCGAATAGTGGACGACAAGGGAGGATCACGCGCGCGTTGCCCTTACGCTCTTTGTAGAACCCTGTCACGTGACCTTGTCAGTGGTAATGGCTCCGTCAATTCCAAGCCCGCTCATCCCCCCCCCCCCCCCCCCCCCGGGCATTTTGTCGGGCATTTGTCATTTTTTGTCAGAAGGTTGAAAATGCCCACGGTGGGGTCAGCTTACATGCACAAAATCCCCACGGTGGGGCTTCAGGAGCAGTGCAAATGCCCGACCCACGGGGACAAGTTCAAAAAACTTTTTTGAGAGGATCGAGGAATTTAAAAATCTAAATTCCAAGCAGAACTATTAGTGATGGACACTATAATTGTTCACAAGTACATAGCTCTTAGCGGGACTCAAACGAGGTTTAATATCAACTCAGTTTTTAATATGTTTCTATCGGGGGCAATCAGGAAATTTTAAATAAACAAAACGTGTACGTCTTTAAAAATACGAAAGATCACGTTGCCTTTGACAATGCCCCACCCCCGGGCTGCCCGGTTATAGCAAATGCCCCACCCTAGGGATGGAAAAGTTGTAAAATGCCCGACAAATGCCCGGGGGGGGGGGGGGATGGTCGGGCTTGGAAGTTGACGGAGCCATAAAAATAGATCACAAGGTTGCCTTCTGATCGAATTTTTGTCTCACCCCAAGGCTAAAAAAAATACTACTGCGAGTCTCCATAAGAAGAATGAGTGTGTTCTTTCTGCGCTGCTGTCCTTGTGGACTCGTCCCCAGTCGTCTCTTATAAGAAAATTGTTAGACGCGTTTGACTGGTGACGAGCTACGTCACGGATGGCGCTTCTTGAATAATTAAGGGGGATTCTACCTGAATTTCAATGAAATTTTAAGAGGGAAGGGAAGGGATAGAAGGAAAAAAATAATTTTGGAACACCAAACGACAGTTGATACCAACGCGGGTGCTCTTGCGTGGTTATCAACTGTCGTCAATGTCAATCTACTAATTTTTAACTTCAAATTCTAATTTTAAAACTACATTAAATCTTCAATATTTCTTATTTCCCTTAATTTTACAACTCCTTTGAGAAAAACTATTTCCTCCCCAAAATACCCAAAAATCACCAAAAATTTACAAAACACCCCATAACATAGATTCATGGGATGAGCATAGAGTTTTTGGATTGCTAGAAACATGAACGAGATATTTCCATTTAACCCATGTTAAGTCGCGGGAAAAATGCATGGCATTCAGGTAGAATCCCGCCTTAAGACTAAATTTTCACGTTCGCCATTCGTAATCCGTCTCAATCTCCCCCTGTCTCAACCATCCTTGCTCCGTTTTGGTTCATTTTGTTTTGGAAATCGCACGACCTCGTACAATTCGTGATTAATAGGTACGAGTAATGTTTTGAATGGTCTCACTTTAGGTGGACTGCAATTTGAGAACTTTGATTCGCAACATCACGAAATTGTACGAGAAGGTGGTGCGGTTTTTTATTTATAACATTCAACAAAATTTAAAAAAAAAACTCGTGACGTGACCGCAAACCTAGTTTTGCGTGTCTATAAACAACTCTTTATGTGGTTAAAAACTATTAACATTCCAAAGTAAAGCCAATTAAAGGGAGTGTTTCACGGTTCGGCGCATGTTCAGGCTTAACAACTTTATCCGCCTAAAAAAACCCACTCATATGCACTTCTCGATCACGGCTTCAGTAATCACATATTATAATTAGTCCAAGAAAAACGACGAATGACCAAAATTCATAAAACATTTCAACGGATTACACCGTTACACCAATCCACATTGAATATCAGAATAAATTACAAGAATAAAGTATTGGCCGAAGGATTTATTCTGGAAATTTATTCTAGTATTCAAATGTCGACATTCTCGGTGTAATCCGTTTGAAATTTTGGTCATTTGTCGTTTTTCTGGACTAATTATAGTATGTGATTGCTGAAGTATCGACAAGTATCGACAAGTACATGTGAGCATAGTCAATAGAGGGAAATGGTTATGAAGCCCGGCAAAGTTCTTTGTTATATGTTTTTGTTCGCTATTTTGGGGGTTGACCGTGCACAAAACCTGACAAAATACAATTAGGTGGTTACGTGTGTTCAAGCAACTAACCAATAGAAACGTTGCGATTACGTAATTCATGCATAGTGTATGAGCGCAAAACAAAAGATGTGCACGGTCATGGACCTTCCAACATAAATCTTGGCCTCTTTGTTTGCTTCTTTGAAGTTTGCCGGGCTTCATAACCATTTCCCTCTATTAACTATGATGTGAGTGGGGTTTTTTTGAACAGATAAAGTTGAGTGATTAGCCGGCACTTGCGCCGAACCGAGACTTTTTGTTCGCTTTAAAAGTTGACGCGTTGCCGCGTTAACAATATTGCAAGTGATATAAACATAATAGGTACAACTTGGGATTAATTGCACTGCTCTCGATCAATCGGAATCGAGTAATTTTGTTGAGTGTATGAAGCGATTAACGTATCGCGTGACTTCACCCGATTCTCCATTGCTCAGTTGACAAAAGAATGTAAAACAGCTTTTGCTAAAGGAAAATTTGCAAGTTGAAATATATAGCCTGCGGGATTCTCAAGTGACCAGATACATGCGAAGTACTGTAGTATATAAGCACTTGTGTGGCTAGAACATGGCAAGTATAGTTCAAACCAACATGTTAAACGTTGCAAAGCTCAATGCGTTGATTTTAAACTAACCCGCAAGCCCTCTAATATAAAGCAAAGATCGCGTAGTCAAAACATGTTGGACGAATTTAATTCACCCTGCAGACGAATTTAATTCGATTTATACGTCGCACAATCGTCGAATTTAATTGCTAACAGGTCCTCAGTTGAATTAAATTCGTCCGAATTAAATTCGACGATGCGACGTATGAGTTTATTGCGCTGTACGTTAACGGTACTACACTGTAAAAACTGACTAGTTAAAATAACTATTTAAAATAGTCGTGACTAATATTAATAGTCATTTTAACCATTCTAAAAAGGTGAAAGTAGTGACACTAGTATTTACTGTCTGTTACTCGAGTATAGTTTCAAGCCAAGAGAAGATAAGGGGATGTCAGTGAACGTGCAAAGCGGAATGCGTCGATTCTCAACTAACCAATGCTAACTAGCCCAAATTGTTTTTGTTGTTTTGGTGCACAAGTATGTTAAGCGACCCATTATAACTCGTCAGCTCTTTGTGGTATTGGCTACAATTCTACACGCAGCAAACATGTTTGCATATGTACCTGTTAGACGTCAGATCGACGAGTTTTATTGCGCTGTTAACGGGTTAAAAATTCAAAGGTAGCGTATTTGCTGTCATCTGTTAACTGCAATAACATGGGATCGCTAGAAGGACATCTAATTCCGGGCTCGATGTTTATACTCGGCGCGGTTTGGTGGTTTATAGGCGAAATTCTGCAGAACAACAGAAATAACGCTGATCGAGCTCGCCGAAGGGCCACCCCGCGTGGATCAAGCCCGTTTGTACAACCTGTGTGGTACTCGTGTCGAGGTGCCAGGCTTTCCAAACTCCCCGTGGAGCCTATTGTCAAAGTCATCGTTGCGGTGCTAAGTGTAATATGTGAGCTCCTCGAATACGACCAAACAGCCTTGTTCGACGACAATGGAGAATTTGTCGCCGAGCACCTGGATAATTACGCGCATTCTGCAATGTACGCATTTTTTGGCCTCAGCGGTTTGGTTGATCTTGTGATGTGGTACGCCTTGCTGCCGCTCCCGCCAAAGTTCGACTATTTGGTGATGTCGTTGGCGTTTTGGTTCGAAGGGTTTTTGTTTTTCTTCCATCTGCACGGGCGAGATGAGCTCAACGTTCGCTTGCACACCATCCTTTACATCGTAGTCTTCGTCACCGCTGGTGTTTTCCTGTTAGCGGTCATTTCGGACCAATTTATGCAGTTCATGAGTTTTTTGAAGCCTTATTTACTGTGTTTGCAAGGTGGCTGGTTTTACCAAGCTGGTTTTGTCAGTTTTGGACCGGATCCGTGGAAGAACTCACCCAGTAATGTAGAGTTTTTGGGAATCGCGGTTGCAGTTCACGCGCTGGCCTGGTTTGTTGTTCATCTGATTTTCCACATCGCCTGTTACCGCTGTTTTATCAAAAAGCCTTTGCTGAATGAACGCCGACTGTCTGAGGAAAGTTCGGGCGAAGAAGTGGATTCCGTGATGCTGGAAGAACTTTAGAGAAGAGAACGGAACAAAGAGAATTGAAATATATTTTCAGGAGCGGGTTCAGGGGGGGGGGGGGGGGGGGGGGGGGTAATTGGCTTCCACCCCCAAAATCCGCAAAAAAAAATTAAAATTAAAAGCCATTTACATAGAAAACAAATAGAAGTGCACTGGGCAGGTGTAAAAATTGTTGCTGTTTTTAGCTAAAATAAAATAAGAAAAATATTTGCTGAGAGCGAGTCCACCCCCCGTTCAAAAATTCTGGATCCGCCCCCGATGATTTTTCTTCTGGATATTTAGCATAATTTATAATTTAATTATTTGCAGAAATTGTTATAAATATGCTATGTTTAGCTATATTTAATCTAGTCTACTTGCAGTCCCCCCTTAGCCTGAGTAACAGGCGTAGTAAGGGAGGGGGGGGGGGGGGTATACGCAGGCTAGTCCCCCTTTTCTCTTAATATCCGACGAAAAGTAACGATATAAAAGACGAGAAATGGTGTTCCTTTCGTTATTTCGAAAGAGAAACAGACTGCAAGCAGTAGTTTGAAGAAACAATCTTGGAACTTATTTATTCACATTTATCTAATATTTACACGCTAAAGGTCAATAAATGACTTGCCTTTTTTGAAGAAATGATTTTCTGGAAGTTCGACCATGGCATTGTAATTGGTGATGTTTTCTGGCTGAGCGATTTGAAGCTCGTACCAGTTCATTCTGGAAGAAACATCGGAACTAGTCTCTTGGTCTCTTATAAGAAATTGTTAGACGCGTCTAACAATAGGGTCCTTTCGATATATTAATATTCAGCTTGGTAACGAGGCTGAGAAGACACAAACAAAGGAACGAGCAAGTTTATTGTTTATTCATTTCTTTTGTTTGTGTCTTCTCAGCCTCGCTATCAAGCTGAATTTTAATATATCGAAAGGACCCTATTCCAAGAGACGACTGGTGACGAGTTACGTCACGGATGGCGCTTCTTGAATAATTAGACTAAATTTTCACGTTCGCCGTTCGTAATCCGTCTCAATCTTCCCCAGTCTCAACCATTAAATTTTCTCTTTGGAGGGCCGAAGCATGCCAAAAAAAAGTTTACTTGCCAAAAATTAGCACGCCATTGCAATTTGCGGCTGAGATGTGTGCACTGCAGGTTTTAATTTCTCCATACAAACCCCAATTTTTGCGTCTGGTCCTTCAGTTTAGAACCGGCGCAAAATTAGAGAGGTTTGTATGGGACGGTACCAAACTTTGAACCTCTATATCTTCTGTAGATAGATAGATAGATAGAAAACTTTATTATCTACCCTGTTCTATTTCTCAAGGTGGCCGTATTTCAACTGGGTACCCAAGGGAAGTGTTTGTCGTTGTACGCGTCAGTCTCGTTATGGGGAGGGCATAGGTAGTAATTTCGACGCCGTATTCGCGTTTTTTTAATTTTAAATGAGCATAATTGTCCCAGCCGGTGGTACAGATCATAGTAAAATAGTGGATTTTCAAACTCATTCGATATTCCAGCTGTTTTTTTCAAGATCAATCCGCAAACCTTTCGTACTCAAATTTGGCCAGATTGTAGTTCGAGGACTGGTCTTTCGAGATGCGGCAGCTGTTATGAAATCGAATCGAAGAAATGCTTTTTAGGGCAAAATTCTAGAGGAGGTACGGAATTTGTCGGTCCAAAACTGCTCAAAGTTGTATGCCTTGTTGTATTATTAGTATTCTAGAAGCGAGTAAAAACTTTGAAGTCAGAAAACTGCTCTCTCGCGCATCAAATCACCGTAAAAACCGCTTCAAAGCAAAGTTAAACAACGTCCAAACATTTGGACTTTATTTTATTAAATATAGACAGTCCTAAATACCAAGTTTAGGAAGATAATTCGTGCCCCTATTACAGTGAAACGCACCCTACCGTTGCCACTAGAGAAAGTTTCTGATTAAATTTTGACAATTTGTGGAAATCTTTTTGACAACTTTCTGATAGCTTTCGTTTCAACCGGCCAATCCAAATGCAGAACTATGAGAGACGGAGTTGTCAGGCTCCACGTTCGCCGCGTTCTGATAATTGACATATCCACCGGCTCCCACAATTCTTGCAATTTGATTTGCTTGTTTAAATAGAAGCCATCACAAAGTTGTCAAAAATATGTCAAAAAGTTGTCAAAAATTAATCAAAAACTTTGTCGAGTAGTTTTCTGCTAGTTGGCTCCCTTAACTTGCCAATATGTGGAGGGTAAAAGTCGTTATTTACCTACATTCCTACATATAGAATTGTCAGTCTTTCCTTTGCGGAGTTTATTGCATCATTCCTATATTGGTGTACCCGTTTGGAACACCAATATGGCGGCCAAAAATGTCAGCGAGAAGAAAAAAAGATTTTGCTTCCAAAATCATGAGTTTTAGTTCGGAATGCTTTAGTTATCATTTTTAAGTTATTAGCATATCGGAAAATTATTTAAAAAGTGCGAAAATATTGGTCTTTGTCACTCCTAACCGTGGCTGACATAAACATGGTTTTTGAAGCAAAGCGAGGCATGTCCACAAACAACCTTCCGCGCGACAAACTCAAAGCAAAGATTTTAAAAAGCCCCTGAAATTTCTCTAACCATTTGATCAAGTATTTTCTATTGATTTGATTTGATATCCAATTAACCTAAATATCGGGAATTTTTGGATTAATGCATGGTGAAGCACTCCGATCTCCGAACGGAGAAATCGTTATTTATAACTCGGATATTAGAGTCGTTTTCAATTGAGTGTCGTAAAACGAAAACCAAGACAATTACAGTGGCCAATCACAACAAGCGAAAACAACACAATGAACCAATGAGAGCTCGGAGCAAATACACGTAACAGGCGCCAAGCGCGGGAAAACGCGTGTGACCAAGTCGCGATTGGTTTTGGTCAGTGCATCTGATTGGTTGAGAAAGTGGCGCGAGTTCAGTTTTAAACCAATCACAGAGAGTAGTAAAGCAAATCCGGATTAGTTTCGACACTCAATTGAAAATTTTAAATCACTCTAAAACTAACCATGAATTATTATTTATCTCGTTTAATTCTCGGTTAAACAACAGGAACCGGAACTTAAAAAAAAATCTTCTTTTCAGTTTCCTGCTTTCCGTTACTGAAGTCGAGCAGGGGCACTAGAATGTTGGAAATTTGTCAGCCGTGAGCTGTCCAAACTGTCCAGTGAGTTGAGCGTAGTTATTGTACTCAGGGAAGAAACCGAACGACAGTATTGTGGGCGCAGAGCTCCAAGCCTTGGTTCAGTCTCGGGCAGGTGTGGTTGGTTTTTTCCGGGCGGAAGAAAATGATGTACAGCTTGGGTCCAAAGAGGCAGACCAGAGCCACAGAACAGCACAGTATGGCGAGAAAACACGTTAAAATCGTCCTGTACAGTCCCTTTGTACCCAAGGCGGTCGGCACGAAAACCGCCCCACTTATACACACAGTGACCATGCTGAAGGCAATGAACTTAGCCTCGTTGTAGTTCTCGGGAACTTTGCGCACTAAGAACGCTTGGTAAGTACAGAGCAGGATGAGCGCGGCGTTGAACGTTGCCCAGACCGTCACACCCACTACTGATTCTCCCATACACTCTAGCGTTACTTTGTCTTGTTCGTACGTGACTCTCACGACCTTCCGGGGCGAGATGATGATCCAGGTTGCCGCGATAGAATTCTCCATCATGACACAGAGCCACACAAACACCAGCTGCCACCTGTTGCTAAGGAAGTAAGCCTTTCCAGTGCGCATGGTTTTCAAGCTGAAAATTCGCGCGATGCGATTGGTCTTCGCCAGGAGCGAGCCGATCACCATGGCAATACCGGTGCTCATTAGAAACGGGCAGATTTGACAGAAGAGGGAGGTTGGCTGCAGAATGAACGTGATGGGAAGGCCATAGCACCAAGCTAGACCAAATAGCAGGACGTAGGAAATTTCCCGGCTTGAGGCTTTTACAACGGGTGTCTTTCTCTGTTTAAGCAGCGACAGAAATGTTATAAAAACAGCGCAGATCCCTACTCCACAAGCGCCTGCGACCGCCATTCCAGCGGGTGTGTTATAAACTTCAGTCGAGAGAATGACCTCACAAAAAGACTTGTCGTCATTGGCTATTGATCCATCCGGGCAACTCACGCACGCAGCCGCTCCTGATTGGTTGTTGATACTGTTGCCATGACAACGAAGGCAGTTCCAACAGCACTCTGGGAAGTGCTTCTTGGGTTCTTTCCAAGACCTGGTCCGCATTTAGGACTGCACCTGGCAAAGGACTGCAAACCACTGAAAGGATGTTGATCGCACTCGTATTGAGGTAAAAATCGAAAACCCGCCCCCAAATACCAGCTTCCAAGAACGTCAAAATGATTTTCTCCGCCGCGATTGTTGACAAAAAGAATGTTGTAGTAGGCCTTCGCGCTGCCACTCTCGTCAAATGACACTCGGTGGCCCGTGGGCGACACGAATGACGAGTTCTTGATATAATTATACACCTCTGTTTGCACGGTTTTCGAAGCGTCGACGCGACAAGCCGTGTTGGAACACCGATACATGTCATGTAAACCGTACGCCACGGCATAAACCGCGTCTATGGCCGTCGTTGTGTACGATGAATAATCTGTCGGCTCACTCAGATTCAACATTTTCTCTACGTACCCCTTATACGCCCTTAGCCAAGGATTTCGTTGCAGGCGTTCGTCGGTGATGTTTTGAAAATAAGCCCTGAACGGTTCGTAAACTTTCGACCTCGGCTCTGTGTTGATCCAGTATTTCAGTATGTCATTGTTGTTGCGTAGAACCGAGTAAGATCGAGCGAACGCATCGGAACCAATCCAGATGTATCCTGTAAGGTTTTCTCCCGAGCAACGTTAATGAAATAATCCGCATCATTCAGTTCGGCAAAGAGCACGATTACCTTTGCTTCGGGATGTTCGCGAATTTTCGACATGATTTCGCGCACTTTTGTCTTCGGGGTTCGCACGGTGAAAACTTCGTCAACTGCAATACAGATGCGAGAATGTTCCTGACTCTTCACGGCGTTCTTAAATGAATCGATTCCCGAGCGTCCATACTCCGTATCAGAGGCGACGGTCGATACAAAATTCCAATCAAACTTGCGAATGATATCCACCATGGCTTGCGCTTGGCGCGTGTCTGATGGGACAGTACGCAGAACGTTTTGGAAGCGTTTGCGGTCGCTTAAAAGCCGACTGGTTGACGCGTAGCTTACAACCGGGACATGAAACAGCCCCGCTAGATTCGCGACTGCGATTGTGATCCCGCTATATGCGGCTCCCACGATGGCGACTCCTTTATTCGTTGTGTCTAACGCCAGCCCGGACGCGTTTTGCGTCAATCCGCACGCTCGAATACTTTCTTCCTCCGTGCGCATGTAGGCCGCGCGGATAAACCCGAACTGCAGAGATTCTCTAATCGTATGATCAACGCTGTTGCAAGTGTCCTTGATGTCGATGCCTAGCATGATACCCGGTAGTAAAGTTTTGTTTTGGTTGATTTGGTCCACGGCGTAAAGGATCGCTTCGGAGTGCTGTAGTCCTCGGAAGTTGAAGGGACCGCCGCAGTGATGCGAGAACTTCCCGTTAGAGTTCTGCGCGGGATCTTCTTCCCTCGTCCCGGGAGGATAATGGATCGGCGCTAGGCCGTCCAACATCACGTCTCCTGGTAAGAAGATTCGTGGAGATTGGTTTACTGGTGTGCCTCCTTTGACTAGAAGAGCACTTACGCCAAGTAGCGCTAAACAACAGACAAACATCTTCTCTCGAGAAATCCGCGCGAAAAACTGAGAAACTGAAGAGAGCTGCGCAACTGATCTTGACTTCGGTTTCAATACTTCTACTTCATCCCTGCACGGAGACAGTCTCCTTTTCTTGATGTCCAACAGTTCGCCGCACCTTTGTCTCTGTGTTTTTTGTTTTGCTAAAAATATCACCTCTACTCCGACAAAGCAACAAATATAGAGCTTCTTTTGATCGGAAACTGTTTCTCGGTTCTTGTTACCAAGCCAGAGAAGCAGCAAACATATTAATGAAGTGCCTGTCACAACTGTTTTTCCTGGGAAGAAAGATTCATGGGCCAAAAAGTTATTTCAAATATAGAAAACCTACAAACGAGTCCGCCGTACAGATAAACTCATTAAATGTTTTCCGTTTCCTCGTTTCCGCACAATATATGCGCGCATAACAACAAATAACAGAAATAATAAGTTGTGTGTAAATAGAACGAACGGGGTGACACTGGCAAAAAGTGCAAGCCTTTTAAGACAATGTATAAATTGACGTAACAAAAAAGGAATATGCAATATAAATGGTCGGCTTACCTAAGCGATATTTTCCTGTTTAGCGTGCGATTCATAAAAAGATTTATATTTAACATGGCTTGAAATGGCTTAAGGTCCTTGAGCGGGCATACATTTGATAGCCGCACTAAAACAAACCTTGCAAAGTCTGGGTGTTTGCCGAAAATAAAAGCTGGAATCAGCTGGCCTCGTCACTTAAATTGGTTTGACTAAGCCTTAATTTACATTTCTCGTCTTCAAATACAGGCTTGACAGCCGGCAGTGCAAAGAGAGAGAATTCCGGCGGCAGGTGACGGGCAATTATTAAAACTTTGACCTAAAGCCGTACCATTTTGTAAACTTCGCAATCTATAACTGCTTGTCTCCGGGCAAAGGCCGTAAAAAGAAAAAGAAGGCGAAAAAACTGCTTGTTTTAGATCTTAATCAACACGTTGAAGAGTAAAATCACTGACAAGGGCGGCTTAAATATATTTTCAATTCTACTATTTCCTTTCGATATCATGTCATATGTTTGCGTTTTTGATAGCATATCACACCGACTTGAATTTCATATTCTTAGTTTGTATACCTCTTAAGTTTTAACGCCACAACTACTTCTTAACTTCTGCCGAAGATTTGTCTTTCGTTTGTAAACTAAAACAAATGTGGCATTACAAACGAAGGGTCGCAACTACCTTATATAATAGCTTGTCGCTTCTTGGTCAAATTGTGTCGCCCTTTGACAAGTAAATTAAAAAGAAGATTCACTATTTGATCTTATTCAATGACAACCATTCGATAATGAGGAAGACTCTTTTTGAGCGGAGATTAAAATGCAATCGTTTATCCTTGTCTCATTATTGGATGATAGCTAAATAAAATTCAGCGAACATTAGACTTCGAGCAGTCCCTCATTTTTCTCAGGGAAAGTCGAGTGGGAGAGCACGCGCGCGCGCGAAAATCATCTCGAGGAGCGAGCGCGCGCGAAAATCATCTCGAGGAGACGCGCGACGCACAGCGGCGAATTTTCGCGCATGCTCTTCCACTCGACTATCACTGAGAAAAATGAGGGACTGCTCGTAGCCTAATTAATAAGCGTACGTTCGTTTGATTGCCTGTTTCTCGTTTCTTGGTGAATTTAAAATGGTCATAAAATCATCCGTTCCCAAGATCCCAGTCTCCCTCAGTGACCATCGCTAGTTCCGATGTTTCTTCCAGAATGAACTGGTACGAGCTTCAAATCGCTCAGCCAGAAAACATCACCAATTACAATGCCATGGTCGAACTTTCCAGAAAATCATTTCTTTAAAAAAGGCAACTCATTGATTGACCTTTAGCGTGTGAACTCAGGCTCTCTCTTGGGAAATGGCGCGAAAAGAGCGTCGTAGTGTCATTTGCGGCCCGAGCGCAGCGAGGGACGAAAGTAAACCGAATATATCCCGAAAAATTCATTTTATTATCATTATTATCAATATACAAGACAATAATATCCAGATAAATACTTAGCTGTTATTGTAAATACTTAGGAATTTTTAATTTTACTTTACTTTAAGTACACGACCACATCAGCTCGGCTGTAATTTTAATATATCGTGTATAAATAAATGCTTTATTATTATTATTATTATGATAAATAAAAATAAATGTGAATAAATGTGAATAAATATTGAATAAATATTGAATAAATGTGAATAAATAAATTCCAAGATTGCTTCATCAAACTACTGCTTGCAGTCTGTTTCTCTTTCGAAATCCCGAAATGAACACCATTTCTCGGATCTTAAGAGGGGGACTAGCCTGCGTATACCCCCTCCCCTTACTACGCCTGTTACTCAGGCTAAGGGGGGGGGGGGGGGGATTAAATTATAAATTATGCTAAATATCCAGAAGAAAATCATCGGGGGCGGATCCAGAACTTTTGAACGGGGGATGGACTCGCTGTAAGAAATATTATAAATTTTTAAATTTTATTTTAGCTGAAAACAGCAATAATTTTTACACCTGCCCAGTGCACTTCTATTTATTTTCTATGTAAATGGCTTTTAATTTTTTTTTTTCGGATTTTGGGGGTGGCAGCTACCCAATCACCCCCCTGACCCCCCCCCCCTCCCCCTGAACCCACCCCTGAAAATATATTTCAATTCTCTTTGTTCCGTTTTCTTCTCTAAAGTTCTTCCAGCATCACGGAATCCACTTCTTCGCCCGAACTTTCCTCAGACAGTCGGCGTTCATTCAGCAAAGGCTTTTTGATAAAACAGCGGTAACAGGCGATGTGGAAAATCAGATGAACAACAAACCAGGTCAGCGCGTGAACTGCAAACGCGATTCCCAAAAACTCTACATTACTGGGTGAGTTCTTCCACGGATCCGGTCCAAAAAGGACAAAACCAGCTTGGTAAAACCAGCCACCTTGCAAACACAGTAAATAAGGCTTCAAAAAACTCATGAACTGCATCAATTGGTCCGAAATGACCGCTAACAGGAAAACACCAGCAGTGACGAAGACTACGATGTAAAGGATGGTGTGCAAGCGAACGTTGAGCTCATCTCGCCCGTGCAGATGGAAGAAAAACAAAAACCCTTCGAACCAAAACGCCAACGACATCACCAAATAGTCGAACTTTGGCGGGAGCGGCAGCAAGGCATACCACATCACAAGATCAACAACACCGCTGAGGCCAAAAAATGCGTACATTGCAGAATGCGCGTAATTATCCAGGTGCTCTGCGACAAATTCTCCATTGTCGTCGAACAAGGCTGTTTGGTCGTGTTCGAGGAGCTCACATATTACACTTAGCACCGCAATGATGACTTTGACAATAGGCTCCACGGGGAGTTTGGAAAGCCTGGCACCTCGACACGAGTACCACACAGGTTGTACAAACGGGCTTGATCCACGCAGGGTGGCCCTTCGGCGAGCTCGATCAGCGTTGTTTCTGTTGTTCTGCAGAATTTCGCCTATAAACCACCAAACCGCGCCGAGTATAAACATCGAGCCCGGAATTAGATGACCTTCTAGCGATCCCATGTTATTGCAGTAACAGATGACAGCAAATACGCTACCTTTGCGGAATTTTTAACCCGTTAACAGCGCAATAAACTCATCGATCTGATCGACGTCTAACAGGTACATATGCAAACATGTTTGTTGCGTGTAGAATTGTAGCCAATACCACAAAGAGCTGACGAGTTAATGGGTCGCTTAACACTTGAGCAGCAAAACAACAAAAAATAATTAGCATACACTTGACTACGCGATCTTTGCTTTATATATATATTAGTAGGGCGGTTAGTTTAAAATCAACGCATTAAGCTTTGCAACGTTTAACATGTTGGTTTGAACTATACTTGCCATGTTCTAGCCACACAAGTGCTTATATACTACAGTACTTCGCATGTATCTGGTCACTTGAGAATCCCGCAGGCTATATATTTCAACTTGCAAATTTTCCTTTTAGCAAAAACTGTTTTACATTCTTTTGTCAACTGAGCAATGAGAATCGGGTGAAGTCACGCGATACGTTAATCGCTTCATAGACTCAACAAAATTACTCGATTCTGATTGATCGAGAGCAGTGCAATTAATCCGAAGTTGTACCTATTATGTTTATATCACTTGCAATATTGTTAACGCGGCCAAACGCGTCAACTTTTAAAGCGAACAAACAGTGTGTATTATATGGTTTTACTTTGGAATGTTTTGACTATTAATAGTTTTAACCACATAAAGAGTAGCCTCCTACGCAGACATTCTTTGGGCTCGTCACGCACTAAAGAGTTGTTTCAGATGCCGAAGACGGGGAAACGCCCGAAATCGCTTTAGACACGCAAAACAAGGTTTGCGGTTGTCACGAGTTCTTATTTTTTAATTTCTTTGAATGTACTATAAAAAAAATAAGCCCCCTCCTTTCGTAAGGCTGATGTAAATGACTTTTCAGCAATATTTCAGTCACTTTGTATTGAAACGTGGTCTCATATTCCCAGAACTATCGTCGAGTTAGGGTATAAATGACGTTTCCTTTGTAAGACGGTCATGTACGTAGGCGATCACAAATGAAAATCAATTTTTTTGGCTCTCAGTTTTCTCCTCTATTCAAACAAGTTGGATTGATGGGACAAGTCGTTAATATATATTCTTTACGAAAATCAACAGTTCACGTAAAGAAGTAAGCTGGCGGCTTTCGTTTTTTCGTTTCGTCACTCGCGTATTTTGCCATCTCGCGCCAACGAGACAGTCGGGGGAACAAGTACCAGTTGATGAAGAAATCCCGCCTCCGAGACGGGACTGAGCCCGCGGTTTTCGTCCCCGAAGTTGCTAAGCAACATGACGTATTAATTTGCTGACGCGATTGCTTTTGGAGTACTCGCGCTAGTTTTTGATTGGATAAAAAGATTCGTAAACTCTTCGAGCGCTTCAACGATGATTTGCCAAAACCGGCACTTGTTGCCTAAACTGAACTACGCAGGCAAACATGAAGGGAGTTGTCGCCCCCCAATTCATGCCTAGCCTGCGAAGAGCTTTTTTTGCATTTTGGCCGCGCGAAAATTGGGGCGAGAGCAAAAAAGACGGAGTAGGGAGGGGGTTGGCGCCCTCCGACTTTTTTGCTCTCGCCCCATTTTCGCGCGGCCAAAATGCAGAAAAAGCTCTTCGATCGCGGAAAAAGCTCTTCGTTCGTACAGGAACGCTTGCTACGCAGGCTAATTCATGCCCCAACAAGGGTGGGGGAGGGGCGGTGGAAATGACGTCATCGACGATGGGGGCGGAAGCATAGCCTGAAATTCAGGCTAACGAAAGCATTACTACTCTAAAAAAAAAAAAAAAAACATACAGACACAGAGTGGATGTTCATACAAACTAACATGTTTTTAATTGAAAGTCATCATTGTATTTTTTCAAAGCTACACAATGCTCAAACATTCAATGATTCTAATTTAATTTCACAAGAGCAACGAATATAAAAGCGTTGCCCCTAATGTAAACATGACCGTTTCCGAGGACTCAACAGTGGAAAATTACAACTACAATAAGAATTAGGCTGAATTTTACCCGCTTAGAGCCATTTGATAAGTTACGTAATGTGCTATTTATTATGCTGTACAAGTTGGTTCAAACTTTTAGTCTTTTAATGAAACCCTAGTGTGTGACTATTTAAATGAAAATTATCGAGCATTAGTACAGTACTTTCGGGTGGTTCTACTTTGATATCTGTCAATGAAACCCTAGTATGTGATTATTCAAATGGAAGCTATTGATAGAGCCCTATATTCGTTTTCAAGTTTCCCCGCATCCAACAGTCATCAAATTTGTCAAATATGTACTTTGGCACTCTTAGAATCATTATTAAAATTACTCAACATAATCCGGAAACAAGTGTCCGTTTCGGTCAAAATTTAACTGAGCCCGCGTTTTCGGCGGCGATACGATAGTGAAACGCTGACGCGAAAAAAATTCTGATTGGTCAATGAGAATCGGAGACTGTTCAGGTATTCTACGAAGATTTGCCGAGAATGGCACGTGTTTCCCGGCCTGTTTTAAAAAAAAAACAGCCACAAATAGTGCATAGATATTTCTGGATCAGAATGATTTCGTCAAATACAGAAACTAAAATAGAATTTTATGACAATAACTCGGAAGCAATATACATGTATTAGCTTGAGCTAGCTACCTTCAAATGACAAATGGGTCAACCGTTTTAAGTTACTTTCCCCACACACGTTTAACAAAATAATGTTAGTTTTAAATTTCGATCAAAAATATAATGCATCTGAACCTTCTAAGGTTCGAGTTATCTCGTACCAAGGTGACACTTCCTTTTTAGTGGAAAGGGGGTTTGTGGTTGTTAAGATGACGCACCCTAGAAAAATTTCTATTTTTTTTGTTTACATCTTTTACATCTTTTTTTGTGTTTACATCTTAATGTTAATGATTACTGATTAAGAATACTGCCAAGTTACCTTTGCCTTTAACCCTTTCACTCCCAGGATCAAGCATCAAGTGGATTATTGTGTTTCTAACTTTTAAGTCTTTGGATGAAACCCTAGTGTGTGGTTCTAACTTTTAAGTCTGTGAATGAAACCCTCCTGTGTGACCATTCAAATGAAAGCTATTGAGCAGTATGTTCATGTGGTGCTGTTTGTTTTTCCATATAATGAAAATGCAATTTAGAATTTTTTTTAAATTTTGAGCTTTGATATTCTTGGGAGTGAAGACAAAGAGAATACAGTACAGTATTAAAGACCCAGTAAAGAGCTAAGAGAGTGTCTCTCACCTACTTGCAAGTATTCAAAAAGTGACAAGTCTAAATTCTGTTAATACCAAAACATAAAATAAAGCTCGCAAATTTTAACTTTTTATAAGAAAAAAGGAAAATACTATTATTGCTATTGACAACAAACATTCCTATAAAAAAAGTACCAAACAAAACAAAACAGTTTAAAAAGGGTTTTGACTCTTCTTATACCTAATAATTTCAACTTATTTACCAAATACAATCTGGATTTTGCATCACGTTTCCCACCTTAATAACTTAATTAATAGCAAAAATACTCAAGCACAGCTTGAAAATAATGTCCCAAACTATCTACTAGTTTGAACTTCACTCCTACATTTCTGTAAAATCATTTCAAACAGGAACTCTTTGGGGAGATTTTGGAAAACACTAGAGTTTGGCTGCCAATTCCCGTGGGACAAATCAGTGAAAGGTCAACAGGAGGCCAAAAATATATATTATTACTTGGTTATTTTTTTCCATTCATATTCCAAACAATATTAAAGGAGCTATGTCACGATATTTTAAATAATTTTTGCGAAATGCAAAATCACCTTCAAATTTAAGAAAGCCTCAAAATAATAGTTTACTAACTAAGGTAGAAAAACACCAAAGATGTAATAATAAACCAAACAGGAACATGGATGGTTAAGGATGGAGAAGATTAAGATGGATTGCAAATGGCAAAGTTAAAAAAAATTGGCCAATTTTTCCAAGATGCGCCATCCGTGACGTAGCTCCTTTAAAGTAAAAGACAAACAAGTTGATGTAATGTTTCGATTTTCACATTTCAATGGTGAAATGAAGATGCACTATAAAAGAGGCCAGGAAAATTCTACTACTGCATGATTAGTTTTCTGTATTATTCTTGCACAATAATGTTTGAGCTGCTACAAAACTCTTGTACTCCTTTCTAAAAAATATAATTTGTTTTCAATTAAGCTTTCTTGTATTGTCTTGCCATTGAATGTATTACTGTAAATCAAGGC
Source organism: Desmophyllum pertusum (assembly GCA_029204205.1). Taxonomy (NCBI): domain Eukaryota; kingdom Metazoa; phylum Cnidaria; class Anthozoa; order Scleractinia; family Caryophylliidae; genus Desmophyllum; species Desmophyllum pertusum. The sequence goes on along the minus strand of MU825873.1, from coordinate 184,458 downwards.
GGGGATTCAGTGATGTGCGAGAACAAAATAATCATGTCAATGTTTTGACAACGTCTTTTGTTCCAAATTATCAACTTTATTCCTTGGTGGAACAAGTTTTTTTCCAAGCAAGCAGAAATTGAACTTTATACAAAATTCATCGCAGCATGCAAGTGGCGCACAAGAAATAAGAGTTATTTACAACATTCGTTTGGCTTGGCTTGGAATAGTATTACTGTGGAAGGGAAACTAATAAAAGTTCATACTATACTCATTTGCAGATCAGCCCAGATATTTCCTAGGTTATAGTATCCCTTTAAAAGCGCATCTTCATATTTCTAGGAATCATTAAGTTTTTCTGTGCCCTCAAGTTGAGGTTTTCATTTTTTTGTTAGTTAAACATTGAATAATTTACATCTCTTGTTTCATTCCAGAAAACCTGGTAAGATTGACCAAAATAATGATGAACAATTTGAAAATAAATTATATGATTATCCAACACATCATTTTTTCTCGCTAAAAAATTAAACAAACCGAAACAAGAGCGGGTTGATTACAAGCAACCCTCACTGTACTCAATTTCATTACTGTTTAGGCTCCCACATTTTCAAATAATGTCATATATTAATAATATTTCCTTGAGATATTTCTAGACTGTGCACTTGTGGGCACTAAAAATTAAACTGAGCCTAAAGCTTATAATAAATTCCTTCAAACTCGTGTTCTGTAGGACCACAACTATTAAATAATTGTATTTTTTTTTTTCATTTTCATGGATTGCTAATATCACACTCGCACACTAAAATATTAATGTTTAGTTACAACAAGATCTCTGGAAACCTTGTGAAATTGAAAACAAATTTCAACACAGCATACTTACTAAATTTGCTGTAAAATATTGAATACTAAATGGTAAATACCTAAGTAATACTAAATTAATGCGCTAATTCCATAACGCAGAACAAACACAGTTGATAAAGGCAATGTTATGAAGACCAGCAAAATTAATAAATTGTTACATGTTTTCTGTTCCGTGACCAGCCAAAACAGAACATTTTGGTTACGTGATTCAATCATAGTATGTGAACTCAGAACAAAAGATTAAACATGGTTGTGGACCTTCCAACATAAATCTTTGCATCTTTGTTACTCCTTTGACGTTTACTGGGCTTCATAACTATTTCCCTCAATCAACTATGTAACAAACTAGATGAAAACAAATCGAACCTCTGCACAAATTTGAAACCAAGAGTAATGATTAGTGAAAACCTACATGGTGTCTTGTCTTCCTTGTCTTGTGAGGACAAAAATATAACCCGAACAGTTCAGTAGTCGCTCCTCTTAATGTTTCTTTGAAGAAGCATTACCAGCAGCACGTTTTTTACGCTTTTGCTCACACAAAACCGGATCTGAATCCACACTGAAGTAAATCACAAGACCTGAGGGGAGAGAATAAAATAATTTTGAACCTCTTTGTCACAAACTCAAAATAGAATGTATCAGATGTAGATTGTTCAGATAGACTTTAATTACATAAGCTAATTGTTTTCAAACACATCCTTTCCTCATTTTGTGACAATTTCCTCCATGCGAGTCAGGACTTTCCAGGACCTGCCTAAAAAATCACTCATTTTCCAAAACTTTCCAGTCCTTGAAAATACCAGAACAAAATGCCAGGACTTTCCTGGATTTCAAGGACCCGTATGAACCCTTTAGTGTTTGTATGTTTTCTGGTGCTTCTGACTCCATCTCTGATACAATTCTGACTACAGGTACATTGCCAGTGTCATGGAACCAGCCCTTGTTGATCAATTGCCATATATTTCTTTCATATTTGTACTCACCTTGCTTGGAATTGGACATGACTTTCTTCCAAGCTGAAATAACAAAAAAATAGTGAATGATGAGTACCAGTATTATTAATAATGATAATAATAATAAATACTTTATTTAAACTGGAAATAAAATCTATCAGCATTATAAAATACTGGTCTTAACATGGGTTAACAAGATGTCCAGTAATAAAATACATAAATCTAAGATTAAAATAAATTATTATCATGATTATTATTCACCAGCTGTTGTCAAAATATTATCATAAACAGTTGAAAATTTTAATGTCAATTTGCACTTTATAATTTAATGCTTTTACAGATAACTTGGGGAGGGGAGGGGGGGGGGGGGGAATTACATGTACATGTGTTAGAGAGAGATCAAGAGGGAGTGAGTGAGGGAGGGGGGAGAGGGGCCTTTTCAAATGCAGACTAATTTATTAAACAATACATGTACTGGTAAATAAAATAGAAATAAAATATAGGATTTACACTCACCATTATGTAAATAATCAACACATTGTTGTTTGTTGAAGAAGTCCCTTGGAGTCTCCTGCTGCACATTGCTCATTTCACAGGAGCTGACGCTGTTGGCATCTACTCCACTGTCACTACTTTCAGTAGGCTCTGCTGCTGAATAATAATTTTGTTGTGGACAAATTAAAAAATATAAAACTGCTACAATGTATTGTTTCTTGTCCAATGTAGGAAGTGTACCTAACCTTTACCCCACTGTTCTGTATTAGTTACAAGACAGTGGTTCTCAAGTAATTAGGAATCATTTCTGTAGCCTTGTTTGTCCAACTGCTGAGCTATCACAAAACTGAACAGTAGAGATAGTTTCAAGGCACTCACGTCTGTTTGCTAGCCTTCGATTTGGCATCTGTGTCAGGTTGTATTTGTACTTGCAATGTAACATTTGAAAGCCCACGAGTCAGTTTACACTGTAAGTTCTTCTCATCCAACATTTTAGTGCAAACAATACTTTGATAAAGATCATAGCAAATCCTTCCACTCCTTCAAATGGCTGAAATAACCCTCGTCTGTGACTCATGTTCTCATTGCACCATCTCGGGAATGGAATGACATGGAATGACAAACTGAGAAGTTTGCTATTTATCACATAGTTTAGCCAGCTAAAACACCTTCCAATCACACACATTTATCAAATATTCAACTGTGTTACTTTGAACCTTACCTTTACCTCTGGCCTTGAGCAACGCATCTCTGTACGATAGCACTTTTGGAGTTGACGACACCTCCTTTTGAGAAACAAGTTTATTATCAGAAGGCAAATGCTCTTTGTTGACCTTTGATTCATTATCTTTGTCCGTTTTAGCCTGTACCTGGCCATCCAGGTTTGAATTAATTGCTGAAGATTCAGCTAAAACAGTACTACTCTTATTTTCGACATTCTGAAACTTTTTCTCTGATGTCTTGGTGTGATTCTTTTTATCATCCCTGCGATGATGATTTTTCCTAAACTGATTATCAGATTGTTGTTTATGAAAATCTTTTCTTTGAAATCTGTCCATGTGATTCTTCTCCCTGCTTGCTCTTGCTGCAAGCTCCTTCTTCTTTTTACGGTGCGACCTTCTCGTTTGCGACTGCCAACCTCCTTCATCCTCCACTGCAGAAGAACTTGATACATCTCCGTCCACAGAATCTCCTTCAATCACAACAAAGTCTTTGCACACGTCTTTGGTATCAGAAACATCACTGATAGGGTCATCCTCTATATCATGTGCATTACTAATTAATTCCTCTACGCTATCCTTCTTTGGCATATTAGTTTTATCAGTTTTAGATGCCTGAAGATTGTTTTCTCCTTCTTTCTGGTCACTACCAGAATCCTCGGATTGTTGAAAGCAGTTCTTAATATTTTCTGACGTATCGGTGATGCTGGATGAATTGTCCTTCTCGAATGCGACATTGGGCAAGAGTCCTAAGGCAGATTCCAAAAGCTTTTGCGATGAAGGTGGAAATCCAAATGGTGGTTCTTTGGTGAAAACTGGTGAAGTATATGATCCTGATAGAAAAACAAAAACATGCATTACTAAAAAGTAGGAGGGTTCGAGCACTGCTAGGGGTCATTGCATTGTGTTCTTTAAGGCAAGACATAGACTTGCCACAAGTCGACTTCTTTTAAAGGGTAACCAGAAAAAGCTGGGTGGGGGGTAACCTGTGATGAACTAGCATCCCATCCAGGGGGAGTAGCAATATTCCTAGTGCCGCCAGCCTGTTGAGTCGCTAGGCTCTAAAAATGCTTTACTTGACTGAAAAGTGTTAAAAACCCAAGGGCTCATAAGTTCAATTGCCTGATAGGCCTGTATGTTCCAGGCTCTTATATTGTGTGCACCTTACTGAAGTGTACCTAACCTTTACCCCACTGTTCCGTATTAGTTACAAGACAGTGGTTCTCAAGTAATTAGGAATCATTTCTGTAGCCTTGTTTGTCCAACTGCTGAGCTATCACAAAAACTGAACAGTAGAGATAGTTTCAAGGCACTCTAGTCTGTTGCTAGCCTTCAATTTGGCATAGATCTTTGTCACTCTTTATTTTTTTGCAGGTAAAGAAAGGAGAGTGGGCGAAGAAAAAGAGCGAGCAAAATTGTCCACTGTTTTGTCATGAGTGTGGGACTAAGAAAAATTAGTCCCTGATGGGAATTGAACCCATGACGTTCAAACACTGGTCAGATGCTCTGACCATTGAGCTACAAAGAGACTTGTGTCCCAGGATCGAGACAAAACTGAATTAACATCTTTCTCAATAATTATTTTAAAATGTTGTAAGTAAACGTATTTAATAAGAACCCTACCTAGTCCTGAATCAGGTGTAACGACCCCACTGTCATTTGACGAGGAGCTTCCACCAGCCCTGAAATCCATTCCATTTTTCTCAGAATTGTGTACCAATTCCATGTCTGTTCCAGTTGAAATGTCTGCTACTAAATTGGTATTCATACTAACACATAGCGGAGCACAATTTTCTAAACCAAGGATCTTGTGTTTCATGTCCACATGATTTCCATCTGGTTCGCCTGTACTGCCGTTAGTAACAGAATGTTCTTGGGGAGAATTTTGTACTTTTCCTTTCTTGGACTTCCTCTTCTTTTTATTTGCCGTCTTGGGCTTAATTGTTTCACTGTCTATTACATCTACAGAACCAAGAACATCCACGTGATTTTGGGGAACAGTTAAATCCTTTTGTAGGCTATTGATTGCAGTTGTTATGCTGATGGAGTTTGTACCTAATTTGTCCTTTAAAACTTGATTACTGCCCGGCGGGAAAAAGAATGTTCGCCACTAGACAGTATTTTCTTTGAACGATAGAGCTCGAATGTCTTTTTTGGAAGTGCTGCTACCTGTCGTGCCATTTCCTTTATTTCGCCAATCTGTAAAAGGAACAGAATGAGGTTAGAACAAATGACATTTCCTGCATTTTCAGAGCATAAGTGGAGGTATGTGCCTAATGGTTTGTGTATTGCATTTGCTCTCATAGTGCCTCTATCCATTCAGGTTAAAAAAAAGTATGTTCCAACCCAATGGATCGTAGGAGCCAAGTGGCTCATCAGTGCTGGTGCTTAAAGGGACACTGTCCTGATTTTAGCATGATTTTGGGAAGCTCAGAAACATATCTAGATCATAGGAAGTTGATCAATAATGGTTTGATTCTGTAGAATAACACTCAACAAATGACAGGAACCCATTAGGAAGTGAGGATGACGAATGACAGCGAGGATGGAAATGGATTGCAATATGGATTTTTGAAAAAACGTTAGGATGTCAGTTTTTCAAAGTTTCAAATTTGGCTCGGAAATCTTTGAAATTTTGCAAAAATTTTGTTGCAGTATGGAATTTCTTGAAGAAATGGCTTTTTGTCATTTAGTTAGAGTTTATTAAGTTCTTATTTCATAGATTTAGGGACCATTTCATGCATTTATAACAGTTTTGAGCAAATACGCCGGGACAGTGTCCCTTTAACTCTGGTTCCTGTAGCATGAAGTGACTAGGAGTATTGCTACTCCCCCTGGATAGGATGCTGGTTCATCCCAGGTAAACCCCCCAGCATATTAATATTTTTGGCAAGTTGCCCTGACAATTCGCCAGTACCCATTTACTCCTGGGTGGAGAGAGGCACTGTAAGAGTGAAGTGTCTTGCCTAAGAACACAACACAGGGACCCCGGCCAGCGCTCGAACCCAGACCACTCGATCTGGAGTCAAAATCGCTAACCATTAGGCCACTACGTCTCTCTATCCATCCATTCAGTGCAACATGACAACATACTAGCCGGGGTAGCCTTTGATGGACTAGCATCTCATATCAGGGAAAGTAGACATGTGTCATGATGAGAAACTGGAGTGGAACATGGGCCAGACACAAGCTACAATATTTATTTTAAATACACCAGGCCTCTTTGCAACAATTCAACATAAGTGAGATATTATTAATTTCTTTCATTTCTCTCCAGTGCCATTAATAATTGATCATAAACTGCAAGTCTTAACACTATGTTTGCTTCGTTGTAATTAAAAATTAATCCAATAACAAAGCAAGTATGAAAAAATACAAACAAACAAATAAACATTGTGCTGCCTCAAAGGGAGGAATGCTATTCTTCAATCAGAAGTACTGTATATTGAATTTCAAGATAGTTGAGACTTGATGCCAATCATATCACCTTTTTTTAAATATACATGCCAATATTAAAAACAATGATTTCACAATGAGATATTAATCCTTTTCTTGAACAAATGCAATCAGTAATTCTGAGATTGGAACTGTTGGGGCTAAAACAATCAAAATGCAAATTGAAGACAATAAATTAAACCTCTTTGACAGATGGCTGTCTCAGTTTTATCCAGACAGACTTTTCAATTGTCTGGACTATTTTTACATAAGAACCCAAATGGGTTTGGATGAACAACTTTTGTTTGCTTTCTTAGCAAAAATTGAGGTTCTGTCACTCTACGATCAATAAATTAATCCCCCGTAAAAGTTTGCCATTGGAGAGGGTCATGCATAAAAAAACCCACAATATACTGCAGTAGTACTTCTTCACGGATGATGTAATCTGCCAATTGTCCGAGAAGACTACATAAATTGATCAGAGATTGAAATGGGCATGACTTAAAATAATTTTGTAATTTCAACTGAAAAATTGTCCCTGTTGTTTTGATAAACAAAACTAACAAAAGAAAACTATATAAACATCTGAACAAACATTATTTGGTCAACCTCACATGGATGTGATATTAAGTGTCTAAAGTACAAGAAAACCCAGAACACAAGCACAAGTTGCAAAACGTTTGGTGTTTGAAGTCTAAGTGTGTTTTAGAATAAATGCAGTGAACAAATAGCGACAGTTGAACGCTAATGGAAAATTAATCAGCACGTTAAACGGTTCGTGCAGTCGTACATGTAGAAAAGTATAATGAATATCCCGTTTCCATTGTAATGTAAAGCTCAATATCAAAGCCACACGTCGAAGCCATATTACCTTTAAATTATGTACAGGATTTGTCGAAAAGAAGCAAGGCCACGAAAAGTTCGAGAAATATAAGAAGAATAGATAAATGTTATGTCTACTTCCGTCCCAGTTTTCCTAAACGATAGAATCATCGATCGTAAAACGCGCCGCGTGTCACATCATTTGCCGAAATCTTATTATGCAAACAGTATTGTACATTGCACGTTTTGTTTCAACAAAAATTAACTGCAAAGCAATGAGCTTGATAATTCACACACGATTCCAAGTTTAACGGCCTTGCATCATCAACCTCTGGAGTAAAAATATTAAAACAGTGAAAATTATTTTACCTTCAATCCAGATGAACGTGAGTGGGGGCCGGTTTAAATAGATCCGGTGGAAATAATTACGGACGCACCGATTGAAATTGAGCAAAGTTCGTCTGACTAAGCGGAATTTTAACTAACAATGTTGGGTACTGATATTAATCGATGACCATGGAGCTTTTACGTGCAGGATATCCGACTTGATTTGTGTGACCTATGGGTCCACGTTTTCGAAATCGGGGAACTTGTTGGGTAAGGATTGCATAATATCCACCCGAAAGATGGTCACATGTCCTAAAATGCATAAATTTCGCCACCAGGCAACTGGTCGGAGATCTACCCGTCTGGGATCGGAAAGGGTGGAGTATTTCAACAACAAATCAACAACTTTTGTAACTCAACACTTCAGTCTGCCGGCCCCTGCGCCGAAAAAAATTAAAAATAAAAAATTACAGGGGTTCACATGGCAACCGAGTCGAAGTATAAAACTCCGAAAGCTCAATACTCACTCGTTTGCTTTCTGTCGTAGACGGAATACTGTCGTAAATCTCGAGGAATGTTTCAACTTCATCGGTTCGCAGAGCTTCGGCAAGACTAATGGCTAGCACAGTTTCTTCTTCTCCCAAAGCGAGAGAGCTGAAATTATCCTGCCAGGCGGCCATGTTTGCTCCATCTCCAAAAAGTTTTTCTTATTTTTTAAATTTTATTTTGGAATAAATTAGTGCGCATACTCCATTGTGTCCGACATTGACCAAAAGTATCGCAGGCCTTTGCAAATTCTTCCCATGAACCTTTGCTTCTTCCCAGATCCAATATGGCGGAAAATACGAAGATGGAAGTTGGAGAAGACGTAGGTGAAACGATTGACGAGCGAGAGGGCGAAGAAAACATGGACGAGAATGCCGGCGAAGGAAGTGACAGCTCGGACTCTGAAGATTCCGATAGCCACGAGGCAGTTCATAACCCACAAATTCAACAACTTGAGCTCCAGGTATGCACGCATGTGGCCTGCAGGACAGCTGTCAGTTTTAAATAGCGATAACGGACATGAAAGCTGAAGAATATTGTGAAGATATGTTTTGCACGGTTATTAATTCCTATGAGTATGTGATAGTTTAATATGATTCATTTGATTGTGTTGAATATATGCATGCATGAAGTTAGAGTCCCGGTGACCGTGAGAGTGCATGTGTTGAAGGGGCCTGGTAAGGAGTACAGAAAATCAATTGATGTAAAAATAAAAATTCCGTTTTCTAAGGGAACTAGGGGTGGCGAATGGTCCTTCAAAAACTACGGATCTTGCAAAATTTTAGTTGAATTTCATGGGTCTCGAAGTCTCAATTTTTTCCGCGAGTCTTGGTCTCGGTTTCGCACTCTTAAAGTGGGCTCGCAGAGAAAAACTCTAGTCTCCGTGTCTCACAAAGTCTTGAATTTATCATTTGCCACTCCTAGAACTATGGTGATAAATTCCATACTTTGTTTATGGACATATTGATATCAATAATAAATTTCTAGCAATTACAGAATACCCCACAACTATAATAGCTGGTTCTGCGTACCCACTGGATACTCTGTCATAAGAACAAGAAATCACCATGCTAAGTGGAAATTTAAATGTTCATAGTTCTCTAAGGTCAGATAAAAAGTGACTACATTGTATGCATCTGCGCATTAACACTGGGGAAAGGTCAGATAAAAGTGTCTAATAACACCTTACTACTCTGTGAAAAAAATTGTTCATAGCTCTCTGAGGTCAGATAAGATGCATTGATGCGCAGGCACTGTAAAATAATATTCTTTATTATACGACATGGCATTTTAGAGTGCGAATACGCACAAAGACGAGAGCAGATATGAGACCGTATTACACGGGTCTCAGTCCCCCTGACCGCGCGCTACGGAAAACACTGTTGAAAGCCTATATTTTAGGAAAGATATTATGTCGTATAATAAACAATTTATTCAGCGGAAAGTTGTGTAATACGGCTGGGCATTTTTACTCGTCAGTGTTTATTTTTTCTCGCCTAAAGGCTCGAAAAAATAAAAACTGACTCATAAAAATACCCAGCCGTATTACACAACTTTCCGCTGAATAACCTCTATTTATCACCAGAAATGACCATCTACCCCAGTAACCCCTCTGATGGGATAGCCAGTAACTTTGGTTTTAGCAACCTTCTTGGTCATTCTATCTTGTATTGTCTTTGTGGGGAAGGGGCCTAAAAAGGTTGCTACAATGGGAACTATTAAAATTAGGTACCATATGTTGGCCAGGTCACCTACATGAACTCAAGCATGGGGAATATTTATCCATATATAGAATCATTTGACTTTGCATGGATTGATTGATTGGCAATGATTGACATGTATAATATCCAAGCCCTAGGATTTTACGGTAACAGTCGTTTCCAGTACCGTGTTGTTACCATCTTTGAGAAATAACAGAACCAAAAAAACGTTTTCCATTGACGTATTCAACCTTACCGATCAAAATTCATTTGACATGAGTTTGTTTATGCTCTCAACTAGTAGAGCAATTCTTTGGACTGGTTATGGCTACGGTTATATACAAAACTAGAACTACAGTGTTTCGCATCACTCATCTGCCATCTTATATCATTCCCAAAGTGCATTGCACGGTACTGGTAGTACACATGTTTGTTCTTTTCCACCAATCTTGGATTTCTGCACATGTACATGTAAGATCAAAAAACTACTTACAGATGGGTTCCCATGATCTCTGGGCACAGAACCGCTTCGCGAGGACCTGCGAGTCACGTATTACTAGTAATATTATTATTGATGAATTTTCAGGTGGAAAAGAGTCCATATCACTATGATTCTCATGTTGAACTGATCAAACTTCTCAGAGAGTCTGGTGATCTTGATAGAGTGAGGAATGCAAGGGAGGGTATGAGCAAGATCTTCCCTTTGACGCAAGGTAATTAAAAATAATTTTTTTTACTAAGGTAACCCTGAAAAGATGCCAGATGATTACATTTTAACATTTCCAATTTGCTGTCTCAAGCTTGATTGGCTACAAACAATTCAGGAAAAATTAACAGAGTTTTCCTCATGGCACAGAGCTCTAACCTGTAACCATTTTACATGTAGTTGCCAGTCAAAGTAATTGACAATAATTTTATTTCACCAACCTTTGCCAAGAAAGGTGCCATATTGATAGCCAAACTGGGCTTAAATGTACTGTTGGTTTAAGTCTTGTATGTAAGAAATGACCTTTTTTAAAAAAACTATGAAGTTAAAATGCTGGTTTACTTGTTTCCTTAGATGAAAGCTTGATCTTGAAACTGATCAGGTGTATTCTCTTGTTCTTTTCCTTTCTCAGACCTATGGTCAGAGTGGCTCAAAGATGAAATTCCACTGGCATGTATACCAGAACAGAGAGAAAAAGTCATTGCTCTGTTTGAAAGAGCTGTGAAAGACTATCAATGTATGTACATGTATGTTACTTGATGTTTAATAGCTTGGTGGCGTTAGGATGGCGACCAGAGGGTAAAAGGCAATGGGGTAGACCTACATGTTAAATGACCTGGAGGGGGATGGTGGAAGTAGAGAGAGGGCAGGCAGGATGGAACAACTGGAGCACTGCAAGAGAAGTAGCCAGAGACAGGGTGGCATGAAAGCAGAATGTTGCAGCCTTATGCACCTATTGGTGCAAGGAGATAATCAAAAGCAAAAACAAAATGAAGAACAAAAAAATGCTAATACTGGGAACAGAAATCATTATCAATTTATTGATAACTTTAAAACTAACTTTTGAATATGAAGTTTACTCTGATGAAGGTCAACAGAGGTCACCAACAATTTAGTGAAGATGGATTTTTTAAATTTAAATAGGAAGTGATTTTATTATTTTCAATCCACACAGCTGTACGAGTGTGGATTCTGTATTGTCAGTTTATGATGGATATCATGGAAGGGCAAGATAGTCTTCAGGGAGTAAGAGCAACATTTGAAAAAGCTATCATTGCAGCTGGTCTTCATGTCACAGAGGTATGTACTGTATTCCCTCCCTCCATTTAGCCACCTCCCTTTAAGTCTCCTACGCAGCCGTTATTTGGGTCGTCACGCACTCCGCCCCATAATTGGGGAGGAGTGCGTGACAACCCAAATAGCGGTTACATAGGAGACTACCTCCCTTTCAGACAATTAAATGCAACTTCTCCCTCTGTTAAGCCTCCCACTGGTTTCATTTACGTATCATGTGTTGTTTGTAATGACAAAACTCTAAAATGAGCGATAACCAAAAGGGGAAGACATGTCAAAAATTTAATAGAGTGATATGACATGAAGGCCAGACTGTCTGTCTGGTCTGGGTGATACACATTAAAATCTAAAATGGGTGACAGGTAAAACATTTGGGTGACACATAAAAATCTAAAATGGGTGACACTCACCAAAAATCTTGGTGACACACATCAAAAATCTAAAATGGGTGATGCACACCAAAAAATCTGGGTGACACATCAAAAATCTAAAATGGGTGACGCACACCAAAAAATCTGGTTGACACACATCAAAAATCTAAAAACACCAAAACATCTGGGTGACACATCAAAAATCTAAAATGGGTGACACATCAAAAATTTAAAAACACCAAAAAATAGATCTGGGTGACACATCAAAAATCTAAAATGGGTGACGGTGACACATCAAAAATCTAAAAACACCAAAAAATAGATCTGGGTGACACATCAAAAATCTAAAATGGGTGACACACATCAAAAATCTAAAATGGGTGTCACACAGCGAAAATCTAAAATGGGTGACGGTGACCCAAAAAATCTGGGTGACACATCAAAAATCTAAAATGGGTGACACACATCAAAACTCTAAAATGGGTGACACATCAAAAATCTAAAATGGGTGATGGTGACCCAAAAAATCTGGGTGACACATCAAAAACCTAAAATGGGTGACACACACCAAAAAATCTGTGTGACACACATCAAAAATCTAAAATGGGTGACACACATCAAAACTCTAAAATGGGTGACACACACCAAAAATCTAAAATGGGTGATGGTGACCCAAAAAATCTGGGTGACACATCAAAAACCTAAAATGGGTGACACACCAAAACATCTGTGTGACACACATCAAAAATCTAAAATGGGTGACACACATCAAAACTCTAAAATGGGTGACACACATCAAAAATCTAAAATGGGTGACACACATCAAAACTCTAAAATGGGTGACACACATTAAAAATCTAAAAGGGGTGACACACATCAAAAATCTAAAATGGGTGACACACATCAAAACTCTAAAATGGGTGACACATCAAAAATCTGAAATGGGTGACACACATCAAAACTCTAAAATGGGTGACACACATCAAAACTCTAAAATGGGTGACACATCAAAAATCTTAAAACACCAACAAAAAAAACTGGCAAATGAATGCAGGAAAGGCCCAAGTCAACTGTCAAATAAAAAGTTCCAGTTCCAGTCCAACCGTGGGAATATGAATATGGTCTATTGTATTTGTATAGCGCATTTTCCAAAGCTCAAATGTGTTTTACAATTCAACTCAGGGTGAGATCGGACATCAGCTTGTAAAGGTGCCTATGGCATCCGCTATCATCTCACCCCACCCCACCCCACCCACCCAATCTATGAATACATGTGGACAGGCCAGACCACAACACCTGGGACTATGTCCCCTACTCTTTTCGAACAGTGTTAACATCCCCTACTAATTTATTATGAGAAGGTGTAGGAGACCAATGGCTTAACGTCCAATGATGTGATCATCTAAACTGAGACAAGATATTAAGCACAGCCAGCATGATCTTACCCATTACCACGCATGGTGACATATATAAATTAAGAAAACAACACAACCAAGCAGACAAGACAACAACACTACATGACAAGTTATAAAATCTGATTTATGGCATGTAGTAAGGGAAAAACAGCTGGAACATTATTAACAATTTAACAAAACTAATACAAAACACTAACTAACTATCTTGATGCACTGGACCAGTACATTAACAATTATTAACACATAAAACGAGGGAACCCATTTGATCAGGTTGATTATAATTTTTGTAATAAAGAGGGACTGGAACTATCTTGTTTGTTTGTTTGTTTGTTTGTTTTTAGGGCTCGTCAATATGGGAAGGTTATAGAGAATTTGAAACAGACATTTTAGAATCCCTTGAGGTGAGTGCTAATGTCCATCTGTCTAAATTTTTGGCCATTTTACTTACCTACAGATATTGCGGCAAATATTGGGTAAAATTCATTGTCAGTCTTTAATAAGACAACAAGAAGCCATGCTGTCCCAAGTGATCTGTGCAGTGCTGGGATTTTAGCATAGAGACATGATGAACACGCTAGTGTTCATGAATGATGAATAAGCTTACCCCAGGGTACTTACAAGAGCTATTCACTTTCCGCTGCGCGGAATACAATTTGAGAAACCTGGATGGTAAACTCACTTTTCCCAAGCCACACACTAACTATTTAAAACGAAGCTTCAGTTATAGTGGGGCCCGCTTATGGAATGATCTGCCCCACGAAGCGAAAAGTGCTGGCTCTCTTGGGCAATTTAAAACAAAATTACTGAATATCTGATATATCTGATTCGCAAACATGTAAAACAGTATGTTAGTATTTTTTAACTTTTTTAGCTTTACTGATGTTTGGTATACCGTGTTATAAATAAAGATTTCATTCATTCGTTCATTCAGTTGCACTGAATGTGATGAGCATTATTATTTGCCAGTACAGTCGAAGCTCTCTGAGCGGACACTCTCGTAAGCAGACAGCTCTACTTACGGCCGCCTTGTTAATTAACATTGTTTGAACTCTAGCTCATACAAACTCTTTATTTGCACATTCCCTTGGTCTAGTGGTCAGCTCCAGTTGCAGACACTTTTTCTTCTTCCGAGGGTGTCTGCTTATGGGAGCTTCGACTGTTGTATTTTTTATAGTGTACACACACAAGTGTTGATTTGGGCTTTTCAAGATACGAAATTAAAACCCTCTGAAGTTTGTCGCTCTCTTGATTCAATTTCTGGCCAGTTTCTTGCAATGTACTGAAAGTGTTGCCTACCGTATTTACTCGAATAAGCGCCGTGGCGCTTATTAAATTTTTCGCGCCTCAAATGCGGCGCTTATTCGAGGCGGCGCTTATTTGAGGGCGGCGTTTATTTAAAAATTGGACGCGACAAAGAACTTTTTTTCTTTTAATGTAACGGTTTATTTTCTATGGAAAAGAAAGAGAGAAGTTGGGCTTGTCGTGCCGGCAAAGTTCACAGAACTATGTATTGCAAGAATTCTGGAGAGAGAACTTAATGGGCGAGCGGTGAAATATACTCACTTTGAACTGAAGAACATCGTTTTTGACGAAAATAAATTTCCAATGCTGTGTTAGAGTTCCTTTGTAGTGTTTTTTAGTTTTACTGAATTCCTTGAATAAGCGCCGCATCGGGGCCGCGGCACTTATTCGGGGGTGGCGCTTATTAACTTTTTGTCCCAAATGCGGCGCTTATTTGAGGGCGGCGCTTAATCGGGGGCGGCGCTTATTCGAGTAAATACGGTATGCATAATTATAATAGTTTTTTCTGTAAATTGTGCTGAAGAGATTTTCCTCTTTTTTCTTGTTTTGAACAGCAAATGGTAACAGAGGAAAACAAAGAAACTATGATGGAGAAAATGTAAGTTAATTTCACACCATGATGCCTCGATTATTTTGTTGAGTGGACATACAATGATATTGTACAATGTATCCAGGGAGACGATTAATCACACATTCAAATAAGGCAGTAAAATCTCAAGGCAATAAAGTACAATGTACTGGTTTAGATGTAGAAAAAAATATTAAGATCTTGGGCTGAGGCCTCCACTATAGCATGGGACAGAGATCGATGGAGAGAGTTGATTTCCCACCCTATTCCCACATGGGGAGAAGGATCGGATGATACATGTAGAAATGTGCAATGTAGGAGACATTTTTTTAAATTTTTTTTTAAATTTTTAAATTTTTTAATTGCAACACAAAGGTACTACTTACAATACAAATACGTACTTACAATACAATTCTTACATTACTTGCAATACGATACTACAATGTAGGAGACATGATACAGTGGCCTAATGGTTAGTGTGTTGAATCCTGCAGGCAAGGGTTTAACGTTAAAGTTACTTTTTAACTCTTATCAGTTACTGATCAAATGGTGCTCTTTCTTAACTTAATCCCCTTCATCCCCTGTGAGACATAAGGCAACAACAAGCTCTGAGTTCGGCCATGACAGTCTGACGCCAGGTAGTTTTTGGCCGTCCAGGTTTCCTTTTTCCAGATGGAGTCCATCGCAAAGCAACTTTAGGGATACAAACTTGGTCCATTCTCAGCACATGGCCCAGCCATCAGATACGTCTCTGTTTGATTTCAAATCCCACACTCTGGCAGCAAGTTCTTCTATATAGTTCTCTGTTGGATATCTTGTTGGGCCAGAAAATTCAGAGGATTTTGCGAAGGCAATGCTACTCGCACTCGTATCCAATTATTACTACATGTAGTTCAATACCTAATTGAAATTCCCACATAAATAAGTATGCCCTCTATCTATTTAGTGCTTATGTACTATGCAACATGTTTTCTGTGTGTATCACAAATTGAAAACATAACATTTTGCTGACAGAACTTCTCTTTTTTCTCACAGTTCCTCTCAAAAGGAAAAAGTGATGTCAATCTTTAAAAGACAACTGGGTGTTCCCCTTTTAGGTACAGATTGGCTATCAGTGTATGATAATAAAATTACTGCTGCACTGGGTTTCTGATTTCTGCTATGAATTTTACTAATTTCCTCAAAAGGTCTAGTAATATAAAAGGCTACATTCATGTGCATAATGTGTAGGAAATAGGGGCATCGTCTCATTAAAAGAAATTCAATATAATTGATGTAGAAATCATTATGAACAGAACCAGTGTTCTTCCTAGGACCTTGGGAAAGCCAGGGGGTATTCTAGTTTGTATCGGAATTTCAGTTGACTTTAAAAAAACTGCTGAAAGTTTAATGAACTTAATTAAAATTGTAGTCTGGATCATTACGATTGATACTGTACAGTTCTGCTCACCATTTAAGAATGTGTCAAACGTTTGAAGCCAAGCAGTAGTGTTTATCAGGTTTTTGGGATATGTGGCAAACCTGGCCTTGAAAGCATGGGGAGAACCCAGGAACGAACACCTAGCAGCCTCCACCAATGAATGTGCATGTACCTTATGTAATACAAGAGCCTTCTCTAATCAGACACTAAATCAAAGAGCTACATGTACCTTGTAAATCATGTGCCTTAATTTGGCTTGTGTTTTACAAGCTCCGGCGTTCTCCTGACATCCTGCCTGCCATATTTTACCAAAAACAGTATAAAGATTCCTATGTGTTCAATCACTTAATCAATGATGTGCCATTTGGTTCCTATTAGGGATGCAGGCAACCTTAAGAGAGTTTGAGGACTGGTTAGAGGATTCTGTTCCTGATGCTGTGATGATAGCTTATGAGAAAGCTTTAGCTAAACTGGAGGAATGTCTACCCTTTGAGGATACACTGGTAAGACTTGCTTGTATTAAAATGAGATGGCACGCAAAGTTTGTTTGCGAGTCAGTTGTGGCAATGGACACTAGGGTGGAGAGCACTTGCCAAATGGCCAGTGCTTGGACCTCAGTATATGGTACACTATTAGTCCACCTCACTTCCTTTAAATGAGATGCCACAAGAATAATGAAGAATGTTCAACCACAAACCCTGCTTTACGGACAGTGTCCGTATAAATGGGGTTCCACTGAGACTGTTGTTGGTAACTGATGTTTCGACAACCTGAGTGGAAATCTTCTTCAGTGTCAAATGAAAAGCTGTTCGTCGATGTGTTCTGAACTGGGAAACAGATTTGCATTTGATTCTGAACACATCAATCACTTTTGCTCAGGTTGTCGAAAAGTCAGTCACCAACTGAACAACAGACTTTCTTGAGACTTCTCTCTCCCGGACAATCACACCAGATATAGTGATACGAAACCTTGGTGTGCAGGTGCGCCCACCATTCAAGAAATGTACAACCTTTTCAGAGACTAGAGGCTCAACAGGCCAGTGCATAACTCCAGTTTCCGTAGCATGAAGTGGCTAGGGGTGTTGTTACTCCTCTTGGGTGAGATGCTAGTCCAACAAAGATCACCCTCCAGCATTTTGTCAAGTTGTCCTAACATTTCGCCAGTACCCATTTATACTCCTGGGTGAAATGAGGCACTGTGAGAGTAACATGTCTTACCTAATAACACAACACAATGACCCCGGCCAGCGCTTGAACCCAGACCACTCGATCCAGAGTCCAGTGTGAGGCCACCGCATCTCCCACATTGAAGAAATTACCATTCAAGAAATGACTTATGAGTACTGAAGTCATGATGTCACAAAAATTAAATTTGCAAAATTATGAAATTTGATCAGCTATTCAGAGGAAGCATGCTACAAAACGTCCACTTGCCAAAAAGTAGCTCTATTGGCACTTCAGGTTTTAATTTCTCCATACAAACCCTTCTAATTTTGAGTCTGTTCCTTCAGTTTAGAACAGGCGCAAAATTAGAGAGGCTCGTATGGGACGGTACCAAACTTTCAACTTCTATATCTCAGCCGCAAATTGCATTGGAGAGCTAATTTTTGGCAAGTGGACGTTTCATGGCATGCTTCCTCTGAATAGCTGATCAAATTTCATAATTTTGCAAATTTGAAAATTTGTGACTTCACACTTTACCACTCTATACTCCTGGGATCAAACTGTTTACAATGTGTAAAACCTTAATAAGCATTTAGATTATAGTTGTAAGCAAATGTGTCTCATCTTGTGTAGGGTTCAGCACAGCCTCCAAAGACCACTGAATTCAAATCATACCTGGCATATGAACTGAAAAAAGGAGATCCGGCCAGAATACAGTGTTTGTACGAGAGGGCCATGAACAAAAACTGTCTTGTGGGGGATATGTGGACTGAATATACTTCATATTTAGTAAGTTTTATTACAGCTGTCTTGATTACAATATAAAGAAGCAGGCCATAAGCTTGGTAATCAGTTGTTCCAATTACCAGAATCGCTCAATTTTCTAGCCTGCGTAGCAAGCGTTCCTGTACGAATGAAGAGCTTTTTCCACGATCGAAGAGATTTTTTGCATTTTGGCCGCGCGAAAATTGGGGCGAGAGCAAAAAAGACGGAGAGTGGGGATGGGGTAGGGAGGGGATTGGCGCTGTTCCCTCAGCGCTAACCCCACCCCCTCCCCCCTCCGACTTTTTTGCTCTCGCCCCAATTTTCGCGCGGCCAAAATGCAGAAAAAGTTCTTCGATCGCGGAAAAAGCTCTTCGTTCGTACAGAAACGCTTGCTACGCAGGCTATCAATTTTCAAGTGTTTTGATTGCTCATGGAAACTGGTTTGTTTTCATGCAACTCATTTTCATTTGAGTGGTTTGCACCAGGACTCATTTCGGAAGAGCAGGGATTAAATCTCAATTGCCAAGCCACATACATCTTTTACATCTCTCCGTCTCTCATTGCTCCTGGTCACTTCTCTCGAAGCAGTGATAAGAGGTGACTGTATTCTCAGGCTAAGATATTTTTATATACATGTATCTTCTATATGTATCTTCTATATGTACCAATATGTATTTCTTCTATATGTAACAAAGTGTAGCTGTGCCTTTGCTCGTTCCGGTCCATTTTTATGGAACAATTTACCCTTGGCCATATGCTCAAGCTCTTCCGTGACAATTTTTGAAAAACGATTAAAGACATATCTATTTAAGAACGCTTATAATAGTTTTTTAGGTATTTGATGTAATTAAGCACTTTGGAATATGCTTATAATATTAGCGCTATACAAATTTATATTTATTATTATTTATTACCAGCAGATTGTGTGAAGTATCCCTTCGGTATTGTTTTTTCCTTGTGTAATGTTTGACTGGCAACATCTTTCATTTTTTTCCCAGGATTCCACCCTCAAGATAACAACAGTAGTTCTTCCAATCCACGAGCGTGCCGTCAGAAACTGTCCCTGGGTGTCCCTTCTGTGGCAGAATTACCTCAGAGCACTGGTAGGGTAAAATAATATTTTGTTTCTTTATTCAAACTAAATGCAAATGCACATTTGCAATGTAATAATTAAACAAACATGGCCAAATAGGACAAAATGCTGTTATCAGTAACTACCATTCTACATGCATGTTCTTAATTTTCCTTAAATTATCAATTTCAATGTATTGGACATTTCTGAAAGTTTGTACCAATCCAAAGTTATATTGAAGAGGGATTTGTTTTACTTGTGTGAATGTAGGCTCGATTACCAGCCGCTGTTCGGAGGAACAAGACCGGACTCGAGATAGCGGCGGAAATCGAGCCTAGTGTGAATGATGACTAACTTTAAAGTTACGTTAGGTTTCCATCTCAAATTCCCAAAGGAACTTGTTTTGCTTATTCTTAGTAAACCCAGTTATTGAACAGAATGGGCAAAATGTTAGTCTGGACTATTTTGTTCCTACCTTTTGTATTCTTACTAGTAGTCTGGAACACACCCAAAGGAATGGGTGCTTAAATTAAATATTAGTGCAATATTCACTTTCTTTATTAAAATGTACTTTATGGTACCAAGGATGATCTAAGAGAAGCATTCCCCCATACATGGGTCTCTTCCAATGATAACTTTTCGAGATCTATTTTTAATTTTCAGTCCATAGCTGAGCTATTTTTAGAGCACTACTTGATTGGTCAGTTCGAGTAATGTGATGTCAGAGCCTCAATCAGAAGGAAATAAAAATAACTTTCACAGCATGGCGTGAAACTATTAATATATTTCAAAAATGTATCGTGGGGCACGGGGAATCCTTCTCTTACATAATGTAGATCATCCTCTCTTGATGGTACATACATGGATAGAGTGAGCAAGTTGAATTCGTTACAAGTTACTGAACACTGCTTTCTTTCTCAGGAACGTAACAATCAAGACCACAATAAAGTGAAAGGTATGATTGCATCTACATTACTAAATGTTTTAGTTTATTTTTTTGCTGTCAGTACAGTTGGACTTTACTGCTACTGAATGATTAGTTTTATATTTGTGTTATTTTCCATTGGCCCTGGCCTTTAGCTCTTTCCTTGTCCAAACTGTGCTATGTTTCTCTGCTTTGAAGATATTTATATCTGGTTTGTTATCTAGGATGGGTTTGAGGACTTCATTCAAATCATGTAGATGAAACAATTGAACTAGAGTTCACAGAGTTGACTGTTATATTTATAATTCCTTTTAATAGTTCAATTTACCATTAATTTTACCATTGATTCCCCAAAACCCAGAGCTCTTTTATTACTCCATATCTAGAATAAATAATATCCAAAGTCCAACATTAGGGAAAAGTCTTCCAGGGTGTTCATTAGGGATCGGAGATCGGAGAATTCTCCGGCTACTACGCAGAATTCTCCGGCTAAATTTGAAATCTGTGATTTAGATTATAAATTATTAAAATATTGAAGTTCAAAAACAATTTATCTTGTCTTGTTTGGCTTTCATTGCAGTCATATTGCTCCATCTTTTTGTTTTGCTGTAAAAATATCATCTCTCAGCTTCAGTAAACTTGGAAATGGCTGCCGTGTTTAAAACGCCCTATAATGCTTTGCGAGCCCTGCGTTAGTTGCATACATCATGTATGCCGATATATTTTGTTTCTGGAAATGTGGCGATCATGTTTGGCTCACATAAACAACAAAGTTAGTGGCTGGAGAGTCTCAACATATTTTAATTTAGAGTTTGTGGTAAGATTGTTCTTTCAACGTAGCATGACGACTAAAAATTTGTATTTCGGGACTATTTTTTTCCAGTTAGTCACGACTTGACAAAAAAAATTTTGCTGCTCAGAAATGTAGAAAACGAATCTAAGAGACTTCAATTTTTCCCCTAGGGGGGAAAGAGCTTCGCTCATTCCCAAAACATTCTCCTGGTACTTTACAGCACTCTCCTGCTATTTAAATTCTTAATGAAAACCCTGCAGTCTTCACAAGCCTAGTGGCCCACAGCTGCTGGAACTTATCCCGGTTTCTGAAGCATGTAACTGCTTCATCTCCCTTGGATGGGATGCTAGTCCAACGCAGTTGACCCCTAGGCTCGATTTCCGCCGCTATCTCGAGTCCGGTCTTGTTCCTCCCCGAGAAGAACGGCTGGACGCGTGAGCGAACAGCCGTGTCTGTGACGTAATCAAAAAAAGTAATTTATGTAACGCTACTCCGGCTCGTGACATTCATTTATTTTCTATTATCTCTTATATTTTCGAAAGAAAAGGATCTGATCAGAAATATTCCGCGAAGGATGTTGATTTCTCGCCTTTATTGTGAAGCTATATGACTGAAAACCCGGATGAAAAATATTACAAGATGTAACATGACCAGTGCGTGACAAGAAACAATGTTTTGATGCAATTTCGCCAGAGACGTCGCGTTCTGGCACCACACGATTTTACATCAAATCCCAAATAAAATTCATCACACAAGTTTACCGACTGTTTTATGTATTGTATAGTACATGTTGAATGTCCAAATGGATCTCATTAGTTGCCTCGTGCGGTTGTAGTGGCTTCGCTCCCCGGCTTAGCGCGAACTTTCCGTGATGTATTTCCTTGGTGCGGATGAAAAATCCATCCTGTCGGTTGAATTACAAAGACATCATGCCCATTAATTGACATTAACGATTCCTATTGCATATATCTTCGAGAGTTTCAAGGTTAAATGTCTCTTGAAGACGATCGAACGCCGGCCCAAACAACTGCTTTGCATCCGTGAAAGATAATTTATGCCTGCTCGATTCGTGCAGGCACGTTTCTCATTGGTGGAAATTAACAATGCCAAGCTCACGACTCCAGCCGTGCCTTCGGGGGATGAGCGTGGGCTCATTTTCCCGAACAGCGGCTGGTAATCGAGCCTATTGACCCCAGCATTTTGTCAATTTACCTTAACAGTTTATATTTATGGGTGGAGAGGAGCAATGCGAGAGCAAAGGACACAACACAATGACCCAGCCAGGGCTTAAACCCAGAACGCTCAATCCAGAGTCCAGCGCGATAACCATTAGGCCACTGCACCTCCCACAAGTCCAACATTAGTAGTCCCATTATTGATTAACCCATTGACTACTGGGCTTTTTCCAAAAAACGTCAATCTAACATCCCAGATGCCTATTTCTGGCCATTATCTCAACAGTTTAATGTCAAACTGTCTAAAACTTAGTTTAAAACACGGCAACTAACATCCCCTTCTACGTAGAAGCAACGAATTCAATATTTTCCTCGGGCATGCGCAGAAATCAAAATTTCGACAAACCCACCTGACTTTAGGCTTTTCTTTTCCTTTTCTTTTTTTTTTGCCGTTCTCGCTCTCCTTTTTCTCTCATTTTATTTTGTGGTTTTGTTGGCCTTTCAGTCGTCTTCGTTCACGTTGAAAAAGTTTTAGCCTAAACGTTGGGAAAAGGGAATTTTTTTGACAAAGAATGTCAATGGTAGTGAAGGCCGCGTTTTTTGGTGATTTTGGAGAAAAAATCCAAGTTGTTTTGTGTGTATCTCTGGTCCAATTTAACGTTTCGTGCTCGTTTAGGCATGCTTTGTTAGACATTTTCCAACTCTATCTGTTGATTATCAAAGACATCCTCTGGCGTGAACAGTGATGACGTCACAAGTGGTACAAGTCTGTGGTCTCTTCTTGGCCGTTTATGGCCGGTTTAGTAGTCAATGTGTTAATCTGGATTCAGAAAATGCTATATAAATTCACTCCAGTAAACACCATGTTTATACACTACACTCATTGTACAGTGTGTGAAATGAAAGGTATAACTGCACGAGAGGTGTGTTGTCCTCTCTGAGGTACCTGTAAGTCATATATGTAAGTCACAGATGTGTTCATCATCCCTATCTTGTTTCAGAAACTTTAGACACAGCCCTGGGATGTGGCTTCTCTGCTAGTGATGATTATCTTCAGTTGTGGCACTGTTACTGTGATTACATGAGAAGAAGAGTTGAAGACTGGAGTGAAGGTACAGTGTAATGACTGAGAAGTTAACGGTACTGCTCAACAGGTTTCATTTGAATGGTCATACACTAGGGTTAGAAACGTTAGAAGCACATCAACTAGCTATGACAACAAAGGGCTAATCCAAGTATGTCCAAGCAATAAACTCAGACAAAACTAATGACACAACATTAATTTCTAATAGAATTCTAACTAAAGATATATGTGAGCTATATATACACTGATAATGACCAAATTATTATTATTTTCAATATTTTACAGATAGCCAGCAGGTAAAAGACCTCAGAGAGAATTTTAAAACTGCAACAGAATATTTACAAAACTGTAAGTTAATATTGAAGTCTCTCTGTAAAGCATTGACCGATCGACCATTACAGTTGAACTCACTCAGGCATTCCCGATGCCTTGATAACGTAATTAATTAATTAATGGATACAGTTGAATCCCGATAACTCGAACCCTCGATAACTCGAACCTCCCGCCAACTCCAACCTTTTTCGATTCCCCTTGAAGGTTCGAGTTACCGGGATTCAACTGTATTTGATTACATTCCCCCTGGAACATAGGACTGTTACTGCTTCTTTCTATTGATCTCTGTCCAGGGAGAGCTGCTTTCCTTGCGTGTTCCGATAACAACACAGTGAAAAACCTTTTCTACCAATAGGCCGCGTTTGATATAAAAATTACCAATGTTCTAACCTGCTCCGAGGCTTTCAGGTTGTTCGGTTTCCTTTTTCTCTCAATTCTCAAAAGCACGCAGCACGTCATTTTTCTCCCGACTGAGATGGCATAGAGAACACAAGCTGTAGGCAATGTTTCTCTTAGTCATGTGAGGTACATCAGATCGATGTGCTCTGAACTAGTGCCTTGAAACTATCTCTACTGTTCAGTTTTGTGATAGCTCAGCTGTTGGACAAACAAGGCTACAGAAATGATTCCTAATTACTTGAGAACCACTGTCTTGTAACTAATACGGGACAGTGGGGTAAAGGTTAGGTACATGTACACTTTAGTGAGTGGGAGACGCGGTGGCGTAATGGTTAGCTTGTTGGACTCCAGATCGAGTGGCCCGGGTTCGAGTGCTGGTGGGGTCATTGTGTTGTGTTCTTGGGCAAACGCTTTACTCTCACAGTGCTTCTCCACCCTGGGCCCGGTTGTTCGAAAGCCGATTAACGCTAATCTTGGATTAAAAGTTAAACAAGCTTTTAATTTCTCTTGTATAAAAGTGTTTTTCTCTGTTGATGTTTTGTAAAGTTTAAGATTAGTCAAAGCCAAAACAGAAGGTCAAAAAATATGAACCAAAAACCTCACTGAAAAGTTGCAAAACTGAAATCAAAATTTGCGCTAATTCTGGATTAGCTTAATCGTCCTTTGAACAACCGGCCCAGGAGTATAAATGGGTACCGGCGACAAAATGCTGGGGAATAACCTGCGATGGACTTCACTAGCATCCCAGAGGGAATAGTGATGCTCTTGTTGGCTTCATGCTATGGAAACTGGGATAAGCTCCGGCAGTGTGGGCCAGTTTGGCCCGAGTGCGGCTTTACCTTTTTAAACCATGCAAATATAGAAGTTTGTGCTTTTAGCTTTGCAGCCAGGTTAGAATTTTGAGATATCGAACGTCTTATTAAAACAGTGGAACACTGCTGCTTATTTTGCTCGTTAGATTTTGGCAAGGCTGGTGATCCAACCAATCTTCTGGAGAGATACTGGGCAAGAGTCGAGGTAAGTGTCGAAGGTCAAATGATTACATACCAGTAAAACAAGTAGTATGTTTTTAAGCGCTGGAGCCCTGGGCCAAATGAGAATAAGAGTTGCTGAGACTTGAATTGCACTGGAGTTTTCTTCAACAAGCAGTGGCTATTGAGGAAGAGACTTGGTTCAAATCATAGTTAATAGAGGGAAATGGTTATAAAGCCCGGCAAAGTTCTTTGTTATATGTTTTTGTTCGCTATTTTGGGGGTTGACCGTGCACAAAACCTGACAAAATACAATAGGTGGTTACGTGTGTTCAAGCAACTAACCAATAGAAACGTTTCGATTACATAATTCATGCATAGTGTATGAGCGCAAAACAAAAGATGTGCACAGTCATGGACCTTCTAACATAAATCTTGGTCTCTTTGTTTGCTCCTTTGAAGTTTGCCGGGCTTCATAACCATTTCCCTCTATTAACTATGTTCAAATTTGATGAGAGTGCATGGGAGTCGACAAGGGGAGTCGACAAGAATCGCCAAGAGTGGATGAGAGTTGACTAGAGTCGCCAAGAGTGCATGACAGTTTTAGACCAAACGAGAGCGAGAGTTTGAAGTCTTGTCAACTCTCGTTATTGTTTCGGCCTGGGCTTAATACAAACATGTGAACCTAAGTGCCTTGAAACTATCTCTACTGTTCAGTTTTTGTGATAGCTCAGCAGTTGGACAAACAAGGCTACAGAAATGATTCCTAATTACTTGAGAACCACTGTCTTGTAACTGATACGGAACAGTGGGGTAAAGGTTAGGTACAGTAGTCTTAGGATTAGTCAGTCAGACTTAATAGAGGAAATGGTTATGAAGCCCGCAAACTTCAAGAGCAAACAAAGATGCTAAGATTTATGTGGAAAGTCCATGACTGTGCACATCTTTTGTTTTGTGCTCATACACTATGCATGGAATTACGTAATCAAAACGTTTCTATTGGTTAGATGCTTAAACACACGTAACCACCTATTGTATTTTGTCAGGTTTTGTGCACGGTCAACCCCCAAAATAGAGAACAAAAACATATAACAAAGAACTTTGCCGGTCTTCATAACCATTTCCCTCTATTAACTATGGTTCAACCTAAGCCTAGCTATTGCCCTCTAGTTCTGTTGGTGGGTAAGGCTGTTTACCCTCACAGTGCCTCAATCCACCCAATTATGCAAGTGTTTGTGGAGCCAGTGAAGTGTTGGACAACCTAACATGAGGGTGATTACCTACAATTGACAAGCATTCCATCAAATAATAATAATAATAATAATAATCTTTATTTATATAGCGCCGTTTCTACTAAAAAACCAACAGCGCTTAACAAAACTACTTATTATAAACAAATAAACATTACTTTACTGATATGAAAATTTACTATTATAAAAACGAATAATTATAAGAAAAGCAAAGATTTAAAAGGAACGATTAAATAAAAAAGTCTTAACTCTACTTTTAAAGGTACTTAGGCATGATATGGTTCTAATATGGTCAGGTAAATTATTCCAAAGTATAGGTGCAATTACTGAAAAAGCGCGCTTTCCATAAGTTTCAAGATTGTACTTAGGGACTACTAACAGTTCTTTAGTGGCTGAGCGAAGTTTTCTGGTGGGCATATGTTTAATTATAGTGTCCGTTAAGTATTTAGGTCCAGTTTCATATAAGCTTTAAAAGTCAAAATTAAAATCTTGAACTCTATTCTTGATTTAACTGGGAGCCAATGCAGTTCTATCAATATCGGTGTATGTGATCGTGCTTCTTAGAATACGTGAGAAGACGGGCTGCGGCATTCTGCACATATTGGAGCTTTTGCAGCATATGTTGTGGTAGACCAGATAGTAGAGAGTTACAGTAATCGATTCGACAAGTTACAAAGGCGTGTATTAGTATTTCGCAGTTTTTGTGTGACAGGAACTTCCTGATAGTGGCCAAATTACGTAGATGATAGAAAGCTGTTTTGCAGAGTGAGTTCACGTGCTTGTTCATGGAGAGTGTATTATCAAACCATACGCCAATGTTCTTGGCTGACTCAGCCGCTATGATCAATTCACTGCCTGCATAAATAGAGCTTAGCGGTGGGGGAGGCCGATGACGAGCGTTCAGCACTAACAGCTCGTTTTGTCGTTATTAAGCATAAGCTTGTTGCTGTCATCCATCTATTGATGTCAAGAATGCACGCTTCCACTTTCGATTTGGAGTGTTCAGGTTCACCGGGCGTAACGGCGTATCAAAGGGAGTAGCAATACTTCTTTTTTAGTTTTTATTTTATTTGCGGCATCTACAATTTTACAATATATTATTACAATATCTACATAATATTATACTGTTCTGCATCTGCCAACTTCCAGTTGTTTCATGCTAGCCAGTTAACAACCAGCCCGATGAGTTACTGATATCAGGAAATATTATCTTGCCTTTCCTTGATAATGAAGCAGTTTAATAAATTAGATATAATAAGATGGAAAATGGTGGCTGGAAACTTTTAACAGTTGAACCTTTCTAATATGGACACCGAGCCTGACGGAGCAAAGTGTCCGTATTAGAGAGGTGTCCGTATTATAGAGGTCATGAATATGACGTCACTTTTACGTCTCCACTGACGATAAGAAATATCGATGGTCAATGGCAATAACATGTCGATAAACTGATTGGAAACAAATGCTACTTTTATTGTATGGACAATGGGACAATTGATTAACTTTGATTTGTAACCACAAACAGGACATTGTATTGATTATGAACTGTTATCACTGGAGTGTCCGTAATAAAGAGGTTAAGTTTATATGAATTTACTCTCTGGGCCGAGATTTAGTGTCCGTTGTCCGTATTAGAGAGGGTCCGTATTATAGAGGTTTTCTTATAGAGAATATATGGGCATTTTGCCGGGACCAAACTGTCCGTAATAGAGAGGTGTCCGTAAGGAGAGGTTCGACTGTAGTTGTTTTATGCCGTAGGGTAAAGAAGAGTAAGTTTATACACGCAGTTCCTGAAATAGATATAGAAAGGTAGTAAATAACAAATGAGCTAGAGAAACTTTGCCATATTCTAATAGATTACTTTTTGTTGGCAATGACAGGCATTTCACATTAATGATGTATCAGAATGTCAGAGGCTTTGGGACAATGTGATATTGTCCAATCATGGACGAGAAGCTGAGTTCTGGCTTGAGTATGCAAACATATTAAGGTCAGTAGGTTTTTAATGCTTTTAACCTTTTACTCCCAGAATCAAGCATCAAGTGAATTGTTATGTTTCTAACTTTTAAGTCTGTGGATGAAACCCTGGTGTGTGACCTTCAAATGAAAGCTACTCAAGCAGTACTTTCATATAGTACTGTTTGGATTTTTTTTAAATTTTGTAGCTTTGACACTCCGGAGTGAAAGGGTTAAGAGTGATTAATATTATTTGAGTTTATCTCTTTACAAAGACGGGTGACGAGAACAAGAAAACTATCAACTAGAGAAATTTCCTTGATCTCAGAACTACAATCTATTAGAATATTCCCTCTTCCCCATTTCAGTATTGTTTCCAAAAAATGATTTTACACTAGCACAAACTAAACATTGACTTCCAATGGGGATCATAAGCTGTATTTTGTGTGAGAGCTTCATAATTGCTCAAACCCGCGCAAATCTCTCTCAAGTCTTTTTGCATCTGACTGTAGCATTGAAGAAATACAAAGCAATCAGTAAAGCCGGCCCAAAGAGGATGAGAGTTGGCTCTTATGAGAGGTTTCTTCAACTCTCATCGACTATCATGACACCTCGATGACTCTCAAGAAAAAAGTGTCGGTTCAAATTCGATGAGAGCGCATGAGAGTTGACGAGAGTGCATAAGAGTCTCAAGCCAAATGAGAGTGACAGTTTGAACTCTCAGAACTCTCATCCTCGTTTGGCCCGCGCTTAAGAATAATTAATATTTCAAGGTAGTAACGTGGTTAAATTTTGAAGGTCGCTTGGAGGCCATCTTGTTTGTAATGTTCAAGGCATTAATATAACTTTCATTTAAAATAATTTTCACCTTGTTTCCAGGTCTTGCCGTGACATTAAAAAGTGTCGTAAAGTTCTCCAGCGAGCTGTCCAGTCGGCAGTGATAATCCGGAAATGGTGATCCAGGCCCTGCTCAGTTTTGAGCGAGAGGAAGGTGGGTAGATCCTGGGGAGACTGACAGACCACACAAGCAATAACACAGTTGTGAAAAGTGCTTTTATCAGTTTTGCTCAGTTTATTGCTCTCAGAAGTAAAAAAAGGTGTATTTCTGGCCAATTGTTCATTCTATCTTCACTGAACTATCATTTCAGGGTCTTAGCTGGAGTTTTGTTCCATATACTGTTTTCTTTGTAGTAAGCCAGTTTGAACCGGTAGCCTGAACATGAAAATAAATTGTGAATCTGTGAATTGTGAATCACTGGTATTTGCAGTTGAAAGTGAGATAAAGAATACAAATGCACCCTCAACTGTAACTAAATATAGAAAGCAAAAAATTATTGGTTTTTATACAATTTCTGAGTAATTCGAGCCAAACCCGACCCTCGCGATTTCACGCTTGTTCCGGCATATTGCAACTGAATCCAGTCATCCTCAATTCTTAATGAGTTCCTATCATTTGTCGAGTACTGTTCTACAAAATCAAACCATTCCTATAATCTTAAAAAAATGTTTTTGAGCAAAACAGTATCCCTTTAAGTATTGTTTTGTCGTTTTTAGGGACGTTAGAAGACTGGGACGCAGCATTTTCAAGATGCCGTGTGCAACTTCTAAGAGTCAATGAACGAAGGCAGAAGGTGAGTCAGTTTAAAGGGCCACGTCACCGAAGACACATCTTGAAAAATCTAGCCAAACTTTTCCAAGTTCGTCGTTTGCAATCCGTCTTAATCTTCTCCATCATCAACCATCCTTGTTCCTTTTCCGTTTATTATTACCTCTTTGGTGTTTTTCTACCTTAATAAACTGTTATTTATTTTAAAGGTTTTCTTCGATTTGAAGGTAATTTTGTACATCTGAAGAAAAAAATGACGTAATATAATCGTGACATAACTTCTTTAAAAGCTACTCTGGCCTTGTGCATCTGCCTGGTAATTCTGAGAACAAACAGCTTTTTCATATTTCGTTTAGTATATCAGAGGAGAACAAACTTAATACTCAACATTTACTTGGACATTATGGACTGATGGTTAATGCGTTGAGATTGGTTTGAGGTAGCCATTGTCGTTACGTCATAAAATCGTCGGATTTTTCATAAACGGCTTTTATTCCCTTGGATAAGTAATAATAATAATAATAATAAAAAGTAATGTCTGTAAAAATTAAAAAATTAAATTGTAGCTGATTCAAACGCGATGCTTTTGATATTGCTAAAGACTTTAAGGTGAAAACCTTTTATACTTTGTTGAAGGGCTTGATTGATTGATCGAATGAGTGACTGATGATGACCGACCGACCTACAGACTGACTGACTGACTGACTGACTGATCGACTGCTTGATTGACTGACTGATCACTGATTGACTGTAGATTGAGAGACTGACCGACTGATTGATTGACTGACTGACTGATTGACTGATTGACTGGCTATCTGTCTGTCTGTCTGACTGACTGACTGACCTACTGACTAATTGACTGACTGCCTGTCTGACTGACTGACTAATTGATTGATTGATTGATTTGTAAAGGTTGCCGAAAAAGAAGTTGTACGTGCAAGAGCTGAAGAGGAAACTCAAGAGAAAAGAAAGCGTAAAAATGCTGAGAGGAAAGCCACCAAGAAAGTGGAGCAGAAAAAAGCCAAGATGGAAATGAAGAAAAGAAAGGTAAAGGAAGCCAGCTAGTCTGATAGTTAGAGCACCAAGTGCGAGATCCAGACATCGAGAGTTCAAGACTGGTCATGGTCCCCCGCCCCCTCTTTTTGGCGAAAAGTGTAGTACCGAAAGGTTTCTTCCTCCTTTGAGCCAGAAAAGGCTCACCCTCACCTTGCCCCCTTTTTTAAGCGAGAAAAGGTCCATCTTCACTCCGCCCCCATTTTTTGCGAGAAAAGGCCCATTTTCACTACACCTCTTTTTAAGCCAGGAAAGGGCCACCGTCACCTCCACTCCCCTCTTTCTTTAAGCCCCCCCAAAAAGGCCCGCCTTCATTTGTACCACCTTTTTGAGGACATCTAGATCTGTCGCTATTGGCCACAATAACGAATGAAAACGTAATCAAGAATCGATCAACTGCAGTTGGAATGTCATGTTGAAGGGTATGAAACGTGACCAAATTACAAGTCTTAACACATTGCTGAAATCCCATACAAGCGGCTCTATCTCGGTGTTCCTTTAACTAATGGGCCCTATTTTCTCTTCTCCGTCAGGCTACTGATCAAGGTATCTCTGGAGACAAAACTAAACAGAGTGAAGAAGATTCAGGAGAACCAGCTGCCAAAAAACCGCACAGTAAGATTGCAATTCTCTCATATCCACGAACACGTTTAGCTATATAACGCACGTTTTGTTATTAGCCATTTCAAAGTTAGCTGAATTCAAAAGAAAGATTCAACTGCTCGTATTCTAACTAATACAACCTAATGAGCTTGGTTTTCATTTCGTTATTGATCTGTTTTTACGTGCTATAATCAGAAAACTACACCTTTGGGCTCTTGGCCAATTGGATCCTAACAAACAAGTTGGCACGGTTGTCGATACAAGAATTGAGAAACTTAAAGGAGCTCTGCTATGTCACAATATTTTAAGTCATTTTTGCGAAGTGCAAAATAACCTTCAAATTGAAGAAAGCCTCAAAATAACAGTTTACTAAAGGTAAAAAAACACCAAAGAGGTGATAATAAACCAAACAGGAACAAGGATGGTTGAGGATGGAGAAGATTAAGACGGATTGCGAATGGCGAACTTTAAAAAATCAAGATGCGCCATCCGTGACGTAGCTCTTAAGCGGCAGTCAAATGAATATGAAGGGGTGCTCTCTTGAGTCAGTCTTTGCAGATATGATATGGAGACAACGAAGTTGTGAAATCTAAATCTACCGTTACCTAGAGACTTAAGAACGGCGGTCAGGGAAAATCACGCAAAATCGGGATTTTGTGGCAGAAGTTGAAAAATCGATTTCCTTCATTTTTTGCTCATAAATACCCATTGGGTAGGAAAGATACCTGATGTAGTTTGTTTCCGCCAGAAGCCGTTTTCTTTTAAGAAAAATAAGAAAATCGGTTTTCGTTTTCCGACACTCAAAATGCTCAAAGTTGAACCCTGAAATTCGCTACTATAAACTATCCTCGCGTTCGCAAACCAAACCATACAGAGAGCTTTGGACACTTTCTAACGACAGAAAAACTATTTTTCATCCACTGGATGACAATTTTTATGGCTGTAGCAAAATGTACCATAATGAAACAATTCAAAAATAAGGGAGAGGTATTCACGATAACAGAAACTCTTATTAGGTAGACATTTTCTATGGCATAATTCATCATGTGGTATAACTCC
The DNA here is from genome assembly GCA_029204205.1 of Desmophyllum pertusum. NCBI lineage: Eukaryota > Metazoa > Cnidaria > Anthozoa > Scleractinia > Caryophylliidae > Desmophyllum > Desmophyllum pertusum. The sequence continues at coordinate 151,560 of MU825873.1, read as the reverse complement.
AAATTTTCTCAATCCTCGCTTAATCGCACATTTAAACATTAATCTAAAACATACCTGAGAATTGGCTTGGGTTCTTTAAGGCATTCTCTTGGAGACAGTATCTAAGTCAGCCAATATTTCGATGTACCACCAAATTAACGTATTGACGGGTCCACATTATTTCGTTCCGAAACGCACGGAATGAGCTTTTTAAGCCCAAAAGCTCTTGTTTCTCCTTTCTTGGTGATTGTCTTTTATAATAGTCCTTTTCTCGCCAAAAAAACTGAGAGCCAGGAGTCCACAGAATCGATTTTTGTAGCTTCTCCGAAACGCATAACACTCGCTTTGATATATTTCGTGATTAACGTGACATCCAAATGTGCAAATGTTTGTAGATTGAGTCTGCGCAGTCGACTTCTTTAGTCACGGAGTCTGGGTAACGCAATATAATTCTTTCCAGATAATTTGCATATTTCACAGCAATTCAGTTCGGAGAGGCTACAAAAATCGATTCTGTGGACTCCTGGCTCTCAGTTTTTTGACGAGAAAAGGACTATTATAAAAGACAATCACCAAGAAAGGAGAAACAAGAGAATATTTGGCTTTAAATAGCTGCTTCGCTTTGTTTCGGAACGAAAGAATGTGGACCCGTCAATACGTTAATTTGGTGGTACATCGAAATATTGGCTGACTTATATACTGTCTCCAAGAGAATGCCTTAAAGAACCCAAGCCAATTCTCAGGTATGTTTTAGATTAATGTTTAAATGTGCGATTAAGCGAGGATTGAGAAAATTTGGAGTTATACCACATGATGAATTATGCCATAGAAATGTCTACCTAATAAGAGTTTCTGTTATCGTGAATACCTCTCCCTTATTTTTGAATTGTTTCATTATGGTACATTTTGCTACAGCCATAAAAATTGTCATCCAGTGGATGAAAAATAGTTTTTCTGTCGTTAGAAAGTGTCCAAAGCTCTCTGTATGGTTTGGTTTGCGAACGCGAGGATAGTTTATAGTAGCGAATTTCAGGGTTCAACTTTGAGCATTTTGAGTGTCGGAAAACGAAAACCGATTTTCTTATTTTTCTTAAAAGAAAACGGCTTCTGGCGGAAACAAACTACATCAGGTATCTTTCCTACCTAATGGGTATTTATGAGCAAAAAATGAAGGAAATCGATTTTTCAACTTCTGCCACTCAATGCTTCATTTTCCCTGACCTCGCGTCTTATGGTGATTCCTCAGTATTGCATTGCGCATCCTTACTGCGCATGATTTCCCACGTAATTAGCGCGCGCGCATAAAGAAAATGGCGGCTTTTCCTTTACGGCTAAGCTCGCCAGAGAGATAAATCGTCATTTTCTCGTAAACGAGTACGGTGACCTATCAATTTTTTCTCTTATTTTGAGTCTAGTAATCACCTTCTTTCTATAAAATAAATATAGACTAATTTCTATTGCAGAATAATAAATAATCACCGGAAACGTGAACTTAGCTAATAAAAACGTTTCTGGAAGCTGATATTATAAGGAATTATGGGTATATACAAGGTCCGCCTGCTCCTAAACGAATACCGTGACCCCCCTTTTTTATTTCAAAATTTAAGTTCCCATAAGATAAACAACCAATAGGCAAAATTTGAATGAAAATCTATTGTAAGTTCTATTTCGATGGAATGACCTTAATAGCGTAGTCATTCAGTGATGAAATATTGTAATAATATGGGGGTCCTCGATCCTCGATAATCCTCAAGCCTGGGCCACATTTATGAGAGCCGAGCTCTTCAACTACTTCAATCTTCCCCCCCCCCCCCCCCTCCCATTCTCCCTGGCATCCGGCCATTCCCCCTCTCTTCATCCTCCCCCTCAATCTGCGATCTTAAAGGGGCAGCGTCACCAAGATTTAGTACTACTTAAACATCCTAGCAGAAGTGTTTATATCAATGGAAATCCACTAATAGTGACCTGGTCTTGCTAAAAGTTACTATACTAGTACAGAAAAACTGTTTGACTAAGGACGGGTAGGAAGGAAGTGGAATGAAACTTGAAGAAGTCGGGCCAACGTTTTCAAGTTTTACGGTGTGCTCAAAATCAATGATTCTGTTTTGTTGCCACCTCAAGAGAATGAATCGATGTCTTTCTCTTGTTGTCCAGGAGCCATTTTGTGCATCAGCGAGTGTACCTTCATAATTCAAGCGTTGTTTACACAAAAACTTGGGAGCATTCTCGTGATACTACCCTTTAATGGACGGCGAATCTTGATCAATTTAGCTCCTAAACTTTTCAAATTCGTCGTCCGTAATCCGTCTCAATCTCCCCCAATCTTAACCATCGTTATCCCTTTTCGGTCTATTGCTACTTCTTTGATGTTTTTCTACCTAGGAAAACTATTATTTTGTGTGTTCCTTTGATTTGAAGGTAGTCCTTTAATATTTATTTTCTGGAAGAGTTGACTTTGGTTTGGTTTGTTTTTAGTTGCCAAGGAAAGTGACGTTCCCTCAGCAACTCACGCGACATCAACAGGAGAGCCATCCACTACAGAGAAAATTGAACATGACAGGTGAGACTACTAAGTAGTTCTTGTTTTTTGGCGTGCTTTCATACCCACCAATGAGTCGAAACGCCCTCGTTTTAGCATTTACAATTTGACATTACGGAAGAAATTTTGACAATACACGCCTGACTCAAAATATCGTGACGTAGCTCCTTTATAAAATGGAGCTACGCATGGATGGTGCATCTTGATAAAATAATAGTCGATTTTTTTTCAAGTTTGTCATTCCTCGTAATCCGTCTCAATCTTCCTCATCGTCAACCATCCTTGTTCCTGTTTGGTTTATTATTACTTCTTTGGTGTTTTTCTACCTTTGTAAACTATTATTTTGAGGCTCTCTTCAATTTGAAGGTGATTTTGCACTTCGCAAAACATAACTTAAAATATCGTGACGTAGCTCCTTTAATGGAGCTACGTCACGGACGCAATCCGTCTCAATCTTCTTCATCCTTAACCATCCTTGTTCCAGTTTGGTTTATTATTACATCTTTGGTGTTTTTCCACCTTAGTAAACTGTTATTTTAAGGTTTCCTTGAAGTATTTTTGACTCAACGTGACATGTTGATTTTTCGTTTTGCAGTACAAAAGATGCAAACACTGTCTTTGTTAGTAACCTGTTGTTTTCAATCGACGAGGAACGCCTGAAGGAAACTCTTTTACCGGTATGTTCGTCTTTCCTGTGATAATCAAGTGTGTTGCTGTTAAATACCATCTGTTTAACATAGAATCTGTTTCTTTCATTGAAAAAAAAAAGCTAATTTTTTTTTTCGTTCAGTATGTGAAACAAACATAATTGTACTTCACATCTCCTACCTTGAGTTAAGAGACTTTTCAGTTTGCACGCTGAATTCTTCCTCCTTTCGAGAGACATCTGAAATTTGATCCGAAGAAATTCCATACTGATGACGTAGCTCTACAGAGATCCGTGTAGTGTCTGACACTCTGATTGGCTGTTGCTCGGTTTTGAAATTTTCGCGCGTAAAACAACCAACCTGAGACACGTACACGGATCTCTGTAGAGCTACGTCATCAGTATGGAATTTTTCAGGTCGAATCTCAGGCGTATCTCCCACGAGGGAAGAATTTAGCGCGCGAAAAAAGACGTCTGTTCTAAGGCTATATATCTCCCAGAAATCACTTTGAACGGATTTGCAGCGTTCAAACAAAATACTCGCCACATAAGCATCTCTCGGAAAACGTTATGACATCTACTAGTTTTGTGATGTCACGTTTTCCGAGTGAAGTTTGGGAGAACGAGAAATGCTGTGGAAACACTCGCCTCTCGTGTTTCCACAGCAATTGCGAGTTCTTCCAAACTTTCACGAGTGTTTATACCATAACTCTATGGAAACACAGGGGAAACGTTTTCTATTGTTTTTATGAATTAAAAGCAAGAAGAAATTTTCTATGTTTCCATAGAGTCATGGTAAATGATTTTGAGCCAATCAGAGCGCGCGTAGTGTCTTGTTTATTTCATAAAAGTTCATAGCACAAGAATAATCAAGATGGTAATTTGTAATAGTAATGAAGGAAGTTGTATGTTTTAATTCCAGCATGGTGAAATAACTGAAATTCGGCTTGTCAAGAATCAGATGGGGAAATCAAAAGGATTTGCTTACGTCGTGTTTAAGAACCAGGTTAGACGTTAACGATGTTATTGTACTTCGCAGTGTATTGATTTGTTATAGGCTATTTCCGAGTTCCTTTTAGCCTCGGTTTCAAAACGAGTCCTGGTGCACAACCTTTCATATGAAAATGAGTTTTACTCAGAAATTCATTTTCATGCAAATCAAACTCATTTTCCGCACTAGAACTCGTTTTTAAAACGAGGCAAAAGGCAATCGTTAAAATGCTTATTTGCTTTTGTGTTTTTTTGTTTGTTTGAGCCACACTTTCTCGTTTTGTTGAACCACAGGTGCCCCAAGCTCACGTTGCAAGTCAGCTATACCTTATTATAGGAAATTAACGCTCCATGAAATTAACTTAAGTCGCGTTAATTTTTGAGCGTTAATTTCCGCGACATTAATTAAGTGGAGCGTTAATTTCCGCGACCTTAATTTCCATTATTATAACCCCAAATTCTGCATCCTGAGCAGACACATTTGACAACTAGGAAACTCTCTTTTCTGCACACTGTATTTCAATATTTTACAATGTAAAAGCCTAAAGCCTTGATTACAATATTTCTAGTTCACCCTCGCTTGCAGAAGAGCAGTTCTCAACATCTGAGTTTTAATATTTCGGCCAAAATATATTTGTTTCTTTCCGTTAATCGCGTTAATTTCCTTCATTGTGGAATTTTACCTCCTCTTTCGCGTTAATTTCCTTTATTTGGAAGTAATTGTCCGTCCAATTCGCGTTAATTTAAGTCGCGTTAATTTCAAATACCTTAATTAACACGAGCGTTAATTTGCTATAATAAGGTATATGATATGCCGTCAAGAGAGGATGATCTTTTGATGCCGTATTGCGTCAGCAGTAATGTCTAAAAATGTAAGGTTTTGTATGGGGATTTTATACAAATAGATTCTAAGAGATAGCATACGGTAAATATCTCAATATCTCACACCAGACTGAATCTTGCTGTGGTGATTGAATAACATTCAACTGTTTATTTTCTTGTTATTTCACTTTAGTCCTCGGTTCAAGCAGCCCTATCTATGGACAGGACCAAGTTGGACGGGAGACCCATGTTCATTTCGCCTTCAGTGGACAAATCTAAAAACCCAACGCAATTCAAGGTTGGTCTTTAATAGTTCGTCGCCATGCACCGTGTCTTTTTGAACTCCGGATGCACAGTGCATTTTCCACCCAGGGGTATACTGTTAAGGAAACCTGGCAAAATGCTTGGGGTAACCTGCGATGAATAGGCCATTTCCGAGTTGCCTTTTGCCTCTGTTTCAAAACGAGTCCTGGTGCACAACCTTTGTTATGGAAATTAATTTTCCCTGCACGTTTATTGTCATGCAAATCAAACTAATTTCCATAACAAAGGTTGTGCACCAGGACTCGTTTTGAAACAGAGGCAAAAGGCAACTCGGAAATGGCCTATCAGTAGAGGGGGAAATAGCAATACTCCTAGTCGCTTCCTGCTATGGAAACCGGAGTTACGTACCGGCACCGATGAGCCGACGGGCTTCTCAGATCATTAGGAACAGACTTTCTCACACACTGAGTGCCCTTTGTCTGCCACACAAGCAACAGCACTTTAATAAGAACAGCACACGCCCTACCTAGTACAGGTAATGAACTGAACCAGGAGCATATCATCCCGGAGCCTCTATCTGTGCTGATTAATGACAACAGCGTAGTTACACCTTCGGCTATTTTTAGAATCGTTCTCCCGCGAAAAGATTTCCGTGTACGTCCGCGGACAATAGTGATAATTCGTAGTAACGACATTCCGCCGTTCTAGTTTTATTCAGTCCACGTTCCTCTCGTCCATTCCTGGTTTTATTTTAAATCTGAAACATGAATGACAACCTCGTCCTCGTAATCGCAACGGGTGATTTTCGCGGCAAAAGTAATTCTAAAAATAGCTCAAGGTGTAACTACGCCGTGTCATAGGCCCAATAAGGGAGATGGAGGCTCCAGGGTGATATGCTCCTGGCTGAACTAAAGAACGAACGAACAACAACAACCTAAACGTTGGGTATTTGGGAAATAACCATAACCATGCATGTGAACTGCAGACTGGCAAAAGGGGCGGGTGGGTGGGATCGCTGCTGCTTGCAAGGCAAGAAAACAAAAACTGGATCACGTGACCTTAACGTACGCTTAACCCAACCCAGGCCCCTCCTCAGTGTGTGAGAACCTCCTTTCTTGCCTCTTACGCAAACTCAGCCGGCAAGAAAAACATTTTACCTTTCCTTGAACCACGGCGAAAATGAAATCGAGAAGTGTGAGATTCCTCTTCAGTATACAACATGTTAAAATCGATGTTAACGTTTATTTTATAGTTTCCTACGTCACTTGACAAGAAAACAGTGTTTGTCTCCAATCTTCCATTCGACATTAAAGAGTCAGATGTGGAGAATGTGTTCAAAAAGGTGAGGTTTTAATTTTTCTCTTTCGTATCACCATGATCGCTTCTCTGTGAAATGTAAAGCATCTGTAGTTGACCCTCAGTGCTCTTCACTCACTTTGTGTTATTTTGAGTTCCACTGATCTCCTCTCGCGGATGTCTTTTTCCTGATCGAAGTTTTTCCTGAGTGTTTGATCGACTCACCAGTTTTTTCTTATGTTATCCCACTTATTTTGCCTTGACGTTTAGTGCGTTAGACGCCAAGCTCGAGCCCCATTTTTGGACAAGACACTGTCACAGTGCCTCTCTTCACCCAAGGACCTTCTAACTAAAGGACTGCACGTAGAGACATCAGTTTGGGTTTCGAACCGCGAGAACTTAGCGTTACTCAGGAAGTAACAACCCAAAACAAACCAAAGCATACCTACATGGATAATGAAAACATAATAAACAATATTTCAAGGAACGAATCTAAACTAGGATAAAACAATAACTTCAGGCTTTCGCGGAGACTCAGCCAAGGCCAGTCATATCAGTCAATCATAAACTCTGTGGGAACTATTGTTATACACCAAACCAAACCAAAACGGAAAAAGAATTTGGAGCCAAGACAAGATACACGTGGGCTGACCTTGACAACTGGACAACAGCAGCTGATTACAAGATCAACACGAGACAAACTTAAAATTAACGATTAAGTAACGAGTAAAGTTAGCATCATAACACTAGCATCCCCTCCAGGGAGAGTAGCAATACTCCTTGTCACGTCATGCTACAGAAACCAGAGTTGTGAGCCGTCTGGCTCCTCCTCCAATCCCTAGAATTGGAACAGACGTTGCCTTACCTTTTATACCTTTACCTTATCTGTTTCATTTTAGCACGGGAAAGTGACCCAAGTTCGGCTGGTGACCAACCGAGCCGGTAAACCTAAAGGATATGGCTATATTGAGTATGAAGAAGAGGTGAGTGAGAACATTTGACTTGTCGACTTTGCACAGCTAAATAACATCACCTGCTAAATTTTACACATTCCCGTAAGCGGCCAGCTCCAGTTGCAGACACTTTTTCTGCTTCCGAGGGTGTCCGCTTACGAGAACGTCGACTGTACTACAGACTGCTGTTTGTCTATGCTGTGTGAAATGCAAGGTGGATAGCCCTTGAAGTTGTCAAGTTGGAAGTCAGTTATATTAATTTTTTTTTCTTCCATATCTGTTGTTATCAGACCTCGGCGCCAACAGCTATTGTAGCGCTCGATGGAAGTCTGCTCGGAGAGAGGCAAATATCAGTTGCTTTGTCAAATCCACCAAGCAGAAGACCCAGGCAGCCTGGGGCCGACCAACAGCAGCGACCGAAAGAACAACCGGGAAGGTATTATTAACACGTGACTTTGTTTGAGCAGTTCTCCTTTATTATACCTATCTAATTTTGACCGCTGTTCTTTTTGTTGTAGTCGTGGGCGCGCACGAACCCAGCTGCAACTCCTTCCCAGGTCACTGCAGAAAACCGCATCCTCGGCACCAGCGCCTTCGTCACAGAACTCGACTCCATCGAGCGAGGGAAAGACTGAGGCCAAAAATGGCGCTGAACCAAAACAGGGTTTTAGTAATGAGTACTTTAAAAACCTCATGCAGAGGAAGAAATGAGCTCAAGGTGCCAAGAAAAACCGTCGGTGTTTTAACCAGACATTTTTCTTGGAAAGGGTAGAAGAATTGAAAAAAAAAAAAGAGATACTTAACATTTTATTTGCTGGTACGTGTGTATGGTTATAGAGAACCAAACAAGTGTTTTAGTTTAGGGTTGAAACTGAGGAAAGCAATGGTGCGAGGCTCAATTATAAAGGAACGCTCTTGTGTAGTAGATTTTGGGCCCTGACTTGTATTCTTGGTTTGCATCTGACGTCATCAAAATTCTAAAATCTAAACTGTTAATTCTACAAAGCTATTCTTTTCACATATTCTACACATACAAAACATTAATCTCTATGCAAAGTTTGGTATCGATTCATTGCTTCGTTTCGAAAATAAAGCATTTTGAAATTTGCGATGTCCCGGATGAACGTGTTTTTGAACTGTCACAAAAACGGGTATTTTATGTCATTTTTAAATTTTTATACGTGATAATAATTTAGAAGTGATATCTAAAGAGTTTTGAAGTGAAAGCTAATGATATTGATGGTAGAATCTACTCTACTTCGTGTACAGTTTTATGGCCGCCATATTGGTGTCCCAAAGAAGGGCACCAACATGGCGGCTGCATACTAAATACTGTAATTTTCTGAAAATTATTTTCGTAATAACTCGGTTATGAAAAACGATACAAAGCTATAATTTGGACAGAACGTTTCTTTCTGCCTGCTCTATAAGTTGTTAATTTTCTGATATTGTTCATGCAAGCGAACAGTCTTGGTAATATTGATGCAAACCACCAATAGTAAAAACACGAGGGCCCCGTTCTTTGGGGTCCTTTTGAGAAGCGCCAAAAATTGTCATCTAGTTCAACGTCTGTTGGATACAGAATGTTACACTGCCTGTACTAGTTAGAAAGCAGGTTTATGCTGCTCACAGTCAGTCAATATTCTCCCTCGCTTACTGCGTGGGAAACGAACTAAACAAAGGTTAAAGGTTAAAGCCAGGCGGCATATCAGACCGGCGATTACTCCGGCAAAGATAATAGAGGGCATTTTCGACCCCAGAGCCCCCGCGTTTTTTGACTGCGCAAGACGCGAAGGCTCTGGGGAACTCTACGCAAGCGTAGCCAAAATCTGGCTATGTTGACTTGACAGCGCATGCTCTACAATCCAAATCCAAAATGGCGGCTCTATTGTTGTTGTGGCGTGTCTCTCGGAATATGCACGAGAGCACGCAAGAACGCTTAGTTTAATTAATTCAAATGATCTTTGAATGCATGCTGTTGTTGTCCATGAAGGACACTCCTACATCCGTCGTTCATCATTAGCAATCAGTTTATTGTGAACTAAGGGGTAAGTTCGCTTTCATTTTGCTGTCCGTTGTAAAGACTGATTCTGGGACTGATTCATGGACCTTCCAACATAAATCTTGCCATCTGTGTTTGCTCCTTTTGAAGTTTGCCGGGCTTCACAACCATTTCCCTCTATTAACTATGACTCCGGTTTCTATAGCATGAAGTGAGTATGAGTATCGCGTCTCTCCCGCAGCATTGACCAGACATTTTGCCGGTACCCATTTGTAGACTTTATACTCCTGGGAGAAGGAGTAAAGTTCCTTGCCCAAGAACAACGCAATGACCTCGGCCAGCGCTCGAACCCAGACCGCTCGATCTGGAGCCCAACTCCCTAACCATTAGGCCACCGTCAGCGTCTCTCTCACGGAGAACCTATTGGGAGTTGATTACTAGCTAGCGTTTTTGCAAAAAGTATATCGACATCATGACCTAATCATATCGATTTCCACGTAAACTTTAGCGTGGCTTGAGTTAAACTCCGCCTTTCGGCGACCTCGTTAATGCGGCGACTTCGTTGACCCGAACAAAAGCTTAATAATAATTAATACGCGATAATGGGGTTCCGCTATAATGCAGAGGGAGAGAGGAACGGGTTAGGGATGAAAAAATAGGGAGGAAGGGAGAAACGACGAAGGGAGGAGCGAGAAAGGCCGGAAAAACTAGGGGGAGGGAGAAACGGCCGAAAAAACTAGAGAGGAGGGGGAAAATGAGTCTGTCCCTGTCCCCTCAATGCTGTCGAGCAGACAGGTGACTAGAAAAGAAAATCTTCTGTAGTCTTGCTGTACTACCAAACTCTCAGAACTAAATTAAACGAAATATATGACAACTAGTAAGGAGAAATCATATTTTGAGCTTGGGGATTAAATGGGTATGTTCTGCTGTAAAGATATGAAGCTCCGTATAATAAACTATGTGTCTCTGGTCAGCTAAACTCGTCACAACAGTTCACGCATGTACGCATAGCAGATCTATTTTTAAACTTCCCCATGCGTGGAAATTTAGAAAAATTCGCGAAAATGAAAACTCGCGAAATAGAAATGCCGTGACAATTAAAAACGCGAAATTCAATACTTGATTATACAAACAAAATTTATAACACATCGAATTGAGATATTCGTTAGTAATGAATAAGTCCCTATCAAACGGTCTCCGTGTCAAACGGCCTCCGTGTCAAACGGCTTCCGTGTCAAACCGCCTCCGTGTCAAACGGCCTCCGTGTCAAACGGCCTCCGTGTCAAACGGTCTCCGTGTCAAACGGCCTCCGTGTCAAACGGCCTCCGTGTCAAACGGCCTCCGTGTCAAACGGCCTCGACAACCTCTCAACAAGGGAGGTCTGGGACTAAGAACAATGTTGTGGGGAGTTGAGAGAGCGCGTCAAACGGCTTCAACATTTCAAGAACAAAATAAATATTGAGACAAAGTTTAAACCGAATCAAACTCTTCTGAACATTGCTGACAGGTAGTCTGAAGTGTCAGCCGCCAATCTCGACCCCAGAGCTCTTCTCTTTTGCGCATGACCGAAGTCAAGAAAGCAGCGAAGGTCTGGGGTCGAGAATGTGTCAGCCGCCTCCTCGCCCCAACCCCCGTGGGGTGCCTGAATTTTGGAGACGGCTGAAATTCAGGCTAGTTGAGAGGGGTTGTCAAACGGCCTCAACATTTTGAGACCAAAAGAAATGTCGAGACAAAGTTTAAACGGAATCAAAATCTTCTCATCAACACCTCAATATTGTTGAGAGGGGGTGTCAAACCCACCGTGGGGGGGGGGGGGACGCTTCTTGAAACCCTTACCCTATTTGAGACCAAAATATGTGATTTTCCCTACCCTATTTCAGACCTCACCCTTAAAATTTAGGGGAAAATTTCCCCATTTTAAAGTCAAAATGGCAAAAATCTATACCCTATTTCAGACCAGTAGGCAAAACATACCCTATTTCAGACCAAATTAAATGGTCAAAATCTATACCCGTTTTCAGACCAAATTAAACGGCTCAAAAACCATACCCTTTGGCGCCGCACATACCTATATAGCTTATATAAGGGAGTACCCCCCCCCCCCCCCACACCGGGCAAACGGCCTGAACATCGGCTCTCGATGTTGAGACAAATGTTTGAGACCGTTTGACAGTGGCTTTACGTATCCACTTCTCCAAATTGGTCCAAATTATTCCACCTAATCACCATTTTCTTCTTTTCATTTCCTGACATGCTTCCTCGACTGAAAGCCAATTATTGTTGGGTGCATGGCTCAGTCGTTTTCGCCTTTGCATTATTTTAGCGCTACAGGTTGCGTTTAATATGTTACCCTGGGGACCAGAGGTTTGTGTTCTCGTCAGGATCGGCTGGAGGTCGACGCCAAAACTTTTCGCGCGGGTCGCAATAAAGAACACGCCGGAACCGGAAATAGGCTTGGATAAATTTAGCCTCCTACGCAGACGCTCTTTGGGCTCGTCACGCAATCTTTCCTTGCGTGACGAGCCCAAAGAGCGTCTGCGTAGGAGGCTAGGATAAATTCTGCCGGCAGAATTTCGAGCATAATTCACCACCTGCGGCAGTGAGCATTATGCAGGCAGAATACATGTGCCGCATTTTTGAGCAGAATACGGAAAAAGCAGTAATACAAAAGATATACAGGCAGTTGAAAGAACGACCCAAAACCGGCAGATACGGCTCAAGGCCCGATCAAACGGTCACAACAAATGTTGTGACATGTGACCATGCCCGGTCAAACGGCCACAACAAGCTCTCAACATTGCTGACATTTCAAGAACAAAAGAAATTTGTCACAACATTAATTGTTGTGAGGGGTGGTCAAACGGTCTCAACATCGGCTCACAACAAATGTTGTGACCGTTTGATCGGCCTTCAGTTGTACCCAGCCTGCGTAGCAGTCGATTCCTTTTCCAGAGCGCGAGAGGCGCGCGAAGGCATGGAGCGCGAAAAGGAGCCAAAAAAAAAATTCACCCTTCCCCCATCCTAATTTTTTTTTGCTCCATTTTACGCTCCGTGCCTGTATGCGTCTCCCGCGCTCAAGTTGTACCGAGCAGAATTCGAGCAGAATTTTGTTGCCCGAGGGACCTTTGATCAGGAAAGCCAATATACGAGCAGAACTGATTACTAACACCGGAGCCGGAAACCGCGCAACACTATCTCTAGATAAACACTTCATTCTTATGGTAATTCCCAAAACGTTTGCCAACACTATAAAATGCACGGGTAGGGTAAAAAAACCCGCTAAGAGTTGGTTAGTAGCTAGCAATGATTTGAATAACTTGAAATCTTATGTAAAAGGCAATGAACAATATATGCGATCTGCAATATTTTACGAAATAAAATATTCTTCGCTTGACTGAATACAGGTGTCGACTTCCACTCATAATGCAAATTTACACCCGTTTTGGGAAAGGTTAATGTTTAATTGATCAACTGATCTGACGGGTTTCGCGTGACTAAAACGTTCTACGGGTAGCGGCGACCCGCGACTTTTCTTGATTTTTATGAGTCGATCATGTCTGTCGTGGAGTTAAATTGGCAAACAACAAGACCCACCATCAGAGAAAGAAACAAGTTTATTTTCAACAACGATCTCTTCAGCGATGTAAGGTTTATTGTTCCTAAGATAAGGACGGATGGCGAGAGGGAATGTAAACAAGTGATTCCAGCTCACAAGCTCGTCTTGTCGACTGGTAGTCCTGTGTTTGAAGCCATGTTTTACGGTAAGATGGCGGAAATAGGAGACTCTATTGAACTTCCTGACTGTGACTATGAGAGTCTGTTGGAGTTGTTTCGTTATATGTACAGTGATGAAGTGATCTTGAGCGGAAGTAATGTGATGGTAGTACTGTATTTAGCGAAAAAATATATGGTGCCTTTACTGGCTGTTAAATGCACTGAATATCTGCGAGATAACTTAGATCCATCAAATGTATTCAGCATCCTGCCCTCTGCTCAGAAATACGAAGAGAAAGACTTGGTGGATCGATGCTGGAAAGTGATCGATAAACAGACGGAAGAGGCTGTTGAATCGGATGGATTTGGGACAATCGAGAGGTCCTTACTTGAAGCAGTAGTCGTAAGAGACACTCTGACGATTGAAGAGATTGACCTGTTCAAAGCTGTTGACTTGTGGGCTAAAAGGGAATGCGATAGACAAGGTTTAGCAGCAGAGGGTGCAATTAAAAGACGAATTCTCGGAGAAGAAATGATTAAAGGACTACGCTTTTCTCTAATGAAGCAAGAAGATCTTGCAAGTGCGGTGTTAGACAGTGAGATTTTAATTGAAGAAGAAATTCTCACAGTTGTCAAACAATTCAGTTCGAGTTGCTTGGTGGAGCTCCCAGAAACCAAACGATTTGGCGGTGATATTCAACGATGTTGTAGGTTTGGTTCAGTTACGTCCTGGTATGGATACAGTTATAACAGCTCAGTAAATGCCATCAATTTATCTGTGGACAAAGACGTGACGCTAGTCGGCGTGTGCCTCTTTGGTAGTGAGCTGAACAGTTATTCGATCGATTTGAAGGTAGAGGAAGGCAAGAGAAAAGTCGTGTGCAAAAACGGACAGGTTTTCTCGGAGCCTTTCCAGAGCACCCCAGGTTGTTATGATGGTTTAGAAGTTTTGCTTGATAGGGGCATTACTCTAAAGAAAAATACCACGTACTTCATAGAAGCGAAAATAACTGGCCCTCGTTCGCGGTGTGGAGACAAAGGTGTTAGCCGTATTGTATGTTCAGGTGTAACATTCACGTTTATGAATAATGAATATTGCGACAGCACTTACAGCACCTCGAGTTTAAAATGGGGACAATTTGCTGAATTGTTGTTTTCCCTGTAATGTATCAAATACAAGAGGACGTGTTTCATCCGATTTCCAAACACAGAGAAATGACGCATAGCAAAGTATTTTTGACGAAATTCGAGGTGTTTGGAAACACACTCTCGAGTATTTGATATATCTTCTCAATGGAAACAGAAACTAAGGAGTAAACGGAATAAAATCGTAAAAAATCTATGCTATAAATTAAGATCAGATATCCAAACCACCATCACGGTTATTTGACTTATTATTTCCTTCCTTTGAGAAGTGATTATCCAAAAACAATACTACGCAAATACCGTAGAATCCCGAAAATAGCAAGGGTCATTAATTTCGGTATTTAACGACAGGTCGTTACTTTACTATCGGGGGGGGGGGGGGGGGTTGTGACTTTCTAGAATTACTGGAAGGTTACCGAGTTTATTATTACGGGGGGGGGGGGGGGGGGGAGGAGGGGGGCTGCTACTTTCGGATTAAAAACGCAACATTGTTGTCATCACAAGATAGAAAAAAGTTCTCTGCTGGGAATCCAAGTGAGTTTGAGCGCCTTCTGAAATTTTAGTTGTTGATAATATTTTAACTTGAAATTTTATATATACCCTACACCTCAAAATTATAAGGAGATAAAAATGTGCAGATGTTGTGATAAAAATACGACAACATGCAAAGGGATTTTATTATTATTGTTATAAACAATTGTATACACATTTTTATTTTGAGAGAAAAAAATGTTTACGAATGGCTTTACATTGGTAAGCTACATGAGTCAGTTTCCGATTTTCTGTAAAATTATTCTTACTTTTTTCTTGTGATCAATACATACAACTTTATTTTACAACACTAGCCACACACAACTTTCATTTGGTTTCCATGTGGGGCGTTACAAGTGAACATATACAGTCAACTCTCTCAAAGCGGACACCCACACAGCAGTCAAACGTACTGCGCGCGCGCAGTTCCCGCCAAAACTTTGCAGTCAAATGTCTTAAAGTTGCGAAGTCGTCCGCTTTAAACAGGGACCTGCACTATAAAAGGAACCTTGGACTGGCCGAGCCGCCAGTCATTTCACTCCAGACACCGACCTGTCAACATCTCAGAGTCGATCAGGGAAAGAAATCTCGTAAGGTGCTAGAGGAGGTCAGAGTGAAGCAAGGAATTTTATCCATAAAATTATTTAAAACAACTTGGAAAGATATATATTTATAGTTCTATCCTTTCAGTTCCCTGTTGAAATATTCTCCTCAGTTTGCGCGGCACAACAACGCGAAATTATGTCTGAGCGCATTCAAATATTAGAAACGGTTCCTTCTGTTACTAACATATAAGCTTATAGTGAGTTGCTTTTTTCTTGTTGATTTGAAAATATTAGCCAGTGAATATTTCGCGAAGTTTCCTTGACTATTCCGTTAACTGTCGTTTTGAATTCTATGCATTGTCAAACAAACGGCACGAAGTAAACAACTTGATTCTCTTTAGCGTAAGTCATGTAATCCTGTTCCGCAGATATCTAAGACCTTTGATCCTGAAATATTTTTAGGTAACACATAAATCTGAATTTCAAAGCAGAGTTGTAGCGAATCATTTCACTATATACTCCCAGGAGCAAGCAAACCTATACTGGAATATTTATAGAGATCTAAACGTAACACTGACCGTATAAACTGTGAAGCGATATGCATGTGGCAAATATCTTCACCAGACATGGGCATACAATTTCAGAAACACTAGTACTGTGCATACCCCTGATCAGGTAGATACATTCAGTATGAAATTGAAGTGTTTTGTATTACTGTACCTCGGATAATGCATCTAGAAATCCACCTCAATGAAACACTCCCCGGCGTATAAATTCAGGCTATAGACGATTTGTACAGCATGTCCGACGAACTACAAACGTCAGTCGAAGAGCCGTCGAAGAGGGGTAGAGTGCACATTCAACACACACGCATTCCACTATAAATGCATCATTTACTTTTATTAGGTGCTGTACGGTATTGCTAGACCAAACAAAATAATGTACGAGGGTTGTCCTTGAATAACTGAGTACAATATTCCGGCGCTTTTCTCTCCATCGGCCAAAACACTACCCGGTCCGAAAGTCAAATGATATCCCTCGCGTGGCGTAACTTCATCTCCAGGTACTATCCGTGGTGCACAACAAGGCATCTTTCAGGGGTTTTTTTCTGAAGAATCAGCCGAAAACATATCAAGAAGTAAAGCTGAATAGACGATAAACGTGAAAATTTAAAGACAAGGAATAGCAATGTACGCAAAGCGGTTCAATCCAAGACAGAAGTCGACTTTCCAATATGGCGCAACATCCGCCATGAAGCGAACAGCAGTCTTTTCACAATCAATTTTATTCGTTTGT
The DNA here is from genome assembly GCA_029204205.1 of Desmophyllum pertusum. Classification (NCBI taxonomy): domain Eukaryota; kingdom Metazoa; phylum Cnidaria; class Anthozoa; order Scleractinia; family Caryophylliidae; genus Desmophyllum; species Desmophyllum pertusum. The sequence continues at coordinate 134,837 of MU825873.1, read as the reverse complement.
TAAACGTTAAGCCACGGGTTGAGCATGTTAAAATAAGAAAGACCACAAGCCATTCATTTTGAAGGCTCAAGAAGGCGCATCTCAGCTGCGAGGAGTCTGTGCGCCATTGTGCAGCATCTCGCGATTGGGGGAACCGTTACGGGCGCGAAATTCAAATTTGGTAAGCTAAAAATCTCGGATTTGAGCTATGAAAGAGGCATCACTGGTGTTTTTTGGTTTTATTTCACAAGAGTGAGTATTTTAAAGTAAAATTAAAGAGCCCAAGGTAGGATTCGACTTGTATTTTGTATCAACGATTTTTCCCCTTCTTGCTCGCATAGTCCGCCATCTTTGATTAAGCCACTGAAGCAGGGATTTCGTGACAAAGAGGGGGAGGAGCTATCCCTTTTATAGTGCAGGTCCCTGTTTAAAGCTCAAACTTAAGAAATTTACTGAAAACTTAAGCTTTATACTCGGAGTATGCATAGATAATGTAATAATTGTTATCCAAAAAGTGTCTCAGCTCGTATTTTGGTTTACCACTGCATGTTCTATAACGTTTCCTTACAAACTTCGCGGCCATTACGCTTCAAACTCATGGAAAAGTCAAGGCCGCGGAAACCGGAAGTGGCGCGCAATTTTTGCGTTTGACCGCTGTGTGAAGGCGGACACCTGTCTAAGGCGGACATGTTATTATATGTGTGCTTCAACGCTATCGGTCAGTTTACGAAAAAGGTCGCCATCCTTTGTTCTCAATTAACGTTTTGATTGGTTACTTTTCTTCAGACTGGCCCGCTTCGAGTAGTCGCACTGTAAAATTTGTCTCAACATCTTCACAACATTTCTTTTGTTCTTGAAATGTTGAGAGGTTGTTGAGACCGTTTGACCGGCCGGCATGGTCTCAACATCTCTTAACATTCTCTCAACATGACACAACAAATGTTGAGAGAATGTTGAGACAAATGTTGTGACCGTTTGATCGGGGGTTTAAGAAAAGATACGCGTGGGCTGACCTTGACTACCAAATGACCAACAAGACTAATGTTAACAATGAATTAATGCGCAAATTTAGCTTCTTGACATGCACACACTACATTCAAGATGAAAATATGAAAATACTTGTCAACGCCCCTAAACCAAATGCATCTATGTGAAATTGGCCAGTGAATGTTATAAATACAGTAAAAACCCGCAAGTAAGAACCTGCATTTTCCCAAGTTAGCCTAAACAGGTTCTTACATATATGGTAATTAGCACAAGCTTAGGCTATTTAGGTTCTTAAATAGGTTCATATTTTCTGAAGAAAAAAATTACATTGTAGCTAATAGAATTTAGTGGTATTCAGCCTATTCCTTATATAAAATCTGCATACCAAGTAAGTATTTATGTAAAAATGACTGACTGTGTCTCCAAAGAGGATCCAAAATGTTGACCTATCTTATTTGCCCAAGTGTACACATTTTTTTAATATAGATTTTAGAAAATAAGAACCTGTTTCAAAGTTTAGGCTAAACAGGTTCTTGTATAGAGGGGGTCTAACTGGCAAATTTTAGCCTAACAGGTTCTTAAAAACTAGGTTCTTACTTACGGGTTTTTACTGTATATGAATTTAAATGTAATTTGTGCGATGCAAATTATATAGGCTACACGAGCCGCCACCTCCACCTGCGCATTGAGGAGCATAGATACTCTGTAATCGGTAAACACCTCAAGGAGAAACACAATCAAAAGCCGACAAATCTTCGGGAGCAATTTGCCATCTTAAAGAAATGCCATGGGAAGTTTGAGTGCCTTATTTATGAGATGCTCCTAATTAAGAAAAAGAGACCGACCTTACTGTACTGTTGCCGAGGACGTCGAGAGGCAAGGTTCACTTTCACCCGTGGGAGTCTGGGACTAAGGCCACTTTTATTCTACGTGTAGCCATACCTATCCAACGACTAAACGTAGCTATACATGTAGGCGATTTTATATTTACATATTTGCAACTCGAGCCATTTCACTCAATGTACTTCCTTCCTTATTCACTAGTGCATCAAACCTGTCAAACTCATCGACTTCGCCATTTTTCAAAACCAAAATCATGTCACAGTCTCTGATGGTGTTCAGACGATGAGCTATAGTGATGACTGTGGAGTCCCTCAGTTTTCTCGCGCACTACGTTCCAGATTGTTTGTTCTGTGTCTGGATCCACGTGTGCAGTGGGTTCATCCAATATGATGATCTTGTTGTTATGCAACAGCACGCGAGCCAAACAAATTAACTGCCGTTCTCCTACACTTACATTTGCACCATGTTCCAACAACTCGTGATCCAGCTGCCCTCGAGACTTTCTACCGACTGTTTCAGTTGCACATCTTCTAAAGCTCGCCACAATTCTGCATCTTGAAACTGCGCCATAAGATCGAGATTTTTTCTCAGCGATCCACTGAACAGGACAGGACTTTGGCCAAGAACGGATATACATCGTCGAGCGTCTTGAAGGTTGATCTCTTTTATTCGAACATCATCGACCATTATCTCTCCATCAGCGTCTGGCATGCACATAACAGCTGCTACAAAAGATGACTTCCCTGCACCCGTGCGGCCTGCAACACCGATCTTTGCTCCTCCTTTAATGTTAACATTTATCTTCTTCAGCACTTGAGGTCCCCCCGGATAATACGTGAGTGATACATCTTGGAATGTGATATTTCCTTCGCGTGGCCAGTGTTCCGGGGGAAGTCGTTGCACTTTGTATCCAGGCTCAGACTCCAGTTTGGTGTACGTCATAACTCGTTCAACTGACGTCATGAAATTCTCGACATCCGAGGATTTTCTGACAGCGTATTGAGCCATGTTCGCAGACTGAATGACGTAAACCAGTGCAAGTCCGGCAAAAACTGCATGATTGAAAAAAATAAATAAAAACGGTTTGTTTTTAGGATTGTAGTTTCTATTTACACTCTTGCCTATCTAGAACGATTTCTCAAAAAAGAACCTCTTCAAACTTTACAAGGTCTTGTGAGTATCGTATTTCTAATATATACCATCGCAGTTGCGAAAAAAAATCCTGAAAAAAAAATCGGGCTTGAACGGGATTCGCCGGAACCCATGACCTCTGCGATACCGGTTCAGTGCTCTACCAACTGAGCTATCAAGCCAACTGGGAGCTGGTCACTTTGTGGGTTAGTAATATACCCGCAAAAGATGAAGATAGGATGAAGTGAACTGTTTAACAGACTTTTTTAGAATTACAAAGACCTCAAAGTAAGCGTGGTGCATAATAGAAGACACTTATTGGTGTACAGTCAACTTTCTCTAATAGCGGACACCTTTCTATTAAAATGGACACCTGGAGTTGGTTCCTGCTGTTGGTCAGTTATTTTATTGTAGCTGACTCTGTTTAAGACAGCCACCAATCTAAAACGGACACTTCAGAAAAGCCTTTTAGGTTAGAAAAAGCTTGAGAGCGTCGATCCAATGTACGAAAAGTTGCCTTTGACCCACACCTTTGACTAGGGTCACAGGTGACAACGGCCATCTTTGCCATACCTTTGACGCACGTCACAGATGGGCAAAGGCCGTCTTTGACTTTGGTCAAAGATGGTACGCCTTTGACCTTGAGGTCCTTTAGTCAAAGGTGGAACAATGGTGATGCCAAATTTGACTTTGACTGGGTCAAAGGTACTTTTGACTGCAGTCAAAGCTGTTACTAACTTTGACGCGCGTCAAAGCTTGTCAAAGACGATGTCAAAGGTGTTGTTTACCTATGACCACTGTGGCAAAGATAGTCGTCCATCTTTGTCTCACCTTTGACGCGAATCAAAGATGCATAGATGTTGAATCTGACATTATAAATACGACATCTGGAAGTAGTCTATTGCAGCAAATACTTACATCCGGAGTTCGCTTTCAACCTGTGAAACATGCCAACATTCGAAAGCACACGTTCCTGCTTTATCCATATCGTGCAAGCGATGTTAGGCAGGTAAAAAACTAAGAAAATCCTCGTCACCCTTGGTGACTCCGAATTCCTGTTGTCAACTCTTTCTAAGGCGGACACCTCCTAAACGGGTACTGGTCCCCGCGTTAATGTCCGTCGTAGAGAGAGCCTTGAATGTTATTGTAGTATTGTTTCTGATATACCTACCTGCGTCTTGAGACACCATAACTGCCGCCAGAGCAACTGCACCAATGAACAGGGAAGTGAGAAGACCTATGCGTGCACCCAGCCATCTCCCACTTGCGATCACCATAACATACGACTGATTATGAATATCTTGATATCTACAAGAAGAAAACTACAGTTACCTACGAACAGATTACATTCAATCACATAAGTTGATGATGAAAACGAATAACCCTTTGCTACAAGCTTCTGGTAAAATCTATCTTGTTTTTGTTTTGTTGATGTTGTTTTTCTTTTTTCAATTGAGTTAGACAGTTCGCAGGGGAACTTTTATATGACTTTCTAAAAGAGAACAAAAATAGGGCTTCTTCAGAGAGCTTTTGAATGAGTATGTGTTTCACTCAAGGCCTTTGGCATGATTCGATTAATGAAACTCCTCGGCCTGCATGGTAGCACTCTTGTCACCCTCTTAACTCCCTTTATTGCAAAGTAAAACAGTCTCTTAATATACCTGTAAAACTGATCCATGAAATCCCTTTGTCTTTCTCTTGTCCGAATCGTGTCCAGTCCATTCAGGGTCTCCGAAATGTGAGAAAAGACAGGACTACGGCTTATGGACTCTAGCCTTTTCAGCTCTCTTGACGTCTTCATGTAGTACCTCGAAATGTACAGGAGTAACGCAATCACCGGAACAACAACAAATAGAAGCCACGGATTTGTGACAGTTGGTACAAGAACTGTTGTAGATACTAACAAGACCATCTGGATTGCCATGAGAAACCTTTTGGGTAACACCTCGTCCAGGCAGCCTACGTCTTTGGAGAACCGATTCATAATTCTTCCCACGGGATTTGAATCAAAGAACAGAACCGGTGCTTGTAGAACAGCCAACACCATTTTGTCATGAAGTCGCTCAGAACATCTTAGAGAAACCAAAAGAAATACATATGCTCGAATGATGGCAAATATGAAGGATCCACCGACTAGACAGCCATAGATAGTTAGGTTTGTCTTGTCTTTCTGGTCTTCAGGGAGTTTCTTTATCAAAAACGAGAGCCACACGTCAGGGGCAACTATCATTACTGAAAAAAGATAAACAAGGAAGTGACATGATGAGACAGGACTCGATGTCGGTGTGAGAATAAAAATATGGACAAACGTGTCAACGCGTTTCGTTACTTCCGGTTGGCGCTGAGAATAGGGTCGAGAGAATCTTGCATGCGCATCCTTAATCGACCATAACCAATGCTTTGAGCTGTCGGCCTCTGGAAGATCAAGTATGGGAATATATTTTTCAGGTATTCTAGTTTTTCTTTGTAGTGTAGGCATTTTTCTTCATTTGGCGTGCGGCATAGAGATTGTGACGTGCATAAAAAGATGCCGGTATAAACCAGACTCTCCATCTTTGAAACGACGAAAAAATAACGGCGCAATAAGCAATTGTTTCTGATTGGTGTTCGTGGAGCATACGTATGCAAGGTTCTCTTGACCCCATTCTCTGCACCAATCGGAAGTAAGAAGAGCGGTCGAGGGTCTGGAGTAAGGGCCAATCATTCCAAGGGGGTAAGTTGGCATCGCGATGTCGTCCTTCTTTACTCTCCGATACCAGGCCCCGGTTGTTCAATGGGGGCAATGGGCGGATAACACTATCCACCGGATAAATCACTATCCAGTGGATACTGCGACTTTTACTGCGACGATTTTGCAAACACTTTATCCAGTAGATAGTGATTTATCCGGCGGATAGCGTTATCCACCCTTTGAACAACTGGGCCCCAGACGTCCAATTTTACGTTATTTTGGCCTAAGAAAAAGGCGTTTGCTATCAGAACATCAGAGCAGTTCAAGGTGGCTTACCTTGAGCGATGAGACACAAACAGATTACTGCGAATATCACCAACGAATACATCCCACTTCTGAAGTAGTTCCAGTATAGCTTAGATGACACCACTCCGATTGAGCGATCTTCTCGCGATATGTTTAGACCAGTGCCTTCATTGGCAAGTGCCACCATTCTACCACAGCTATCAGAAACTTCATTTTCTTCTTCATTCTCTCTAGCAAAGGTGTTATGGGATTGACTGTCCTTCAGAACTTTCTTACAGAGCGGTCAATAGTTGTATTTAGAACACCTTGTTCTTGCAGTTCAGTGAAACTTCCTTTTCCCAACACGCGACCTTTGTGCAGCACAATCACTTCATCGGCTTCTTCCATGTGTTGTTCTTGATGAGAGGTTAACACCCGAGTTTTATCGCCCAGTAGGTCTTTGATGCATTTTTCAAAGATATGTTGACCAACTTTAAAGTCCACAGCACTTAGAGGATCGTCCAACAAGTATAGGTCTGCATCGGCGTAGACTGCGCGTGCTAAGCTAACTCTAGCCCGCTGACCGCCACTTAGAACAACACCGCGTTCTCCAACAATCGTTTGGTCACCGTCGGGAAACTGCTGGATGTCTTCCGTTAGGGCGCATGCTTCGATTATTCTTGTGTATTTGAGTTCGTCGTATGGTTGACCAAACAGAATGTTTTCTCTTACAGTTCCAGAGAAGACCCAAGCTATCTGAGACACGTAAGCAGAAGTTCCTTGGTAGGTTATAGTTCCGCTTGTGTCTGAGACCTCGCCAGCAATTGCGGATAGAAGAGTAGATTTTCCACTGCCCACTGGTCCGGTGATGACTGTTAAAGTTCCTGGCGCTGTGGTGAATTCGATATCTTGCAGAATATATTCATCATCCCGCTTGTCTTGTTTATGCGTCAAACTCGACACGCATAAAGTCGTCGGTTTGTCCAGATGTTTTACCGGATCAGCAATAGAATTCTCTTCCATTTTATCGTGACGGTCCGTCAAACTACTGTTTAATTTTGCTGAGTTGCTCTCCATGTTACTTGTGTATTCTGTAGGCTGATCACAAGAGATCGCAGGCAGATTTTCTAAAAGAAGAAAATTTTCTATTCGGCCAAGGGAAACAAAGGCTTCGTAGGTTGCCAGAAAACCAGAAGCCAAGTGAAAACAAATGCCATATTGTGCCAAATTGGTAAAACTGAGGAGCATAAAAACATTAACAGGTGTGAGGGACTAGCCAGTTAGAACAAGAGTGACAACTGACACCAGGGTCGCCATTGGTGCTGAAGTGTACTCCAAGCCAGCGACACCTGACAGAACGGCACTCTTCTTACGGATGATGCCAATTTCATCTCTGGAAACAAAATAAAGATTATTTGAAGGTAATTTTCAGGCAACAATATGGGATTTATTCACCGACTCCGTAGCCATATTCCACATGGGCGCGGCTACACAGTTGCTGTGCTAATGGCTGCCGGTTCTATTGCTAAACACCTTTCAACCAGACCCTTAGACAGATACACGGACACCAGATAAGCCAGGTTTCCATATAATCGCAACGATCGCGGGACCACATAAAATGGCCGCATCGAGGTAGGGCGGTAGCGGTTTCATATCATTTAGGTTAGTCTGTTGCACTCCAGTGAATTGTAGGAGGTCGGTCATCAGTGCCAGCCCTTTATTAAACTGTTCACAGCCTCTTTATTTTTTAAGATGTCTGCTGAACTCGACCGATCCCGTCCCCTCGCGCTCCGCGCTCTCCGTACTTTTCGCGTTAAGAAAATAGAAAGACTAGCACTTAAAGGGAGTGTTTCACGGTTCGGCGCATGTTCAGGCTTATCAACTGTATCCGTTTAAAAAACTCCACTCACATGACGTCTCGACACTTCAGTAATTATAGTATGTGATTACTGAAATATCGGGAAGGCATGTGAGTGGGTTTTTTTAACCGGATAAAGTTGATAAGCCGGCACATGCGCCGAACCGTGAAACACTCCCTTTAACTCCGGTTTCTGTAGCATGAAGCGATTAGGAATTCCCCAGGATAGGATGCTTGTTCTTCGAAGGTAGCCCCTCCAGTATTTTGTCAGGTTGCGCTAACAGTTCACCGTTACCCATTTACACTCCTGGGTGGAGAAAGGCACTGTGAGAGTAAAAGTGTCTCACAGCATCCTGGACCATGGCTCGAACCCAGATCGCTCTACCCGGAGCCCAACGCACCAACCATTTAGCCACCGTCAGTGAGGTTTGTTTAATAATTGGTCTAAAAAAATACAGTACGGAGTAAAATGCAGCTATAGTTGTTTTCCTACCTTCGTGTATTTTTTATCTTTTCTCGGTATTCATCTTCCCACGCATGCGTTTTGATGGCGCGAATCCCAGAAACCACCTCGTTCATCAGGGAGATGCGCCGGTCGGACTTTGCAGCTGTGCGCAGGCGTAGTGCAGCCCCACAATAGGACAACCCGGCGAAATAAGGTACAAGAAAACAGAGGAAAATCACTCCCATAAGAGCCTGCCAGCAAACATAATACAATAGTAAGACCATAACTGCCACGAGTACAACGGAAGTGTGAGCCAAGGCGAAGACGCACTGGACAGTTTGTTCTTCCAGTCGCTGAACATCGTTTGATACCAGGTCAATCACGTGACCTGTTGAAAACTTTGACAGCGCATGCTTGCTGAGAACAAGCGTCTGAAAAACAAGAAATACCAAGTTAAGCTTGAAATGGACGCTGTGAATCCCTTGTGCAAACGTTTCGCAATGCACCTTGCTTGTTAAAATGTACACGGTTGGGTTGGATTGGAAAATGAGAAGTTAGTATCAGTACTGAAGGATACCATTGCTACTCTTAATTAATGGCTAAACGAGCGATTTTTGCTGGCACGGGCAGCATAATCGGATGTACAGGCATGGGCAGGGTTTAGAGATCTGGTTTGGTTGTATTGTAAACTGATCAGAACTGTTGTGTTACTATATCCCAACGTAAATAGAAAATTCGCACAAGGTGTGCGTATTTGTCGTTGTCGTGGAGTCCTTTTATTTACTGGTGCGCGGTGGGGACCAACTGGATGTTTATTTGTGCTTACCTTGCGGTAAACTAGACCTTTTATGGCACTACTAATTCTGATACCCATCACTTCACATCTGTAGAAAAACAGATGCATACTAAGGCAGCAGATCAAAGCGTCAATTCCCATGGCTAATGCACAACCGTAGAGAAGATAACTTTCCTGTGGTTCAGCTGATATCAGTGCGGAAATCAGATATCCGAGAAACAGTGGTTGAAGAAGGCTACAAATTGTATATAATGCACCGCTAGAAATGATGATCATTCCTTCCTTAACAGAAAGCATTTTTATGACGCTTTTCCAAAGTTTCGGCGTTTTGCCATTTCCTTTGCACTTTGTGTTCTCTTTTCTCCATTTTGTCTGAAGCCGTTCGGTAAGTGAACTGGTAAAGTTTTCTTCTGAAAGTGGCAAAAGATCATTTTCCTCTAAAGGTCGCTGACTGCCTGTCTTGAAGACACTGTTCATCCATTGAAAGAAAAGAAGAGACACAAAGCTGACATTTTCTATATCGCCCTCGGTGGCTGAGATCCTCTTGTATCCATTCTTTGCCATGACTAATGAAGAAAAAAGATATGCAGAACACACATTAGTTGGAAAGAAACCAGGGTAACTAAGGTAACCAGAGCAGAGCAGAGCAGAGCAGAGCAGAGCAGAGCAGAGCAGAGCAGAGCAGAGCAGAGCAGAGCAGAGCAGAGCAGCAGAGCAGAGCAGAGCAGAGCAGAGCAGAGCAGAGCAGAGCAGAGCAGAGCAGAGCAGAGCAGAGCAGAGCAGAGCAGAGCAGAGCAGAGCAGAGCAGAGCAGAGCAGAGCAGAGCAGAGCAGAGCAGAGCAGAGCAGAGCAGAGCAGAGCAGAGCAGAGCAGAGCAGAGCAGAGCAGAGCAGAGCAGAGCAGAGCAGAGCAGAGCAGAGCAGAGCAGAGCAGAGCAGAGCAGAGCAGAGCAGAGCAGAGCAGAGCAGAGCAGAGCAGAGCAGAGCAGAGCAGAGCAGAGCCCGCTTGAAAGAGTCGACCAGTGTAAATATCCCATTAATAATAATAATATATATTCTATATAGCACCATTACTGAGTAGTAAAGGTTGTCGGAATGGGGCATAACCAATCATAGCGCAATATTTGGGTCACATGATCAATTTCGACCAATCAGAAGCTGTGATTGGCGTCGGCCATTTTGATGACGTCACAACGACCAGACGCGTCTCCATGTGAAAAATACAATTTAAATTTCGGTCGATTTCAGCAATTGAGCCGAAAACGATCTTTTGGCCGAAAGTACAAAAGGCGCGCGTTTCTCGCGACTTCGTCGCTAGAAAGAAGTCGACTTGAGGCAACTGGCAAGTCTAAGTTGAATCGAACGAGGTCTACACGAGAAAGGTCGAAGGTGCATTTATATGTTCGTGCATCGAAAAAGAGCAAATCGATATGTACAAATGTATCTTATTGAAAGATGCAAATACATCCTTGTCGGTGATAAACAATAACGATATTCACTTTTTACAAACATTGACGTCAATTTCTTTTTCCATATGATCGCAACGATCGCAGTCGCAACGATCGCAGCGATTGTTGCGATCGTTGCGATTATATGGAAACCAGGCTTTACTGAAGGTCTACAAAGACTATTCAAAGCTTGCCTTTATATTCATAAGCTAAGATCTGAATGCGAAACAAAAAAAATAATTATATTCGCACTGTCACAAAATCCGATCAGATACCCTGAGAAAGGTATGGAAACTGTACTGGTACTTCGATTAATTTTTTTCGATCCTTGAAATCATTGTTAATCGATTGCTTCATATATGCATCAAACGCCGCTAAGAAATTTGTTGAAACGACAAATCATGGCGTGTTTTGGACGAATTCGGGTTGCTGGATGACTGGAGCAGTCAGTATTCTAGCTAAAGATAAATTTGTAGGGGTAAATTCTTCAAAATTTATTAAAGACTGCGTATCAAAATCCCCGTCACGGTTATGATCTTTCTTGCTTCGTATTCATATGGTCAATTAACTTGTTAACAAAGTTGACCCAAAGCGAAGATTTCTTAGAAAATCACTTAGCCCAAACAGTCTACAGACTGATTTCAGTTAATTGTCGAATTCTGGTGCAACTTCTTCGGTTTATTTTTGTCATCATGGCTGTTAAAATAGCTCTGTCTGGACTAGATGCTGAAATCGATAATAAAATGCTTAACGATTAACGCCGGTCTCGTATTATTTACTAGATAGCAACGCCATCTTCAGTAATATGTTTGAAACAAATACTCCTTTGGATTATCGATTGTTATTGATTACTATCGATCTTTGCCAATCGATAACAATCGATAATTTTTTTCTGTGCGTTCGATTGTTATCTACCGATATCAATCGATAGCAATCGTCGATTGATATCGATTGTATCGATTGATTTCCGATATCGATTTCTATCGATTGACTACGCCTGGGTGGATTCGAAAATAAATAACTGCATTGAAATGCTTAGTAAAGCGTTAGAAAAATGTAATTAAAAAACAAACACAAGCCATTTTGAAGAAAGTAGCAAGTTGGCGTGGAACTCAATTATAAACCGAAAGAGGAACTGCTTGACACAGGAACACATGCAGATTTAGGCACGAGGCCGTTTAAAGCGTGGTAAAATACTGTTAAAATGGCAAAAATACTGCAGAATATAGTGCAAAACGAACTAATTAAAGGCTGTACGGCATCACAACTAGCAGAAAAGAATATTAAACATTACGTACATAATGTAGGGCTCTCCTCTCTTTATGACCAATGTTCAGAATCAATGTTTGTAACCGCGTCGCTGCTGTTTCCAGCCTCTATAGGACGATCTTTGCTGACGTCATTGTTACATCTCGTTTTTAGAAATTCACCCAATTTTAAAAAGATAGTCTATCATAAGTAGAAAGAGCATGCAAAACATAGGAAGATCGTGCCGAGTTTGAAAGGAAACCCTGCGTCAAACGATGCGTTCAGACGTTTGTATGGTTTGCCACACAGGACCACACAGGCATGTTACTTGCGCTTATGCTTGCGTAGCATGAACGTTTTCTGGGTTCCTGTTCCCCTGCTCGGCAAAGAAGTTTGTGCCACTCGCCCAAACTCCTCACTGATTAACAAATTCCAATTACCTCTCGCTTGTGCAGATATCTTTTACAGTTTTTAAAAATATAATTGTTCACAATTACAGATACCAAGCTGAGTATCGATATATGATCCTTCAGACAGCCTGTGGTGGGAATCTCGTTTATAGACGTAACGCCTTTTTGACACTACATCTCGTTGAAGGATCAAAGCGGACAATGATCACGGGGTTTAAACGAAGACGTCAAAGGAAAACTAATTACAAGAATTTCTAGTATAGACAAAATAAAATGGATCATGGAGAGATGCATGGCATAGAGAGATGACATGAAAGCGGTTTTGAATAACTTACAAGTTCTTAAAAGCCTTTAGGAATCCAAAAGCGATACCCGGATGATTTGCGTACATTGCCCCTTCAGGGTTAAATGCTTAGCAAAGTGTTACAAAATTATAGCAAGTTGGCGTGAAACTAAATTATAAACCGAAAGAGGTGCTGCTTAAAAACAATAAAATCATCCCGACGAACCAAACTGATCCCATAGACACAGGAACACATGCAGATTTAGGCATGAGGCGGTTTCGGCCCAGTGCTAAATTAACATAAAAACAGAGAACAAAGAACAGCTTATAATCTTCCATAGCTCCTTCTCTAGCTTACATACAGGCTTGTAAGTGTACGGCAAACAAAACCACATTTTTAAAGCATGGTCAAATACTGTTAAAATGGCAAAATACTGCAGAATAAGTAGTGCAACTAAAGGCCACGCGGCATCACAACCAGCAGAAAATAATATTAAACATTACGTACATTGTAAATCCAAAATTTAGAACCGTACCCTCCTCTCTTTATGACCAATGTTCAGAATGCGAACGCGTCGCTGTTTCCAGCCTCTATAGGACGATCTTTGCTGATATCATTGTTACATCTCGTTTTTAGAAATTCACTGTATTTTAAGTAGTATATAGTTCGTCGGTTCGACTCCAGCTGGTAAAACATTGAATTATTTTTTTCTTTGAAAAATGCTTACATGATAATTATTTAGTTTAAGTCTAAGTCATGTAAATGCCGCAAGAATCTTGATATCCAATAAAATTGCATATGAAGATCACTAGTGATCTTCATCTGTCATTTAATTGGATATCCAGAATCATGCACGTGACAAACGTTCCCGCCACATGGTCTTCACCGGGTATCAAACCTCATACACGTGACGAAATGCGTGGCTTCTCATAGGTTAATTAGCTCATGAATTATTAATGAGTTTGAGAAGAAGATATCATAACTAGAAAGAGCATGGTGCCGAGTTTGAAAGGAAACCCTGTCTCAAATCATGCTTCAGATAGACTACGAGCAGTCCCTCTTTCCCAGCTTAGTCCGTCGAGCGAGAGCGATAAAAATTCGCGATCGGAAAATGGCCGCGCTAAAAACTGGGGGCGAGTAAAATCACTCGACCGTGAAAGGTAAAACATACCTACTGTGTCCGTAGTCCCTCTTTTTCCGCGCGCTTGACTCGTCCCCTTATGTAATAACGTGTTTGCCTCCACCACTAAACAATAGATCTATTCAAAACCTAATTTCATTACTGTTTTCTGGAAATTATTTATGTTGTACTTTTGGCTGTCTTTAGTGTTACTGTCTAGTGTTTGTTGCTAAGATCATGCCAGTTGATATTTTCTTAAAAACTCGAACTTATCCGTATTTCACCGAACCACATTATTATCAAATATATTTTAGGTCCCGCAACTGTGTTTACCATTATCTTGATTGGACCTTATAGGTGTCTCGTCAAGATAATGTCAGAAATTTTTCTAAGCGCTCTTTCTGGAAATAGTAGTTTTGATTAGCGCAACTTGTTCTTATTCTACCATCTTATTTTTCAGCGGAACTATACAGATTTGTAAGCAACCTTTTCGGACTTCTTAGTAGAACTGTTTGATTACTTTGGGATGTTGTTCACACTTCTTGAAAGTGAAAAATCACCTTTTTAATTAACAAAAGATCCATGTTTGTAATTATAATTCCGTAAATATGGTATTATTGCTTGTAAGCACGTACAGTTACTGATATGGAAAAAGGCGGTACTTTGTAGACCGACCCACGAAACTATGATTATGCGATTTCTTACTTGTAACGAATGATTGTGTAAAATCTTTAACAACAACTTTTATTTGTGAACTTACTGTAACTCTTACAAGTTTTAATCGATAAGAATGAACCTTGTAATTTTTATATTTCGTTTGTTGTTTTGTTTTGGATGGATATTTTGGGAACGACCATTGATTTCGTGCGTAGAAGGAACACAGCTAATCTCCCTAAAAAGGTTCCTTTTACAATACGGAGAGATGACATGAAAGCCTTTTAGGATTCCTAAAGCGATACCCGGATGCCCTACGATGGTGATGCTTTCCATGAAGATTCGTGATGAACTGAAATCGATTAATATATTTAATATATTAATTTAAATTAATTTAAATCTAGCAAACAAGCTAAATGTTTAAGAAAACTGCCCAAGACTACCACCTCCTTCACCGACCAGTACCAAAATAATATTTATTGAGGTTTCCAAGGTGTAACTCTACAGCTTACAAAAATGTTATTTCATAAAAATAAAACTCCTTTCAAGATGGATTCCCACTGAGTGCCGTCATTTTCAAATTTATTCCAAGTTAGATTCAAATATTGAATTAATTTTTAGTAAAAGCGGCAACTCAAAGCATCGCTGCGGGGAGTGATATGTCAGTAGTACTTGACGCCAAAGCGCATTCAATGTACCGGTCCCACGTTAAAAATACGCCAAGGTTTCAAAATTCTACGAAAAATTCCAGCCAGCTTACGATAAGCAGTACTTTGATCAGAGAAAAGCGTAACCTAATGCACTCTGGATCAAACGTTGTTCCAGCGTCTGCGATCCGTTTGTGTGAAATTTTTGGTGAAACTTATCATAAGGAACGGAACGTACTATACATAGATTTATCGGCACCCGGAAATCGGGAAGAAGTAATGTACTATATGACCCTTCCATTAAAATTCCAATTTTGACTGAAATATGAAATTTCGGTAAACTTTGGATGCGCGCGCTGGGCCTGTTTAAATTAACGTATGAATCTAGACAAGAAGCTTATCACCTAGAAGCGTATAAGTTCGATTCCGATTATTCCCGACCAATCAAAATTAACTTCCTTATATGGAGTGGCAGGTGCGTACGGCGTGAGACGATTTTCCAGGAATCTTGTCTGCAAGTATTAAAAGCAAATCTGAGAATCAACCAGCTTTAATAAATCATACGCATTCATGTTACATTCTTTTCTAGCAAAAATATCAACAACAACAACAACAACCACGGTTTAAAAGCAAGTGTTTTATTGTGTACAACAACTTCATAACACGATATTTTCTAGCCAGAAAAACAAGCGGCCGAACGTACAACAAGTGGAACAAATTCCAAGCAACAAGCTACAGCTCACCGAAATAAAGACAAATTTGATTACTTTAATTGAGTAAAATGCTAATATGAATACAAGTTATAAATCAACCCATAAAGGCGGTGTAAAGAGGTTTTCGGGTCTGAAGAAATGCTCTCAAAGCGCAAGCGAATGCACGAAATAATTTCAGTAATTTCTGAATAACTACATGTAAGCAAACAAACGTTGTTCAACTCGGGTTCTCCACGATAAAAGTATCCCAATATAAAACGCTATCTGGTTTATAAAGATTCACGATTCTGGTAAAAAAGATTCACTTGAAGAAAATTATGAACAACTGTTGACAGCGATCAAAACATGACAATCCTTACCCGACGATGGCATCTCCTCCACTGTCTTTCACATACTGCCCGGCTAGTTTGTACTGCCTGACGAACCACCTTATCTTCATCCTAGCGTAAATATCATGTGGGCTTTTGATTTTTTTTTGAAACAATAGGAAATTAAATTACTGGTCCTCTTCACAAACTTCAAATTAAAGCCATTCGACTCGAGCACTTCAAAGGCTTCAAACTTCACCTGCAAACAAGACTCGAAATAAACCGCAAAAGTTTCTCTACCATTTCTTCAGACCCTTCCAAAAACATCGTTTTCCTGGACGAGATTTCCCGGCAAGGCTGATAGCTCGAATTGTTGTTTTCAAAAGCTTTTGGTCGATTGCTTTATCACCGAGCCGCCATTACAGGTAGTTCACGCGAGTTCACGCGAGGAGCGCGCAAATCCTAGTTTCCATATTAGGGCAAAATTGATTTAGCGATTCTGATTGGTCGGGAATAATCCCCAGCATTGTTTCAAACATATATAAAGAGAAGTCACACGCTTCTAGGTGATAAGCTAGACTTTATATCATGCACTACCAGTTGACAAAATTGCGCTGATATTAACCGAGTGATTACATTTTTTTTTTCTAGTTCGGTTGAAAAGACGGCTAAAATGGTGAACGATTTGTAATTCCTCATTCCGTGTAAAGTATATTAAAGTAACATTCGATGAATGGTACAAAAGCGCCCACGCTCATGTGCTAACAACAAAATTGGATACAAGGACATTTGAACTTACCAATTTATAGTCGTTTCACTTGGAGAAATCCTGGAGAAATGTTGCAGAAAATGAAAAGAATATACTACTCTTCCCAGTAGACCGCGCCGACACCCACGAATTTTTTTGCCGTCTACGGCCGTTTGAAATTTGAACTCGAGGCGACCGAATTCTTATCACGTGATAGCCGTTTTGTTGACCACGCGATCGGTAAAATTCAACTTGCGATGATCGAATTTCAACTCGCGATGATCGAATTTCATCTCGCTTTTGCCTGATTCGCGTCCGTTCAAGCATAAAAAAAACGCCTTCATATCTGAAACTTGCTGACAGGGTGAATTCGATGATTTTTATCCAAGAAAAACACTATCTGAGCACATCCAAGGCAATATTTATTTCTCAACGGACGCGCAACGAGTTCAAATTCGATCATCTTTACCGATCGCGTGGTCAACAAAACGGCTATCACGTGATAAGAATTCAGTCGCCTCGAGTTCAAATTTCAAACGGCCGTAGACGGCAAAAAAATTCGCGGTCTACTGGGAAGAGTAGTAACACGTTACTACATGTATCCACTTTCGTGTTGACAGTAAAAGGTAAATTGTAATACGATCTTTATACAGGCAAATTTGTACCTACCGTACCTTGGAAATGTTGACTGCACCAGTGCTATCTTCAATCGATCAATATTGCACCTAAAGGCTCGTGCAATTTTGAGAACTTTCAAAACATCACTCGTGCCCATAAATCACGAATTGCACTCGCGTTCATACGATTTCCTATACTTATATCACATTTTTAAAAATGACAACTTACTCGTCTTGGTCCAGTTGACTCTGTAAACGCAATGTCCCTAACTTGAATTGGGAATGGGAGTTTGTAAAGAATTAGGGTGTGGGTGAAACTGACATGTAGTTGTGCCACTATTGGTTGGTGATGACCTCACCAGAGTGTGATTGGATGCAATACAGTAAACACCCGCTTATAAGAACCTAGTGGATTAAGAACCTACAGGCTGAAATTTGGAAATTAGACCCCCATTATATAAGAACCCATTCAGCCTGACATTTGAAATAGGTTCTTATTTGTAAGATCAGTCCAATTAAGTTAATTAAAAAAGCAGGCATTGTATGAGTAAAATGTACTTTACTACAACTGTACAATACTTATTTGATCTATTGAGTTGCCTACCTATTATCTAAAAATCCAGCTCCCAGGATTAAAGTACTACATGTATTCTGAACAGTAGCAAACAGTTTAAACCCCTGAATTAATAAGAACCTAATTAAGAACCTAAACAGCCTGATTTCCCACTAAACACCCGATATATAAGAACCTATTCAGGCTGACTTGTAAAAATGTAGGTTTTTATAAGCGGGTGTTTACTGTAGCGACAGGGCTGAATAACGTCTGCGCATGTGCAGGATTTCATGACAGCAACAGCAAATTTTTGGCGCGAACGTGTTGTTGTGTGGTTTTGAAACACGACGGCAAGGAGAGATAAATGTCTTTTATTTCAGCTCCAAAACGGAAATATTTCCTTTTCCTACTTTCGCAAATAATAATTTGAACACTTCAAAGTTTACATCGAAGATTTTTCGCCATGAAATGCCGTGGAATACGAGAAAACTTGAGTATATCATTACTGCTTCGTTTCTGCATTTTCGCGGACTCTGACATCGTGGGCCGCTTCGTGGCTATTTTTCAACGAGTGTTTAGAAAAAAAAACCCTGGTGTTCAAAAGATATGTTTTCACTCAGTAACAGGCGGATCCACTGCCAGATTTCAAAGCTTATTTTTACAGGCAAACTCTTATTCTTTGGCGAAAACCGTTGCCGTGTTTCGTATTTTTGAAAATCCCGCCATTTTACCTATGTTTGTTGCTATGGTTTCCTGGCAAGCGCTTGGGGCATGCGCAGACGTTATTCATCCCTGTCTACTGTAGCTCACTTTGGAAAAGAGTGAGAGCCTGGGATCGAGTGGCCGCCCGAGCGTTTGTGGGATCATTTGGGGGGGACGCGAAGGTAAACTGCACGCGCGGATGACGAATTTATCGATGAAACTGACGCGATATTTTAGCGTGAAATAACGTATCTTTTTTAGTTGATTGCAGTGTTATTTTCCCTGAAATCTACAATAAAACTCTTGAAAGAAAATACCTAATACGGAAAGACTACAGATGCCCGAAATATAGTATTCCCTTTCTTTATAAACAACTGTAGTATAATATTGTTGTGCATTCTAACTACTTGTTTACGATTTTTTCCTACCTTGATCGCGCAATAAAATTCGCCATCTGCGCGTGCATTTAGACCCGCGTCCCCCCAAACAATCCCACAAACGTTCGCGCGGCCACTCTCGATCCCAGGCTATCACTCTTTTTCAAAGTGGGCTATAAAATGCTGAGTTCTAACTGGTGCTTCAAAATGACGTGTCAAAAGGGACTTGGCCGACTGAGACGGTTTCAATCAAGGCGTGGCGACACTTGCTCGGTCACTCAAGATATGGAAATTGGAATCTGTTTTTATTTCCCTAATATCGTAAAAAATAAGCAAGGTTTGCTATCAAAATTTACTACAAGATGATGATAACACAGACTTTTTCCAGAATTAATCTTTTTTAAACCAGGAAGGCAATGTTTTGATATTTGCCACGACGAGACGCGTCATGTCCACAACGTGCCAGTTTTTCTCTCAGTGTACTGTCGTGGGCCGTACACATCAAGGAGAACAGCAGAGTTAACGCGCAAACACGCCAGACGAAATCACTGTTATTCATTGATCGTAGCAACGACTTGTTTTGTGGGGAATGAAGAGCGATCGATATCTTGTGTAATGCGCTGGCACTGAGTTAACAGAGAAACAGTCGGATGTACTTTTGCCGATTTGCTTGCAAATTGAAATTAATGCAACATCACGGTCATAAATTAGAGCATGACGTTCACCTGGCGACATTATTATAACGCTCGGCCTTCGGTGTTCAGACGTCCTTCTCGCCTGGGAGGGGGGGGGGGGGGGGGGGGGGTTGGGGCGAGGAGGCGGCTGACACTTCAGACTAACAAAACATCAAACAAAAAGAAAAAAAAGCTCAAGATACGCCATCAATGACATCTCTTTTTCCAGAAAATGTGAAGTAGAGGGATAATTTCTGGAAGTAGACAGCAGTACTGAGTTATTACTAAGAGGCGTGGAGGGGAGTGTTTGGAGGCCTCCCCCAGAACATTTTTGAGATTGCAGGCTCTAACAAGTGCATTTTGGTAGATCCTGGAGATGGTTTTGCTATGATAATGGAGAAAGCAAAAACACCTCAGGTCTTATAGGGGGGTCCGGACCCCTCCGACCCTCCCCCTGGATCCGCCCGCTGTAAGACGGAGGTACTCCGGCGTCCTATTGAAGAGTCTTTGAAGTCTTTGGACTACAACAATATTTATTTAAAGACACACTCTTACGTTCTGTCCCTTGCTTTACATCAATATCTTCTCAATCAGTGTTCACTTTTCTTCGTAAATGTTCTTTCTACTGCATCTATCGACATATACTAATTTTAAGTAATACAAGTAACTTTATATCGTTGCGAAATCTAGGTTACATTGATTTGAACAACTGTTTAAAAATCACGCCTAAATATTTGGCCGTGCTGAAGAACTATAACCTTTTTTTAACAATAAGACAGCGCCCAGTTTGACATAAAATCTGAAGCACAAAAATAAATTGCCGCGAAGGAAACATTTGAACTTAGATTCCGAGAGCTGTTACTAATGTTTTTCTAAATAATTTTCGGAGGAAACTATTCCACCAAATTAGAAGGTTAGATGTCAACATGGAGACGAGAAGACTCAAAGGAAAATCTAACGGTTTTTCATTATCGCTAAAAAAAGGCGTAGAATTAATGTATACGTAGTCACGAAGTTTCCGACTCAAAATACAGCTCGAGGAATTACCGTAAGTCGGTATAACTAAATTAGTTCGTGTATCACAAAATGGGAGCTGTCTACACCTCAAAATGGTAGCTAGAGGTTTGGTTTATCTTGAGCACAATTCCCATTACAGTCTGTAATAGTTTTTCAATTAATTACGATGTGTCCATGATACATTGAGAACCCGCGTATAAGAACCCCTATCAGTTTTTCCAAGGCAGGCATAAATGGTTATTATATATTGGATGTCTAGTGAGAAATTCGGCTATTTAAGTTTCTTTTAAGAACCTAAAAAAGAACCTATTTAAAAATAGGTTCCTTTTTTTGACAGGTTAAATCCTGCTTACTGCTGGACATAAAAGTAATTTAATATGGGTGTATCCCCTTAATTCTATTTTATCAAGTAAAATATTGATTTTCAGGCCGATAATTATTAAACAAATTAGTCCCCAGGTAAGACAACAAACTAAACTTTGTAAAATAACCCAATGTCTTAATGGACTCCTGGTTTCACATATTTTTCCAAATGACAACTTGCTACATTTGTCAGGCTGAAGTGGTTCATATATATTATTGAGGGTTTTTTTAAAAGTTGCCAAATTTTAGCCTGCAGGTTCTTGATCCACAGTTTCTTTAAAAAAAAATATACGTGGGTATTTACTGTATATACTTTATATTTCGGCTTATCATTTAGACATTTCAAGATTTACTAATCATTGGCAATATACCACGCATTTCTATTGTTTTTAGGTGAAATAAACCACACTTGGAATGTTGAATAATAATAAAAAAGTTATCTCGCGTGGTTTGCAGAACCGATAAACCATAGGAGTGCGTGTACGGTTTTTGTAAACATTCGTGAAAATTCCACGAGGGTTTTTACGGCTTTTTCGCGTTCTGCCAAATATCCATTCATGCTAAATAATACACTTATGTAGCGCACATTATCCTAAAGTTCTAAGGCGCTGTTTACATCAATTTAGTCTACATTACAAGGTAAAAGTCTACGTCACAAGGTAAAAACTAATAATAGACTATCCTATTCTGCCTGGGGGGGGGGGGGGGGGGCAGAAAGTGCCCGCGCTGACTTCAAATCATAGCCAAACTTTATGACTTTTCCTAAAAATTATCTGGGAACATTTTGGTGTGTCAATTTTTTGATCACGTGACTTTATGTTTCCATGGCAACCAAGTTTTTGACTGGCCGTTTTAGCCAAATTTGGTATTTTCAGCTTAAATTTCCGTTTTCATGAGATTTTCGCTTTTTTACGAAGAGTTACTTCCAAAATCTTTGCCATTTTTGCATCCTTATATTGTTTTCGATTTTTTCAAATCAAATTTTGGTGATTTTCTGACATTTCTGAACAATTTAAAAATCCAAGATGGCGGATCCAAGATGGCGAACAGTTTTAAAATATGACGTTATTTTGGCGTGATATGTTATCATAATTTGATTCGTAATTGCCAATAAAAATAAACATGTTTGACGGCTTTATACACCACATAAGTTTCATTTTTATAGCACAAATACTTTTCGAGATACAGATCGTTGTACCCAAATTTGTTGATTTTTTTTAGCTGAAATCCTTCCAAAATCTTTGCCGTTTTAGCATCTTTATATTTTTCTTGATTTTTTTCAAAACAAATTTGGAGATTTTCTGACATTTCTGAACAATTTAGAAGTCCAAGATTTAGGATCCAAGGATGGCGGATTTTTTTTAAATGTAGGACGTCATTATGGCGTGTATGACGTCATAATTGGACACGTGACTGCCACTAAAATAAAGGTTTTTGGATGCTTTACACACCATGTAAGTTTCATTTTCATAGCGTCAATACTTTTTGAGATACATAGGGGGGCCACTCTCTGCCTGATCCCAGGCTCACGAACGAAAAAAAAACCCAGGCAGAAATAGGGTTAATTCTTTAATTGACTTTACTTCTCTCTCAAACGTCGCCGATACATATGGTTTCAACATTATTTTGCAGCTAGCAAGTACAGTTTATTCCGCCATACCAGCACATGATGGAGCCTCTAGCTTACAGAACTATATGCACTAAGCTAAGGCA